>VDFB02193867.1:443377538-443556976 GCA_007258455.2 Sequoia sempervirens
TGGTTGTCAAGTAGATTATTTCTTTATGTTCTACTTTGGAGTCCCTTGTTTTTTGTTGTGTTCCTTGGGAGTGGAATAAGGTGGTTGATGTTTTAGCTAGGTGGGCTATATTGAGAAGATGGGTTCTTGGTATGTGGATTATTGGAGCAACCTTCCTGGGGATTTGGCCCTTGTTCTTGAGGAATGGGTTATGGAGGATATGAGGTGCTTCTTGGGTGTGAATTAATTCTTTATTTTGTTTGGCCCCTTGGTGGCTTTGTTTCTCTCGAATTTGTAATGCTTTTTTGATTCAATAAAGTTCTTACCATCTTTTTTTTTTTTTAAAACATGTATTACACCCTTATTTGTCTAGCACTAAGTGTTGGTATTCTAATTTGAAAATTCTAGATTTTGTACCTTCATAAAGAAAATAAACTATTACACAAAGTGTCTAAGAATGTGACTTCAATAAGCCTTAGTGTTCTTATTGACATCTAGAAATGGTAGTGAGTGAAATTGAAACAATATATAAAATAAAGTTTAAAATTAATTGTTTTGAATGTGTTAGTGTGATTGGAGGTTGAGCATGAAGTAGATGGGTTCCTAATCCAATTAGTTAAATATAGAGTCTAAATTTTTCATAAACCAAAGGATGCAATATCTAGAATCCAATTTATAATACCACAACAAAGATATCACTATAAACTATACATTTTCAACTACATTCATAAGCTATTCTCTATGCATCTAATAAAATAGATAAATGAAATTTATAGAAAATATAAATGAGCATACTTAGTTACCCATGAATAAAACCATATCTTCCTTGTATTAATCTAAAAGAAAGATCGACAATTCGCAATGAAACAAGGGAATGGTATGTTATTAGCATAGAAGAAGTAATTCCCTATAATATGCATTAAATTTCAACAAGATCTTACATTTCAAGTATTGATGAACAAAGCATCAATCACTAAGGTAAAAATGAGGTTTATGGAGTTACAAGTAGCTCCCTTTAATTTTTTCACCACAACTAGAATAAATTAGACATGTAACCCCCTAATGTATATTTCTAATAAATTTCTTAACTACATATTATCAATAAATAAATGATGATTGGCTAGGTTCTTAGCCACAAACTAATTAAATGGAAAATGATGATGATTATTCTATAAGAGGATGAATTATGTGATTAGGTAATTGTGTATTGCAAGTTAACCTTAAAATAAAACATAAAGAGGAATTTTTAACAAAGGCCTCAATTAGACATAGGAGTAGGATAATAAATTTTGGCATGCAAAGGTGGAACACAACCAAACATGAACACCAAGACCTAAACTAAAACAAACATACATAAGCTTTTCATAAGCGTAACAAAATTTTATCAAATATAACAACATAGATAATGAACATTATGAATTGTAACTTAAAAGGAAAAAATATCATACCCATAAGAATAAAATCAAAGCATTATATGTTATTGGAAATCAAAAAAGGAGGTCCTCAATTCAAAAGGAATTGGGATGTATTTTAGAGGAAACAATGTATTTGACCCCCCAAAAGGTGAAGTAAAGTTATGTTTTTGTTAGCATTTTAATAGGAGTGGAGAAGACTCCATCAAGGGTTTGATTTAAGCATAAGAGGTTCAATCCAAGGGGGGTTTGATCTAACCCCTAGGCTCAAATCAAACCCCCCACACATTTTTAATAAAAATATTATTTCAAGAAAAAATTAAGGTGGCCCACATGTGGACTATGGGACATAATGTCATGTTCTCACCCCATGATGGGTCCTATGAAAGATGGTTGATAGCAAATGTTCTCATATTTTATGGAGTTTGATAAGTTGAACATCAAAGTTAAGTTACATGTTTTTTTCATATATGATTTATTAAACAGTCTCTCTATGGTTAAATTATTTACCAAGCTAGATTTTAAATTGGGATATCACCAAATTTGAGTCAAGATGGAAAATGTTCCCAAAATGGCATTTTGGACACATGAATTGGTCAATGTGAGTTCTTGGTGATGCCCTTTGTGTTGACTAATGCTTCCTCTACCTTTTAGAGTCTAATGAATTAGGTATTCAAAAGATACCTCTGCATATTTTCTTGGTTACTTTTTTATGATAATCACATTTAAATTCACACTTGGGCGAACCAAATCTAGCATGTGGAGCTTGCACTCCAAGTTTTAGAGTCCATCATTCCTTTTTTCCGAGCACTTTAATTGTGTAAGAATTGAAATATTTGGGACACATTGTTTCCTAGGATAGAATAAGAGTGGATCCTAGAAACATTATAGCCATGTAATATTAGACCAAATAAAAATCAATAAAAATTATTATAGGTTTCTTAAGCTTGATCAAGCACTATAAAAAAATATAGTAAAATTTATGGGACTTTTCACAACAGTATCAAATTTAAATAATTATTTTGTTTAGTATGGAAAAGCACAAATCACTTTCCATGTCCTCAAAGTTGCTATGTGATCCACACTAGCTTTTCCAATGCCTGATTTGTAATAACCATTTGTCTTGGAGTGATGATTCTAAGACAATTATGGATATTGTGTTCATGCAAGAGGGAAACAATTTTTTTCACCAAAAAACAACTAATAAGAAAAGATCTAGCTAAATCCGCTTATGAAAAAAGAGATGATGATCATTCAAATTCCATTCAACAATGGCACGCATACCTATTAAGCCACAAATTTTAAATAAAAATAATCTTGATAGGGCTCCTTATATATTTTTTACACCAAAGGGTATCCTCAAAAAATTGAAGTGGGTAACAATAGAAGTGGTGGTTGATTCACTATTTTTTAGTGTGAAGAGGAAGGTTCAGTATTTTGTCTCTTGATTCTAGTACCCACCTAGAAGGAAACAATTTGTATAGAATAAAAATCAATACCAAAACTTAGAATATTATTTTACAATTAGAATAAGATCCTCAGTTAACACTAGGGTTTATGTCATTGGAACAAGTGTAGAAATACCATGGCTACATTTATTTGTATAACAACCCACAACTCAAGCATTAATTTTACTCGTGGAAATCCATTCATACCTCGCAATAGATCACTTAGGATTCTTGAAGACATATAACTACCTCAACTAGAATTTATTCTAAGACAACCTTAAATAGGATTTCAAATATTTTATGGTGAGGTGTGAAGTGTGTCAATAAAATAAATAAAAGATAATTAAATTATCGAGATCACTATAACTCTATTTTTCAAATAAAAATTGGTAAGATATTTTCATGGATTTTCCTATTTAGTTTCCTAAGGCCGGTTGTAAACATGTTTTGGTGATTGTTGACTATCTAACTAAGTATGTCCATTTTTGTGCCCTTGTGCTACCCTTACATTGTAGTAGATGTGGAAGAACCATTCTTGAACAATATCTTTAAGATTCATGGTATACTATACTCACTTGTAAGTGATCATGATTTGGGCTTCATAAGAAACTTGTGGTAGGAATTATTCGGAGAATCATGTGGATGTCCCTAATTCTAGTCGGGCCCAACGATGCAAGCAGGTTAGGCTCCTTTTCTTTGACCCTTTGTGGGCTAACTAGATCGTTAGGAGGGTCGGGTACCTTCTCGGAGAGTTCGGCCATTTTCATTTTCAGATCGATAGGCTCATTGTGTGCCTTGGTAGTACGGTGAGTTTCTTTGTTTCCTGACGAATTGAATTCTATTGAGAATTGAGGGAGATAGGTTACTTTTATGATTTAAGTTAATTTTCTTAACTAAAATCTTTTTATAAAGTCAAATTGACTTTATAATTTTTTATTTCACTTTAAATTAAGTCTTAAAGTGAATATTTTAATGTTATATCTTATTCAATTTAAAGGGAGGCTTCAAAAATCAAAAAAGGGAGACTCATGGAAAGTGACTTCTAAGTTTATTTCATGTAATTCTAAATGATCTAAAACAAAGTATAGATTTCTTAGGTTTTCTACCTCCTTTGTTTTATAAGGGGTTTAAGTAATGAGAAACTCATCTTTCAATATTTCAACTTTTCCTTGGAGGTTTTTTCCCTTTCTTTCATCCTGTGATTAGGTTTGCAGCAAATCCACCATTGGAGAATGAAATCTCTTTAGTGTGAGCACTTGTGAAGTTGTGAGAGATCAGCTGAATTAGTGCAGATTGAGAGAGCTTCATTTCAGAAGTTCTGCAGTGCTTCAACAGATTTTTGTAGTGTTCTTCATCAAAAACAGAGGGTTTATTAGTTGTTGTTCTTCCTTCACCATGGCAGACTTCATGGCTGTTTGGGCACACCTTCAGAGAGGGTTTTTGGTGCTTTTTGTTTGAAAGGGCGTGGCACTTGCAAGGAAGGTTTTTTTGGCTTGTTGGAGAAACGTCTTCTTTCTGAGGATATCTCTTCATGAACTTGGGCGCCCTACCTATACTTCTCTCTGGCTTCAGTTTCAGAATAAACTTTGAAGTCTGTAACTCTCTACTCCAGTTTTTCTCAGTTCTTCACTATGCTGATCGGATTTCTTATTTAAAAAATTTGGAGGCTTTCAGGTATGTTTATATGTTTTAAATCCATTGTTGATGATAATAAACACCTTCTATAATTTCAGTTTGATTAAATTTTCTCAAGTTTTCATTCTGTGAGCTTTTATATGATGCGCCCCTTCTCTTCTGTCTACAAAATTTCTCTAAAAAACTAAAAAACACAAATAGACTTAGAAAAAAAAAGACAGGGGTTTGAGCAGTGAGCTAGCAAGGCTCATCACAGTGGTATCAGAGCTCTGATCCTGCCAGCTTGTGGGATTTGAAAAAATTTATGAAGTCACACCAAGAGGGTTTTGACAAGTTCTACTCTCGTGGGGGCCCTAGAAATCAAAGAGGTGATCATAATCCTTTTCCATCATTTCCATTTGACGAACAAGAGGAGGAAATAGACTGGGATAATATGGCTAACAGGGAAGGAGAAAGTTCTCATATGAACAAAGAGGATAGAGAAGCTAGAGATGTGCTAAGAGGTATGGTTGCAGGTCAAGAACAGGTAGCAAATATTCTCCAGCAACTCAGCACAAATGTAGAGAACTTAACACTTCAGAGAGGCCAGCATCCAGGGCATGATCATGAGGGCAGTATCCATGGCGCACCTCATAGACCTATTGTTCCAGCTCGCACTTTTGTGAGAGCAACATGTCCTACCTTCACCAGGAATGATACGGAGGATGAGGAAGAGGTTGAACAGGGTGGTGAGATTAATTTTACAGATAACATCATGGTTATGCATGATGAATGGGACGCATTGCCACCTAGAGTTAAGGAGCACCTTAACTTTGATAGATTCATGAGCCAGAGGAGAGAACATAACAGAAACAGGAATGACAGGAGGCCTTGGTACAAGCACAATGATCTTAGACAAGCTACCAATAAACTCACCTTGGCGAACTATGATGGCAGTGGTAGAGTTACAGCACGTGCTTGGATCAGCAAGTTAGATACATTCTTGACTCTACGTCCCATGCCCGAGGAAGATGCTATTCGATTTGCAGCACTTCACCTTGATGGCGTAGCTCATGATTGGTGGATTCATGGCATGGCTACTCTTCACCATGATCAGATTACTTCATACCAGGAGTTCACAGATAGACTGGTAGAGAGGTTTGACAAACGTGATCCCGAGCTATTTTTCAGAGACCTAGCACAGCTGAAACAGCTAGGTAGTTTGGAGTCATATATTGGGGAGTTTCAGAGATTGTCAGTTATGGTTACAGGCATTTCTGAGAGGAGGCTGATCATACTCTTCATTGAGGGACTTTTCGAGCCTATGAAAGGATGGATCAAGGCATTTGATCCCCCTACATTACAGGAAACCATGAGGAAAGCTCGCAGCATGGAGCTCACTACTCCTCGAAAGCAATTTGGCACCAAACCTTCTACTTCTTACAATGAACATAAATCTGATCCGAAAAAAGCTGATAATGCTGATCATAAGAAGAAATATACAACACCTTTGGATCGAGAAACCATGAATGATCTTCGTAGGAGGAGACTTTGTTTTTACTGCAAGGGCCCTTATGACCAAAATCATGATTGCCCCCTCAAACCTAAAGGGCAAAACAGGAACAGGGAGTGGTTTTATGAGGGAGAAGAAGTGACTGATTTTTCTGATCAGCAAGCTCCAATTTATGATACAGATGGAGAAGAATCAGAAGATGAAGCTGAAATTGTAGTAGAAACTGAGTTAAAGGAGGCTCATTTATCCAGCATGCAGAGAGAGGGATCTTTTAGACTTCGTGGGGTCTTGGCTGGTCAAAGAGCCATATCTCTTTTAGATACAGGTGCAACTCACAATTTTATTGATTCACGTTTAGTGGAGAAAAGAGGAATTCAAACTCAGCAGTTTGAAGGCATTCGAGTCAAGGTTGCTGATGGATACACTCTCACTTGCGAGAGGATGATTCCAGACTTGCCTTTGAAACTCAATAACTATGAGTTTAAGGCAAATTTTTATGTTGTGAACATGGGAGGAACTGATATAGTTCTCGGCATGAAGTGGCTTCATGCTATAGGAGAGTTCACACTTAATTTGAACGACATGGAGATGAAATTCAAAGTTGATGGCACAAAACATGTTCTAAAAGCCATCAAGGACAGCAATGTGAAAGAAATTTCACTCAAAAGAATGAAACGTTTGGTTCGTCATGACATGGTAGATTGGGTAGCTGAATGCAAGTTAATGCCTTCACATTTGGATCAGCAAGTTTCTTCTTACCATCCAGATGTACAGGAACTCAGAACCAAACATACCAAGGTTTTCAGTGCAATCCCACCAGGTAGACCTCCTGATAGAGGTATTGAGCATATCATAGAGCTGGATGAGGGCACGAAACCTATCATGATCACTCCTTATCGGCACCCCAAACGTTTGAAAGATGAAATTGAGAAGACTATCAAAGAACTTTTGGCTATGGGGCACATTAGGCCGAGTAAGTCACCCTTTGCTTCATCAGTTGTTTTGGTGAAGAAAAAGGATGGTACACTCAGAATGCGTATTGATTATAGAATGCTTAACAGGAGAACTATAAAGAACAGATATCCTATTCCGCGGATTGATGAGTTGATAGATGAGCTTCATGGAGCTTGCTACTTCTCAAAGATTGATTTGAGGACAGGTTATCATCAGATCAAAGTCCGAGAGGAGGACATAGAGAAAACCGCATTCAGATGTCACTGTGGACACTTTGATTTCTTGGTTATGCCTTTCGGTTTAACCAATGCTCCAGCCACTTTTCAGTCCACTATGAACAGGGTTTTCCATCCTCAACTGAGGAAACATGTGTTGGTGTTCTTCGATGACATCCTAGTCTACAGCAGATCTTGGGAAGAACACATGGTTCACCTAGATGAGGTTTTGAGCATACTTGACAGGGAGTCCTTGTACGCCAAGGAGTCCAAGTGTGCGTTGGGCATGGCTGAGCTTTTGTATTTGGGTCACATTATCAGCAGTGAGGGAGTTAGCATGGATCCAGAGAAGGTTCAAGCTATCATTGATTGGCCTACACCTGAGACATTGACACAGCTCAGGGGATTTGTAGGATTATGTGCCTTCTATCGTCGGTTCGTTAGTGGATTCTCGCGGCATGCTGCGCCACTAACTGATTTGACTAAGAAGGGTGCTTTTGCGTGGACACCATTAGCACAGGCGTGCTTTGAGAAGTTCAAACTTCTCATGACTTCATGTCCAGTGTTGGCTTTGCCGGATTTTACCAAACCCTTTGAGTTACATTGTGATGCCAGCGGTGAGGGAATTGGTGCAGTCATTATGCAGGATCGTCACCCTATAGCTTTCGAGAGCAGGAAGCTGAGAGGTCCTGAGAGGAGCTTTAGCATCTATGATAAGGAGATGTTGGCCATCATGCATGCCATGGCTAAATTCAGGCAATACTTGATTGGTAGTAAATTTTGTGTTAAAACCGATCATAATAGTCTGAAACATTTCCTTGGACAGCGAGATTTAAATGAAAGACAACAAAAATGGGTTAGCAAACTTCAGTCCTATGATTTTGACATCTCCTATGTCAAGGGTACTCAGAATGTAGTTGCTGATGCATTATCTCGCCGTCCTCACTTGAGCTCCATTACACAGATTTCAGAAGACTGGAGACATATGATTGTAGCTGAGTATGCTAAGAACCCGTGGGCTTCTAGCATAGTGGATGGAACAGTACAGGATGCCAGATACTCACTTGTAGATGATCTTATCATTTACAAAGGGAGGATATTTCTAGTTCCAGATTCAGAGATGAGGAACCAAGTTTTGAGATCATTTCATGATGCACCTATGGCAGGACATCCCGGGTACTTTAAGACCTATAGGCAGGTACGGGAAAGATTCTCTTGGAAGGGTCTCAAATCCTTTGTTCTCCAGTATGTCAGGGAATGCCTTGTTTGTCAGCAGAACAAGCAAGAACACACATACCCTGCAGGATTACTTCAGCCGCTTCCTATCCCTGAGAGGAAGTGGGAATGCTTGTCTATGGATTTCATTACGGGCTTGCCGAAAGCTCAAGGGAAAGACAGCATTTTTGTGGTGGTAGATCGATTGACGAAGTATGCTCATTTCTTCTCAATCACTACTACGCACACAGCTACTCAGGTGGCAGATTTGTTCTTTCGTGAGGTATTCAGGTTGCATGGTTTGCCATGGAGTATAGTCAGTGACAGGGATAGCAGGTTTATGAGTAACTTCTGGCAAGAGTTATTCAAGCTATGCGGAACAGAACTCACTCCGAGTACTAGCTACCACCCCCAGACAGATGGGCAAACTGAGATAGTCAACAAATGGGTGGAGGGATACTTACGGAATTACAGTTCAGGGCAGCAGAAGGCGTGGGTGAGATGGTTATACCTTTGTGAGTATTGCTACATTACCACTCATCACATGAGCATTCAGATGACCCCTTATCGAGCCTTATATGGATATGATGCTCCGAGCTTTCTAGACTTGTTACTGAGTGACAGTAGAGTACCTAGTGCTGGTGATCTATTGCAGGAGAACCAAGATATTATGAGAGCACTCAGAGAGAATATACAGAAAGCTCAGAATCAGCAAAAGCAATATGCTGATCAGAGGCGAGTGGAGCGATCTTTCGAGATCGATGATTTGGTGTATTTGATGCTCCAGCCTTATAGGCAGTCCACCCTTCGTAAGAAGGGCGCAGAGAAACTTAAGCCTCGTTACTATGGACCATTTAGAGTTGTCAGACGGGTCGGTGAAGTGGCTTATGAGTTAGATCTTCCGATGGATAGCAAGGTTCACAATGTGTTCCATGTTTCACGCCTCAAAAGGCATTGGGACCACATGTGATTCCTTCTGTTGTTTTACCACCCCTGGATGATGAGGGGAAGTTGATATTGGTTCCTGAGGCCATTCTGGATTCTAGAGAGCGTCATCTTCGAAGAAGGGTTATCAGGGAATACTTGGTGAAGTGGAAGGATCTACCAGCCGAGGATGCGACTTGGGAGGGTGACAGTGTTTTACAACATCCAGCTTTGAGTTTGCTTGCGGACAAGCAAATTCGGGGAGGGCGGACTGTGATGTCCCCACTCTAGTCAGTCACCTGATGCAGTGTGTTAGCCCTTTTCTTGGACCCTTGTGGGCTAACTGGATTGGTTAGAGGGTCAGTGGTACCTTCTGGAGAGTTCAGTCGATTTCATTTTTCTGAGATCGTGGATAGGCTCATTGCAGGCCTTGGCAGTACAGGAGTTTCTTTGCTTCTGACGGCATTGAATTCTGTTGAGAATTGAGGGAGATAGGCTTACTTAAGTGATTTAAGTTAATTTTTAACTTAAAGTCTTTTTATAAAGTCAAATTGACTTTATAATCCTTATTTCACTTAAATTAAGTCTAAAGTGAATATTTTAATGTTATATCTTTATTCACTTAAAGGAGGCGCCAAAAATCAAAAGGGAAACTATAGAAAGTGATTTAAGTTTAGTTTCATAAATTTAAATGAGCTAAAGCCCTAAAATGTACGGCCTTCTTAGGGTTTCTCCTCTTTTGCTTTATAAGGGATTTGGGCAATGAGAAACTCATCTTTTTGAATATTTCAACTTTGCCTTGGAGGTTTTTCCCTTGCTTTCAGCCTGTGACCAGGTTTGCAGCAAATCCACCATTGGAGAACGAAATCTCTTCAGTGTGAGCACTTGTGAAGTTGTGAAAGATCAGCTGAATTAGTGCAGATTGAGAGAGCTTCATTTCAGAAGTTCTGCAGTGCTTCAACAGATTTTTTGTAGTGTTCTTCATCAAAAACAGAGGGTTTATTAGTTGCTGTTCTTCCTTCACCATGGCAGACTTCATGGCTGTTTGGGCACACCTTCAGAGATGGTTTTTGGTGCTTTTTGTTTGAAAGGGCGTGGCACTTGCAAGGAAGTTTATTTTGGCTTTTTGGAGAAACGTCTTCTTTTGGAGGATCTCTCTTCATGAACTTGGGCGCCCTACCTATGTTACTCTCTGGCTTCAGTTTCAGAATAAACTTTGAAGTCTGTAACTCTCTACTCCAGTTTTTGTCAGTTCTTCACCATGCTGGTCGGATTTCTTATTTAAAAAATCTGGAGGCTTTCGGGTATGTTTGTATGTTTTAAATCCATTGTTGATGATAATAAACACCTTCTACAATTCCAGTTTGATTAAATTTGCTCAAGTTTTCATTTTGTGAGCTTTTATATGATGCGCCCCTTCTCTTCTGTCTACAAAATTTCTCTAAAAAACTAAAAAACACAAATAGACTTAAAAAAAAGACAGGGGTTTGAGCAGTGAGCTAGCAAGGCTCATCACATCCAAACATAGATCTGTATCACTAAAGTGTACTGGAGGCTAATGACGTCAAATCTAGGTTGTAGGAGCTGCTTGAACAAGGAGTAATCAAACCCAAGACCTCTCCATGTGGTTCTCCCATAGTGAGGATACCCAAGAAAAATGGTACTTGATGCATGTGCATAGACTACAAGGCTTTGTAAAAGATTACCATCAAAAGTAAAAATCGACTACCCTTGATTGTCGATCTTTTGGCTCAGTTGCAGAATGCAAAATACTTTTCCAAGTTGTATTTCAAATCCTCATATCAACAAGAATCAAGAAAGATGTACAGAAGACAGCTTTTAAGTCAAGACAAGGTCTCTAACAGTGGCCGGTACTCCCATTCAGACTATGTAACACAACTGCAACATTTATGAGGCTCATTAATGAGGTTTTATGACCACTTATAGGCATCTTGAACAAATCTTGCAAGTTTTGAGGGACTAAAAACTTTCATTGAATGGCACAATGTCATGTGCCCAAAATCTCAACATTAAGATAATAATTAAATAAGATAAAAACATAATAAAAGTATAAACATTAGTAATTATAATTATCACAAAGATAATATTATAATTAAATTATCAAAAGATAATATCGTAAATATTAAAATATGAATTCTAATAATTGATTTATAATATAAAATATAATAATATATATTGAAGAAATAAATGGAGCAAGCAAAGAGATAAGGGATTAAAACAAAATAATTATGGAATATAAAATTGTAAATAATGGCAATTTAAATAATAAAATAAATACTAAAAATGTATCAAATTAATATAACACAATAAAATCAATTAATATAAATATTATCATAATTATCAAATAATTATTAAGAGATAATATTATAAATATTTAAATATACATATTTAAATAATAAAAATAAATAATACTATAAATAAATATAAATAATATTACAAATAAATTAAATAGTAAAATATAATACACATCAAAACAAAATAATAAAATGAATATAATTTAAGATATCATTTAGGAATGTTTAACTAAAAGTCATGTCCATTAGTGGGGTTATCTCTATTCAAAGAGATGCCTCTCTTCATGGAGGTATAAAGATATTAAAAAAGTTTGTGGGAAGATAAAAAAAAAACACTTCAGATTTGAGGAAGAAGATAGAAGAGTAAAGGAATGATGATGTAAAAAGGAGATCTATCAATAGTGTGTAGAGAACAATAAAATAGAAATTATAAAGGTTTAGAATTAGTTTTCAAAAAGCAGCAATCATTTCAAAAGGTTGTGTCTTTTCTAATGAATGTCTCTTTTCAAAAAGATACATCTTCTCATTTGAATGTGAAGATATAAAAAGGGAAAGAATGAGATATATATATAGAAGGAAGAAGGAAATAGAGAATAGAAGGGGAAACAAGAGAAAATATAGACTGCAAGATCATCTGAAATTTATAAAGACAGGCAGATGGAAAGTAAATAAGTATTTTTATGAATATAAGGAGATAAGTATTTTATGAATTTAAATAATAAGTTAGATAAATGTTTGTACTTTTAAATAATGATGTTGATAAATATATCCTGGATTTAAATAATAGTCTAATTAATAGTAATTAATACATGATGCTATTTATTTAATGTTATCTATTTTTTTTATTGATTGCATGGGGAATAATAAATCATGCATGCTACTAGTTATCTTATAACATTGTTGATATGTTATGCTCCATTGGCATTATTGTATGATTATACAATAAAGATACTTGTAGCAGTTATTGAGCCTTATAAGTAATTGTGATTATTTGATAGAAAAATGAATAAATTTATGAATGCCTTTATCCTATGACTGATCAGGAAAAAGAGAAAAAGAATGCAATATGAACACTAGACCATCATAAAAGGATATCTTCAAGAAATCAAGACAGATTTAGGGTAATCCCAAAATGGGGACATTACACACAAAAAGTAAGTTTGCACAATAATCACTTTTCTACCTTGGGCATGTAGTTGGGTAAAGACAAATAAGGATTGAGCCAACAAAAGTGTATGCCATGCTCAAATGGCCATGGCCTTCCAACATCACTTAAACTAGGAGCTTCATAGGAGCTGTGCAATGCTTGTGAAAGTTTGTAAGCTTTCTCAGCCACAGTGGCACCGTTTCATGCTATCACAGGAAATGGAAAGTGTTTCAAATGGAGCAATAAACAACAAAAGGCTTTTGAGGAATTGAAGCACAAGATCAGCCATGAACCCATATTAGCATTGCCAGATTTGTAACTGTTTGAGGTTGAAATTAATGCTGATCATTATACTATGGAGGTTGTCCTAATGCAAAGAGTTAAACCAATTTGTTACCACTCATAACTCTATCATGGTTCAGCCCTAATTTATAGCACCTATGGCAAGGAATTGTACACATTGATACAAGTAGTGGAAAAATGGAAACAATTTTCCAAATGGATCATCAACCTCTCCAATATTTGTAAGCTCAGACCAAACATCACCAAGCTAGACACTATAAGTGGATGGCATTCCTGCAACAATTCCACTTGGTTATTGCATAGAAGAGGGGTTTGAAAAACAAAGTTGCTGATGTGTTGTCTAGATCACCATTGCAGTCAAGTGTCAACACTAAGTACACTTTCCCAATTAGAGCCCATTGCCAAATATTTTTCTATGGAGGATTATGAACATGATAAGGGTTTTGGAGAAATATATAAACAAGCACAAAATGGTAAGGTCGCTGATTTTGTACCAATTCAAAATGGGAAGGTTGTGTGTTCCAAAGGAAAGAAGATTGCTGTTCCTAACATAGGCTCATACCTCCAAGGTGGCTAGAAATTTTGGGGTCTCCAAGATCATTGTTAACCATCAGCAATCTGTACATTGGCCTTCTATGCAAGTCAATGTCTCCAATTTCATAAGATGGTGCAAATTTGTAGCATGAGCAAACCTAATAATCGGAAATCGGGGCTGTATCAGCCACTACCTGTACCATTTCATCCATGGGAAAACATTATCATGGATTTTGTGGAAGGTCTACCCATGTCCAAAAAGAGGCATGACTATATTTTTGTGGCGGTTATCCAATTTAGCAAGATGTGTGTTCTTGCAAGAAGACGCTTTCCTATAAAGATGCAGCTGTGTTATTCTTTACACATGTATGGGTATATTTCGGTTTGCTGGAAAGTATTGTTTCAGATCAAGATTTGAATTTTTTGGAAAAAGACTGGTGTGCACTATGGAAAGAATCTGGCACCAAATTGAAAAGATCAACCACATTCCATCTCCAAACTGATGGACAAACAAAATGGTAAACTGAATATTGGTGCAGCCGTTAAGAGGGTATAACCCAAAGCATCCAAAAACTAGGGATGAGTACTTGGTCTATATTCAGCACAACTATAGCCGAGCAGTTCATGCTTCTACAAAATTGTCACCATTCAGAATGTATTTCAGATATCTACCTCCTAGTCCCCTAGATGTTGTGGGACGGACACATGATGATGGAGAACATGTGGATCCAGAGATCCACAAGGCTGAAAAATTCATTGACAAAATTCAGCAAATTCATCTCCGTGTTCAAGATAAGTTGAAAGTCTCAAGCCAGGTAAAAGAACACCTTGACCACCACCGTGAATAACATATATTCAAGGTGAAAGATAGAGCTTGATTGTACTTGGGAAAAGAGAAACTTCATGGGCAAGCAAAAAAATACTTAAGCCCTTGTTTTATGGCCCATTTTTTATCATGAAACAGGTGGGAAAGAAAGCTTTTCTTTTAGATTTGCCACCCTACACAAAGATCTATTTGGTGGTGAACGTGAAGAATCTTCCTCTCTTTGAGCTTTCCATGCTTAATGAATAAGGAGTTTTATTCCCTCCATTTGAGGATCTTGCTCCAAGTACACACCAGCAAGTTGAAAATGATTTGGTTCTTCTTTAAACAGAGATGCAATGGAAGCGTGGTTCATGAGACTTGGTTAATTGGATTGAAGGGTCAAGTACCAAACAAGGTGAAGTGGTATCCAAAGGAAGATGTAGGGAAGAAATCTCCTCACTTGTTGAGTCCCCAAAATTTTGGAAACTGAAAGCCTGCCTATTGAGAAGGTGTGATGTAAAACAGATAATTGGAAATAAGGTCAAAGGTCATGTCCATTTGAAGAGTTGTCTGCATCCTAGGAAGACAAATATTTTATACAGTTCAACAGTTTCAAAAGCCAGTGAGTCATTGGGTTGAAGGCAGCCTTAGATTGATCCAAAGCATCACAAGGAGGTCAGGAAATAGGAGACCAGATAAAGAAATCAAGTACAATTTTGCTGGCAATGAAACTCTTTGTTTTCAACAGGTGGTGGTTTTGTAACCCCCTTGAGTTTCGGAACCTGGCAGTGATTTCCTAACCAAGTGGGTCTTTTAATAACCACCCATTATAATTTTGCAGCAGTTTCATTCTCTGTGTTCCAGAGGGGAAATTGAAGGGTTTTGGACATTTTATTTCACATTTCTGATATATGGAATGCCTTTGACAACCATAAGAAGACTTGGGAGAGTCATAAATCACAGATCACACCTTACAGAAGAGCTGGCTCTCTTAGGTAAACTCTTATAACATTCACCTTGCACAAAGAAGACTGAAGAACAAGATATTTTGAGAATCAATAGACATTGTTGTGGATGTGGAGCTCATTCTTCATGCCAAGAGCTCACTATTTGCTGGAGCCTTTCCCTGTGTTTTGTGTTTCTCCAAGCAAAATTGAAAGTCATTGTTGTGCTTGGTTTATCTCTTTTCAGTGTTTAGGATGATGTTCTATGTTTTTCCATGTTGGCATAATGAACTTGATTGGATATGGTAAATGTTCAGTGTGGAATTCAATCATATTAGGAAGGATTTAGCTAAGCTAGAGTAGAAATCAATTGTTGAGGAACTAATTAGGGAATATCCACTTCAGTTTACAGATCATAATTGATTTAAGGTAGTAGATAGTTACTGGGTTAGATTAGTTGGGAATGTTCTTACATCTCTAGAGTGTGTGACACATCCTCCGATCATACTGTTGGTGTATGTTTTATCATCCACCAAACACACAGAATAAAAATGTCCAAAGACACTTTATCCTCTCTTGAAAAACCACCGCGTATGCTAAGATTGCGAGAAGATCATATGGCGATTCCAAGGTTTCTTTAGTCGGGTCTCGACATGTGGATAAGCTCAATGGCCGTTGTGATTTGCTGGTAATGAACAAGGGGACTTACGTGAGAACAATCTTCACAAGTTTAGGACTTAGGGAATTTGTCGTTAAAGGATTTCAATTAGGACTTTCAAGGTGGATCTCAAAAAAAATGGCAAAAAGACAAGGGTTCAGAGAATCTAGTCTAAGCCTAAGAACTCAAGAGACAATAAGGACTCGTGAAGAGGATAAACCACACTTTGTTTCGCCTCCTGTTGGACAACATACGCAAAATGGGTGCAATCTTCAAGGGGTTTGTGAGAATAATTTTCAAACCTCGAATGAGGCTGAAGTTAAGCTTCCACGATTAAGAGCTCAGGCTAACTTTACAAATCGAATGCAAATCATCCATTCGAAAAATGTATGAGCTACACTTCACCATTGAGTCAATGCGATCAATCTCTCATTCAATTAACAACTTTCAAAGCAAATTCTACTTAATCTAACTTTAACTCTAATCTATGGCGGAAGAAGATATGCAACCTCGCTTACTATTTGATAATAAGAAGTTATTCAAGGCAAATCATGCTCAAGAGCTTTTATTATTCAAAATAGTCTCAGTGCAACAATACACATATTTCGTCTCCACACATTACAAATGAGGGGGCGAGCTCAATTTATAGGTTCCCCAATTACAATTCAATGGCCAAGATTGATTTCAAATCAACGGCCGAGATTACAAAATAAAACCCTAATTAGGGTTTGTCACTTTCGACCAATGAGAAAATTTCATTCGAGGACACTTGTCCCTTTTGCTAAATATAAATCAACAATAAAATAGAAAGTTGTTGTATGTTGATTTGGAACAATTTGATTGGTTGGAAGATGACGAGGCACCACTTCAACGTGCTGGATGTCTTCCTTGGTTGCTTCATTTTTCTTCCACGTGCTTGCCTTAGAACATTTTCCCTGCCGATGACTCTGTCGGTTGTGCTTGTTCCTTCCTAGCTTTGATCTTGGATTCCTTTTGAGACTTTGATTTCTTCCTCTTACCTGTACTGGAATCTTTGAGGTCTGGAAGTCTCCCCTTGGAACAGGTGTCTGGACTTGAAGTTGGTTGCTTTGAAATTCCTCCTGCTTGAGCTGGGTTGATGCTATTCCTTTGGATTTCCTCTCTGAATTCTCCGATTCGTGTCGAGAAATTGTCTAAGTATGGAGATATGTTTGGAACACTCTCCTTGTCACCATCTGATTCTAATTGGAAGCTTGTTTTTAATTCTTTAGGAGATGAAATCCCTCAAGAAGTTGTCCGGAATGCTTCAATAGGTCTGGGATTGTAGATGAAATCCTTCCAAGATGTCTGGATATCCGTTCAAGTGTCTTGAATTTGGAGAAGAATACCCCTGTGCTTTCGCCATGATAGAGGAATTTGGAATTTCCTCTGTGAAGTATTTCCCAGACTTAGCCAAATTTTGGCCATTCACGTTCATTTTGTACCACCTTTACACGGACTATTCAACATTTAGCCAAGGTTTTGGATGAACTTTGCCTGTGGATTTGCCTTCAATTCTGGATCTGGCTTGTGCTAAGGATTTTATTCATTTCTTCTTTATTTTCCTCTTCATCCTTCCTGTTTTCCGTCCAACACTTAGTGAATTCTTCTCCCCAAGGTATCAACACTTAGCCAATTTTCTCATCCTCTCCTTGGGCGGACTTCACATGAGCTTGGATGTTTTCCTTTGATCAAAGTCGGACTTCATGATGCTCAAGACATTTTCTTATCCAGGTCAGACTTTATTTTGCCTTGAACATGCCTTACAAAGGTTTGGACATGCTATGCTTAGGCAAGGTTGGACTTTCTCATGCTTGTCCCATCCCTCTTCCCTCGCTCCATTTGGCTTGAAGCAGACTTGCCACCATTCCACGCCATTGCTTCTTCTTTGAAGATTCGCCTTGTGTCGTCATCCACCTGCAAGAAATAAACAAATTCAGATTTTCTCTCCTGAATTCTAGCTCCGAAGTTAAATTTTTAACACTCTCTCCTGAAGTCACGGTGAATTTAATTTTGCCCATCGGATTTTATCTCTAGCCGGCACAAATTATTTTCCTCCAAAACATCTCTGGCGAATTTTATTTTGTCCAAGGCATTTAAATTTCCAAGCAGTTGAAAATAAATTATTAAAATATTAAAAATATTTTAATTAATTCCAACCCGTTCGTTTTGGACCCATGGCTATTTTGATTTTTCCTTTGTTTTTCTTGGCTAAGAGTTTATTTTCCAATTTTGTCCTTAATTTCGTCTAGCCAAACCAAAATTCAAGCCATTCCGTCAAAAATTTTATTGCCAGATCCTTATTTTTCTTTGCCGAGGCGAGATTTTAAGCTTATTTTGCTCTGCCAAAGTCAAATATTCTCTTGCTCAGTCGAATTTTTTCTAGGCAAAATCCTTGTCCAGATGTCTTCATCGGGCGAATTTCCTTGATGTCTGACATATTCTTCCTCCTTCTGGCTAAGGACGATGCTTCCTTTCCCCTTGCCTTGTGCATTTTACTTTGGCCAAAGTTGACAATTTCTCAACATTTCACCATACTTAGGCAAATTTTACCTCTTTTCTACCTTTGAGTTAGGCACATTCCGTTTAGTTCTTAGCCATATCCTAATCTTCTCTAGCACGTGTCCTTTCAAACTTAGTACTTTGCCTCTCAAAAATGCCATAGCACTTAGCCAAAAATCTTAAATTTTCATCCTTTGGCCTCTATACTTAGGCAAATTTTCGAATTTCTCTTGACTAGGCACCAATACTCAGTGAAAATTTCAAATTTTTAATCTTCCACATGCCTAGGCGGACTTCCTTAGCACCTTGGACAAGCATGGCGGACTTCCTTGACATCTTGCCAACCTCTTCAAGTGTATGGCGGACTTCCTTGACATCTTGCCAACCTCTTCAAGTGTATGGCGGACTTTCCTTCCTCTTTGGATATGCATCTTGCATGTCCCTCTTTTCTAGGGCGGACTTCTTAGCTTCTTAGCACTTGTCTCAACATTCTATCCTTTGGAAATGTTATAATGTTTAACCAAAGATCAATTTTCCACCTTTTTAGGCCCTCATGCTTAGCAGATTTTCGAAATTCTCTTTGCTGGGTACCAACACTTAGTGAAAATTTTAATTTTTTTTTTCTTCTACATGCCTAGGCGGACTTTCCAAACCTTTTGGACATGCCTCTTTGAATATGGCGGACTTTGGAGGGGGTTAGGATGAGCATGGGCGGACTTTGGAAGTGCCTAGGACTTCCCTCTTTGCTGCTGGGCGGACTTTAGAGGATCCTAGGACAAGCATCTTGAGTGCTGGACGGACTTTCAAGCCTCTTTGGACATCCTTGGCGGACTTTGGAAGGTCCTTGACATTGCCTCTTGCTGCTGGGTGGACTTTAGAGGATCCTAGGATGTGCTTCCTTAGTGCTGGGCGGACTTTCCTTACTTCCAGACATTTCTTCCTTCGTCCTGTCCCACTTTTCAAGGACCTCCTTCATGGCTGGCGAATTTCAGACTTAGCCATTTATTTCATGAATCTCATCTTTTTGAGTTGATTTTCTGTGACTTTTTGCTTCAGATCTGATTGATCTTGAACTGGTTTTGACTGATTTTCCAGAATCTGGTCTGATTTTTCATGCTTTTCACTAATTTTCTCATGCTTTTTACTTGTTTTTCCAGATTTTTTCAATGATTTTCCAAATTTTCTCTTTGATTTTCTGAGAGTTCTATCAAGTTTTTGGAACTTCTGAGTGCATTTTTGGAATTCAAGACCTTCTAAATATAGAAACTTTCCAAAAATAGAAACTTCCTAAAAAGAGAAACTTTCTAAAAATAGAAAAAGCAAACCCTAAAAAAATAGGGAACCTTGTTTGGCCCAAAAATGCTAAAAATGAAAAATCGAAAAAGCGAATTTCCCTAAAAAATAGTAAGTGTCAGAATTGGCCGAATTCACAGGCGATCTTCGTTTCCTGGGCCTTCTGAGCGCTTCCATGACGTCTACACACTGATTCAAGCATGGATTACTGACTTGGCTCGGGTAACTCTCGACAGACTGACTGACTTGGAACCCTCAAAATGATGACCTCATTGTAAAAAGACAAGCGATAAGCAGTTGCAACACCGAGGCAAAAAGCAAAAACAGGGGGTCCCCATTTGCAATGGGGCGATGTGTGAAATGGTCACAACACATACCAAGGGCCAACCTCTTTGTCCTGAACACAGCCAGACATTTATGGTCTAAAGCATAGTTTACATACTCGGATTCGGAGAGTACTCGGCAAGCCCAAAAATTTTGACTAGGGAAAAACTCGGCAAATACTCAGCAAATACTCGGAAAATGTGAGTGGATATTTATGTATGTGTATACTCAGGACTGCACTGTACACACATACACAGGATGCCAAGTTTGCATGCATATACACACACAGACATGCCAAGTTTGTGGGTTTTCTGCGAGAAACTGGTGATTACTCGATAATTTGATGGGAGAAAATCATCTGCATACTGCCCATGAGTAAAAGCAGAAATTACTCGGCATGCAATTTTTTTGGAGATTACTCGGCTACTTGGAGAGTAATCGCCGAGTATGTAAACTATGGTCTAAAGAAGGACGCCTCACTTACATCCTCAACTAGAAAACACAAGCAATGTCTCCTGGGAACTTATCATTTTCTATAAATAAATGATGAACCATATTAACTCAACCTACATTTCATTGTCTGAATAGAGGCAAAAAGTGAACCATATTAAACACAAAAAAATGAAGTCAATAATTAGAAAATATCAGGAATAAAACATACCTCATTCATTCCTCCTCCAAACATATCCTCAAATCCAAAACCACCAAACCCAAAACCAAACCCTGCACCACCCGGTCCACCTGGACCACCCCCTGCTTCTGCCTGTGCAAAACCTTCAGGACCAACCTGGAATATTCAAAAGAAAATCAATTATCTACTTAAATAAAATCAATTGTATTAATAATCTAATTTATAAAATCAATTATTTAGAAGAATTAACATTGTAGCAGATTTGCTTATTACTAAAATTATAGTGCAGGTTACTAAAAAGAGAAGAACAAAAAGCAAATAACCTCAATCAAATTACTTTCAAAGCAATGGGAGATTTTCGGCACAAAAAGCTACTATAACAAATAAAGAACAGTACACTACAAAATAAACCATAGGATACAACCTACAGATACCAAGAACAAACTAACTATTTGAGAATTCATAGTGCAATTTAATAAAATAGACTAATGTTACCATAACCATCTCCTTTCATCAATTTGCAACATTGCAACTACTTAAGCAATTTGAATTTTGAACTGCACAAAAAAAAACATTTTTGGGGCCCATTTCTGCTGCAATGCAACATGTGCTATAATCCTCTCACCAAGTAAGAACCACCTGCTTTTGTTCAAGCTTCTATGAACCTGCCTATAAAACTCTCACTTTATTACATTGCAAGGTGTAGAACACTTAGCAGAACAAATAAAACATTTCAAAAAGCTTTAAGCTAACATGAATTTTTAATCTTTATGCATCAAGTGACCGTTTTCAGTATAGCAGTCTAAGTGATTCTCTCTTAGTCAACAAACTGGGGCTCTGTTGGGAGTTCATTGTACCATTTGGAATATGCCAACAACTACTTTATACTTCAGTTTCCTGTCATTCAAAAACTTATGGAACAAAGAAACAAAACAGTGCCTGCAACTTTCTCTAACACTAAACTAGACATCAATTACAGGAAAATACAAATGCAATGCAAACATCAATACATGATCAATGCCAAAACACAAAATTATAAGATAAGAGATTCAGAAGGTTGTGAGATATAGCTGAAATTATAGTGCTAGTAAATTCAACCCAGAACTGCAGTAAGCTTGCAAGGTTGGATTCCTGAGCTCTTACAAGAATGTAGAAAGATAATAAAGCGAATTAATAGAAGATGGTGCACCAACATCAGATAAATTCCCTATATCAGCATTTCAGTTGTTCCAACTGCCAAACCAATAAATCAGAGATTAACATCACTAATTATCTCCAGCTTAAGATATTGTAACATAAATGTCCTTTTTCTGGCCAGTAATAAGTTAAATGCAAGTTGTATGCAGTCAACAGAACAGAGACTCTTCAAGCCAAAAACATACATAAATCAGACATTGATTAGTGATCACTGTAAGTGTTACAGATTTATTTAACATGCCCTGACTTAATTGCAGTTAGATTTATGACCGACACACAAATGTAATTTTATTGAACAAAGGACTGTTCGTGGCAAATATTATTCAAACAACAGACAAGCAAGTTCCCTAGAAATAGCATTTAAAAGAATAGTTTTAAAGTATCTGAAAACTCACCACAGCACAATAGTTGTCATACGATGCCTGAAACCTGTTAGAAAATTAGTTTAGGCATGTAGTGCACCTTGCAAGCCTTGTAAATCCACGCTTGGAGGAATCCATGAGAATCCTTGAATGATGCAACTCACCATTTGGAATGTTGGGTATGACATTGTAAGAGCATGATAATAGGAGTTACAAGTGCACGTGTAAGAGAATCTATGACAAAGGGAGTTGCATACAAGTTGGAATGTTCTTGGAAGTTGGAGAGTCTCAACTTGAGAGTCCATCCTAAGACACTTGGGCACATGGGATTGTTGCTCCTTGCCTATTTATTAAGTGTTGGCTTTGGTTGAATATGAGAGAAAATTTTGTGCAGGGAGATAATGGCGAAAACCTGTTGGAACTCCTTCAAAATCTAACTGTAGAACTCTATAGTGCATAAAATCTTATTGTATTTGTAATCTCTTTGTTAAGTTTGTATTTGTTGTAATGTTTTGCTATTTTTGACATTTCAATTATGTTCATACTTTATTTTCATCTTGACAGTTGTCATTGCAAAAATCTATATGTTTTAAGTTTCCATTTAATATGAAATTTATTCTCATCATGGGGTTTTAGCATTTAGTATTCTAGTTTTGAATATTGAATGCTTGAAAAATACTAACATTTGGTACCAAAGCTTGGTTAACCTCAGCCTCTGAAAGAAGGGACCCTCTCTTTGAGCAGTAAATTTTATTTTCTGTGGAAGCTGTGTAGAAATTTCTACAGGTACAGATTTTGATCTCTCAAAGCTCAAAATGGAAGAACTCCTAGATGATAGAGGTTGTTAGGTTGATATTTCTGCAAAGAAACCCTCTGGCATATCAGATAAAGACTGGAAGAACTCATAGAAAAGCAAGGAGTCAGTTCTGCTGAATGTTTCAAGTAAGACACCACAAGTAAACTTTGGGCTAGGTTAGGAACTTTGTATCAAACTAAGTCTCTAGTAAACAAACCTTTTCTTAGGAAGTTGTACTCTTTGAGGATGGAAGATGGTGATTTTGTAACTTAACATTTGAATGCTTTCAACATTGTTATCACTCAACTTGCTTCAAAGGACATGAAGATAGATGAAGAAGACTAGTGTATTACTTTGTTGTGTTCATTGTCAAATTCATGGATAACCTGGTTATGGCAATCAGTTCAACCATTTCAAAGTTAAAACTTGATGAGGCAGTTTTTTTCTTTGTTATTGAAGGAAATGAGGAGAAAAACCTCAGATTCCATTAAGGAAGATCTTAATCTCCTAGCCAATCTCAAGTCAAGCCACTGATGTAACCACTGTTACAAGACTCGGACTCAGCAAGCTGATTTTTTACCCAAACTCAGGCTTGTGATGCAAAGAAAGACTTCACTTAAACACACTTGACTGATTTGACATCTTTCAAACAAAGATTCATTTCAAACAATCACTAAATGCATACTAGTGCACTTGGAAACATTGATTTGAAGGCCTAATGGGCACTTAACAAGAGAACAGCATCAAAACTTGAGAGCCTTGGTCTGTACAGACCTCTCACAACATATTTCAGTGATTGATCACCCATTCATGATTCAATAATGCATAGATTTCATTGAACCCTCAAGTATCTAAGGTTTCAAAACAGTTTTCATGCAATTTAGAACACACAGACATTAATAACTCCTTGTGGCCAAAAGATCTCAGCCTAAGAACTTGGAAAACATTAGAAGGTATCAAAACAAAGATGCACTAAAATTTGAGCATTTTTCATGGAGCCAAATGGGAGATATGAATTTTTTAGTGTT
Source organism: Sequoia sempervirens (assembly GCA_007258455.2). Classification (NCBI taxonomy): domain Eukaryota; kingdom Viridiplantae; phylum Streptophyta; class Pinopsida; order Cupressales; family Cupressaceae; genus Sequoia; species Sequoia sempervirens. Next base: position 443,401,670 of record VDFB02193867.1, read on the forward strand.
GTTGGAAACCCTAGTTAGGGTATAGGGCTGTCATCACCAAAAATGCAATAACTTTCACAAAACTTAATGAAACGACCCCAAACAAAAACCAAAAGTTTTGTATTTCATAGCTTCATCATCCCCATGCCTGCCTCAATCGTATCAAGTCGTAAAAAACCGTACCAAGAAAGTTTCTTGCTGTTTCACAGTAAAAAACTATACATGGCAATCACTAATTTGATCATAACTTTTGCAAAATACAATGAAATTCACTCAAACCAAAAGCATTAGAAAGATAACAACATTCTCCAACTTTTTCAATAACTTGCAGGATCATGCTATACAGTACAAAGCTGTACAATCCAATTTACAGTCTATTACACACAGAAAATGCAAAGGAAAACGTACAAAATTAAAGTATTTTCATTCCAAAACGTTCTCCAACCTTCTCCAACCCTGGTGCTCGTGTGTACATGTCATATTTATGGCATTACATTCATTACCATCGTTCAAAACTAATTCCTAACTTCCCAAACCAAAAATGCAACTTTTTGACAACTTTTGCAACTTTTTGCTCCTAATCATCAAAATGACTCAAAAGGATCCCAAATGGCCTAGAATGGTCCAAATTGACCTTATTGACTCAAAACAAGTCCAAACAACCCAAAATTCAAAGTTTCACAAAATGACAAAATGAAAAAGTGCATCAAAGGATGCCCCTGTATCAACTTGGCACCCACACTCAACAAAGACTCAGCAAATTAAAAAACTCATGAAATATAGAGATTTTTTAAGGATTTAAAAACTATTTCATGAACCCTTTAATAAATAAACTTTAAAGACACAGTAAACGAATCAAACTGAAGCTACGTTGATCATATACACAAGTATACATCGATAACATAAATATAAAATTAAATGTGGGCTTTAGCTGAAGGAAACAACATTATTAGATACATAAATATTGTCAAGTGTTTAAGGTGTACAGAACTCATGGATTATGATATACATAGCATCAAAAACAAAAAACACAATATGGAGACATGAACAATAGAAAAAAGGAGCTTGTATCCCTCAGCCCAAGATTACTAGCTGTATGTGGAGTCATTCACTTGCATCTTAGACAAATCTGTAAATGCTGCTAATCCTTAAGAGCATTACTTAGGATAGGGTTTGACTTAGCAAACTAGAAGTAAAAATTTAATTTAATAAATAGAAATTTAATTGGGAAAAAGACAAAAAAAAAAAATGTTGCTTTTCCATCCAACATGGCCAAAAATTTTTATTTTTTTTTTGTTTTTCTAAAACTAGTGTAGTGACCTGTGAGTAGCACCCCCAGGTAAGTCAAAGGTTAGAGCTCCTTGTGGGGTTATGGGGGGAAACACCATGAGTCAAGGGGTAGTGCCAATTGCAAAAGTTTGGGGGCAATGCCCCCAAGAGGATCGAGGACCAGCACCCCTCGCAAGGTCGGAAGGCAATGCTCCTGGCACATTCCTTGTCACGATATAGTGTGGGGTTGAGAGGCAAAGCCCCTACCACCAAGCCCAAATTAAAGCTTTTAAGACCACACAAACCATCATGGGACATGCCATTTTTCATGATTTTATCACTTTTAAACATCCTCCAAAAGTCCTTCAAAACCCTTCAAAAAATACTTGACTTTCATGCCTTTACGTTTAAGCATTTTCAATTCTTTATGTTTTCTTTTCTTATTTTCATTGACCTAGCTAAGTCTACCCGTCAAGACTTGCTGAGTCCAGCAAGTCTAGCAAACTCAGCAAGTCTAACTAGACTCGCCAAGTACTCAGATCACAAGTCCCAGGCCTCATTTTGGGCTACTCGTCGACTCTAGGTGAGTCTTAGCAAGTCTTGTAACTATGCTCTTGTAACCCATAGAGGAAATACTTAATAATTAATAATTGTTATCTGATAAAAATAGTCACTTCCAAATGTTGTCACCCTTAAACTTGCATCTTTTTATTTTAAAAAATACACTTGGTTATTCAGTTGTAAGAGATCACTTGTTTTAAATTTTTTATTTATTATATATACTATTATTTGGCTTTCTAAAAATTATTTTGTTATCTTGTGTTTGATTGCATTTTTATTGGAATGAGCAGGCAAGTACATATGAATACATTTACATTGGTCAACCCAATATAGCAGCACAAGGAAATTTGTATGTCATTATTTATGAGCAGCAGTTTTGATTGTCAAGACAGTAATAACATGTAATGTCCCCATTTTGGCCCTACACTCTTCAATAGGATTTAGCCTATTTCCGGAAATCCGTAGGCTAAGCTGAGGTGGAAAATTAGGGTTTCCTCTTTCAGATATTGCTCAGTTGGTGTTCAGAGGATGTTGTGCAGACTTACTATTTATAGCAGTTGCTATTTTTAGCAAGTCTATCTTTTGGCAGTATCTGTCTAGCAGCAGTTCAATCCTTTGCAGTTCAATGTTCAGTTTGGCTTTCTGTTGTTTTGATGTGAACTTACTATTTATAGCAATTGGCTATTTTTAGTAAGTCTAATTTTGGCAGTAGCATCATCAGCAATTCAGCTCAAGTCATTTTGCTATCCTTCAGTTTTAGTTTGGCTTTGGTTATCTCCATGGATTAAGTTTTATACTTAGTCATTTTTATGTTTCTCAGTTGTACCCCCACGCCTAGGAATGATCACTTCATGTTGTTTTTAAAAGGGGGTCATTAAGGGGTCAATGGTGCATTTAATGAATTATTAAATGCTTTATTGTTGCAAAGTGAAGTTGGATGCCTAAAAGAGGTTGATTAATATTTTATTATTTCAAAAAAAGTGAAATGCTTAAAGTGGCATTCCTTTTGGTAGTTGAAGTGATTCAACTTCTTGGAATTTGAAGAGTCTCTTGTTGCTTCATTTGCCAATTGAAGCTTATATATTGCTGCTGTTCGAAGAGCTGATGATCTTTGGAAAAATATAACGTTATGCTGCTGGTTTGAAATCCAGAATCCGGCTAAGGGTTAGCTTAGCAAATCTACTCCACTCTTCGGGCCTGAAACTATGGTTCCCTAGGTGGTGGACTGAGAGTGTGCTTCATCCAGAAGTACATATTGAGCATTATTGTGGAGTGTTGGTGAGATATTCCCAATTTTTATGTTGCTGGTTTATCATGGCTGAAAGTGTTTTTTGTTGACAGCTTTTTGAGCAAATTAAATATCATTCTGGGTATGTTTGCAAAGTGGTTCTAGACCCAAGGCGACCCCTTCCACAAGAGATTGGAATTTATTTCCAAGTCTTTGATTTTTTATTGCTAAATCGCCCTTTTCAAGAGTCGTACCATCTGTAGAGAATTGAGAATTGTGCCATAAATTAATGGATGACTTTTGAGGCTGTTTCTTCATCTTGTCATGGGTGCCTATCCTCCAGAGGTTCATTGCACTTCGTTTCACGCCATTCGGAGGTATTTTGGTGAAGTTATGAGCATTTAATTAATTCTTATAGTTGCTGGTTATTCATTTCCAGAATTGCAGATTTATATCAGACTTGTTTCAGTTTGAATTTTCAGTCCTTTCTTCATCAATAATTGCTACTAATAATCATGGAATCATTCAGAATCTTGGTGCTTTGAAAACATTGTAATATTGATGTAATTTGCAGCTCTCTTTCTATATTGTAAGACTGTAAACAGTAGTACTGTTCCAGTCCTTTATTGCTGCAATTATTTTCTATTTCTCACATTAAGTACCCCTGGATGGTTTACCGCCAGTGTGGATAAAGAACATTCTAAAAGCTTATCTATTCTATTTGCAGCTGTTCTTATTCTTTGTAAAGCTAGTTAGTAGTACTAACAGCTCTTCCTTTACTTGCTGCAATTTTATATCTGTTTTACACTCCCACAATTGAGTGGTTGAGTTTTAGAATAAACATATATCTTGTTTGTAATTTCCCCCCACGTTATAAGTGGTTGTGTGGACAGTATTCCCCCCACGTTAATAAGTGGAAGAGTGGATTTAAAGGCTGGCTTGCCACCTAATAATTGTTGTAAACTCACCCACTAAATAAGTGGAGTATTCCCACCGCTTGTGGATGCCTGCACCAGCAGATGAATTGTACTTTCAGCTCTGTTTATGCCTAATGATCCTCTGACCATGTGCTATCACCTCGCCCACATTGGGATCTTGGTGAACATTCTTGGTTAGAGTTATCTTCTTTGCTGGTTTACATTTTGGAACTAACGCTAATCAGTGTTTGGTTGCTGATTTGAATGTTAATTTTGGGAAAAAAATTAATGGGGAATATTTCATAACAGAACCTAAGAAGAGGTAGAAAACCAAGCTAGAGGTAAGAGACATTGGAAAAAGGCCCATAAGATTGTGAAGAAAAAGCAATTATATTGATATCAACCAGAATCCTATGCCAGATAAATATCATTATCAGTAAAAATTGGTCGGTTGGAAGTATCACAAGCTGAACCTATGTTGGAAAGTAAGTGGCATAAACTACCAGTAAAGATTTTGAGTTGATTGTCCATGTCTGATGAAACAAGAAACAACAGTCGCTTAGACAAGCTGATTGTCCAATAATGTGGAAAAATGTAGAGCTAAGCCAAAAACTGCTTTAGGGGAGGAGGTTGAACTCAAAACCATCTTTGATTTCCAAACCTGCAAGGTTTGATGGTGAACCCAACCAAAACCCAACTATACACTATCTAAATTGGGAATATTAATGGAAACAGTATCACACAAGATAAGACAAGATGAGTAATTTCTAGGTATGCTACAAGATTACAAGATCAAATGGTTTGATCAATTAAAAGATGATGACAAAGTTTCATGGCAGGAAGTAGAAGCAGCATTCACTAAGGAATTTACAAAGCAGCACACAGATATACAAATCCTGAATAAATTGATTAAAATTTAATACAAATTCATCAAGGATTATAACAAACAAAGGTTAAATTTAGAAGAGATGTAAGTCAGTCTGACTCGCAATGATCTCAAACAGCAATATTTTGTGATTAAAAAGAAAGGAAGAAATTATATTAATGACACAAAGTGACCAAAATAGGTCAATGGGACTCAGAAATACAGCTGGAGACAATAGTAGGAGGGAGCAAAGAAGAGGCTCTCAAAAAGTTACAAGCTAAAAGATAACTAAAAGCAAAATGAGAGTTGATAGCCGAAAGCCATTTTGACAAACAAAAAGGAGGGATGAACCCAAAAAGAGGAAGTCCTAATCCTATCAAAAGGGAAAGAACCCGTGAAAGCACCAAAATGACTAAAAATAGTCATAAAAAAGTCCAAATATCCTAGAGAAAGACAAATCACCAAAGAACAAGGGCCAAGGAAACTGATTGGCTGAAATGAATGAAATAGGTCTAAATTTCTAATACATATCACTAGATGAAGAATCAAAACACTCACCAGTAACAATGAGCATCAATACAGAATCCAACGATGTACCCTGTAGAATGCCCTAAGCTAAGAGACCTTGGATGTATGTCATTGGCAAAGTGCAAATGCATAGCCCCAAAACTCTACCTAAAGCTCTCCTAAAATCCATGGTCAATGACCCTCCACCATCTAAAATACCATTGCAGGTGGAAAAGAAGATGATGACACATGCCTAAATATGAGACCTAGACTAGGAGCAAAACACAACAAAAGTATTATACCTCGAGTGATAATTATGGGGTGCCCTAGTTCCACTGCATGCAAAGGTAGTGCAAACAAAAGTACATTATCTCACTAATTAGTCATCAACAGTGTGAAAATCTGTGGAGTTTGGAGGGCATTTAATGCCTCCAATGCTAGCAATGAGCTTAAAGAACAAGGCGCTCAATTTGGTGGCCCTAGAGGTCCCCTATAAGGCCCTACACCTAAAGGTGAGAACCTCCCTCAAGAAAAGAGCCAAGCATCACTAATCTGGAAAGTGAAAGGAAGAAGATAGTGAGCCATTGGAAACTCTATAAAAGCAATGCTATATCCCTTGTATCTCATTGTACATAAGTTATTTGAAAATAAAGTGCTCCTCCATCTTTGCCTCATGGAGAGGGCAGAGCCAACAAATCTAATCCACACATAGGATTAGAGAAAGTCTAAGAGTGGTGCCCACAACAAATTATCAATACAAGCATCAAAGAATGCTAGATGTAGAAGAACAAAATTACTTGCAGAAACAAAATGCAGATGAAGATGACAATGAATCCAATTTAGAAGAAATCATGTATTTATATGATAAGAAACTAGAAATTGGAAAAGTCGAAATTCAGTGCTTAAAAGTTAAAATACAAAATTGAAGGATACAACAAAGAAGAATGTCCTATCAAAACTTGTGGAATATATAACTTAAGGACTCGCAATACAAATGAGTGTCAATTAATCTAGAAAGTAATAACATCGATGATGCATGATTGGGTAATAAACACCATCAAGCAAAGGTAATAGGAACTAAGGAAATTGATGATCCTCAAATACTAGCACTGGTAAAATTCAAATGTCAAGAACCCAATCAACGGAGGCAGCTAGCTAATGACTGCTCAAGTACACCAGCACAAGTCTCAAAATTTTGCACTAAATGTGGTCCTAGTGACCATCATTATGAAGATTATCCTAAAATGAAACCATCCAACATTGCTGAAATAGAGAGAATGGAAGAAGATAAGTATCTATTGGTTTTCACTTGAGTAACAAAGATATAAGAATCAAACACTTGTGTACCGTCGTAAATTGTCACCCTTGACAATTTCACTCTATATTTTGTCCAACCTAAATTATTGAGCCTAATTAAGCACCTAATTTCCTAAATTATGCATTATGAGGCCCATTTGTACTATTTTCCGAGAAATTGCAAGCATTGAACAAATGCATCCAATTGATATTTCGCCCCCAACACTTAATGTCTTGGAAAAGAGGGCCAAGACCCATTCGCCCTAGGGCATATGGGTCCCCCTTTTTGCCAAAGACCAATTTTGGATATGTCGGTGTCGGCATTTTAACATTCAAAATTCAAATTGCAAATGTCGACTTTTGGGATTTAATTTGCAGGAAATTGAAGAAATGCCTATAAATACCTAGTTATTGCATCATTTGAAATCTAAGGAGAATTTATGAGCAATTACTACTGTCAAGAGCATTATTGAGCAAGTCAAGAGAAGCATTTTCAAAGACCTATTGCAGCAATTCAAGATCCAACATCATGTCAAATCCTATGTGAGTTTATGTGTGTTCATGTTATCATTGTTTTGTGAAGGCTAACCCTTTTGTAGGTCTCCAAAACAATTCAAGCAAGCAAGCAAGCAAGATCCAAAACCTTGAAGTGATGTGTATGACTTCAATCCTTCAAGGAAGCCATTGAAGGGTGGTGAGTTGCAGCACTTTGTTGATTCATCATTCGTTCCTATCATTTATCCATTTTTATCATTGACATTGCCATTGTGGAAGTTCACCTAAATGGCACAACATTTATTCTCTTTGTGAATGTAGAGATTTCAGGTTTAGAGAGGATTGGAGGACCTTTGAAGATCATTTGTCCATTGTTGCAATTGAAGCCCTATATCTTGTCAATTCATAGAAACTCACCTACAAAATTATCCGATAGTGATACGACAAGTTTGCAAGCAAAAACGGGTGTCTCGGATCTGCCATCAAAGGATTGCAAAAACAGAGTAGGACACCCCTACAAGGACCCATACACCCTTGGGCGAATTAGTCCTCCTATGCATGCCGGATCCAAATTTTTATGACAAGTACACATCAGTCTACTCTTCCCAAATCTGCCTACAAACTATTGTTTCACTCTGTACATTGTCAGGGGTAATGTCCCCATTTTTAGCCCTACGCTTTCTAGTGACCGTAAGCCTATTTCCGGAGGCCCATAGGCTAGTCAGAGGCAGAATTAGGATTTCCTATTTTCTAGGAGGTTTCCTTTGGAGTTTTCAAGGGTTGCATGCAGGAGTTTGGCAGTTTGTCTTTTGGGTCTTTCTGGGTTTTCAAAGAGCTTCAGAGGTGTGTGACATGCATTTCAATCAGAGGATATTTTTGGAATTACTATTTTTAGTAAGTTACAATGACTGCTCAATTTGTGCTCAAACGGAGTTTGGAGCCGCTTACTATTTTTAGTAGTATGCTATTTTTAGTAAGTGTTATTTTTGGCAATGCAGTATTTTTATTAAGTGTTATTTTTGGCAATGCAGTTTGGCAGCAGTGCAACATTAAATTTCTATTTCTAGCAGGGCAATATATGTAGAGGCATCTCCAACTTTCTTGGAGCCAAAATTGGAAAGTTTTATAACTTAAGTCACATTATATTTCTAAAGTGCTTTTGAACCCCCACGTCTAGGCTTCACAACTTAAGTTATTTTTAAAAAGGGAACTCTTAACTTGGACGCTTAAGATAGAGAAAAATACATTTTAAAGTTAATATTTATGCCTTTTCAAGTTGGATGCCCAAGTATGAAGGATTAAATGATTTTTATTAAACATAATATTGCTCCAAATGTGGCATCCCTTTTGCAGGGAAAAACAAATTCAAACTTTTAAGTTTTGAGCTTATAAATAAACCCCTCTACCTCTTCATTTGGTATCCATTATTCATCTCATAACGACGTGTTGCCGAATTTTATCTAGACTCTTGCTTCAGGGTTGGAATACTTCCTAGCCTTATTCAATTTCGGGCTTGCAAGATAGCTCCTAGCTAATTGTTGGTGCTTCTTCATTCAGAGGGTGCAACTGAGCTTCCAAGGTGATGGCTTCATTTAATGTTTTCTAATTTTGGGAGTGGCAGTGAGTTTGCTTTCAATTTGTTCCTTTTTGGAGTGTGTTTCTTCAATTTTCATGTTGCTGGTTTAGAGTATGGCTGTAGCACATTTTAACTTACATCTTTCTGAGGAGTGGGGTGATTCTTGTGGGTTTTAACACATTGGATGACTAGCATTTGGGCGCCCCTATGCTCCTGTTTTGGTGTTTTTAGAAGGTGTATCTGATTTTTTCTTGAGGTCACCCTTCTCAAGGAGGCCGTACCATTTGCTGATTGTGCCTTGGGATGCATGCAAAAATAATAAGTGTTGTTTGGAAGGGTTTTGCTGTTTGAGATTGGACGCCTAGCCTCTAGGCATCATTCGCTTTCAGTTTGGGATCATTCAGAGGTGATTTGACAAAGATACGAGCATTTTGGTGGTTTACCAAGGTTGCTGGTCAAAAAATCAGAACACTGCAATTCTGTATCAAACCTAGTATTTTCAGTGTTTTACCTTATTTTCTTGATGTTCATCTTTGTATTTGATATGGAGATCGTTGTCTAACATTTGGGCTTTCAAGTTGCTAAGAATATCTCAATTTCATTGTAAAAGTTTTCAATATTGTAACGCTGGTTCAGTAGTACTGATCAGCCCTTTCATTTCTGCTCTTTAATTTTATTGAGGCTGGCTTACCGCCTTGTTGCTTTCCTTCGTTACCCGCTGAAAAGTGGAAGAGGTTGGCTTCCCGCCTAAGCATTTTACTTTACAATTACTTTTTTTGTAGCCCACTAAAAAGTGGAAGAGGCTGGCTTGCCGCCTAAGTATTTACTTTTCTATATTGGCTGGCATGCAGCCAATATCATTGTACTTCCATGTAATGACCCGAGCTCCGGATCATTCGATTACCAGTTTATTCCTTACTGGATTGACAAAAGTTGTCATCCAATATTGTTAAAACTAATTGGATTTTCAGAATTATAAATAAAATAAAATCAATATAATGAAGTCTAATTCAAATAATAATTTAAATATAGATATGATAATTGTTTTTTATTTAGTCTTTAAAAATCATGCTTTGAATATGTAAGAGGTTAGACCTCTTAAGATTGTTGTTTCTGCAGTTAACCTTACATTCATGCAATTTAGACATAGGTGCTATTTCTAATTTTGCTTATTAGTCATGCATCCTTATTAGAGGATCTCAGTTCTTGTGAGCTCTTCGATCTGCTAAGTTAAAATATACATATCTGTCTGAAAATATTCTATTCCATGATGATATGTGGTTCTATTTGCAACCTTTATTTATATCTTGCCCAGGGATATGTCTTTCCGTGAAGGATGTATTTTCTTCCCTTAATAAGGATGTGTCCCTTTATAACAAAAACCATCGCTGCCTTAATTAGTAGATTTATTTTTATTATTGAAACCGCCTTAGTTCTCCTAATCGCTGTTAAACTCCTCATACACCCAATACTATGCAAACATGACTAGAACCTTCAATTTCTCCTATGAGCTTTGATTTCTATAATCATCAGCTTCTTCAATAATTATCATTGCATATCATAATTGCTTCCCTCCACGAATTTGATGCTCTTCAAATTATCATTCTTTTTATTCCCAAACAGTCGAATATATTACCACATGTATTCTCCAGGGAATAGACGGCTTGAAGAATTATCAGGCCCTCACGGATTATCTCCAACAATTGCCTAACATTGACGATATCATTCTTAGCCCGAATGTGGTCTTCCTGCGAGTTACAAAATTGATCTCTTATATCTTTTTCTTGGTGAAAGGAACCTTTCATGTCCTTGCTTACGCTCCACGAAGGCTGACTTTGTACAGTATTTGTCTTAACCTTGAATGTGATCGTGACCTCAACAACCTTGACCCCGATCTAGATTGTCGTGAACCATGGCCTCTATAGCCAAATGGAGACCTTCTGCAAGACTTCATTCTCATTTCTTTAGGCCTCTTCCTGTATCTTTAGCAAACACAACTATCAACTCATGTCCACCATAAAGTTGTCCATCCATATAGTATTATGCTTCAACCGTCCTCAGACTCCTGAACTCTACAAACCCGAAACTACGTGGCTTCCTACTGTAATGGTTTCGAGGCAAATAAGTGTCTCGTATTGGCCCAAAGTTTTTGAAGGTATCCTGAGCTCATGTGACCTGCAATCAAGAGGCAGATTGTGAATTTAAAAGATTTTGGTGGTACAATAGTAACTGTCGTTATAGCCTCCTCTAGGATTTCCTCCTCTTCCGCCACAATATTTTCTTGGAGGACTATATATGAAACTGTTTCTAGGACTGTGTTAATGAACATGACCAAAAATATGCCAAGGGAATTAGGCAGCAATCTACTAGAAGTCGATGTTTCCAAATATTGTTGTTATGATAAATTGTCAACACTTGTAGTCAACTCTTAATCTTCAACGGTTGCCGACAACAAGGATGTTGGCCTTGGATAGTATCGACTATCCTCAATCCATTTCTGAAGCAACCCGATCTGATAATAGCCATTTAATATTACTTTCTTTGTGCCTTAAAAAGGAACATTACATTCCAACATTTTCAATTATTGCAATCAAATCCCCTTACACCATATGCTCTCACCTTGCCCACTTTTGGGTGATCAGAAAGTGAAGGGTTACATTCTAGTTTGCTTATCTTTCTTTAAGCTAATGTTAACGGGTGAAGTTTCATGTGAAAAAAAATTTAAAAAAAAACTAGGGGCGATATTACATCAAGATCTTGCAATTTTCATATTAGGGCACATAGTCTAATTAGGTTAATCAAGGAAAAATCATTCTAATACATTTCCCATCCCTTAAAGATGCAGATCTAGGTTTGATTGGCTCACCTTCATGGTTGAAAGTCAATATATACACCTTGTTGATCTCTATCTTAATGAAACCCTAGAGAAAGGCCTTGAATCCTATTGTTCTAAGCATTTAAACTTTAGGATCACCTTTTTCTTTGTTTCAACTTGAAGCATAAAAACAAATAATCCAAAAATCCATAGAAGGTGTAAATAGTCAAGAAAACAATGGGGTGAGTTTACAAAACTACAACTCCACCAAAAAAACAAACTAGGTAAACAAGCAATGAAGGAAAACATGAAGAACAAGAAAACTATCCCATATTGCAACTAGTGTCATTAATTTATCCCAACTTCCAACACTAACACTTCTCTTGTGCACAATCATGCACCTACTAAGGTTCCCACAATGATTATTAGATTTCATTTGAGTATCTTGTTGGAGAGTAGTAGCCCTACTCTTGTGGTCTACAAAAGTCTATTGGTGTTGAGGCAAAAGATTTCAAACCTCATCCAAAGCTTCTCACTATTGTTAAGGCTGAAGGTTTTAATCTGATTTTGTCTCCTAGCTCACAATTATTTTTTGAGAATGGTATTGTTTCATCACTAGAAAATCATCACGTTCCAAATTAGGAATCCACTTCAAATTTTCCTAAGTTTGATTCTTCAGAAGTTTTCCTTTCTAGTGCTGCTAGCTTTTTTCAAAATTGGGTTGCCTCCATTTCTTTCCTAGTTGCTCATAGGGTTAAGATAACTACATCAAATCTTACAGCTAAGAGTAATGAGTACTTGGTAAGGGGCAAGGAAGATGGGATTGATGATGTCCTTCGTAATGCTATCAAGTAAATAAAAGATTCGTGGACATATCCCTAAAAAAGGTTGTAAGACAAGCTTTTGGAAAGCAACATCTTTTGCAAAAAAAGGCAGAATTCCTTCCTCAAGTTGAATTCAGCTCTAACAAGGAAATGATTAGTTGAGAAAATATCTCAAAATGCCATGCCCTAATTGGCAAGTTACAATGGTTTATTGGCCAAATTTACAGAGTCTACATGAGTGGTCCACTAATGTATGGAAGCCATTGGTGAAGGTGCAAGTTGATATTTTACCATGTGCTTAGGGATTTTTTTATTATCATGTGAATTGGAGGAAGACAAGAATTTACTTCTAAATTTCGGACCATGGTTTTGGGATGATTATTTCTTATGTTTAAAGCCATGGTATCCTTCTTTTGATCCCCAACATGACTCTTTTCCTTTGACTCCCATTTGGGTTCATCTTCTATAGTTTCCTCCACAATTTTGATGCAACTCAAGGTTGCAAGAAATCAACAATCCATAGGAAATTTTCTAAATGGATCTCTTAAGACTTCTATGTATTTTCGCATTACTTTTGCACAAATATGCTAAGTTACCGAGTACACCCTTCTGGAATCCTATGACTGGAGTGGCCTAGGTTCACCCAAGGTGCTTGGGCAAGACCCTCGGCAAACCCAATCCACTCCTAGACGAACCCAAGGGCCACCCAAACAAAAAATAAAAATAAAATCATTTTTTAAAACATTTTATAAACAAAAATGTACCAAATACCTAATTTCACCATTAAGTGATAAAATTGTGAAAATGGCATGTGCCTTGATCAAAGGCCTTAATTTGGGCTTGGTGGCAATGGATCTGCCCTCAACCCCACCTAGTATTGCGACCAAGAATGTGCCATGAGCACTACCCCTCAACCCTGCTAGGGGTGTTGCTCCCAAACCCCCAAGAGAGGTGTTGCCCCTCGACCCCACTAGAGGCATTGCCCCCAAACCCCCATGCAAGGTGTAACCCCTCCACCCCATTGGGGTCTCCACTCCCAGCCCCCACTAGTTATTGGTATCTCTTGTCACATAAGAAACTTGATTACAATGAGGGCATCTAGGAGTGGAGACCAAAACTGGCAACTTAGACAATTATCTTTATGACTATCATAATATCATTGATCAATGATAAAGTATCATACTATCAATGATTCAAATGTCATAATTATTATAAAATAAAATATTATATGAATATCATTTGTATTTGCAATTTTGTATATTTTTTAAATTTTTTGCACACACATATTTTAAAGCCGTACCTAGTCATACTATACCCAAGGAAAAAAATTGGCATACTGTCATACCAAAACCCCAGTACCATGGGCTGAACTTTAACATGATATTACAGCTGAGAATATGAATTCTTCCAAGATTTCTATGCATGGAAATGATTGCTACCTATGAGAGGGAGTTGTTGAAGGGTTTCAACAAGTGTGATTTCTATGCATGGAAATGATTGCTACCTGTGAGAGGGAGTTGTTGAAGGGTTTCAACAGGTGTGATGCCTGAGTTTCAATGATTGAAGTTCATTTGTGCCTATGAGTGGCACAAGGACATCTAATACATTGTTGGGTGTGATGCCCAATATCTTCCAATGATTGGAAGGTTGCTGTAACCTAAGATAGGTAGCTGATTTATTTCATGGATGTGATGCCCAAGAGTCTTCAATGATTGGAGAGATCTACACTTATGTGAGAGGTTTTAGGGTGGGATCCCCTAAACTCCAATGACAGGAGTGTTGATCTACACCTGTGATAGGTCGCTGATCTGATTTAATGTCAGTTGCTTTGTTCAATTTCAGCACTTTTCAATAACTACAGACATGGCTACTCGTGATCTTAAAAAGTATTACTGCCTAGAGGGACCTTCAAATTTGACTCCTTGGAAGTGTATTCAAGTTGCAAATGTTGCTGCACTAAATAGATTTTTGGGTCTTTGAGGAAACCGTGTTGACACCTCCAACTGATCCTGCTCAGTTGGCTGATTGTAACAAGAAGATGGCCAAGGCAAAGCATATCATCTTGGCTTACATTAAGAATCATTTGATTCTTCATATTGCTAAAAAGAAATCAGTGAACAAGATGTCTGATGCCTTGACCACTGTTTATCAAAAGTGTGAGCATCTCCTAGAAGATGTTGCTAAAGAAAAATCTGAGTGCCCACATGCATCAATGACATAGACACAATGGCCACATTCCTAATTAAAATTGTAAATTGCAACTATTGTGGTTAAGGTAGAGAAAAAAGAATTTGGTATCCACAATCTTAAATGGATCGTCTCCATTGTGGGAACCATTTGTTTGGGGTATCTATGCTCATGAGAAGCTTCCCAATTTTGAGAAGCTTTGGGATAATTTCATACAGAAGGAGAGTAGACTGGAGATTGTTTTAGCTAAAGCAGATAAGAGTTAAATGAAAAGATAATTGATATTCATAATGTAGTAACAATTCTTGCCCTAATTTCTGGTGCTGGATTTAGTTGTTTTGTGATTTGATGTTTTATGAGGGTTTTCTGATTTTTTTGTTTTTTGAAAATGCTTATAGCAAAATAAAATGCAAAACATAAAGGAAATACAAGCAACTATGAAATCAACTCCTCCAAACTATGTTTTATTGCTCAATATTCAAAAGAATAGTCTATTACAAGCATACCCGAAATAAATAGATGGCATGCAGTTGCTGTCATTCACTTCCAGCCAAAAAAAGCAACTCAATACTGGTTCGACTCTCCCTCTGCAAGCTGCCTTTTTTATAGCAGATGGTATAGAAACCGTTATCCACCAAGAAAATGATGTAGTCTGACCCAAAGAGGGATTTTTTCTACAGCTGCTATTCAAACCCTTCAACAACCAATAAAATCTCCACCAGCACAACTATAGAAACCCTACGTACCAAGTTGAGATGGCACAGCAGCAATAATTAACCTTCTTCAAGATATCTTTAATGCCCTTTAAAATCTACAAGTAGATTAACTTTGAAATCCCTTGAATACTGTAGCAGCATTGTAGCGGCACTATTCTGTAGCGATTTACTATTCACGGATACTGTAGCGTTTACTGTAGCAGCCGACAATAAATAATTTCCACAATGCATCCGCAACGTCTTTTTAACCAACAACCATATAGTCTTCAGATATTCAATATATCTTCAACCCTGGATGAAATTCTTCACTTTAAAGCTCAAATAGAACACCTGGATGATGCCCTCAAAATGCCAAATTCAACAGGTATTGCACTGCTTCAAATGGCTGCAAACATTGAAAAAGTATCGTTCTCCAATGGCACGAGCATTGAAAACCCTTGGCTTCCACTCTCAGACAAAAACTTCATCAACAACAATCACAATACAATGAATATCAAATAACCTCAAAGTGAAATATATATCCTCTCATGAGAAGTTCAAACTTCTCCAAAAAGGCAATTAATAACATTAAAAAATGTTATTTATTCGCATTCTTTTAATATTTCACTTAAAACTTAGGAGTTGGCTATTAATAATTTATTCATTAGTTTGGCCCCCTTTTAATGACGTTTTGACCCTCAAGTTATAACTTTAAGTTATAACATTAAAATATAACCTTTTAATTAATTAATGTTATTTGAGCCAAATAACATTAATAATTTCTTAAATTCATCATTTCTCAACACGCCATCTGAACTGGGGACTCATCTAATAATTCTCCATTCGATCACATGCCTTACTAAAAATAGTAAGGATCCCATTCTGTCCAAGTCCGACTTACTATAAATAGTAAGTTGAGCCAACTGAGTCCTGAAAGCCTCGAGCAAAAGCCAAAGCTACAAGTTTCTGAACACTGGAAACGATACAATCCCCCAGAAGACCCTCTAACCAACCCCATTAGCCTACGAGAGCCAAATTATAGGCTAATCTCCTCTAACAACTAATGTCAACAAAAAGGAGACGAAGGCTCCTTATAAAGAAATTTACAAAATGATGTTTCTAAAAAGAAATAATCGTAAACTGAAGCAAAATAAAGCTAAAAAGCGGAACAATTCTAAAACAAACTAAATTGTAATCAGCAGTTACTAAAAGCTAACTTAGTTAACTAAAGACTAATTAAAACTAAGATGACTATTAATATTACATTTAATATTTTAATAGCCTCCCTTAATGGTCATTATACAAACAAAAACTAAGTCTACCCATAATCTTCCGCAAACATATCATCGGTGACTGATAACTGGAGAAGCATAACCGCCTTGCAATTACCGATCCTTTCCCGCAGAACAACCAAATCTAGACACCGGCACTCGAAAAGTGAGTATCTTCTACTTCCAGGTAGTAGAACTTTTCGTTGAAACTCTACGTATTTTCCAACATGATATTGGACAAAGGCGCCATCCCTTCCGTTTTCTAAAGCACGAAAAACAAGGTAACACTGTGATCAGCTAGCAAAACACTGGACAATCAGCTAGCACTACTCCCGAACTATAAGATTTTTCAGAAAAACCTTTAAAAACTATGAAAAAATAAGATCTTTTCAGAAAACAATCCTCAAAAAACTGCAAAAATTTTATAGAAAATTTTTCAAAAACACTTGTAGCAAATTTTTTTTAGAAAAAATTTCGAAACTCTTTGCAGAATTTTTATTTTTCCCAAAAAAATTCTATCAAAATTGGCTCAAAAAACAACCCTTCAGGCTGCCATGAAAACTTCAAATCTTCCCAAAAACACTGATGAAGATGCCTAGTAAATCTAAAAAAACCCTTTCACAAACTGTCGCAAGCACAATCTTCAATTAGCAACCCAGAAATCTTCCAAAAATCTTGGAGAAAAACTCCATAATTTTTAGGTAAACACAGCCAAGAAAAGAAAATGCCTAGTAGCCACAAACCAAAACCCAGGATCTTCAACGAACAACACACAAAAATAATGCAGATCCGCACAACCAAAGAAGATAGGATCTCACCAAACAACAGATTGGAATCACAAAATCTCCAAAAAAAAAACTTCAAAACTCGTCAAAAAAAGGCATGAAACCTTGCAAAAAAACTGCCAAAAACCAGAGGATCATAAACCCCTAGACAGGCTGCACACCCACAAACTCAGAAAGAACACAATTTTTCTTGAAAAAAATAGCAGAACACGCGATCTAAAGCAGACCCATGATTTTCAAGAGCAGACACGTTTTTGCAGAAACAGGCTGAGATATCACAAACTAAGAGCCCACGAATCCATCAAAGCATTGCAAACAAAAAAACCGCGTCTATAAAAAAACCAAAAACGCATCTTTAGAAAGCCCAGAAACACAGGCAAAAGAGAAGAAAAATGCTCAGATAGAGAGGAAAGTCGCGCTCCAAAAACAAGAGGCCCTAATCGTGTGTTTTTCCAGACCCGTCGCAGAAATAAACGCAAAAGAAAACACCAGATTAGAAGTCGCGACCTCCACATCAAACACCAAATGGCGCAATTTTTAGAAAAAACCTTGCAAGTACTGACGCAATTCAAGTCGCGCACCCAAAATAAGCACAAAACTTTGACGAATCTTCAGAAAAAAGACGAAAACCCTCAAAAACACGTCTCGCATTTTTAGAAGGAAAAGAGTTGTCAAAAACCCTTGAAGAAGGACACGATTTCATGCAGAAGGAGCTTCGAAAATCTCCCTCAAAAAACACTTTGAAAATCTAACAAAAAGAACTTCTCCAAAGTGATCGGCGATTTTTCACCAAAAAACCACGAATTTTGACCAGAAAAATAGTGCTTAGAAAATTTCCATAAATCTTCACTAAATAACTCCAAAACAAATTCGAATTTTTTTTTCTAAACCCTAGAAAAAAATTCTAAAAAATTTCTTCGGCTAATCAAGTTTGAGCCTAAGCTCTGATAATTGATATTCATAATTGGATCTTTTACAAAAGGAGACAAAGGCTCATTATGAAGAAATTTAGAAGACGATGTTTCTAAAAAGAAACAATCATAAACTAAAGCAAACTAAAGCTAAAAAGCGGAAAGATCCTCAAACAAACTAAACCGTAATCAGCAGTTACTAAAAGCTAACTTAGTTAACTAAAGACTAATTAAAACTAAGATGACCATTTATATTACATTTAATATTTTAATATTAAAACCTAGCTGTCATCATGAAGATGAGGAAAGGTGGTAAGAAAGGAGGGCCTTGGAATGGTCAAAAGGGCAAGGAGAAAGAACAAATTCTTTGTACCACAAGATGAAAGACTTGAGTCACATGACATCTTTCAAGTGGCCCTATGCATCTCAATGTCTTGATAAGAAGAAAGTGTAGCAGCGACAGCAAAAGATATATTGAGGTTTTCCGTGCTTCAAATGAGGGATTTTGTAACAGCATCAAATATTTACCTTTGTCTTTTATTTTAGACATTATTTACTAATTGTATTATTTTAAAATTGAACAGTGATTATTTATCAATGACATTCAAGTTTGACAGATTGATATCGAATTAGTATATTGTATTTCAAATTTTGAAATTGTAATGCTTTTGTTTAACATATGCACGATATATGGTATTCTAAACTTAATTGAAACTGCTTTTAGGCTGTAAAAACATATATATTATATATGATTTTATTTTATTTTGGTACGGACATACCCAGCCCCACAAAAAATCTGTCGTACCAATATACAATACCCACATATCCATACCCATACCCACACCCAATACAGCAAGTTAAAATTAAGGCTTAGCATATTTGGAATTTAACTTTAAAAGAGGAACTTGTAGGGTTTACTGTGAGGCATGTGTTCCTACAAGCATATGCAGAAACAGTTCTAGATCAGATTTAAATACCCACCAGAAGCAAGCAACATTCAGCTAAAAGTAGGGAAGTGTAACCTTAAATATACAAGGACTGGATAGAGTATTTCACAGCATAAACTGTCTCGCTGCTCTATGCAAAGCTTACATATCTTCTTATTTCTTTTAGATGACAGAATATTCAAACTATTATTGAAGAGACAATGAGACCATTACCCTATCATATAGCGATCGTTTCTCATCATCTTTGAGTACCTGGCATAGGGATCATGTCAAATTTCAGCATCGCAGACAAAAGGAAATTGCTTAAACTCAACTTGAATGCTATGTCACTGAATTCTACCAAATGTGAAATGTCAAGTTAAACATCTCACCTCATAAGCGTGTTGAATTTCCTGAAATTTTTTCTCTGCATCCGGATCCCCTTTATTTACATCAGGATGATGCTTCTTAGCAAGCTAAAAATATAAGCTGGATAAAGTTAATAGCCAATCCATTGTCTTAAAAAGAGAGTGTCCATAAAGGGAACAAAGCAACCTGCAGGACCTATAATGTACAAAACCAAATTCTACCAAATAATATCTCTAGAATATTTAATTCCCAAATGCAGAAGTCAAGGAGCTCACATTAAGAAACCTGCAAATGAGAATATCAGAGAAAACTCTACCATATTAACACAAGAAGCCAAAGAAATAATACTTGTAATTATTGGCTACTGTAAATATTTATTGTTTTGCTGGATGGCATAGCATACCGCATAATAAGCCTTCTTGATTTCTCCTTGACCTGCATCCTTGCTTATTCCAAGAATATCATAGAAGTCTCTGGCAGCCATCCCAGTCATCCCTGTAGAAGGGAAAACAAATATCAATCCTGTAAGATCCTTCACTTTAATATGAAACCAGTCTTTTGTTCCATGCTCTATTGGCATCTCATTGTAACAATAATAGAAATCTTTACCTGTAGCATGAAAACTCCTCTTAAATGATATAGCTCTAAATTCCTTGTTGCTACAGACATTCTCCCTTCCACAAGCTACAAAATAGAATAAGCCAAATTAAAAAGTAATTTTACTAAAGAAGAAAAACATAATATCAAAGAAAAATGTAAACTCAATGACAACATGCACAAAGGGGCATCATGAATGGTAACCCAAAAAACAAAAATAGGCATGTCAAATTGCACAGTTATCACATGACTACCATAGCCAAAAATTCCCCAGGGGTTGAAATGAAAATGTAAAAACTAGAAAAATATTAATTGTACATTTAGTGCATCAAATTCTGGACAGAAAGGCATATCATCAGGTTTAGGATGGGAAAACAAATAGCCTGCATGGAGGCATAACAAAATATAATAAACAGGATACATCACCACAGTTTCTGCTTAGAATTTTTTAAATAATATTGTAGTTTAAAAATCTGCTAAAACATGGCATCAACATAGGTCCGATTTGTTAGAATTTTGCCATAAACAACAAATTCTTCCTAGGACCTAATGTTTATGACCTGATCATAAAAATAGAATTGGAGAATAAAGATTATTTAATATTCAATAATTTGAAGCTTAATTACAAAAAGAATTGTACAATTATATAGACCTCTTGGATGCATGAATCAAGGATATGATATGTTCAAGAGGTATGTGTTTAACTCCCTATACTCTCAATCAAGAGGTGTGTTAACTTAGTTTAACTAAGACAAAGGTGGCCTTGATTAAACTGAAGTAGCACCTAACTACCATCAATCAACAATTGAGCAAGCATGGTGGCACTTGTGTATTTCAAGTCATGGTGTAAACATGTCACTATTAGCTACCTAGGTGAGAATAATTAAATATTCCTAATATCCTAAGTAAACTTAATAACTAGGTGCAATATTACACTTAGGATGAACACTATTCTAGGTGAAGTGAAATATTTACACCAACATCCCCCCATAACTGTACCTCGGGAGGAAATAGAAATGGGTCCCAACAACTAGGTCATGTTAGGTATCTATGTAAAATGATAACCCCTCAAAGGAGAGAGAAACCAACCAGAAGAGAGAGAAATCTAAAGAGAGAGGCTCAGTACCCCCAAATATGTGATGCCTCTTGTGCCAATGGTGAATGCTCAAGTCTGAATGTTAGAGAGGATCCATGCTTGTTGAACAATATTTCTCCCCTTACGAAGAAAGAAACCCAAAGGTGAATGCAAAAGATCTTCCCACTCCAAAAAGGAATATGTCGGAAGAAAATTTGAAATGTATGTCTCTAGAATTTGTGCAATGGACCTCATGCCAATGCTAAGTGCCACCATGATCAGATCAAGAATCCCAAGCCCAACCAAAGAGGATGACTACTCAAGACAATGTGGAAATACATGTGCAACAAATGCCAAATAAGTAGTGTGTGGATATGGAATCTCAATGCATGCCATGTGGCTAAAATGCTCATCCCATGAGATGTTCTACTATGAAGAATCATTGGAAGCCCTCAACAAAGCATCTCTAAACTCTATAAAAGCAACAAGTAAAGGTGGAATCTTAGCACATGTCATGTGACTACATTGCACATCCCACAAGATGTCTTGTTGTGAAGAATTATTGGAAGCTCTAGATAAAGCCACTTGGAACTCTATAGTGTTAGCAAGAGGTGGTGGTGGAGGTGTAATGCATGCCATGTCACTAAACTACCCATTCCACAAGATGTCTGCATCAAATGTTGAGTATGAACAAGTGACAAAGTTGGCAAAGGTGTTGGAATATCAATGCATGTCAAATGACTACACTACACATCTCACGTATTGCTCACATCAATGATGTGAGTATGAATGAATGTATATGGGGCATCAGAAGGACCAATTGTTTCAATTTCATCCAAATGTGCAAGCTTCTCTAAGGGAATATCACAACCTATTGGAAGCTCAAGATCTCCATACAATTGCTTGATTATGGTCATGGCAATGATAGGGTAATTAATGTGTTCTATGTGATGTAGGATATCCTCAAAAACTATAGAACCTATTAGTTTGTAGATCATGTCATCATAGTTTAACCAAGCACATTTTTGTTCATGGTCACTTGGCTCAAGAACAAGTCCATGGAGAAGTAGGTCTTGCTCAGGGTAGTGATTGTTTATCCCTATTTTCCAAGACAAAAAGTTCCCTTTGTCTAGGGTGACAACAGGAGTGAAATGAGGTGCCAAAAAACAAGTTTGCAATCCCCCCTAGAATGAAACTTTATCTTAGTTCATTGTTACAATAACCCAAAAATAATATTCATAACCCCCTCGAAATTGTGTGTTTACATGTCATGTCCCCTTTTCGATGAGGACCTAATTTAAATTTGAGGAGGGAAAATAGTGTTTCTAAACACTATATCTAAATTTAATAATATTAAATAATAAATTTAAATTATGGAAAATAATATTTAAATTTATTGAGGCCGACCATTTGGAAGGCGAGTATTTATATGGAATCACTTGGCTTTGCTGATCACCACGGAATCAAAATCATGTCTTTACTTGCTAGGACGATCATCCCTACTACCCGTGCCTAGTAGGACATAGCCCCTACCCTGCGTCGTGGTTCTCTCTAATACATCCCCATCTGTCAGCCATTTTGCCAACACTTATCACAGGTTGGAACTCATTGAGCAGCAAACACAGGACGAAGCGAAGCAACGAATACTTTGGCCAAGCCTTGGGCTTTGGCCACTACCCTTCACCGCACAGCAGCATCTTCCTAGTGCGAACTGTGAATAAGACGAATATTGGAGAGTGCAGGACTGAAGTCGTCTGAGTCGCAGTGGTAGGGCACAACGGAAAGGGCGACAAACATTGTCGCATATTGTGAGGCATCCTGGGCACACTCATCCTCATCGAGAACATCTCACTCTATCTAGTGTGGCTATTGCGAATGCTCAGGCAATCTCCTGGAGATATTTATTGTGGGATATGTATTAGTCGGGTTGTAAGATTTGGCCCATTCAGTGTTACCTCTTTTCTATATGATTCGGTAACCATCAGTGCTTGTGAGTCCCTTATAGGTGAACATTGTCCTACTATGTATGAATTTTCTGTTCTAGACAACTTATAGAGATTCTGTAATACCAATGGTCTCACTATGTTAATAATTTATTTTAATCAATTATGTTATCATTGTGCATATGAATTTTGATTAGCATATTCCAGATGTGTGTATTTCTCATCTAGAAAAGATAAATTGCTATTCTATGAGTGAACTGAGCCAGGCACATTATAATGGTATTAGAGCCACAATCCTGCCAGCCTGTGGACAACCTATATATATGCAATTGAGCCAAAGAGAGTTGAGGTCTATTCAGAGCGAGAGGAAGAAGACTGAAGCATCCTCTCAGAATGGTGACAGTGGAATAGGATGCAGAGGTAAGGAGAAGATGGCAAATAAAAACAATGAGATCAAAACCTTCCTACAAAAACAAGATCAAGTGAACCAAACACTATTGCAAATGATGCAAACCCTCACTACTACAATCACCAACAACAGATCAATGCCTAATAATGCAGATGATAGTAATTCTAAGCGGTCTGGAGGGGGAAATCATAGCAGAACTTCAAATGGACAGACTCTCAGACCTTCCCATCCCACCTTTTTGCCTAGGACTGTGGCACCACAAGAAGGTGAAAGACAAAATCAGCCTGATTTTAATAGCATTTTAGAAGATTACATGAAGCTTGACTCCATCACCCGAGCAGAGATTCCTTTTGATCAATTCAATAATGCTAGGAAAGAGTGATGGAAGGCAACATTTGCAGCAGACCAATAAATACCTCCAGTACAAAGTGAGCAAACTTTCACTCCCTACATTTGATGGTTCAGGGAAAGTTACTATACGTGCATGGGTTCAAAAGATAGATGCATACTTCTCTCTCAGCCCTATGACCGAAGACAAGGCAGTCAAGTTTGCCATTTTGCATTTGGAAGGTGTAGCTCACGAATGGTGGCACCATGGCATTGTGACACAAGGGTTTGACCTTGTTACTACATATGTTGATTTCGCACAAAGTTTGTAGAGAGGTTTGATAGAAAAGATCCAGAGGTGTACTTCCAAGAACTGACAAGGGTAAAACAACATGGTAAAATGCAAGATTATGTTGCAGAATCCAAAGGCTTGCCATTATGGTTCGGATGTGTCAGATAGGAGACTCATATTCCTTTTCATTGAAGGGCTATCAGAGTCTTTTCATGGTTTGGTGAGGGCTTTAGAGCTAACATCATTGGAAGAGGCTATTCAAAGAGCCTTAAACCTTGAGGACTCCACCATGAAGAATAAACCTATGATCAAGAATGCACCAACAGGACAGCCAAAGAAGCCACCTCACGAACCTACGAATCCACGACCAAGGTCTCACAAGATGGACTTGTCTAAGAACGAGCTGCGAATGTTTCCATTGCAAGGACCATGGGTACGAGGTCACAAGTGTATGGGAAAAGGACACATGCACTATGTTGAGGGAACCTCGAATGATGATGTTGAAAAGGGGGAAGGTGAATTTGCAGGCCTTATTGACGAGGAGGTGCACGTAGAGACACTGGTAGGAGGACATTCAGGAGGCACTCTTGCATCACTTTCAAGAGCACCTAGGTATCATTCTCTCTACATTAGAGGGGACTTAGAAGGACAAAGGGTAATGGTATTGATAGATAGTGGAGCCACCCATAATTTCATCGACGAAGGGCTAGTGGCTAAGATGGTCCTAGGGGTGGAAGATTACGAAGGATTTAATGTGATAGTAGCATATGGTTACACTATTCCATGCACTTGTCGGATTCAACAAATGGAATTGACCTTAGGAGGACACAAGATGCGGGATGATTTCTACATTGTTGGCATTGGTGAGACAAATGTGGTCTTGGGAGTGCAATGGTTGCACTCGCTTGGGGAGTACACAACAAACTATCAAACTCTAGAGTTGAAGTTCAAAGCTGATGGAAAGGAGGTCATCCTTTGAGGATTCTCCAAGGCAGGCCCTATGGAAGTTTCGACCAAGGCAACAGAGAAGATGCAGAAAGGAGCAAAGACATTAAAATGAAACCCTAACCCTAATTTGTTGACGTTTGTGATCTATAGGCAAATTCTAGGGCAAATTAGGACTAGGGAACATTACACACAAGGAGACCCTTGGATGTTGGTGGTGGTCACTGAGACACAGGCATATATCACAACTGCATCATCATCCAAGACCTATCTTAGACACTAACATAGGACTTTTTGTGATGTTGCAATGAGTGATGCAGGCTCCTCTGAGCCATAGACTTATATTTTCAGTCTTGATATTTGTTTTGATGCCATGGATTACATGAGATTTGTATACATTTGACAATAGTTATAATTTTATATATCTAACAATGTTGTTTCCTTCAACTAAAAATAAAATTCGTTTTTATACTCGTGATCAATGTATACTTGTGCAGATGATCAAAGTAGCTTCTATTGGATTAGTTTATTGTATCTTTAAAGTTTATTTATTAAAGGGTGCATGAAACAAGTTTTAAATCCTTAAAAATCTCTTTATTTCATGGTTTTTTCAATCTGTTGAGTTTGGGTGTCGAGTTCGAGTCTGAGTCAAAAATCAACTTGCCAAGTCTAAGGCGAGTCCAAGTCTTGTAACACTGATTTATACAAACATATTTATATAGATCACTTATGTATTATATACATGCAAATTTAAAACTATAAGAATATATATTTAGATATAATATATATCATTTATATATAATTTGTTGGAGTAGTCATGCATTAGCTAATAATTAACTTTTAATTAATTATTAGTCTAATTTATTCTTATGCACTTAAGCTAAACTTAGGAGTGATTTTCTATGTTAACTAGAGAGCTATTATTAGATCATTTTGTCTCAACGCATGAGATGTTGACACTTGTCATGATCTAATCCCCTTATCATTTGGGGTTGCTCCTATATAGCACTCAACCCTCATTGTATTATCATGCCTTGCAATACTTGATCTCTTGAGCTTTCATACTCTTGAACTCTTGAATTTTGTAGTTTTTCTTGTTAAGGAATATTGCATATTATTGTTTGCAGCTCTCTTGCGTGGAAGATGTCTTTGTTCGTTGTTTGATCTTGTGGCTCATATTTTTCACAATTCTAACATGGTATCAGAGTGTGGATTCAATGAACCCCTTCTCAATTTATGAGGGTTTTTCTTCAACGAGGGTTACAAGCTTCAAATCTAGATTCTTCGTTGCTTTTTTGCAATTTTTGGAGGTGGGTGATTTTAAGGTGCATTTTGGCGCGTAGAGGACCTCACCATTGGATTCAAGAGGCCAATTCGATGAATTTTGACTATAAACTCGCCTATATTATCTGTCAGGAGCTTTTGAGGCAAAACAAATTTGCACAAGAGCCGTTGTACAAACTCTACATGCAATTCAAAAAAAGGCAAAAAAATCAGGTCAACTTTTTTTTATTTTATAAACTGTTTTTTTCAAAAAATTATTAAGAAATTTTTGCAAAGATATAAAAATAAAAAAGTGTGGGTTTAATATTAAAAGGGGGCAAATTAAATGAGGGTACCCGTAGGTACCTACATGCACAAGCCTACGGGCCCTTTTCACCCCCGTCGACAACTTTAATGCCGACTAGCAGCCTACCTTGTACCTTCGGCAGCTCCTTTCTTACTGACCCATTTAAAACTCCACCGGCGATTTTCAAGGGCTCTCAAGTTTGCCAACAACCGGAATATTCTGATATCTTCTTGCATATTCCAGCATTAAGATTTTTTGCGGAAATCGAAAACTTTTTTTCTGTCGACCATCTTTTTTCTGATAGATGAAATTTTTTTCCCAATGCCATCAAAGTTTTTCTATCCAATGCAACTTTCCAACGATATTTTTCCATCCGATGCAACTTTCCAACGATATTTTTTGTCGAACGGCTTTTTTTCGTCCACCAATTTTTTCCCAATGACATCAGCATGTCGTCATGTTGACGTTAACGGTACAGCTTGCTAAAGGGCCCCTTGAAACCCTCTTTGTGCCCTAAAAGAGATGTTTTTTCTTTTGGCCATAACTTGGGCAAATGAGATATCATCGAAAAGCTGGTTCCGTCAACTTTCCAGTGGTGTGGATCTCATCACCATTTTCTATTGTTGGTGCATTCTATAGCCTGTTGAAGTCAAAAGTGTTGTTTTCAATCCCAAGCTCATAACCTTTGACTTGTTTCTCCGTTTTTCATGATTCTAGTGACATTCAGACAATCTTTCAGAGCTTTCACAGCCATCCATTCCATTTTTCCAGATTACTCTTCGTGTACATTTTATTCATTTTTTGTGTTTCTACATTATAGTGAATTACTTGGATGTCTTAGCTCTTGGACACTTTTCATTTGTGTGGGATGACTCGTTTTTAGTTGTTCTACATGTATTTCCAGTTTTCTATCCTATTTGGGCATTGTAGAAATCTTTTCATGCACATTCTCTTTTGTAGACACTCTAATGGTGTATACCTTTTGGAGATTTTGCACATCTTATTGTGCCTTTTGTACTCAAACTATGATATAAAGTGCCATGGGGGGGTTGATGTTTGCCTTTGGTATTCCATCACACCTTTGTCAAGTGAGTGTCCCTTCCATGACAACAATGAATCCTAGTGATTCTTGCCTCATGCATGTGTGCCTTAGTTTGCACACCCTTTTATTTGAAGGTTGTTTCTCCTACGTGCACTTCTTGGTTTCACACAGTTTTAGTGTACCTATCTTGGCTCTCCCTTTTCAACATTATGGGGGGTTTCTACTATTGGTGCTAATGCTTCCTTGGTTTTGTTTTTTTGGAGTGATCTATTTATCTAGTTCTTGTTCCTATGTACTAGTCGGATGCAACGTGTACATCAACGGCTGGTTACCCATGAATTTCAATGAGATGGAGCATTTACAATATGGACACTCTTGCATTCCTAATTCTGGAGGTTATTCATTTCAGCACTACATCAGTCATCTTTTGACGGTTGTCTATGGCTTCTTCATGCTTCAATGATGTTCTACATGTTCCTTTCTTTTCTAGGACATTGTTTTGGTTGGAAGCTTCTTAGTCCTTCACCTTGATTTGGAGGCTTTTTCAGTCCTACATTCACCTTTCTCTCTTTTGGAGAGGAGTTTTTCCCATGTTGTTTTCTCCTTTTCTCCAATTTTGAGAGATCTTTTGTTTGTACATGGGAACCTCACCGAGCCTTGTTTGTCGGACCCATCATGCATTCTCTTTCTAGGGTTTTAAGCTACTCCCTAAGTCCATCTTAAGGGGGGTGTTAGAGTAATCATGTATTAGCTAATAATTAATCTTTAATTAATTATTAGTCTAATTTATTCTCATGCACTTAAGCTAAACTTAGAAATGATTTTCTATGTTAACTAGAGAGCTATTATTAGATCATTTTGTCTCATTACATGAGATGTTGACACTTGTCATAATCTAATCCCTTTATCATTTAGGGTTGCTCCTATATAGCACTCAACCCTCATTTTATTACCATGCCTTGTAATACTTGATTTCTTGAGCTTTAATACTCTTGAACTCTTGAATTTTGTAGCTTTTTCTTGTTGAGGAATATTGCATATTATTGTTTGCAGCTCTCTTGCCTGGAAAGTGTCTTTGTTCGTTGTTTGATTTTGTGGCTCGTGTTTTTCACAATTCTAACATAATTCATATTGCATGTATCTCTTTCTTTTTCTCATTTTATTTGTTTTATCTTTGTTTTTCCTTGATTTGTCATTTTTTCCTTCCAATTTTGTTTCTCTCCTCTCCCTTCTCTTTGGGCCAATTAGTTAAATTGGTCCCTTTCCTTGCCCTTCTAACTTATTGGATCTTGTGTCCCCCTCCCCTCATCTATTTAACTATCTTGGTCTGCTACTATTCTTCCATTCTCTTCTTTGGCTATAACTCATCCTAATGATGGATCATGGATTATGATCTGAAATGTCGATGATAAAAAAATTACATGATCAAAATCTAGAAATATTACCATAATGATATCATGGACTGTGGAAATTTCATGTTCTAATGACCAAAGAAAGATAAAAAACAATATGGAAATCTAGATTCTAAACAACCTACCAATGCCAGTTAGCCGGTTTTAAGACTATATCTCAAACCACTTTTACTCTCTCAAATACAAAGAAGAGCTTTTAGCAAGTCACCTCCAACTTTATCTAGCATGAAAATCCTCAATCATACAACATAATTAATTTAAATACATCCCTGTCAAGTTGGAGCCACAAGACGCCAATGAGGCCCTTTGCATCAAGTTTGTCTTGAGCATTTTTTATCGTCTCCAAAAGGAGTTGGAACTCTTCAATATCACCTTCTTAGAGCATGCCTTACACTTGCTTTTGAGGTGGAAGCCAAGCAACAAAAAGGAGATCTGAAGGCCAACTAGTCCTTTGCATCATAGAAAAACCATCTTCTGCCCTACCTACTCACCACTGAAGAAGAGAAATTTATCATACATTGACTCCACTAGAGTTTGGCTCCTTAATCTAGCAGTGACAATAAGTGTGATGCCTATCACAAGTGCATTAGGTACTCTACTAAAAAGTGCCATCTCCTATTTAAGAAGGTAAAGGCACTTCTAGCTAAGAAGAAGCCACAACCTTAGAGATTTAGAGATTTAGATATCAAATCACAGTGTTTTTAATCCTTGGCTAGTTCTCATAGTCATTGACTATTCTGCTAACAACAATCATGTCAAGTCAAAGGAAACTCATTGCGCTTATACTTGATAATGACAACCAGAAGAACCTGATCTCTAAAAATCTGATGGACAGTCTTCAATTGCCCACTAAAGCACATTCATGCCTATGTTGTTGCCAATATGCCCAGCTTTTTCAACTTGGTGTGCCATGAAAACTTTAATGGAAATATTTTCTAAAATCCAATGAATTTATCCCTTCATATTCACGGTTTTGTTATTTTGGGATTTCATATTGATTTTTGCACCTCGTAAGATCTATAAATCATTTGAACTTCTAATTGTCCCCTAATTTAAGTTGAAAATTGAGTGATTTTAAGTCCATCAGTCAAAACCTTAGTCTCAAAGATTTTGCCACATGGTCAATCCTCATTATTTTATTCTCAAGACTCGTCTGGCTTTATAAAGCCGATATCTTCCCAATTTTCCCAATGTCATGATAGTAAGCCATGTGATTATCCCTTAATGTTTCATGAAACATTTTTTTGATTTAGGTTCAAACTATGACCTCTCAATTATTTTCTCTCAGACTCTAAGATTGCTACATGTGTCAACATCTCAAGAATCCTTTTCACAATCTTTGGCATTCCTTGGCTTGGTTATTTGTGTTCAAATTCCCCAAATTAATGAGATTGTGCCAAATGATACAATTGTGTTAAGTTTCTTTTCTTAAAGCCTTTCATAACATTGGTACATCTCATTTCCTTCTCACTAAAAACCCAAGATCAAGATTATGCCATATGGTGAATGAAATCCCTTCTCTCAGCTTCGAAGGTTTGTTGATGTCTTTCTCTTAATCCTAAATCTTTTGGGTAAAGGGATTTTTCCACCCATAGTTCCTCATGAAATCATGTTCATAGGATCTTGTGAGAGTTGTTTGCTTTCCTTTTTGAGCTCAAATTCTCCAAGATAGTAAGAATGTGATATGTAGCACAATCCTACAAAATTCTTTCTTGGAGTCATTGATTTTTCTAGTTTTACCCTTGATGATCTTTTAACCACAAGATAATGAGAATCTGTCAAAAAGTCTCTTGGTTTTCTTGTTTCACCCCTAATGGTCTTTAACCCCAAGAAATGAGATTGTGTCACATGGCATAATCTTCTCAAAACCCCTTCTCAAATATTTTTAAGAATCGGTTTGTTTTTGCATCCTTGTTTGAAATTTGAAAATTCTCCAAGACAGTATAATCACACCACAATGTATGATCTTAACAATTGCTTTCATGGTAATATTTTTGTCCTTCATACTTCTTTTCCTTAGTTAATGATATGCACACACGTCTTCACCCAAGGAGTTATATAAATTATTATTTTCCTTATATCAAAATTAAATAGCCACCATTTTTAGATTTTTAAAATGTCTCTGATAAGCCCTAGAGTAAATGCATGCGGCAAACAAAAGAATTTCATACTTCACAAAGGTAAATTTGGTGCAAGATCTAGGTACTTAATTGCTTGATCATCATTGGTGACATCAAGGATTGTGATAAAGGCTCTAGGATTAATATAAGAGAATTAACTCTGAGGTTTACATCGTTTCAAAAGAGTTATCCAATTGTTGAGACCAATTATTTTCAAATCAACTTCAGAGTGCCAAGCATCCAATTGTTAGGACCAATGATCTCTCAAAACCAACTTCCAAGTGCCAAGCATAGTAGTATTCCATTTACACAAAATAATGGCATGGCATAAGTGTAGGCTTTCTGCAAATACACAGACTTAAACGAGAAGGATAAAACAACAAATTTATATATATATATATATATATATATATATATTAGCCAACAAAAATTGTTATTTCAAGCAAAATCGTACATAGGCATCCAAATGAAAATATAGCATGCATACATTATGAATATTATGGCAACAATAATAAAAATGTTTTGAAAATGAAATATCCCCAATGGGGATTTGCCCTAAAATTCTGATTTTTATTTCTGCTCAAGCCCTAATTCTGAGTTGTGATATTTATTTTCTGATTTCAAACAAAATAACACAGCGAACATACAAGTGCCCAAACATGACAAATAAACATGCCCAATGATGCTACCAATTGATATTCATATCAAACATGAAATCCACCATGAAAAACACAAGATAGGGCATCCAAAAAGTTGCAGCCAAAGAGAAGAATCTCCAAATGAAAAAATGATATGATGGATGCCAAGTGACTTGCACTTTACTTTATTTTATAGCCCTCCCAAAATAACCTTAACAAGGCCAATCCAACTCACTGTATTCACGAGAGTTTTCATCCTTGGAATTAAGCCCAACCAAAGTTGCAGCCAAAGAGAAGAATCTCCAAATGAAAATATGATATGAATGGATGCCAAATGACTTGCACTTTACTTTCATTTATAGCACTCCCAAAATAACCTTAACAAGGCCGAACTCCTTTATTTTATTTTATTTATTTATTTATTTATTTAGTTTATTTATTTTTTATTTTTATTTTTTTTATTTTTTTATTTTTTATTTTTTTAATTTATTTATTTATTTAAAATATTATTATTATATTTAATTAAATATGGAAACTAGTGTTCAAAAACACTTTTTCCCACCCTTGCAAAATTTGAATTTCAAATCAAATTGGGGACATGACAGAAATACATTGAAAGACTGAAACTTTAAGTGAAACATGTCTCAATTTTGAATACAATCAAAGTTTCAAACTCCAATACTAAAAAACTTTTGGAACCTTTTATAACTGAAGAAAAACACTACATTTTTTTAATAAATTGTGATTGTTAGTGCAAGTTTAAAATGTGTTTTATGAATTACACATCTTTTAAACACTACATTTGGAACCTTTTATAACTGAAGAAAAACACTACATTTTTTTAATAAATTGTGATTGTTAGTGCAAGTTTAAAATGTGTTTTATGAATTACACATCTTTTAAACCACATGTTTGACTAGGTAAATCTTGCGTTTAATCATTGTATTATATGGTACATCAAAATGACTCAAGAAAATTGTTAGCTCGGGACTATTCGCATTCTTTTGTCAAGTAATGTAGCATGTTACTATGTTGCCAAACACTTCATTAAACCAAGCTTGACCTCCAATTATCAACTTTAACTATAGCCTCATGATGTTTGGAAGAGAGCTTTCAAGACAAGGTTTTGGATCTCTGAGTGGTTGGCCATGCCTTTTAGCATCATAAATGCATGTGTTCCATTCATGTGCACGTTCAATAATGGTTTACAAGTTCAACCTTGCTAAATCTGTTGCCATCTATCTCAAAGATACCTTGGTCTACATCCAAGCTTGGGACAGCCACCTAGTCTATCATGAATGGTCCGCTCCATCAAAAGAGGTTTTCAAGTTCTATGAACTTCTATAGAAGTTTTATGCATAATAATCACATGTTTCCCACCCCCTTCATTAACGCACTCTTTAGAGAGCTCTTAGTTGTAATCCTAATGTCATACAATCCTACCAGCATTTGGCGACGACAGAGTCTCTTTACTCTACTTCGGCCTCACTCTCTCAACTTGCTAAAAACGTTTGAGCTTGGGACTAACAATTACATAAACAAGGGCATAGAGTGGAGAATATTTAGTGGTTTGTCATTCACAGCCCTTGTTAAGCTCAATCATAGCTCCTACAACAAAAACTCTATGCTTTAGTCCAACTTCCAAGCACTCAAGCAATAGAATCATATTTTGTTCCATAAGGTTAATATCACACACATTAATCACCAACCTCTTTTTTTCTTTTTAGGCCCAAATTAAAGAACAAGAAAATATCAAGTGGGCATCTTACTACAACATATTCTACAATTACTAGATTCATGAGCTAACTACTAGATTCATAAGCTAACCTATGTAATCAAAGCTCAATAAAAAAAGATATAATTGGTTTCTAGAATAATAAAACTATAGCAAAGTTTAGTATCATACATATTAGTATATTACAATGCATAGTCTATCAAACAGTACTTAGAACTCGCAATTGAGAGTTAACTGTGCTCATAAAATAACATTTTTACAAACTTTGTATTCCACTAGAAACTGTTCAATAAGAAAAAACATGAATGACAAAGTTCTAATGTTTGCACATTGTTTGAACTCATTAATTTCAAATCATTTTAAACATTATACATAACACAACACCATAAACTCTTCACCAAATCTTAATCAAACTATAATTACTTATTTATGTACGCCACTCAAAGCTTATCCCAAAACATAAACTTGAGTTTTGCGTCTAAGAAGAGAAAATGGGTTCATCAATGTCTTATTAGCTCACACAAAACTAAAGCATCAACTTTGAGGATGTAAGGATTAATGATCCATGACTAATCATAGGTGCACCAAATGTCCTTATGATGTAGAAAAACTCTTGTGAATGGAATATCCTAGCTGTTAGAATTTGTTGCAATTCCAAAACATAGAAGTTACTTTGAGTTCCCTGTGTCATGCTCAAATACATGCCAATAGACAAGGGGAAGCTGTAAGTTTGACCCAACAACACACAGATTTTTATTTCAAATGACAATTTATTTTATAGTAAATAAAACTAGCTAAGCTTTAGCACATGGATGATCATTAGACTTGACTCTTTGCACTTCTCAATCTCAACATATAAGAAAAGAACATGCTTGTTCACTATGATCAATTCACTTTAACTATTTATAACTCAAGTTTGTGGCATGCCAACAATGTTGGACTTTAATTTCAAATAGCAAACCCCTTGACGGTAAAACTGGCCAACTTTATCACATGGATGATCATTAGACTTGACTCTTTGCACTTCTCAATCTCAATGTATAGAGAAAAGAACATACTTTTTCATTATTATCGATTCACTTGAAGTATTTATAACTCAACTTTGTGACATAACAATAGCATTGGCTCCCCACAATTCCCAAAGAACCCTAGATAAACTTAGACCACTCCAATTGGCTTCTAATCCCTATTCAATCCAAGTTCTAATCTAGCCCCAACCCAAATGTGCAAGTCTAGGATGAACCATGGGCAAACCCAAGGAGAACTTACCAAGTTCATAAATTTTATTAAAAAAAGTGCATTTCAAAAGAGGCCAAAAAAAAATTGAAAACCCTAACTAGCCCTAAAAAGTGGTTTCTAATTCACTAATAACACACAAAACAAAAACTTAAATACATTCCTACCTTTCATTCTTCACTCACCCAAAACTCCGCTTTACTCACAACTCATGGCCACACATATTTTTTGTGTTCAAACATTCTGCCCTCGCCATCCCTACTCCTCAATGAGTGTTAGATAGGTTCTAGGGAGATTAAAGAGCTTGCTTCAAGGACGATCTTCATTCCAAGTAAATTATTTTTAGTTTTTGGAAAAAAAATCTTAATTTCTTTTTCAGCTCCACAAGAGCTTTTTTTCTTTTTTGAAAATGGTTTATTAATGTTTTTAAATTTCTTGTTCATTGTTTTAACAAGTCATGGTTGCCTAGGTTTACATTATTATTATTTCTATTTTTCCTAATTTTTAACAAGTAATGGGAAACTAAAGGATATATTATCATATTTTTTATTTTTCCTGATTTTTTTTAAAATGTGTACATACAAGTCTAGTCTAGAATGGCTGGGAGTTCTAGTTTAGTGGGCCAAGGATCAGCTATGGCTTTCAAATTCAACCAGTTTTCACTATTTTGGCAACTTGTGACAAGGATCAAGCATGGGCTATCTTTGGTATTGTAAAGAGTGCCAAACCAATTAAAGAGCTTTTATAGTTGAGTAAAATCCCACTTGTGTGCAATTACCAACCAAAGAATTAAAGCTTGTGGTGAGCTAACCAAAAATAGGTTTCCAAAGGGGCAAATTTTTGCTTCTATCAAAGAGAAAGAAGAAGTAGATAGTGCAACTGAAAAAACTAGATCAAAGTCTCATCCTTTAGCAAAAGAAAGAATCCCACAAGCCACCTAGAAGTCCATCCTCAAAAAATCCAATAGTGGTTGCCACACATCCATTTCTTATAACACCATCTATGAGGACAATGGCCTCTCTCTTTTTGGCAAAAGAAAAAAGAATGTGAACCCATTAAAAGGAATTTTAGAATGAGGTGAGGAACAACATTGATAAGCACATTGCATGTTGTATTTATGTCAATGGACTTCTTTTCAAACTCATATAATCATCATACTAACAAGAAATGGTTAGAAGAATAAATGATGCACCTACATGGTATGCAGGTCCTAGCCATGAAAAGGTATACACTACCTTGTTAGCCAAAGAAAGCAAGTTTTTAAGCACCTCATTGCACCTCACGGGAGATTCATGGGCTAAAACAGGGGTGTCCATCATTTTTTATGGATTGAAAGATTGCAAAAATAGGCCCCTAATTAATGTCATATAATGTGCCCTAAAAGAACATTGTTTTTTGGGGCAATTGATTCTGAGGCACAAGGGAACAATACAAACTTCATCACCAACATCCTTGAAGAATCCATTGAGGGGTTGGGACCTCAAAACATTGTCCAAGTCACAATGGATGAATTATTGAACCTGAATTGGCAACATAAAGAAAACCAAACAGTTATTTTGATCCTCTGATCCCTAGAGACCATTTCTGATAAGTTGGAACCCAATTTACAGGAGTTTCTAGAGGCTAACTGTACTGGAACTTAACTTCCAAAATATTCCTTCAGTTTCCAATAGCATTTCTACGCACATATAAAATCACACATTTCCCAGAGCTTCAACCATTCCCTTGAGAAACTTAATTCAAAGAGCATGGTGTTTCTAACCTAGATGCCCCTAGTTCTTATACACATGCTTCCTAGGTTTTCAAGTACCTATTTAAAATTTCTTAGTGCAATATTAATACTGACTAGTTTTCCTTAAATAACTTGCTGCACAGACTTCTAAAGCAGTGTGTCAATGACTGCCTAGTGATATTCTCTCCTACACACATAAACCCTCATACGAAAGGCAATTGTACCCAGTAATCATGACAACACCAAATCCAACAGAAGAATCATTCCATTTTCCTAGAAAAATATAAACTTGCTCCAAAAGCAAATGCACCCAGTAACTATGAAATAAATTGCATCACTTGAGGAACTTGGCTCAAGACTTGTAAGACCAAACATGAGTCAACCAAAGCAAGTTTTGGAACTTGGGAGCCAACAAATTGTTCAGGAATGGTCAACAATATAAGCAAGGAAAATAGGCATAGAAAGTCGCTCAAAAAAATATTATTCTCATTTTTCTCTCCCAACAGGTCGAGTAGAGATGGAATTCCAGCTGTATAAAACCAATTTTCACCGTCAATGACTTCATGAATAAAGAATTTTACCTGTGGGAAAGCGTTTTCAGATGCAAATTTCTGTTCAGACATTTCTTTAAGAAATTACTATTATTTATGATTTTTCTATTTTCCAAGCCTTTCACCAAGTCTAGCACTCAAACCAGGTGAGAACCAGGTTCTAGCAACCTAAGTCAATAACAATTTTTGAGGAAATAGAAATAAACCTGGTAGGAATTGCTGGAAAACAGAACCTTTGAAGAGCCCAGAAAAGGTACAGATTCCAGATGCAGGAGCACACAAATTTACATCCTGAAACAATGCCAGCACCAACAAAATGTGTAAGACTCTAAGTAATCAATGACGGAAGGCAATAATAAAACTCCAGCACTTTCTATACCCTCTTAATGCCATGCTGCCATGTTATACTATATCTATCTACAAGGTTGATTAGCAAGACCTGTTTTACTCTCGAGCTTGGTCGTGAGTATAATATCGACATGCATACAGTAAACAAATTTAATAATATATAGAAGGTAAAGTGAAGTGAAAAGGATTCTTGTTTCCACAAGGAAGGTCTCATATAACAAGTAGGATGTATTTTTGGCTGTGTAGGTGGTCTCCTTTGACAGGTAGAAGGTCTCATATGCTGGATTCCTATGCCGGCTAGTCTATGACATTAAAATTCGCCATATATAATATATACAATATACCCAAGGGTAAGGATACCGGTTTTTTAATATTATACCAAACCCAGATACCAGTTCACCATATCAGACCCACCATGTGTGTAAACTCACAAGGGCACTTATTCACATTATCCTTATATGATTTTAAATTTTGTACCCCAAAATTTCAACCTTATGACCAAGCACAAGGGAAAATCAAATCTTATCAATCCTCCTACACCCAGGAAACAGAACATGCAACATGTATAGAAGAATATGATTTCATGAAACATAAAACAGAACCTCAAGCACTCATAAATACTTGTTTACTTTTTAAACTTTGTTGATATCCTTATAGCTAAAGGTGGTCTGCAATTTCTAACCAATATTAATCCCGCTGAGGACGACGACGGAAGTAGTTAAATGGAAAAGATGGTCAAAACGGATCTATGCAGAAAATCTACAAAAGCTTTGACAAAAAGTTATCTATTTGAAGAGCTTTCATTTGAAACTCAAATACATACTGTTAAGAAAAATTGACGGACTTCACTTACAAAGATGAATAAAATGCATCTAGGCAGAAAATCCAGAAAAGCTTTGGCAAAGGGTAATCTATTTGAGGAGTTTTCATTTGCAACTCAAATGCATTCTCCATGGTGATGATGGAACACTAAGTGTAACCCAAAACATATATAGATAAAAGAATTCTTTTCACGTTATTTCTCCCAGAAGTTCTCATTTAAAATGAAAACAATTAATATGAACCGTAGAAGCTTAGGGTTTTTGAAGTATGGAAAAGTAAAATTTGTTTAGAATTTCTATGATGGGGTTCAAAAAATTCCGGTACTGGAGATCACGAGTTAAATCCTCGTCAATATATTTTTTTTTCTGTTTTCAAAAGAAGCTTCTGTACTTGCAAAGAGTTATCCTTTCATTTATAATTCAATTGTATTATTCATGGAAGCGATGAGTCAGCAAGTGTAACCCCAAAACATTGGTTTCAAAAAAACATGCTGGCAATTTATTCTCTAGAAGTTCTTCTAAGACTGCACAACAAGCTAAGAGTTTCAAAGGGACAAGCAACTAATTGTTTTTTTCAATTGCAATCATTAGGTCGCGGGTTCAATTCCCGTCCTTGAAAATTTGGGAGGGAGTGAAATTGAATGAAGCAGAAATAAATGGTTTTACCAGGACAGTATCGAGCGCAAGAGAATCTTTGAAGGGTGCTCGTGCAATGCGTAAAATGTGTCTGATGTTATTTGCAGTTGGACGCGCCATTTGAATGAGCTGAGTTGAGCTGCCTTGAATTCTCTAAACCCTTGCGGGCAGCCCCCTCTCTGTTCTTCTCTATTAATCTAAAACCCAACGTCCCAGATTATTTGTGTTTTTACTTTTAACAGGATCTTTTGTGGGGAACATTGCCCTAAATTTAATTTTGCAGGGAACTCTCACACATAAACAATTTAGTCTACATAAATAATTAAAGCAATTTGTAAAGAAAATAAAGATGTTTTAAATTGATTTGGAATTTGTTATTTTATATTTTATAAGTGATATTACAATCAATTTGGAATTTATTATTTTATATTTTATAAGTGATATGGGATTTCCACAATCTATGATGAATGGAAAGATTTGTTGTTTCTAGATTTGAGTGTGTTAGGAAATGTTGATCAAAAAACTTGCACACAATAAGCAACAAATCTTTACATTTGTTATTTTATGTTTAGTTTTGTTCTTATTTTAATGAAAAAAATGAATGCAATAATATATTGATGAGCGGTATGTTCTAATGTTAAGTTTTTAATTTATCATTTAATTTTTTTCAATTTTTTTGTTATTTTGTTGTACTTATTTTCATATATGTTGTACTTAATTATTTCAATGCATTCATTTCTTATTCTAAGATCACCACTTTTCTTTATAGATCATTTATATGTGATTAGAAGTTAATCTAAATCAATTTCAAGGAGTACAAAAATAGTCCTTGAATTATAAGATTCTAAATTCAAATTATAAGTTTCCAATATAAATTGTTATGTGTCAACAAAATTATATGTTTGTGTGGTAAATTACTACGCAATGGTGTGCAAAGATATTCATTGTGCATTAAAATACATCATAATGGAATTAAAGAATTACTAAATCATTTAATTTCAAATTTAGTAGCATTAAAGGAATCAAATTTACATCATTATTATAGGCCACATGCATGTCTATAAATGTTGTCTTTGATTTTACTCATCGCTATTAATTTAATATACTTAGAGTTTGTCAATATAATGGGAGTTGTCTCTTAGTGACTACTTAACTATCAAAAAAAATATACTTAGGGTTTGACTTTAGAGAACCCATTCACCTATCAAGTTGGAAAACTCTCAAATGATGTCTATAGACACCACCTCAACACATTTAAACATCTAGAAGGTAAAGGTAAGCAACTTTTAGGTGCACTTTTTGCCAAAGATCATTTATGTGTGTCTCAAATCAATCATGTGTGGCAAATCAAGTGTGGGATCGACTTCATTGAGCTCAATTTTGATTTGCAATGTTTATTTGTGCCAACTTGATACTATGAGACATTCATTATACCGAGGTAATTAATTTTCTAATAGTGATCAATAGCTTTAGAACAACATAAACATCATTTTTACATCATCAATCATAAAGCCAAGTATACTTATCCTTGTTTTTAATTATCATGTTTATTTTAGTTCAATTATTGATCCCCTCTATAATCTAATTGTTACCTTAGTTGGTTACATTTATTTAACTAGCCTAGATAATTCATGCAAAGCATTTAAAGCATGTATTTTCTTCACATTTTTTGTGAACCTAACATTTTTCTACATGACTAAGGGTTTTCCCTTTTGGTTTATTCTCCTTCATTAGGGTTCCAAACTTGCTTTTTTTATTGCTTACCTTTCATATCAAATTTTCATAGGGTTTGATTGTATCTTTGCGTGCTTGACTTCTTTTAGGGTTTGTTTATATTGCTTGATCTTATATTTTTCTCACTCTAGCCAATATTAATTTGACCTTTAGGGTTTGCATTGTTTCATATCTTGTTTTTCTAATTTATTACTTTAATCTTATCTCTAAGTAGGGTTACTATATCATTCACTTATCTATATTGGGGTTGGGGCCTTGTTTGTGTAATATGTTTGACACCCACCTACCCCCCTAAATTTATCTTATTATTTTTTTTTATCATGGATTCTCATATTCCATTGTCTTTAATCTTTATGCATACTTCTCTAGTGAATTTTGATATGTTGATATAATTTGTGATGTTTGATCCTATTATCTTTGATGGGTTCAAAAAAATTTCATAAGAATGAGATTATATTATCTATGGAGGCACTATTTCATCATGTGTGCACTTTTTCCTCCTTTAGTGGCCTAGCCATTGTGTTTCCTTCCCTCTTGGATACCCTCACTTTACTCACCCATGAGCCTCATAATGTTTGTGTTTATTTTTATGGATAATGTTAGTAATATCTTTGAGCATAATGATATTTTATCTTTAATCACTTTCCCAACACATGGTTCTATTGGTGGTACATTTTTTATGATGGATACTCAATGCACCCTCACTTCTTAGCGACTCGCATACACATAATCATTTATATTTGATGAGTTCATATATCCCTTAGTTGCACATGGCATTATTATGATGTGGTCTAGCATTCCTTCTATGTGTCATGATCATATCATGCATATATGACTTATACGTCTTATGCCTTACCTGTCATGATAGGCCTAATCATAACATCCTCACTTCTCATGCTTTGATTACACCACAAATATCTTACATGATTAGAGATACGCATAATGATATGCTCAAAGGATGTGATATGTTGGATCAACTTAACAATACTCCTACCAAGATATCTCTTTCGGACTTAATGCTTTCATCTAAAACATCTTTTTTAACCAGATCTTGATGGGTTCATTAATTAGCCTATTTTTTGTTGTTTTTATGCATGCTTACAGACATTATCAGATAATCTTTTCAGACAATATTCCTATGCTATACTATCCATTTATGCTTATTACACAACTTGGACCTAAATTATAGTAATGGAAATATAGTTTGATATAGTAGCATTGCATGGTTTATATGTGAGTATGTACGAAATGTGGTTGGAATTTTGTGTTTAATCATGGTAGTTAGTTTTTTGTATATGTTTTGTGGATTAACCTCTTGCAGCCCAAGAAGACATTGTAGCCCGTAGCAAAAGGAGGACTTGGACAATGAAACAAGGGAAGTGCCAGATCAAGCTGAGTGTAATAACTACTATATGAAGGCACCTAATGGAGTTAGTCATGCATCATTATGAAAGTTAATAAGGCACTGAAGAAGAAGAATTCTTTTGTTGATAGGATTCTAGATAAATGATCATGTGTTCTACATGCAAATTTATTTTGCAAAGTTTGAATTTTATTAGAACTCTTTTTTTTCAGTTGTAGTCTAAATAATTCAATCTTAATTACATACTCTAATATCTAGGAAGTTGTAGTTAATGATTTCAGTTAGGAGTTGTGTTTAGAATAAACACCCCTGTGCTTGTATATAGCCAGTGGTTGAGTCCTTAGATAGTGTTGTTGATTCAATATTTTATTATCAGGTACTATTTAGTTTTTAGCTATCATTTACTGATATGTTGGTTATTCATAAATGATTACCTTGAATACAATCTGTGAGGAAAGTTTTGTGTAATCTTTTGGAATGCATAATGAATGGAGTTCAATTCATATGAATGCGTATAATTTGAAGATTTATATTTGGTTCTAGTTAAGTAAAGACAACCACTTGAGCAGGCCACTTAAAGTAACTATTCTTCACTACATTTATAGTTATTTTATTTATGTTAGCAGTTATTTCTATTAATCATTGATTCATAAATTGCATGCAAGTCATAATAGATTAGCATATTGTGATTATCAAAATAGTTGTTCACGAACATGAATGCATTTAGTTAACTTGTAGTACTTCGAAGGTTAGAATAAGCCCAATTACCAATTTGAGTAGTTTTGAGTTAGTTTCAGTAATTCTTTGTTAATAGTAGTTTAGCCACAAGTTATGTTGTAGGCACCCGTAGCCATTAGCGCTAGTTTACTTATTTCACTATT
Organism: Sequoia sempervirens; assembly: GCA_007258455.2. NCBI lineage: Eukaryota > Viridiplantae > Streptophyta > Pinopsida > Cupressales > Cupressaceae > Sequoia > Sequoia sempervirens. Next base: position 443,444,553 of record VDFB02193867.1, read on the forward strand.
ATGCGTTTCTATGATTCTCTAGCAAGTAGAATACCTTTAATAGGATAACCTAAGTAACCTCAAGTCTCTGAAGGCACATATAGTGAAACACCATCACAAGTTTACAAACCTTGGTTGACAATTTAATGAAGTCTTTACAATGTTGAGTGGACCATCCAACCAGTCATTCCTCTTAATTGTGTAGTTTCTACCAAGTTTACAAGACACTATTTTAGACTCTACATTTTTGGTGTCATTGTCGAGGATGAAGCTACCTTCATAGACTTGTTTTTCCAAGTTTTCATAGTTTATATTTTATTTTCAGCATTAGGACAGTTAAGCTTTATCTTATCAAAATACCAAAAAGTTACACTAACATTGTGGAGGACCGCTACTATATAAATCCATATTCATTGTATGTGGAGGTAGAGAGACCCTTTGGGTAGATTCCTCCCCTCTACATGCCAAGAAGCCACAGTAGAAATTTATGATTCTAGTACTCAGATCAAGGGTAATATTGAAGAATAAATTTCCCTATCACCAACATCTACTACACCTACAAAGGGGACATACCGAACCATGGTGATGTAGTGGATGATCCCGAACGTGCAACCTTTGAGTTCCCAATCACCACCCAAGAAAGGGAGCTACTGTGCTAAAGAATATTCCTCCTTTACCATTACCAATCTTTTATGGGTTGGTGACTGAAGATCCAGACATATTTATGTTTGAATTTGATGTCCTATGCAGGAGTTATAACTATACTTATGATGCTAATAGGCTCAAACTCTTCCCTACCACTTTAAAAGATGTATCCCTAGGATGGTTTATGGGATTAGGCAAGGATGTTGTTCCTAATTGGGATACCATGAAAACATTGTTCTTGGAGAAGTACCAACACTATTGTAGAGGACTTGAGAGGAGGAGAGATGACATTTTCAAAATGTCACAAAAGAGGGATGAGCCATTAGAAGACTATGTGGAGAGATTTCAGTTTACCTTGAAGAAAAACCCATAGAACAAGTTATTTGAAGAATCAAGTTAATATTTTTTAAAGGAGTCAATGAGGACTATATGGATGCCCTCAATATTATTGGGCAAGGGGGTATCTCTCAAATACCATTTGAAGACATTTGCAAGGTCTACAAAAATTACTTGAAGACCTTCACTAAGAGGCCAAGGGGAGAGAGGACATTCACTATTGCCAAATCATCTACTGGAGTTTCAAATATAGAGATAAGAAATTTGTTGTCCAACATGAAGGAGGACATTATCAGTCATCTTGCCACTCAATTGGACACTATCCATATAAAGAAGAAGCAAGAGGAAGCTAAAGCATTCCTCGCTAAATGCTGCCCTAGTTGTAGGCAAAGGAAGAAAACTATAAATACAAGAGGGTGGCTAGTATTCAATAAGACAAAACTGAGAAACCTAATTTTTAGCCACTTGAAGGAGAGGATGGACAACTATTTTACATATCTCAAAGAAGGACACAGAAATAAAGACAAGGTATTCCACAAGACCCTCTTAATTTTAGTTCATCTTTTCCCATTAGCAATCAGAATTTTTCTGCTTAGAGTTCCCAGCCACGGTCAAACAACCAAGGCCAATGGCCAAACCCTCAACGATGGCAATAACCTTAGCAAAATTAGAACCAACAACAACCAAGTCTTTGGTCACAACAAAATTTCCAAGGTTCCAATTACAATCCTCAATGGCCAACTCAAAAAAACCAATGGCAACCACAATGGCAAAAAGGTCAACAGTGGCAACAACAAAACATGAATTATCAGCAGCCTCTACTTCCTCCTCAGCCACAACAACAAGCCATTATGCCTCCATCAAATACTACATCCCAGCCAATAAGACCATCATAGTTACCTACACCTAACCTTAACTACAAGCCTATCCAATAGGCTTATACTAAAGAGGTTATGTAATACCCCACCTATGGGGTAGAGGTGAGTGATTTCCACCTCAGGTCAGGGAAACAACTAGCTGAACCTCCATTCCCTCAAATCACTAAGATGGAGGATGAGGAACCTGCAGTTGAAGCTACAGAAAAATCACCTTTGGAACTTGAGTCAAATCATGTACACCAGATTACCTCAAGTCCAAAGCCTCCTTTCTTTGAATGCCTAGCATTCAAAAACATCATACACAAGCTGAGATAGACCTACAATGTCAACTAAAGGATGTAAGCATCAAGATCCCTCTCATCCAAGCTATTAAGGACATCCCAATTTACACCAAAATTGTTAGGGACCTATGTGTTAAGAAACCAAGGAGAAAAAGGAAGGACCCTTAGAGAGTTCATGTCTTAGGGAACCTTGTTGATATCATGTTAGGGAACATAACTATCCCTAAATACACAGACCCCGATAGTCTAGTAGTGGACGTGAAGATTAATGGGACCCTTATCAAGAACACCTTGATAGACTTAGGGGCAACAATCAATGTCATGACCAAAGAGATAATGCAATTACTTCAATTAGCCAACCTTAGGCCTACACTAATTATTTTATAGTTCATTGATGGGTCAACATTCAAGCCTAAAGAAATCATTGAAGATTTAGTTATTACATAGATTCATGGGAGTATCCTGTAGACTTCATAGTGTTGTAGCCAAAGGTAAACCTTGCAAGATATCAACTCATCCTAGGAAAACCATGGTTAGCTATAGCTAATGCATTCATTAGCTGTTAGTTTGGAAATATGATAATATCTAACGAGACTATGACCAAGAAATTGGTCCTCTATCCTCCATACCAACCTCATGTTGATCTTGAGCAAACCATTTTGCCTACCTTGGATGAGGAAGATCACTATTCCCTACAAACTTTGATGACAATAGGACGTAGGCCTTTATTGGAAGATCAGGATGAAGATGATCTGATTGCTCACATAATCCAAAATGACTGTGGTAAGATCTCGTAGCAATAGGGTTGTCTCCCATGCCTACAAGACCCCTTGCAAAGCATTATACCTACTAATTCCTTAAAAGAAATATCTTATATCTTTCATTCCTTATTGCCACAATAATGTGTACCAATTATTCCTCACCTTGACCTCTCATATGTGCAAGAATCATCCAAAGAACTAGAAGTCATGCTGGGAAAAATGCTAAACATAAACAATGCATTGATTGAAGAACAACAAAATTCCCTACACACAGTGTTGCAGGCACACACAGTAGCATATGCACGGGACTACCATGATATGAAGGGTATAGATCCTAACTTATGTATGCATAGGATATATATAAATGATGGTTATATGCCTATTCAACAGCCTCAAAGATGAATTTTTGGAAGAAATAGAATCTTTTTGCAATTTTTACTGTCACCATGTTTACATATTTTTGGTCGCCCTTTGCCATTGATGTCAAAGGGGGAGAAATTTGGAAATTTGGGAGAGACTGGAGGAGAAGTTTTTGAATATTTTTTTCTTTGCACATGTTGCCATCAATGAAAAAGGGGGATATTGTTGGAAGAATGGAGAAGATTAGTTTTTATGTTGTCATTGATGTCACCATGTTGTTTATGGTATCAGATTGGCCAGGTACCCTAAAACGATGTGCAGAACAGGTTTACTTCCTCCGGTGGTAGATACAGTATTTTGGTCTGCATATTGCCTATGGTAATCATTGGTGTTTAAGATTTTGAGAAGTGGCTTATGATCACTTGAAGCGCGTATGTATGTATTTTCATATGATCATATGAGTGGTTGGTGTATTGGCATCAACTTTGGCGATTGCATTTTGGCCAACCTAATAATTAGTTAATAATTTAGTGTGTACTACGGATATATGTGTGACCTATATTTGGTCCATGCCGACATATTGTAGTGTATTATGCGCTTGGATTACTTTTAGAGAAGCTTTGTATGAAGCTGACAATTACCTTTTTGAATTGCATCCAATTAGGTTGACCTAATTGATGCTTGCAGATAGATTGAGTATATATATGTTGAATAGTTTTTGAAGATGGTGTGTAATCAATGAAGCAATAGTGAATGTGAAAATGAAGAAGAGCGAAAATGATGAAGTGTGTTAAGTTAGTATATTGAGCATCACCGGAACTGCATCAACACTTGTTAGGTGCACTCTTTAGTTAATTTTGGCTATGAAGCCCAATTTTGTTTTGTAAATCTTTTTGTAGGTAGTGAGCCTCCTTGTAAGCAGTGAGCTTTTGTATCTGGATAGCGAGTCCTTTCAGGGAAATGAGCCCTTGGCAGTAAGCCTTATACATTCAATTTTGGAACTACTTTATATTGTGAGTTAATCCTCATTGTGGTTTTTCCCTCATTAGGTTTTCCATGTAAAATCTGGTGTTCAATGTGTTGATTTTACTTTCTATTTTTTGCATTTCATGCTTATTTTTAATAATAGAACAGTGTAGTTGTGAAATTGACAAGTGTTGAAGTTTTAAGTTTAAATTTGGTGACAATTGCTTCACCCCCTCTCAATTGTTCTGCACCTATTAATACGAATAAACCCTTCCTTAAGTGAAATAGTCAAAGTTGAACTTCAAAAACTCCTTGATGTAGGCTTCATTTATCCCATATTTGACAATGAATGGGTATGACCTTTAGTCATTGTTCCCAAGAAAAGTGGAAAATGGAGAGTATGTGTAGATTTTAGGGAACTAAACACAACCACTAGGAAGGACCACTTTCTATTGCCCTTTATAGATCAAGTACTTGACTCTTTAGTAGGGGAGAAGTACTTTTCATTTCTAGATGGTTTCAATGGTTACAATCAGATAAAAATTTCTCTAGAGGATCAGGAAAAAACAACATTTACATGTCCTTGGGTACTCATGCCTACTCTATTCTGCCCTTTGGTTTATGCAACGCTCCAGCTACTTTCCAGAGGGCAGTGCTTAGCATCTTTTCTGATTATGTTGGTGACTATATGGAGATATATATGGATTCAACTTCACCACATATGGGGAAACTTATGAGCAAGCCCTTAGCAATCTAGAAAAGGTTTTGTAGAGATGTAAAGAACACAATTTGTCCCTTAGTAATGAAAAGTGCTTTATGATGATGACTCAAGAAATTGTTTTAGGGAATTTCATATCTAGTGCAAGGATTCAAGTTGATCCACATAAGATAGAGATCATTTCTACATTACATGTTCCGCAGAGGCAAAGAGATGTTAGAAGCTTCCTAGGTCATGCAGGCTATTATAGGAGGTTCATTAAAGACTTCAGTAATATTTTTGCACCATTGTTTGTTCTACTAATAGAAGACATAGAATTTGATTGGACATCAAAGTGCCAACACTCCTTTGAAGAACTAAAGAAAGCCTTAACCCAAGAACCTGTTTTGAGGGCGAAAAATTGGACATTACCCTTCCATATACATATTGGTGCTTTAGATTCTGCTATTGGAGCAATTTTGGGTCAGAAAGAAGGTACCAAAGAATATGCTATTTACTACATTAGCAAGAATCTTCAGGGAGCAGAGCTAAATTATATTGTTACAGAGAAAGAAATGCTAGCAGTGGTATATGCCATCAATAAATTAATGCATTATATCACTAGTTATTCAATTTTTGTCTACACAGACCATACAACTATCAAATATTTAATGAACAAGCTTGTAGTAGGGGGTAGACTAGTTAGATGGCTACTCCTTCTACAAGAGTTTGATATTACAATAGTGGACAAGCCTGGTAAGGCTAATGCAGTAGCAAATTTTTTGTCAAGGTTGCCAACACAATGAACAAAAGGGGTAGTGGATGACTCATTTATAGATGAGCACTTGTTTTCTCTTAATGTAAATGTACCCTGGTATGTTGACATTACAAATTATTTAGTGAAGGGGCAGATTCCACAACACTTTTTTCAAAGAGAAAAGAGATAGTTGGTACATAAGTGTTTTCCACACTCTTGGATATTTGGTTACCTGTTCTACACTAGCCCTAACAATATCATGAGAAGGTGCATAAGGGAAGATGAAATCTTTGATAGCATGAAGGCTTGCCATGATGAACCATATGGAGGTCATTTTTCAGCAAAAAGAACAACATTCAAAATCCTCACAATTGGTGTACTATTGGCCAACTCTACATAAGGATTTTGTCAAGTATATGAGGAGTTTTGATAGGTGTCAAAGAATGGGTAAGCCAACAAGGAGTGATGAAATTCCATTACAACCATAGTTAACACTAGCTCCCTTTGATAAATTGGGTCTAGACTTCATTGAGCCAATTTCACCTACTTCTAACAATAAGGAATACATTCTAGTTTGCACTAATTATCTGACTAAATGGGTAGAAGTGAAGGCATTACAATTTTCCAGAGATGGAAATGTGGCTAAATTCTTGTTTGAGGACATTTTTACTAGGTATGGAGTACTTAGGGAAATAGTGACTGATTAGGGTCCATAATTTACTTTAGACTTCATCACCAAATTGGTTGAAGAATATCAAATCAGGCACAAAAATTCAACACCTTATCACCCTTGGGGCAATGGCCAGGTGGAGGTTACCAATAGTGAAATTGAAAGTATTCTAACCAAGACAGTGCAATTACATAGGAAATATTGGGTTGCTAGATTACCGGAGGCAGTATGGGCATATAGAACAACTTGGAAAACAACAATTGGTTTTACATCCTACGAGTTAGTATATGGAAAAACAACAATCCTCCTAATTGAGTTTGAGTATAAAACATTAAGAACAATAGTAGTTGGACATGGATCTTGCAACAACTCAAAAAAAGAGGCTACACCATTTAAATAGACTAGATGAAATAAGGATGGAGGCCATCCATCATACTAAGATAGTACAAAAGTAGAGGATAAAGTGGCATGACCAATATATCAAGATGAATGAATTTAATGTAGGAGATTGTACCTTACTATATGATTCAAAATACAAGGATTTCAAAGGGAAACTTCAATCTAGGTTGTTGTGACCTTATGAAATTATCCAAGTATTTCCTAATGGAGTCATAAAGTTACACACCATAGATGTAGTATAGTTCTCACTCCTAGTAAATGGCCACAGGTTGAAACTTTATAAAAAACCAGTACATAAGGAAGATTTCATTCTTTCTCTATTTCAGGAGTGTGGACCTCATAGTGGTCTAGATACAAATTAAGAAACATAGAATTATGACTTAGAAATAATAGATATACCAAGTTCTTTAGGTGATTCAGAGATTGAGCTACATAGCTCAATCCTTAAGATCACTCAACTTTAATTTCTTATTCTACCTCACATGCACACACAACATGATTATAATGATGTACATACTTTTTCCAAAGGGACCTATCTTAGATATACAATTGTCAACATTTAGTAAGGGCCCTATTGTAGTAGGGACATGTAGCACAACAACTGTCACAATCCAGGAAGGGACTTGATGTTGAAGGTACTCGTAGCACTGTCTAGTAGAAAATTTAAAACTTGGTGCCACATTAATTGGAGTACTCACCTTTTTCACCTTATTTTTCTCACACATGTCATATAAGTCTGATCGTAATAAGTAATCGCAACATGCATATCTTATTTCACACTACGAATTCAAAATTTAAGCATTTGAACTATCACATCACCAACTATCATCTCTGTAATCCATTTCATTACATTACACCCACCACCTCATCATTCATTCTCCTATAATTACTTTTGGTCACATCAAATCATATTGCAGATACATTTTATTCAACTCACATGTGCGATGTTCAGTTAATCACCTCCAACAGGTACATAAAGTACATTACCATAATTGTCATAGCTTTCATAGCACTTTCATTATGTATTTCATATTAAATTAAGCATGCGCTATATTCATAACATTTATTACCATATTCTCTCATGATACCTTTGTCTATCATGAGTTGAAGTGAGGTCACTTCAAACCTTAAGTTGGGGAAGGGTACAATGCTAGCCAGTTTTTTCATTTTTTGCCACCTAAAACCAAATGCAAACCCTCTTTGTCCTAAATTGCATCCACATTTTGCTATTAATTTCAATTTCCAATTCCCTAATCTTGTGATCTTGAGATAATTCAAACCCAAAACTCATTTTTAAGCTCACTTAAGTTGATATGAAGGGAAGTTGTAGTTACAGAATAGTGGTAGTGAAGAATGCATGAGAAAATAACAGAGTAAGAGAAAGGTTTAAGGGCGGTGAAGTGAAAATTGAGCTGAATTTTTAAGGTTAAGACATTGAGTAGAGGTAAAAAATTCATAATGGGAGGTGATGTTATTAGGAGAGAGTCGTTGACACACAATTAGAGAAGATGCAATGGTATTGCCTATCTTCACAAGAGTTGGTTAGCTTGATTATTTTCTGAAGCTGAAATTTTTTGACAATGACATAGTAAGAAGATTTGCAACCACATTAGAGCACAATGAAGCAATGGTAAAAGGGTTGTTAGTAGATGCATCTAAATTTTCCATAGCACAGGTATCTGGGTTGCCTAGGATTGGAGCAAATTTTCCAATTAGAGCAGATGCAATGGCTACAAGAGAAGAATTCTACGAGCAAGGAGAAAATTTGGATTCATCATCACAAGGTATAAAGAGACTTTCTCTTCCATGGTTTTGATCCAAATGTGCTTCCTATGACATTAGATACCTTACTTGTGATGGTAGACAAAATCTTCTCTATACTGTACATTTCAAATTGCTTAGTCACCTTTGCCATAATAGGTTAGTAAATGTGTCAAATTTCCTCTATAATATGTTAAAAAGATTGGCATTTGAGTATCAGAGGAAATAGAGTGTCACAACCTTATCACATCACTATTTGATTTCCCTATTAGTAAAAGGAAGCTTGAGAATTCAATACCCACAAGTAGCCTAGGAAGATTTTGTGAAATGTGAAGATATTAGAAGTTTACTTGAGGCACATATAGTACCTGAAACTTATGAGTCACAAGCTGAACCTACAAGAGGAAATTCTCTTGTCTCACCTATGGCTTCACCTACCCATAGCCAAGGTGAGCCTAAGGAGCACAATGTGCCAGAGTCTAGGTCACTAGCAATGGAGGAAATCCCATCTTCCTCAAAATCACCTAAATCCAAGAACATAAGAGGTAGTACATTTACAACATCCACACCTAAAACAGAGAAGAAAAAGAAGGATGTTCAAAAGAAAAAGAAGGATGTGCAAAAGGAGAAACCTACACCTAGACATTCAGGTCAATTGAAAAAGCAAGGTGTTATGAGGGGGAGTGTGGAAAAACCTGAAGAGGCAAAAGGAAAGGAACAACAGGAAGAAGATGTGATGTTGGTTGAAGCAAACTCAGAAGAGAAGGGAAATATCCATAGAAATGTACAGACACCTATAAAAAGAAAGAGAAATGTGTCCACCACTTCTGATTCAGACTTAGAAGAGGTATTTGTTGCTAGGAAAACATAAAATAAAACCCAGATAGTCCTACTTATGAAGACTATGATTGTACAGGGGGTGGTAATGAACAATTTTTGGAAACCAAGGAAATGTTTATAGAAGATAGGAATGTCAAGAAAGAGCTTTAGGAAGCTTTTGACATAATTAAACTCTGGAAGAACTAGTGCAGAGTTATGAAAAGAGAGACAAAGAAAGGGAGACAAAAATATAAGAATTGGAAGAAAAATTGTAGACATATGGCCATGGTGCAAAGTTGGATCTATTGGCACAATTGGCCATTACCAAAATAGGTGATGGAGAACTTGCAGTAGCAAATCAGAAACATCCTCTCATAAAAACTCCAATTCACCACACAACTTTGTCTCTTGGTTATCAACTATGGAAGGTGATTGATGAGTTCTCACAAGAAAAAGAAAAGTGGAGGAAAGAAAGAGAAACTTTGATTGAAGAACATGCCAAAGTGTTGGAAGGAAAAGAGATTGAGCAAAGGAAACTAGCAGTCAGATTGGAGGAAGTGATAGATAAAGTTGCCCAAATTATAAGATGTAGACCCCTAGCAAGAACATATGTATTATTTTTGCAAGAATTTTTTTTGAGTTTTCAGTTTAGTAGGCTAATCAATGACCAATCAATTGGGATAAGCAGGTAATTTGAATTTCTTAATGTTTTTGCTAATTCTACACTAGAAGAGCAAGATCAACTATGTCAATACTCTTTGCACAACTATGTGGTACCAAAAGAAATAGAGCAGAATCCTTTGATGTTTGTAGGGGATCTCCAAGTAAGAGCACTAGCATCTTATTATACGAATGAATAATTCAAGGGAGAAATAATGGAAGAATATGAGGAGAGGGAGAAATCAATTGCTCTCCCAATAAGGAAGGAGTCTAAAGACCCTAATGCACTTATAAATGAATGGTTGAAACTCCTAGATCATAAAGGTGTAGGAAGGAAGATTATGAAACTGAGAACAAAGGGTTATAAAAGAATGCAAACATTAGTTGTGGGATTGGGTCAACAATGTTACAGTTATATGCAAAACAAATGGAACAACTCAACCCCAGAGTTATAGAGAAAAGAACCTCATTCAATATACACTTTTACCACCATGCTTGAGAAGGTACACAGATACATGAAAGTTTCTGGTAACATAGGACTTCACTGGGTACCACTCACATTCCACCGACCTATATTGCTCTATCCAGTTCCACATTGAGGAGTGTGAGAATGTCGGGATCATTAGAATGAGACAACTTGTAGCTTATAGAGGTTTCTACTTCAAGAAGATCAAGGGAATTGATGTTGTCATGGACCTCAGGGAGATTACATTGCCTTATAATTTGTACCCCTAGTGTTTTGCTTGAGCACAAGCAAAATTATAGTTGGGGGGAGTGATGGGTTCATTAATTAGCCTATTTTTTGTTGTTTTTATGCATGCTTTCAAACATTATTAGATAATCTTTTTAGACGATATTCCTATGCTATACTATCCTTTTATGCTTATTACACAACCTTGGACCTAAACTATAGTAATGGAAATATAGTTATGATATAGTAGAATTGTATGGTTTATATGTGAGTATGTATGAAATATGGTTGGAATTCTATATTTAATCATGTTAGTTAGCTTTGTGTATATGTTTTGTGGATTAAAATCTTGTAGCCCAAGAAGACATTGTAGCCCGCAACAATTAGAAGTCGTAGCTTGCAACAAAAGGACTTGGACAAGGAAACAAGGGAGATTCCAAATCAAGCTGAGTGTAATAACTACTATGTGAAGGCACCTAATGGAGTTAGTCATGTATCATTATGATAGTTAATAAGGTGCTAAAGAAGAAGAATTCTTTTGTTGATAGGCTTTTGGATAACTGATTATGTGTTCTACATGTAGATATGTTTTGCAGAGTTTGAATTCTATTAGAACTCTTATTTATTTTTAGTTGTAGTTTGAATAATTCAATCTTAATTGCATACTTTGATATATAGGGAGTTGTTAATGATTTCAGCTAGGATTTGTGTTTGGAATAAACTCTCCCATGCTTGTATATAGCCGGTGGTTGAGTCCTTAGATATTGTTGTTGATTCAATATTTTGTTATCAGTTACTTTTTCAGTTTTTAGTTATCATCTACTAATATTTTGATTATTCAAAAATGATTTCCTTGTATACAATATGTGAGGAATATTTTGTGTAATCTTTTGGAATGTGTAATTAATGGTGTTCAATTCACATGAATACGTATAATTTGAAGATTTAGATTTGGTTCTAGTTAAGTGAAGACAACCACTTGAGCAGGCCACTCAAGGCAACTATTCTTCACCACATTTATAGTTATTTCATTTATATTAGCAGTTATTTCTGTCAATCATTGATTCATAAATTAGATGTAAGTCAAAATAGATTCTCATATTGTGATTATTAAAATGGTTGTTCATGAACATGAATGCATTTAGTTAACTTGTAGTACTCCAGAGGTTAGAATAAGTTAAGTTACCAGTTTGAGTAGTTTTGAGTTAGTTTTAGTAATTCTTTGTTAACAATAGTTCAACTACAAGTTATGTTGTAGGCACCCGTAGCCATTAGCACTAGTTTACTTCTTTCACTGTTATGTGTTTATGTGATTCTCCAGCAAGCAAAATACCTTTAATAGGATAACCTAGCTAACCTCAAGTCTCTAAAGGCACATATAGTGCAACACCATCACAAGTTTACAAACCTTGGTTGACAATTTAATGAAGTCTTACAATGTTGAGTGGACTGCTCAACTAGTCATTCCTCTGAATTGTGTAGTTTCTACCAAGTTTACAAGACACTAGTTTAAACTCTATAGATCTATTAAGATAATTGTTCATTTTATGTTGCAGACACTAAAAATGTCCTGAGCCTGCAAACAACATTTTATCATTAATTGGCCTTCATCCTTGCATAATTAAATAATTTTAATTATTTAATTGTCTTCTAAGGTCATTTTCCTCTGTTAACTAAATAATTCTCAATTATTTAATGAATTCACTTTACTTTATTCTTCCTTTGATTAATTTAGATAAATATCAATTTTAAATTTAATTACGTCACTAACAACCCCTTGTCTCCACATAAATAAATAAAATTATTTATTTATTTAATTATTTATCCTATTCTTATCTCCCATAATGAAATAATTATTTTCAATTATTTAATTATTTGTCATTTTCCTCTTTCTTTCATTAAATAATTATTTTTAATTATTTATTTTCCCCCCTTTAAATTAAATAATTATCATTATTTAATTTGAATTTCTTCTTTGCTAAGCACTAAATCTCAACCACTTTCTTGAGTTTTGGTCCATTCATCCCTATTCTTGTCTCAATCAACCTCATCCATTGATCATGATATGTCATCATCTAATCCTAGCCCTTCATTTGAATTGGGATTTCTATAAAAGCAAGTCATCATCTCCATTTCAAGGCTAACCACAATCTTTGAATTTTTGCCATCAAGAGATCAAGCTATCAATTCTCAACATCAAGCTCATTGAGTATATTGCATACTATATATCTAAAAATAAAAAAAGAAAAATAAAGAAGAGCAATGGAGGTGATTCAATTGTGGAATAGGAATTAAGGTTGTATTTTCTTTATTATTGTTGTTGGTGTAATTAAATGTCTTGTACCTTGTCCTAGGTCTTGATTACACCTTAGTTAAGTTTACTTAGGGACCACATAGGAGGTTGTTGGAGATTTTCCACCTTTGGTGGACTTGACATGTCATTACCACATCACTTCCACCTTTTGTGGACACATTATGTGATTATCTCTCCACCTTTTGTGGGTGATCCACCTTTTGTGGAGATTATCACATTATCCCTTTCCACTTTAGGTGGAGTGATAACTTTTCCTGTTGTCTCATGTCATAAGATTACGACACTTGTCATAATCTTATGCCCTTCTATGTTCTCACCTTGGCTATATAACCAAGGGGTCTCCTATGTACATTTGTACCATTCCATTATCTCATATTATTGACAGAATACAGTTTATTCTTGTCATTTTGTTTCTATCTCTCTCTTTGTGCTTTCTATTAGGCCTCTAGATCTTGGGTGGCTACCTCATAGCCAATTCTTACATGGTATCAAAGCTTTTGGAGTTCCTTTAGTTAGTCTTTTGGAGAGATTCTTGGAGGGTTCCATTTTTGGCCTTGTATTGCAGTGCATTTTGGGAGCTTGTTGCATCAGATCTGAGCTTGTCATTGCATCCGTGTCCGAGATAGTCATTTTGCCTTTTGTTTCGTCTCAGTTGGACATTGGAGGCCAAATCTGCAAAAGGTTGAAGATTGAAGGTGGTTGTTAGATCCAAGAGGTAGCTACCACTTTGGAGCATTTTTTAGCCGAAAAGGACCTTGCCATCGTGCTCAGAAGGGCCAAAAACCCATAAATTGACTGCCAAATCGTCCAAATCAGAGCAAGTTCTCCTTCGAGGCAAAATTTTTTAGCAGGCCCGCCGTACGGCCAACCTGCGTAGTCGGTACGATTTATTTTCAAAAAATAAATAAAATTATTTTTTCTGCGAAAATTCTTTTGCTAAAAATTATTATTCAAAAATAAAAAAAAAAATTATTTAATATTTCGCAGTTTTTTTGATTTATTGTAAAAGTTTTTTTTAAATAAAAAATAAAAAAAATTATATTGTACAAGTCTGCGGACTTGTACAGTCCGCAGACTATATCGGTGGTACCCGCGGGTACCGTGGCCACCAGGAGCCGCCACGTGGCCCCCGCGGCCCCCACACCAACACCGCCACCTCCTACCGGCAACTCCACCGACGGTAGGGGACTTTCAAATCCGGCGAATTCAAAATATTTTTCGTGCGGCGATCACGGCGGCGTCGGAATATTCGCAGAAGATTCCGTCGAAAACAAATTCCGGCAGGCGAAAACGAATATTCCGACGAATTTTTCAGGCAAAGGGCGATGGCCACGGTGACAGTCAAATGACCATCAAATTTCACATACTCTTTTGTTTACGTCAGCACTGCGTCAGCGGTTTTTGAAAATTTTAGATCCCCTCTCCATTGAGCTTTTGGTTTTTGCAGTTCAACTTCAGAGGCTCATATCTTGGTCATTTTGAGGCCTTTTTTGGTGCAATTTTTTTTTATCTAAGCTAATTTTTTGTGTACATCGCAGTGGTCAAGTTATTTTATAATTTTGGTGCATGAATTTTCCAAAAAATTGGATTTGTCTTAGGTCTTGCTCGATTGTCACCATTTTTGCAACTTCCGTGGCTTCGTTCAGGCTCATACTAACTCCTTTTCAGGTGCCATTTTTTTTGAAAGTGCATGATTTTTTTTGAACTTCATAGTGGTGCTATCAGTTTGTAGTAATTGTGATCAGAAATTGTACTTTCAGCACTTGGTCATTTTTGGCCTATTTTGGCATTTGTAAAGTTAAGATCTCGGTTTGGTCTTTTGTATCAGTTATTTGAGTTTGCTGTAGCCTACTTAAGACTTTTGTAAAACATTGAAAATCAGAAGCCCACTTTGCTTGGCTTGCAAGGGGCCATTGTACACGCACTAATTATAAAGTGCCAAATCATCTTTTGGGGGGGGGTTCTTTGATTGAGTGAATTTGGGGGGGTGTCTTGAGTGATTGTGCCTCTCTCTCTATCTTGTTCTATTTCATTTTGCTGCTATGGGTTCTCCTAAGTTTCCCTTGTTAACTCCACATAATTATGCTTCTTGGAAAATTGATGCATGGAGTAAGTTAATGGAAAAAGGATTAACTCATTATATTGATGGAACTGTTGTTGCACCATCTGATCCTCAAGCTAATCCTATTGCTCATTTGGATTGGCTCACTAAAAATACTATGGCTCTTGGAACATTAAGGAAATATGTATCAAAAGATCTAATCTTTCAAATTGATAAGTGTAAAACAATTAAAGAAGCTTGGGAAAAGTTTGGTCAATTGTATGGCCAAGTTGATGAGATTAAAGGTTATCAGCTTGACAATGATCTCATAATGTTAGATCCCAAGAATCTTGATACAATCCAAGACTATGTCACTAAGGCAAATGAGCTAAGAGCACAGCTTAAGGGTTGTGGCATTGAAAAGAAGGATGCACAGTTGGTCTACAATTTGTTGGGAAAACTTCCATCAGAATATGCAGCATTTGTTTCTAGCTTCCAAACCCATCGCTTGACAATAGGTAGTTCTTTCACTATGCCTACATTTGATGCTTTTACAGAAATGTTGATGTTAGAACAAGCAAAGTTAATAAGCATGGGGATTCACAAGTCTTCAAAGTCCATGGCTTTGGTGGCTAATCAAGGGAATCAAGGGACTCAAGGAAAGGGTTCCAATAAGAAGCAGAAGCAATCTTCACAAGGAGAGAACCAACAATCTACTCCTCCACAACAAAGCTCATCAACATCATCTTCTTCAAAGAAGTACAACAATTCAAGCAAGAGGGAGCAACCAACATGTTCATATTGCAAAAAGTTTGGTCATGATGAGCATCGTTGTCATATTAAGAAAATTGATGAGTTGAAACACATCCTTAAGAAGAACAACATCGACTTGACAGCTGCATATCAAGAGAAGGACTCATCCCCTTCCACTTCTTCTAAGGGAAAAGGAACAACTCTCATGGCAACAACATCAAGCTCATCTCCTTCTTCTACATCATCTCAATATGATAAACATAAGGGGCAAGCATTTCTTGCAGTTGCAGATTCCAATACAGATCAGTGGATCCTTGATTCAGGAGCTTCGCATCATATGACTTCGTCCAAGGATATGTACTCTTCATTTGATTCTTGTTCATCACCACCCATTTTGATGGCCAACAACACTTCTTTGGCAGTTTGTGGGAAGGGTTCTATTGATGTTGAAGGTGGAGCATTCAATGATGTTTTATGTGTGCCTACTTTGTCAAGGAACATCCTCTCCATCTATCAGATTACACATAGTGGTACAGGAAAGAGTGTAGAGTTCACACCAGATTCTGTCATTGTTTGGGATTTGCATAGCAGGGCTCTTGTTGCATTTGGGGAGGTTGATGATCGTTCTCAGTTCTATACCTTCTCATATTTTGCTCCTATTGATGATTCGGTTCACCCTAGTGTGGACACACTTGAGGAGATTGAGTATGGTTACTTGAATCTTGGAGTTCTCTCTACTCCTAAGGTTCTTGAACCTATTGTTGATATTCCATCTCCTATATTGACTGATGTACTTGATGATACTTGTGTTCTGACAGTTTCAGTGCCTTGTGATTCAGTGCAACATTGCATACCTTGTCTTCCAACAGCAGCTTCATGGGATGACTACTTGACAGACATTGGTAGTTTGTTTGAGGAATCCTACATTGCAGACTTGGGAGACACATACGATTACTTACATCTTCTCTTTGACGAAGGTGATTCTTCTTCAGTTGTTGCGAGGGAACACTCTGATCCTCCTCTACATGATCAATCTTTTGAGGTTGGTGTGATTGTGGATGCATCTTTACAGCAGTTGGAGGAGGCCACTTTCTCTCTTGAGGAGACATCATCTTTGGAGTATGTTCTATCTTCATCCTTGCTAGATCCCGAGTTGTCTTTTTCAGCAGATCAGATTGCTATTGCAAAGGGTTTCTCACAGATTCCAGGAGGTGACTACATTGCAGCTTCACATGGTTTGGGGAAGGCTTCTTTCGGCATCGACACAGGGACACTTGAGCAGATTTCAGAGACTTCATACATTTTGAGGGTTCTTCCTTCTTCACTTGTGGATTGGGAAGACTTCATTCATGCACCTTTGGTATTGTTTCTTCCCAAGGGGAGGAACGTTGTTCGACAGTTTTGGAGCAGTTTCTTCATTCCTTCTCGAGCATCTTCCATTGGTGATCATTGTACATTGAAGGGGGGCTACCTTGTCTCTCTTCTTCTCTTGTATGGGGAGGACTTTTTCCTCACATGGGGTTTTTTCCTTCTCATGCTATGTTCATAGCTTTTTGTATTTCATCTCTCTTTTGGGGGGTAGTTTTTTCCCACTGGTTTTTCTATCTTTCTCCGCTTATGAGAGATTTCATTGCATTTGTACATGGGTACCTAACATGGCCTAGTAGCTGGGACCCATCTTGCATTGTTTCTTTGTGTACATTCTCCCTAAGTTGCACTTAAGGGGGTGTTGGTGTAATTAAATGTCTTGTACCTTGTCCTAGGTCTTGATTACACCTTAGTTAAGTTTACTTAGGGACCACATAGGAGGTTGTTGGAGATTTTCCACCTTTGGTGGACTTGACATGTCATTACCACATCACTTCCACCTTTTGTGGACACATCATGTGATTATCTCTCCACCTTTTGTGGGTGATCCACCTTTTGTGGAGATTATCACATTATCCTTTCCCACTTTAGGTGGAGTGATAACTTTTCATTGTTGTCTCATGTCATAAGATTACGACACTTGTCATAATCTTATGCCCTCCTATGTTCTCACCTTGGCTATATAACCAAGGGGTCTCCTATGTACATTTGTACCATTCCATTATCTCATATTATTGACAGAATACAGTTTATTCTTGTCATCTTGTTTCTATCTCTCTCTTTTGTGCTTTCTATTAGGCCTCTAGATCTTGGGTGGCTACCTTCATAGCCGATTCTTACAATTGTGATTTCTATGTTCATTTGTACTTCATTGTTGGATTAGGGTCTTTATTGCTTGAATTAGATAGTTTTGTGGTTGCTATTATTGATTCATGCATATTCCCTGAATTTGAAACCCTATCTACATATGTTACTCCCACTAAGGTCATTACTACTCTAAAATTGATTCATCAAGATAAATATAATATTTTTGTATCTCATGGGTTACCTCCTCCCATGTCAATTAAGAATATTGACTACTATACATATTAATTAAAAACAAAGATATTTAGATAAAAAACATTGTTAATTAATAATGGCTTAGGCTTAATATTTTTGGCAAGAATTTCCTAGGTGGCATTAATGTCAAATATACAAATTACCAAAATCTAAGATAACAATAGAAGGGTTAGATATTGTGGTCCAAGAATCTCTTGTTGTTGTCACTTTAGGATGTATTACAATTGATATCATGTTACATATGATGTGTTGTTCCTTAGTGTATGACATCTTATTGGATCGTCATTAGATATAAACTATGGATGCCTTCCCTCTATAGTTCATCTAAATTTGAATTTTATTCAAAATAATAGGTGTATTATTACAACTAATAACAATTCATGGTATTTTCTTAGTGGAGAAAATTTTGAATATCTCCTAATCAATTATTTACACATGTGATACCATCAAGAGCTCCACCTTCTTCACCCGCGTCTAATGTTGATCATGAGATTGATGAGGGAAATCTACTCTTTACACCATTGTCTGACAAGAAACACACAATGGATGATAAAGATTATAAAAGATGGCCTCTTTTATATGCATGGTTGACCACTATTGTATCTTCATGATGATACTATTCTAAGTGAATGTATTCTTATCAATCCAAGGATAGTCATCACTTTAATAGTGGTTTATCTCCATCTAAATTAGCTAACTAATATAGTAAAGAATTTATCATTTTACAAAAACAAGGATAAAATAAAAAAGGTTTAGTTCAAGGCAGTAAGGCATATTACAACCCATTCAACTATCATACAAACATGACCCTCTTTGTAAAGGTTATTCCCTACCAAAGATAAGAATACAAATTTTAAAATGATCTTCCAATTAGCTTGCATCGTTGATCATGGTATAAACTTGTTGGATATAACCCCCTTATGCACATTTTCTAATGGTGGGAGCCTTGTCAAATTTTTAGAATTTTATGAAGTTTTTCCTAAGTTTCATTGTGATAGAGACTTCCCATGCATTCTTGAGACTAGTTCTTATTTTAGGAAAACTTCCCCTTCAATACGTGCTCCTCTCAATCCATCTAGTGTATTAACTACCAAACCATCTATTTAGGATATAAACACATTAGTGAGTAGAGGTACCATTGGATGTGAAAATGAACATATAATACAAAGAAAAGCATCAAAATTGGAGAATGCTTGAATGATTTACCATGAGACTTTAGTGACATATTCTCATGGACTTACCAAGGCATTCCAAATACATCTAAGGATATTATTATGTGTAACATTATTCTTCGCCTTTCTTCTAAACCTATGAAATAAAAGATTAGAAATATGCATTTGAATCACATTTATGATTAAAAAGGACCTTAAGAACATGTTCAAAGTAGGGTTTCATTAAACCTATTGATTATTCCACATAGATTTCAAATATGGGACCTATATTTAAACTTGATGACTGTGTTTGCCTATGCATTAAGTTTAGATGCCTAAATAAAGCATCACTTGAGGATGACTTTTCATTGACTAATATGGATATGATTATAGATTCTACTGTTGAGAAATAAATGTTATCCTTCATGGATGGATTTTGAAGCTATAATCAAATTCTTATAAATCTCAATACCAATATAAGAGGTCATTTTCACTACTTTTTGGGGCACATTTGGTTAAATATTATCATGCCATGTGGATTGAAGAATGTTAATATCATTTCTTAAAGCAATGTGGCTCTAGTCTCCCACAATCTAATATATAATATCTTAGAAGACTATGTAAATAATATTTTAGGTCAATCTAAGAAATGGACTAATCATTTATGACATTTAAGGACTATCTTAAAGAGATTAGACTAGTATCATGTAAGATTGAATCCTTAAAAGTGCATATTTGGTGTAGCTCATGGCTATTTATTAAGCTCTACTATATCTAGATGAGCAATTTAAGTTAACACTAATAAAATCAATGCTATTATTAATATCCATCTACCTATTCAAAACTTTGTAGTCTTCAAGGAAGATCCAATCCACCCAACACTTTAATGCATAACTAGTCGATTGCCCCTTATCTTTCACTAGTATTTTGAAGAAGGATGTTAAATTTCAATGGGATATAATGTACCAAAATGCTTTGATAACATGAAGCAATAGATGATGAATTATATAGTACTTATACTTAGAATCCATGATAAACCTTAATTGGTTTGTGTTTCAACTATTGAATTCACCATTGGTGGATTATTGGCACAAATAGTGATAATGGTAAAGATCGTGACACCCACTACACTAATTATAGAATTTTATATTATGAGAATATATACACCCCCATGAAAATAATTATGCCTATCTATCACATTTTCAACAAAAAGCTAAACGACTACTTGTAAGTTCGCTCGCGTGAGCTAACTATTAGACATTAATGGAAAATATGCTCCATCTTAGAGTCATAAAGAGGGTTGTTGATCACTTTTCTTCCATAATTGCAATTTTTAAGACCTGAAGAACTAGTTGAGTGAAGAAAAAAAGAAGGCAGAGCTCCAAGCAAAGCAATTTTTGAAGAACAAACTACTAGTTTTCCTGGGTAAGTTAAAATTCTATACTTATGCGAGTGATTTTATAGCATTAGGTAGTTTACGAATTAAGTTGAGCACTAGGGTTTACATTTTAGGGTTGCTTCCCTCTATTAGCAAGTGAATTAAAACTATTGAATGTAGGGTTTGGGGTAGAGGAGTGAAATTTGTTGATTTTTAGTTTGAACCTGTTGCAAGTATGAGTAAGTTTGGTTGTGTTGTCATTGATATTGTCATTGATGTCAACATAGTATAAGTTGTTGTAGGTTGTGCATGTATAGTGGGGATGTTGTTGAGATGTTGAGTACATGGAGCTATCTTTGTAGTGTTGCAGATGTGCTAATATGATAAGATGTTAGGTGTTTTTAAGAAATAGTGAAGATAGAGTTGTGTGTGTTTAGAATGTGCTCCAGTATGTGCTCCACATTTCTTCTGTGTTGATCCTATGCTTGTGTGGATCTAAATTTTTTTTAATGGGAATCCATTGGTGATATATCCTAGTTTGTAGCTTATAATTTGACGAAGAGTGAAAGTTCTGTTCATCAGTGTGTGAATTAGTTTGGTAGAGTTGTTTGTCTGTGGACTGGGAGAAATGTTTTTGCTCCACAGTCCTCTACTGGTTTGTCTCAAGTCTTGTGGATCTAGTAGAAGGGTTATAATGATGTTATCTATGCTCTGGCAAAGACGTTCATGGTTTGGTGTTCCAAAAGACAAGTTTTAGAGTTTATGTATAGTCGGGATGGACTATTGGGAAGTGTCCAGTGGTTGAAGTTTGTTGCACTTGTTGCGGATGAATCTAAAGGTATCTGAGATGTGTTATCATGCATGGTGAAGGGTGTTATGTGGTTCATATTGTTATTTTCTTATTGCAGAAGTGTGTACTTCAAAGTTCATTTGTGTTTTCATTAGGTTTGGTTGACCTGGTGTTTACACTTCATGCGAAAGATTAAGTTTCAATTAAGGAAGCATGTGATTGATCTGAGACATTGCTTTGAGTCTTGGTTAAGTGTTGGATTGGTCTGCTCTCATTCCTTTTCATTGCGGGAATGTTGAGTTTCTGACCTAATTTGAATTTATAAAATGAAGCGTGTGTAGCCAACCTTGGAGAAATTTTCTAAGGTTGAAGATGGTATAAATACAAGTCTAGATGTTATGAATTAATCAATCAAGACATGCCATGAGTTTGAGAAGTAGAGTTGTGCGAAAGTGAATTGAGGTGACAATACTTTAATGTGTTAGATTCCTTAAAGTAGTGATCTGACTGTGTCTACAATTCTTTTGATCAAGGTTGCGGATGTGTGTAATCTTTTGTGGTGGATTCTTTTCTATAATATTTTGTATCTATAGGCAGTGAGCCTCCTTGTTGGACAGTGAGTCCTTTCTGTAGGCACTGAGCCTTGTATTCGAGCAATGAGCCTCTTTGTATTTAGTTTTGGAATTACTTTATATTGTGAGTTAATCCTCACCATGGTTTTTCCCTTATTGTGTTTTCTACGTAAATCTAGTGTTTTATGTGTTGATATTGCTTTTTGTTATTTGCATTTCATGTTCACACTTAATAACAAAATAAAGTGGTTGTGAAGTTGATAAGTGTTTGATATTTGAGATTGAGTTTGGTGACAAATGATTCACCCCCCCCTCAGTTGTTTTGTGCCTTTCAAAAATTGGTATCAGAGCTTTGGTTCCTTGGTGAAGAGCTTAATTGCTTGAGGTAGGTTCGATGGCACAGAAATTGGCAATCCCTATGTTTGATGGATCTGACTATAGTGACTGGAAAGTGCAGATGAGAGGTTACATAATATCTCTTGGCTACAAGACCTGGAAGGTTGTTGAGACAAAGTATGTTGCATCGAAAAGTGGTCCTACTTTTGCAAATGAGATTTCTATCTATGAGGAGAATGAGAAAGAAAGGTATGCTATTTACAGTGTTCTATCTAAGATTTAGTGAATGAAAGTTATTTCTTTGGGCACTACTTTTTAAGTTTGGAAGAAGTTGGAAGATATTTATGAAGGAAATGATAGAGTGAAATTTTCAAAGAAGCTAATAGCAAAGCACAAATATGAGAATTTGAAAATGGAAGAAGGTGAAGATATTGCAAGCTATTTCTAGAGGGTTGATATTGCAGTGAATGAAGTGAAAATTCAAGGGGGTACTCTGACTAATGAAGATGTGATGGAGAAGATTTTGATGACTGTATTGGAGAGTTATAGTGATAAAGTTTTAGCTATTGAAGAAGTGTATGATCCTAAGAAGTTTACTAAAGAACAACTATTTGGCACCTTGACTACATTTGAGATGAGGAAGTTTGGAAAGAAAGACGAGAAGACAAAATCAACATTTAAAGCTACAAAGAAAGAGGATGATCCGGATAGTGATAATTCAGATGAGTTGGAAGCAAAATTTACAAGGAAGTTGAAGAAATGTAACTGTAAGTGCAAAGGTATGTTGCCTCTTAAATGTTTTAGTTGTGGAAATATTGGTCACTACGCTTCGAGATGTCCAAATAGAGTTGTACATAAGAAGAATAGAGATAATCATAAAAACAAAATGGATAAGAAATTCAAGAAGTTGTATTATGTCAGAGAAGATGTTGGAATTTCTAATGATGAATATGATTTTGAGGATAATGATGATGAATGCTTGTTTCTAGCTTTAGAGAATAAATCCGTGTCTGCTAACTCTGGAAGATGTGCAAGGGAAAGTGGTCTGGAGAACAAGAAGGATGAGATGGAAGGTACTCTGGTTACTACCTTTTATGCTAGACAAGATGAAGAATATTGGGTGATTGACAGTGGCTACTCTAATCACATGACCGGGGATAAAAGTGAGTTCACTAACTTGAAAAGTATGATGGTGGTTTAGTCATGTTTGGAGATGATTTTGGAGCAAAAATTGTTGGGAAAGGAACAATTAGTTTTGATTGAAAACATAGTACTGATGATGTCTATTATGTTAAGGGCTTAAGGAATAATATTTTGAGTGTTGGATAAATGTGTAGAAAAGGTTTCAAGCTTGTATTTTAGGATAGCACTTGTGAGATCAAAAAATGGTCTAGAACTGTGGTTGTTGTGGGCAGAACTTATGGAAATATTTATCAGCTTAAGGGTGTTGATGGTCAGTGCCTTGTATCTCAAGTTAATGAAAGTTGGCTATGGCACTAGAGGATGAGACATGTAAACTTTTATAATATGATTAGGACCAGTTCAAGAGAGGTTGTCTGAGATCTGCCTAAAATCGCAAAGCCTAATACTGTGTGCAGAAGTTGTCAGTTAGGAAAGCAACCAAGATGTAGTTTTAAAGGAAAAGAGAAATCTACTACCGAAATGCTATAATTGGTTCATACTAACCTTTGTGGCCCGACAAGAACAAGAAGTATAAATGTTGACAGTTACTTCATGCTTTTAATTCATGATTATTCAAGAATGACACAGGTTAAATTTCTTAGAGAGAAAGCTTTGGCTCTGGATAGATTTAAAGTGTTTAAGGCAAGAGTAGAGAATGAGGTGAAATTGAGAATCAAATGTTTAAGGTTTGATAGAGGTGGATAATTCACTTCCAGTGAGTTTAATATATTTTGTGAAGAGCATGGCATAAAGAGACATTTTTCTGCTCCTAGAACTCCTCAATAGAATGGAGTTGTTGAGAGAAAGAACTGGACTGTGCAAGAGACTGCAAGAACTGTGATGAAAAAGTCAAATGTACCTAATGTATACTGGAGAGAGGTAATCCACAATGCTATTTGTATTCTTAAAAAAGTTCAAATAAGAGGTAACAACAAAAAGACTCCTTATGAGTTATGGACTGGTAATATTCCTATTGTGAAGTACTTTAAAGTGTTTGGAAGCAAGTGCTACATTAAAAGAGATGATAAGAACCTTGGGAAATTTGATGCAAGATGTGATGAAGGGATTTTCCTTGGATATTCAACTAGTAGCAAAGCATATAAATGCTTCAATAAAAGATTGAGGAAGATTGTTGAGAGTGCTAATGTAAAGGTTGATGAAGATATACACAAACCTATTGAGATAAGTGAAGTTGAATTGGATGAGCCTATTTGTGAACTAGTACCAAAACAGAATAAGGAAGAAGAAGAAGAAGAAGAAGAAGAAGAAGAAGAAGAAGAAGAAGAAGAAATTGAAGAAAAAGAAGAAACTCTGGAATTTGTTCCTAAGACTCCTAAGTATGTAAAGAAGAACCATTTTGAAGAAAAGATAATTGGAGATAAGAGTGAAGGTGTGAAGACAAGAAGCAATGTGATAGTAGCTGAGGTAAATTTGTGTTTAGTTTCAAAGATAGAACCTAAGTCTGTGTGTGAAGCATGTAAAGATGAGAGTTGGGTCAGAGTAATGAAAGAAGAATTGTAGTAGATAGAGAAGAATCAGACATGGGAATTGGTTCCTAGACCTATAAATAAGAATGTAATTGGTTCAAAGTGGGTGTTCAAGAATAAGTTGAATGAGAATGGTGAAGTAGTGAGAAACAAAGCAAGACTTGTATGCAAAGGCTATTCATAGGTTGAAGGAATTGACTTTGAGGAGAAATTTTCCTTGGTGGCAAGAATGGAGGCTATTTAGATGTTTTTGGCATTTTATGCTCATAAAGATTTCAAGGTATATTAGATGGATGTTAAGTCTGTATTTTTGAATGGAGAATTGGAAGAAGAGGTATACATGGAACAATCAAAGGGTTTTTATTTATTAGATAAACCAGATATGGTCTATAAATTGAAAAAGGCATTGTATGGACTAAAATAGGCTCCCAGAGCATGGTATGCAAGGTTGGATAGATACTTGACACAACAAAGATTCAACAAGGGCTCCACAAGCAGTGATCTTTATTTCAAGATTAAAGGGAACAAAATGTTAATAGTAGTTGTGTATGTTGATGATATCATTTTTGGAGGAAATGAAGGTATGTGTAAGAGATTTGTAGAGGAGATGCAAAACGAATTTGAAATGTTTATGATTGGTGGATGGAGTTTCTTCCTTGGACTGCAAGTGAATCAAATTGATAAGGGGATATTCATTTCACAATCAAAGTATGTTAAAGAATTATTCAAGAAGTTTGGAATGGATGACTCCAAACCGGTTAGTACTCCTATGGTGACTGGTTGCAAGATGAGCAAGAATGATGAATCTGCTAAAGTTGATCAGAGCATGCACAAATCTATGATTGGTGGACTGTTGTACCTTATTGCTACTAGATTAGATATCATGCATGTAGTATGTTTGGTTGCCATATTTCAAGCATAACCTAAAGAAGCACATATTATAGTTGTGAAGAGGATATTCAAATATCTTAAAGGCACTCCATATTATGGCTTGTGGTATCCCAAGGATATTGATTTCACTTTGAGTGCTTTTACTAATGCAGATTGGGATGGTTGTGTAGATGAACAAAAGAGTACAAGTGGTGGTGCATTCTTTCTTGGTGGAAGATTAGTCTCATGGCTAAGCAAGAAACAAGATTTGGTTTCTTTATCCACTGCTGAAGTTGAGTACATTGCTATAGCATCTTGCTGCACACAGGTTTTGTGGATGAAGCAAATATTGAAGGACATTGGAGTGATATGTGATGAGCCTATCCCTATCTTCTATGATAATACAAATGCTATAAAAATTTCAAAGAATCCAGTAATGCATTCAAGGACAAAACATATATCTATCAAATATCATTTCTTGAGAGATAGAGTATCAAAGAATGAAGTTAGATTGGAGTATGTATCTACAAAGGATTAGATTGCAAATGTATTTACTAAGGCTCTTTCAAAAAATACTCTTGAGTATATCAAGGGGAAGTTGGGGTCATCGACCCTCCTTCTTCGAACTAGGTGCACATGGAGGTGCATCAATTCAGTGGATCTATAGATTCTTCATTTGTTTGGACTGATGAATGGGTCTACTCCACAGGGGGTAGAAAGTTTCATTGTTGCAGTATGAGATGTATGGGTGCACTCCTAAGGGGGAGTGATCAAAGCTTTTTGTCTTTTCCATTGATGTCAAAGGGGGAGATTGAGTCATGTGAAAAATAGTAAAAGTTGTAAAGGGGAGAGAAAAAGAAGAAGCTGAAGAAGAGAGTTTTTGAAGTGCAAGAATGTTGTGTAGGTTGTCTAATCTAGAAAATAAAGGAGAGTGTTGTCTTTGATGGTTTTTCACATCATGTGTTGCCATCAATGACAAAGAGGGAGATTATTGCAAGTATTTGGTTCTGTTGTCATTGATGTCAACATAGTACAAGTTGTTGCAGGTTGTGCATGTATAGTTGAGAT
Organism: Sequoia sempervirens; assembly: GCA_007258455.2. Classification (NCBI taxonomy): domain Eukaryota; kingdom Viridiplantae; phylum Streptophyta; class Pinopsida; order Cupressales; family Cupressaceae; genus Sequoia; species Sequoia sempervirens. Next base: position 443,471,582 of record VDFB02193867.1, read on the forward strand.
GTTGTGAGTACATGGATCTATCATTGTAGTGTTGTAGATGTGCTGATATGATAAGTTGTCAGGTGTTGTTGAGAAATAGTGAAGATAGAGTCGTGTGTGTTTAGAATGTGCTCTGGTATGTGCTCCACATTTATTTTGTGTTGATCCTATGCTTGTGCAGATCTAATGTGTTTTTAATGGGCATGAGTTGGTGATAAATCCTAGTTTGTAGCTTTTGGTTTGCTGGAGAGTGAAAGTTGTGCTCACCAGTGTGTGAATTGGTCTAGCAGAGTTGTTTGTCTATGTATAGGGAGAAATGTTTTTGCTCTACAATCCTTTGTTGGCTTGTCTCAAGTCTTGCAGATCTGGTAGAAGGGTTGTAATGATGTTATCTATGTTTTGGAAAAGACGTTCGTGGTTTGGTATTCCAAAAGACAAGTTTCAAAGTTTTTGTACAATCTAGATGGACTATTGGGAAGTGTTCAGTGGTTGAAGTTTGTTGCACTTGCTGCAGATGAATATGAAGGTGTTTGATATGTGTTCTCATGCATGGTGAAGCATGTTATGTGGTCCACATTTTTATTTTCTTGTTGCAGAAGCGTGTACTTCAAAGTTCATTTGTGTTTTCATTAGGTTTGGCTGACCTAGTGTTTACACTTCATGCAAAAGATTAAGTATCAATTAATGAAGTGCATGATTGATCTGAGAAGTTACTTTGGGTCTTAGTTAAGTGTTGGATTGGTCCGCTCTCATTCCTTTCCACCACGAGAATGTTGAGTTGCCGACCTAATTTAAATTTATAAAATGAAGCGTGTATAGCCGACCTTGGAGAATGTTTCTAAGGTTGAAGATTGTATAAATACAAGTTGAGATGTTATGAATTAATCAATCGAGACATGCCATGAGTTTGAGAAGCATAGTTGTGCAAAAGTGAATTGAGGAAACAATACTTTAATGTGTTAGATTCTTGAAACCAATGAGTTGACGGTGTCTACAATTCTTCTAATCAAGGCTACAAATGTGTGTAATATTTTGTGGTGGATTATTTTCTATAATATTTTGTATCTATAGACAATGAGCATCCTTGTTGGATAGTGAGTCCTTTCTGTAGGTAGTGAGCCTTGTATTAGGGCAATGAGCCTCTTTGTATTCAGTTTTGGAATTACGTTATATTGTGAGTTAATCATCACCGCAGTTTTTCCCTTATTGGGTTTTCCATGTAAATCTAGTGTTTTCTATGTTGATATTGCTTTTTGTTATTTGCATTTCATGTTCACACTTACTAATAGAATAAAGTGGTTGTGAAGTTGATAAGTGTTTGAGATTTGAGATTGATTTTGGTGACAACTGATTCAACCCCCCTCTTAGTTGTCTTGTGCCTTTCAACAGAACCCAATGAATTGAAAGAACTTAGGCTATAATTCCCTATTACTTGAAACCCTAGCTCCATTATACTGTAACAATGAGTGAGCCTAGTGAATCTTTTGTTGAACCCAAGAGAAAACCTAAGCAAAAAAGGGTCTTGAAGCCTAAACCTCGAGATGAAAAACCCACACCTAAACTAGAGGTTCCTAAAACATCAACAAAGAAGAAAGCAATGAAAATATATTATTCTCGGTTCATGGAGGATGCTCCCAAGGATCTTGCTATGGAAATTAAACTAGTTGGTAAGAGGAAAACTGGTGAAGGAGCTTTGACAAGTCATTTTCATGATCTAGCTGTTGGGATTGGTGATGTAGTGCTGCCATAGAGTGGTTGGGATTTATTCATGTATGCTTTCAAACAGAGGTTTTCCAATCATCCCACCTATCATTTATGGACTTGTGATATTGGTAAATTGGTTTTCTCCAATGTGTTTGTGGAGGTGGATTTGATGCTTGAATTGGTAGGTGTTATGATCTTATAGACAAAACAATCAAGAGGTTCCTAGATTTTGTCCCCATGTTGGAGATTTTGAGAAGTCAAATAGTTGAGGTCTTCAACTTGAATCCATTTGTTACTGAATCCATTAAGTTATGTGCACTGTATAATGAATATAAAAAAAATAGGTTTGGATATAGAAAAATGTTTTGCTAAGGCATGGGAGTCGTGATTTGAAGAAGAATGGTGTACCTTTTTGTCCTTTGGAGTTAGAACCATTTGATTGTGATGATTTTGAGGACTATTTCAAAAATATAGATTATGCATTGTGCCAGGTCTCGTACAAGAATTTTGACATAAAAATGGATGTTGCTTTAATGGTTTTAGCAATTGATATTCAAAACAAATATCATAATAGGGTTTTTGATTATGCTTCTTATATTGCTGAGCAACTGCATGAGGATCTAATAAAGTTGGACACAACACCTCCATTGTCATGTAGACTTTATTCTTTGTTGATGCACATGTTATTGTGGAAAGGCAGAAAGGTGTTCAGGAATTTCATGAAATTGAGAGAAAGGGATAACATGGACAATGAGTTTCTTGTGAAAATGTGGACCCACGTATGGATGTGCACTATCTTGAATCTAATTACACTTCATTTTGCAATGTTTTCAAGTTTTTAGTGCTGGAACATTTGGGCTTAAAGCCTGTTTATAGAATCTCAAAGGGTATGAAAGAAATATTGAGGCCTCTGGAGTATGAGGAAGGAACTACAAAAAAAATCAATTGGGGTGATTGGTACCTCCATTCCAACTATACTACAATTAGGATATATAAGTCTCTAGTGCCACCTCACAAATTGCCTACATATTTGTCTGATAGGCAAGCATTCATGGAGATAATGTGGTAGCTTGATGCCATGGATGAGGAAAATTTTAGAAAATCAAGGAAGGCATCCCTGGTGAACCCTAATTATGGATTTGCTTATTTAACTTGTACTTCAAAGAAGGGAATTGAGAGATTTGGGTCTCCCTTAAAAAATTATAGAATGAAAAAAGATATTATAAGGTATTATGACCTTGAGGGCATTATTACTGTTTAGAGAAGAGAAAGGGGATTATCAGGGAGACAACATCAATTCCTCTATCAAGATGATGTGATCAGAAACTTATCTTTTGATGAAGAGGTTGTAGAAAGGAAGAGTGTCTAGAGAAAAAAATGTGTTATTGAGGAAAAGATGTTAAAAGAGAACCCTTTCTATGTAAGTCCTTATTCGGAGGTATAGGATAAGTTTGTGAAAGCTAAATTGATGCTTTGAGATTTTAAAGATAAAAGTTTCTTTTAAAAATTAAAATAAGTTGAAATAAAGGACAAGGTGGCCAAACACAACCATGATGCACAAATAAGGAGCCATCCAACTCAATCTTCTGCTCAAGGCATCCGTGTGCAAATAAAGGAGACTAGGGAGAAACTTGTAGTCACTCCATTGGTGGCTTATTCAACAAGTGAGCAGATAGGTGAGACTCATGTTTTCGAGGAGTCTGGAAAGCATATTCCCATGGACGAGGAAGTAGATAAGAGGTTCCCATCTCTTGAAAAGGAGGATGCTTTGAATGTAGTTGTCCCTCCTAGCAAAATAATAAAGTGGAAATATAATGAAGCCAAGGATGACAATTTTAGAACAAAGGCTTGTGATGATTTTATGTATGATGATGCTTTTGTTAAGACAAGAGAGCTCATAGACTTTGTTATTCATGTGAAAGGATTTGATAGAAAGAAGAGAATAGAAGAGGCAAAGGAGAAGTTGACCCCTCCTTACAAGATGAAGCTGAAGAGGAAGAGGGAAAAATAATGAAAGAAATTGCTGCCATGTCACCACAGGATGCAAGAGCCCTAGTTAAAGGAAGTAGGATTCTATTGTTGCCTATATGGGAGCTCTCATTTTCCATTGCATTAGATGCTATCAGAAAGGATCTTGATGCCTCCATTTTTGAGGAGATTTTTGACAATAATTTTTTTGGCTCAAGCTTCAGCCCTAAGCTGCATACACTTGCTATTTGTTCCATGGAACCAAATATTGGGAAGCCTGAAGTGGTAAAGTTTGTGGAAAAGGAAATTGGAGCTATGGTTGTTAAAGGGTTATTAAAATGATGACCATTGTAGCTGCACAATTGATAATGCATGCTGCTATGCTGAGTGTAGACATAGCCCAAATCACAAAAAACAAGTACAAAAAGTTGTTGGATAAATACAATAAATTGATGGATGAGCATAACAAGGTACTTGCTACTACTGCTAGTGCATCTAGGGGTTTTCCCTCTCCAACAACTTCTACTTCAAATTTATTTGCACAAGACAGAAAAACCTTATCACTGAGGATTCAAAGTTTAAGAGAGGAAGTGAAAATAGAGAAAGAAAACACCAGGAAATCCAAGGAGGAGATAGTCAAAGTGGCTAATGATATCTTTGATGATGTGTTGAAACACAGAGTGAAAAAGTAAGTGAATAAGGTGAACATTCTATGGGATGCATACAAGAACATTCATGAGGCCAATGTGAAAATTTGCAGGTTCAAAAAGAATTCCAAACTGAGTGGAGCAAGTGGAGTAGTAGGGTGGGGACATTGAAAGAAATGATGCCTCAAATGCGGGAAGACCTTGAAGCTCCCATCAACATTCCCAATTTATTGAAGGCAATTGATTTGGTGAATGAGATCACAACTTTTCATGAAAAGCTGGGGATGCAACTTCAAAATAAATTGAGAATGTTTAGAGAGATAGAAGGGCATGGTATGCCCAAGATATTGAATGGTAAGGATGAATTGAAGGAATTTTCCAAATGGAAGGAGGAGTTTGGAGATTTACTCCCACATTCTAAGATGATGCTTAGTGTCGTTGATTATTTTATGTTGAATTCTAATATAGATAATATGACAAGAATAGAGATGAAGACAAATACATTTGTCAAAGATGCCAAGGTGCTAGTTGATGCAAGGTACAACCAACATAATACAAAAATGTAGAAGCTGTTGGATATGCAATGGCCAACTAAGAAGGATTACAACACATGGCTCAAAAAATTTATAAATTAAGCTTATGATGAAGTATTGCAAAATATTGTATCCTCCCCGTTATGAAGATTGATGATAAATGTGGTGACGTGGATGGGGTCTGCTCTTTGTTTTTATTTTCTTGTTTTAATGTTTCTATTGATTGGACATGCACATGGTAAACAATTTTGGTATTAAGTCTGCAAATATGGTGAGTAACGGATGGGAGAAATACAATGCATAGCCTGGAACCAGTACAAATTAGGCTTTTGCTAGAGTATGGATAAAATATTGATTTCTCCCCAATTTGAATTTGGTGACAAGGATGCAGACGTGGAGAGTCTTTTTTCTCTTCTGCTTTTCTACACTTTATGATTTTATCTCTTTTATGGTTGGTGTACATGGACACAATTTTGGATCATGAAGAAGATGGTTTGATGTTGCTATAATGAATGAAAGATGCCTTTTGGAAGGTGAGAAAAATCTTCTTTAGTGAATAGGATTTTTTGTATTATGTGCTTTCCCCCTCATGGAAATTGAAAATATAACCACTTGGGGAAGTTTTGAAATTCAAATTCAAATGAATGTCAAATTCAAATGTGACTGTAAGTGCAATTTGGCCTAAATATTGTTGCTCCCATGTTCTATGAATGGGAATTCAAGGCCAATTGAACAGGTCTTTGGTTGGTCTAGGTTTTGAACTCATGTAATGAGAATTTTGTAAACCAAGCACATGAATAGAATAATTAATCGAGTCTTAGGTGTGAATTCTATTATGTAATAGACATAATAGTTTTACAATAGTAATGGAATTTGAATGAGAATTGCAAATTCTGGAATGAATTCTCTCCTGTTGTATTTTGTTACTCAAACTATGAATAAAATAATTAAGGATATTTTATTTGTCTTCAATCATGTTTTGGTTGAATGTGTGGTTTTATTTATGCTTTAGTTCAAAGAACTTATTAAAATGCTCAGATGAAATCATAGGTTTGTGTGATGAAGTACGAGGATTAATAATTAGTTTATGTTTTGGGATATCTTGAATTGTTTTATTCCAAGGCAATATCATAATAGTCTATGAATTCTAGATCTAATTACTGATGTATTGCATTTTATTGCAAATTTGAATCTGTCACCCATGGATAAAGCACTGTTCTATTAATTTGGTAATCTTTGATGTAATTGAGTCGGTCTTTCCTATCAAAGAACAAATCAATTCATAAACAAACCTTTAAATGGATTATAATTATTATTATTTTGTGTCAAGTTGTCCCATTCTCATGCTCTAAATGTTGAGTGTTGTTAAGAAGTAGCTAGATTCTTTGATACATTCCATTTATTGAGCTACCACATGATAATTTATCTATTATTTACAATGTATTCAGTCATTAGGTGGAGAGGTCTTTAAATACATTGTGACTTTAAAATAGTGATGATACCTTAGGGAGTTGCCACGTAGCCACCCACATGTTCATTTAGTTTTTACAACTCCATCTCTCATCATAGTAATACTTTGAAGTTAGGCTCAAATTTCAATGATGAGCCATAACACCTCCGATGAAAGGAATATTCCTCATTATATTCTCCATCGCTTGTCACTAAAGTGTGGAAAAGTTACATGTATACTTCAACGAAGAGAAAAATTCAGCGATACAAAGAGTCTTCCATAGTCCATTGCTCTTTGTTGTAGTTGATTTAGAGATGAAATTGATGGCTCCAGATACAGACACGTGGAAATATCACAACCCACTGTTCCTCTTACTTCATGTTGCTCATCACTACAAGTAAATTGAGCAAGAAAACCTTTCTACAATGACACTATACAAAGGAGGAGCAATTTTCATCGCGCCTCGCATAAGTGGAACCAAAGAACAAAAGATCTTCATCGATACGTGATATAAAAGGAACCAAGCATACCACTTATTGCGGCAATGAAACATGAAGACCAAACACCTTCTGCAATGCACGATACAAGAGAAATTCAAAGGCTCATTGTTCATCATGGTAATGAACCCGATGAGAAAAATGACTTCTATGATGAGTGATACTTGACTTAAGTGGTAGAAATATGCACATGCATAAAGTTTGTTTTAAAAGAGGGACCGCCTAAGGATAACATTGGATAAGGCCTTAAAAGGACTTAAAATCAATTTACAAAGGATGTAAAGGCCAAACAAATTCAAATATTTTAGATTTTCAACTTTATAAAACATTAAGTCCTCAAACCAAAATAACAAAGGAAATATTAAGTGATAGGTAAACAGGGAATTCTAACCACAAAGGACTGAACGAATCCAAAGGCATAAGATATAACTAAGACAACTTGGAACCAACCACAACAAGTCAACAAGAAATTAGACCAAACAACAAGGGTTTAGATAAAGGGGAAAAATATATTAAGTAAAACCCACCCCTAACATAAAACCCTAAAACCTATTTTCAAATTCAGACCAAAAGCCACCAAAGTAAGGCATGTTAGATTAGTGGAATAGGAACATTTGAGGGTTCCAATAGTGGCTATAACTAGGGATGCATGCCTCTCATAGGCATGGTGAGATTTTAGATCTTAGATTGAAGCAGACCAAGCACAAGGACACTAAAAACAAAGGACCTGCTTAGAAAAGGAAAGAAGACCACACTCAAGCAAACCAACATATATACAAAATTTATAGGACTGTACAATGTACATGGAAAAGAGCATATTTCAAGAGAAATATGGCTTCAAAAAATTTCCATGTACTGGCAGTTCTAGAAGTTCACATGTTAGATCTTGTAGGAAATATGAATCTTCACCATGAGTGTTGCTGATCAGATAAGGGCCGAGCCACAATGCCTCAAACTTTCCATGTTTTCCCTTATCCTCATATCTTGTGTTCCACATCAACACCATGTCTCCTACTTGGAATTTTCTCGAAGATGTTTTCTTGTCATAGAGGTTCTTGACCTACCTTGTTTCATCCACTTCCATCAATGCATCAATCCTATGTTGTATCTCATCACATGTATCTTCATCATACTCTTAGACAAACTTATACATCTTCATGAGGTTGTTTTGAGGTAACCTAGCTACAATTCTATATACTAAGTCAAAAGGTGCATAACCAGTGGCTTTCTTGACAGTCACTCTATTTGACCTCAAAGCCAACTTCAACTTAGAATCCCAAGCTCTCTCATTCTTCTCAAGGATCCTTTTGATAATCTTCATCAAGATTTTGTTCTTGAATCTGCTTGACCATTACCTTGAGGGTGATATGGTGAGGAGTAAGACATTTGAATCCTATGATTTGAGTAGAAACATGTAAATTCCTCAGATCTAAAGCACACTGCATTGTTTGAAACAATTCTTTCAGGTACTTCAAACCTAGTCAATATATTAGCCATCAAGAAATCTATGACTACTTTGCTTGTTGCTCTTTTTGTTGGAATGAATTCCACCCATTTTTTAAAGTAGTCTGTGGCCACAAGAATCCATGAATGACATCCACTATATTTATCAAATATCTCTCCAATGAAATCAATTCCCCATTGTTGAAACGGTGCCTGGATAGTAACTAGTCTAAGGGGTAGATTACTTGATAATTTCAACTTCCCAGAAAACCTTTGTCATGCATCACATGTTCTTACTAGTTTGTGAGCATCTTTAAAAACTATAGGCCACCAAAATCTAACTCTTAAGACTTTGTGAGCAGTGGTTTTAGCCATGTAATGTCCACCACATACTCCACTATGCATCTCATTCAACAATTCAAAAGCCTTATCCTTATCAACACACTTTAACATAACACCATCTAGGTTTCTCCACCATAGTTCACCTTTAATGATAACATACTTGATGGAATGCAACTTGAGAGTCCTCTTCTCATCACCAATTAATCCTTTAGGGCATTGCATTTTCTACAAGTAATAAATGACATTCTTATATCAATCACAACCCTCCATATCACAAATATATGATCTATGAAATTCATTCTCAATATTTATCTGATTGGAATTTAGGATCACTTTAGCCATTAACTTAGCCAATCCCTGACTTCTCACCAATTTGGTGATTTGAATGTCAATATTAAATTATTGTATTTTGTTTATCCATTTGGATCTTCTACCCATGACTTCTTGCTGGGTAAAGATGTCTTGTACAACTACACTTGGAACATGAGAAATGACTGTTGCCCCTACAAGACAAGTCTTGAAGTTCTTTACCACCTTAACAAGTGCATGTGCTTGTTTCTCCATTAAATCATACTTCAATTCTATAGTTTGGCTAGACTTGCTAAAGAAAATGATAGGTTGTTCAAATCCTTCTTGATTCTTTTGCAGTAGAACTACAACAATAGTGTGAAATGAAGCAAATGAGAAAATTTGCAGTGGCCTGGAAAAATTAGGAGTCCTTAGAACTGGGGCCTCCTTGATTTCCTACTTAATTGCTTTAAAAGCCTTACTTGGCTCTTTAATCCATTCCACCTTTTCACCTTTTTTCAACATTTTGGATATGGTACAGGTCATCTTTGCAAAATTAGTAACAAATATTTTCAAGAAGTTAATATAACCAAAGAAAAACTAAATGCCCTTCACATTCTTTGGTTGTGGAATCTTGTCAATGGCAACTACCCTCTCAAGGTCAATTATCACCCCTTCTTTTGACACAATGTGTCCCAACAATTTGCCTTCAATAACCCCAAAGGTATATTTCTTTGGGTTGAGTAAAATACCATATTCAAGGGCCTTGATGAAGATCTTCTCCAAGTGCATTTAGTGATCTTCTTCTTTCTTGTAGTAAGCAGTTAGTTCATCATGGTAGATTTCCAAAAACAAATCAATGAAATCAAAGAAGGCTACATCCATAGCCATCTGAAAAGTAGCACTTGTGTTGGTCATGCCAAATGGCATTCTGACATATACATAAGTGCCCCATGGAGTTGTGAATGTAGTCTTGTACTCCTTAAACTCCTTCACTTTAACTTGGTTGTAACAAAAAAAACCATGCATCATAGATAATAATTCACAACCAGTCACCTTTTGCAACATGGCTTCCATATTAGGTAGTGGATAGTTATTTTTTAATGATGATATGTTCAAATTTCTAAAGTCAACACATAATCTTATATCACCATTCTTCTTCCTGATCGACACTAAGTTAGACACCCAAGATGAGTGCCTGATAGGCTTTATAATGCCAACATCCCTTAGCTTTACTAATTCCTCTCACATTTTAGGAGCTAAGGTTGGATTACTGGGTCTTTGCTTCTGCCTGAAAGGCTTTGCATCTTCCTTCAGAGGAATCTCATGTTGAAACAATTCCTCCCTATATGCTTTCAAGTTATCATATGACCAAACAAAGACATATCTATATTTTCTCAACAAGGAAATCAAAACATTTCCTTGATCTTGGGCTTCATCTTCGCCCACATAAACCTTTTTAAGGGCATTTTCAGTCCCCAAGTTTACCTCTTCCAAATCCTCTAGATGGGTAACAATTTTTTTGGCATTACTTTTTCCCTTATTGTCAAAAAATCTCTCTAATGCCACAAGGCCTTTGGGAATCTTATTTTTTTTCAACTAAATAACTTATTTTCCAAAGACTATGTCCTTTCCATCTATATTTTCAACAAAAGCTCCAAAGTCAATTTGCCGACTCTCATACTCATCAACACACTTCAAAAATTTCAGAATGTCATCATCATCATTGAAAATTTGCTGATTCTGAATATTGTTAGGGATTGAAGGCATTGTCTATACCTCAACCTTGGAGATACTAAAAAAATTCATGTCATTAGGCCTTAGTGCAATGTTTGATAACAACTTTGCCAATTTTTTTTGACCTCTTTCCATCCAATCAATGCCAAAAGCATCAAATTTCTCAATAGAATCCCATATGACATTCCTATATTGCTTTAACCTCTTGTTTTTACATGCATATTTGGATATGACCTGAGATATTACTAACTTAGAATCACCTATTAGCATCAATTTATTTATCCCATGTTTCTCTGCTAGCCTCGGTCCTAGTAGCAAGGCCTCATACTCATCCACATTGTTTGTGCAAACAAAAGACAAAGTGAAGGAAAACTTAAATGTATTAAAACTAGGTGAAACCAATAGTATACTTGCACCCAATCCCTCTTTAGAACTTGCACCATCAAAATTAACAAAGTGACACTTTGTCTTGGTAACTCTTCCACCTTAAATTAATTAAGGTCAGTATTAACAAAGTGAGTTGTATCACCTGTTGAAGTTGAAAAACCAACCTCATAGACCTCGAAAATCACCTGCATGCAAATAACCTGTCACAAAATGAAGACATTCGAGACAAAAGGCAAAGGTGCTCTGAAAGCTGAAAATGTATTAATAAGAGAGTGGTAAAATACAATGATCAATCCTTATAAAAGGAGATTGTGCAAACCTAAAAGTAACCCTAATAGGTAGACATTTAATAATTAATATAATTATTAAATGTCGCAATATGCAAACTAAAGTGAAATCTTAAGAGAGGAATAAAGGTAACTTAATTAACATGATTAAGTTAAAACCTCTACTCTAACACCCCCCCTTAAGAAGGATAGAAGGTGGATTACATGATACCCCCTATAGACAACTTCTATCATATAAGTACATATACAATGGTCTCCATAGGAGAGATATAAAGAGACAAGAAGGCCCCCCACAATGATGAAACTCCTGTCGCAATGGTGGATGCCTGGTGTAGAATTCAGAAAGAGATCATGAAGCAACAAATAATATTCCTCCCCTTGCGAAGAAATAGATCCAAAGGATGATGTCGAAGAAACCCTGTGAAGAGTGAGGAACCAATTTGTCTCAAGATGTGTGCCATGATAGGATGCTGAAGAATCTCTCTGTCTGAATTGAAACAAATGATGCAAAATCCAAACTAATGTGGAGAATCTTGAAATGCAACCTTTGAATGTACGGATAATGGTGGGCTAACAATGGGAATATGGCTGTCAACAAAAAGGAGATGGAAATCCTCAAAGTAATCCTCAAGATCTATAGTGTGAGACTCAACAAACAAGAATGTGTTTGCAAGATAATAATCCCATGATGTAGCAGATAATGAATGACCAAGATGGTCATGATGCTGCACTGAATCCATAGGGGCCAATGTGGTGATACTGATGTCATCAGGAACAATGGATGATACATGTATAATCTTAGTCTGAAGAGTAGGAATTGTGAGACAAGCCTCTGATCCATCAGAACATGTAAGGGTGTCTAAATACTCAAGCTCCTCTAAAGTATCATGATCAAAGGATGTATTATCTCTCCAAGAAATGGGTAAGAGACAATATAAAGTAGGATCCTTTGGGAATGGAGAGAGATTGGGGTTTCCATAGATCTCCCAAAGACATGTCCAAAGTGGGTGGGGACAATCAATGTTCGATATAGCCCACACAGTGTCATCATCAACACTAGACAATATAAGTCCTACCATGTGATCTCTAATGATATCCCAAGCTAGTTTTCCCTTTGAAGTGGCTGGTTCAGGTATGAGATCATACAAATAAGGAAAAATATTAAGCTACCTACAATGTGTAAGTATTCCCTTTGCCCATGACTCATAATTACCTCGTTCCAGAATTACAACTAAAGGGTGAGTAGAAAAACCCATGCTAAATCTTCAAATTAAAAATATGAGAAAACTGACCTCATTACATATAAAGCAGATCAAAATATTCCATCTCAGAGAAACAAATCCTTTCCAAGTGCCAAAACGTCCAAGTAATTGACAAAAATGTGAAAACACAAAATACTGAATAAAATGTACTTGGGGAAGATTTTGGAAAAAATAAATGATAGATCTGGAAAGAGCATAGAACCACCTTTACAATGCCTATTTGTTTGCAAAAAATGGAGTTTAGACGCAAATGTTATGCCCCCGGAGTGCAAAAACCATGATCTGACTTTGACTGAGGAAAACAACATAAAAAAAAAAACCATGAATGAAACCCTTGCACAAAAAAAAAAACTCTGTAAGCTGAAATCTTCAAAAAATGAATAGGTAGCTGTAGATTTGGAGCTCTGATACCATGTTGAAGTTGAAAAACCAACCTCACAGACCCCGAAGATCACCTGCATGCAAATAACCTGTCACAAAATGAAGACATTCGAGACAAAAGGCAAAGGTGCTCTGAAAGCTGAAAATGTATTAATCAGAGACAGTGGTAAAATACAATGATCAATCCTTATAAAAGGAGAAAGTAACCCTAATAGGTAGACATTTAATAATTAATATAATTATTAAATGTCACAATATGCAAACTAAAGTGAAATCTTAAGAGAGGAATAAAGATAACTTAATTAACATGATTAAGTTAAAACCTTTACTCTAACATCACCTTGAGGAGTATGTTCAATCATGTACGTACTTTTGATTCTCGAACCACTTTGAAATATTTTCCATCAATTGGGAAAGTAGCAAAAGACATATTACATTGAATACTACCCCCATGGAAGCACTCCACTTTCTAGACAACAACATTCCATAGTTTGGTGGAATATCCACCACTATCACTCTCATTTTAAACTCTTTTTTCTAGGAATGTAGGCAATTTATATTAGGGGAGTTCATGTATCACACCAGTCACAAGGACTTCCTTGGAATCCATGGCATAACATTTTCCCTGGGTACTATCAACTTTCAATCCCATTGCATCCATAATCTTAGCTGACATAATATTATTAGATGCTCCTAAGTCAATCATACAATTCTTCAACAATTTTCCATCTACTATTAGGGTTAGAAAAAATGGATCTATATTTCCATGATAGGCAATCACTAAATTTCCTAGATAAACCTAAGGGATTTTAGTAATTACTCCGTCAATCTCTTTTGCTTTCTTTTCCTTTCCACTCTCTTTGGGTGGAGTAGACACCATTGGTTCATTATAAGCTATAGTAGCACCATTGATAAGGGCTACTACCTTTTGTTTATGCTCATCAATTCTCATCATTTCAAGCAAAGGAACATAAAATTTTACTTGGCTAACTAAATTGAAACATATCAACAGGGCTATATTTAGGAAAATCAAATGGAATCATACCTTGTTCGACATTGCTCTCCTTCTGCTGCTCACCTTTGGTTTCAAATTTAAGCTTAGCATCTTTCTTTTCAAACTCATAATTTTTCTTTTGGGCTTTCACTTACACAGTAGGTGACTTGAATTCTCCATCAGCTTTTGGTTTGTTAGCCTTATTTTCCCATATTTTATCTCCCTTACCCTCCTTGGCTTTAGGCCCATCCACTTTACTGTCAGATTTTGGTTCTTTTCCTTTAACATTTTTCTCTGTGATGAAGAGGCCAACAACCTTGCCTTGGTCACCTCCCATTGTTCTATTTCTCAGATGGTATGAACCTTTGGCATGTGCAGCCAAGGCTACTACATATATTGCAATTTCTTCATTTGAAGGTCTCCTTAAGGAAATATTATCTTCATATCCTTCTAATATATATACTTGATTATAATTATCATTATCATTATCTTCATCAAAAAGAACTTGCTGGTGATATGTATTTTCTCTTTGCCTTTGGTCATCCACATCAAATAACCATTCATTGTCAGCAAAATATGACCTGCTCATGAGTACATTAACTTCAACATCATCATCATGAGACTGATCATAATCTTCTAGAAAACCTTCTTCAACTTCTACTAGTTATGCAACTGCACATTGGTGAGGAGAATGTGGCAACTGAGAAACCATGCACTAAGGGTTCTCATCAATGAAATTTGTAGATTGTTTTTGCAAAGGACTAGGTGTGGCCTGATCTTGTTTACCTTTATGGTTATTTTGGACTGGATTTTCATTCTGCCAGTTGGTCTTGTAAGGGTAATCTTGAAGCCTTGGGGGATTTTCATGTTTCTAAAATCGTGGCTTGTTGTTTCCAAGCCACTTCTCATTTTTGACAACAATATATTTGATGTCTTTTAGAGTATCCATCACTTGATCGTATATTTTATTGTAAGGGAGATTTGAACCAAAAGCCTTTTCATGTTTATCCTTCAAATTGTTTGGTTTTTTCAAAAGCTTTACATCACCCCTTCTTCCTACTTTACTTGAAGCTCTTCTATTGCTTTCAATGTGCAAAACAATTCTGAATGCATCCCTTAAAGTTTGAGGGTCTTGATCTCTCAAGCTATATGCCATCTTAGCATCAAATGCATTATAATAAGTGACAAGGTACACATAATCATTTAACCTCAAAGTTTATGGTAATCTATTCATTTCCTTTTGAAATCTGACACCATCTCATTATGTCCTTTGGTGATTGTATTAAATTCATCAAGCATAAAACAAGGGTTACTTTTGTCTCCATATTGCTCTCTAAAGGCTCTCTTGAACTCTTCCCACGAGCCAATGCTGCCATTTGGTAAACCTTTGTACCAATCTCTTGCATCCTCTATCAATTATTACATGAATAGTTTCATAACAACATCCTCATGCTCCACTTCATAATCATGAAGCATGTTTAGAAAAGCCCTCAAATGATCCGCACTAGATATTGCATTATTACCAATGAATTTTCTCAACACAACCCTGATATCATTGTCAATGAGTATGGGCATCTAGGGATCCCATCAAAGCACAATTGCCTATAACTTTCCAGCTGTAGAGGTCGCTTATGAAAATTGGGTATCTCTGTCCTCATTGTTTCTGTTAGCTTCCCCACCTCCTTTCTTGTGATCCACATTTCTATTAGCAAATTGATTGTGAGTAGAATCATTACTATTTGTTTTCACATTCTTAGCATTATGAGTGGATTGATCAATATGAATAGAAGTCTTTGCATCAGTTGGGGACAAGAAATCCAACTTCTTTTTCATCTCAAGATTGGTTGCCATGATTTCCATTTTCTCTACTTCTCTTTTGAGAGATTCATTTTCCTTCCTTAACTTTTCCATCTCAGATTTTGAATTGGGGGGACGGGAGGCTTCTTAGATGTGGATTTCTCATTGATAACCAAGTATTTTACAGGCTATTTTCCTTTTGCATTTTGTGGGTTGGAGACATTTTTTAGTAGGATGTGGAGCAACATCACTAGTAACTTTAGATTTGGTTTGGCTGGTGGTATCAACATTCTTTATGGGATTTTCTTGCTTATTCTTGTCGAGGATCTCAAACACAACAAGACCCAAGTTAATCGATTCAGTTTCAACTTGGTTTTGGTCTAATTGCCTTATCAAGGTCTCTCTTTCAATCATAGTATTTCTAATTTGTTCTTCTCTTTCGCTCTACTTATTTCTCCTTATCTTAACCTGAATTTGAACCTCTCTTCTGAGAGCACTAACATCTCCAAAAACCTTATTAGGATTTGGGAGAGTAATCTCAGAACCAAAATGTTCTTCCAAGTCTATCAAGTTTTGGGCATCATTGTTAGTTCCAGTCAACAATTCAGGTGGTAAAGGTGAATATCCACCAAATGTAAGAGGGATAATGTCACCAACAATAGTAGAATTGGTAGAAGAAACATTTTTGTGATTCCTCCTATTCCTAATCCTACTTTGCTTGGGTCTAGACCTATGGATACTTGTGATATTCTTATTATCACAATCATCTTCTCCTTCACAAGCTAATCCTAGCAAGTTCTCTTGACTTTCATGACTAGAAGAATTTCTTAAAGGAATTTGATTTTCAGGGATGAGATGGGGAGTAGATTTACTTGGATCTACATCCTTAGCTCGTAATGATGGTGGAATCCATTGATTATAAATTTCATCTTTCTGTACCCACTGGCCCTTCTACTTGGGAGTCTTATGAAGCACTCCTTCCAGGCTTTCTTCTGGGTGCTTCTTCATGTAACCTCTAGTTTTCTTCATCTTTCTTTTACAAATTTTCTTCTTCAATACCTTCTTAACTTCTTCAAATAATGCACATTGGTGCAGAGACTTCAGAGTTTCCATCCAAAATTGATTGGGAATTGTAAACAATAATGATAATTTTGCATATCTTTAAGTGAATTGCACAAATTTGAAAATATAGAGAAATCCTAAGACCATCCTCAACACTCTAAGTGGAGGATTTGCACGGGCACAGATAGACTTAGCAGGATTTACACAAATGACCTTCAAATAATAAATGGCAGGAAAATTCAACAAGATTTAGCAATATTGGGAAAATATTTCCCAAACTTTAGACCCCATAATGAAAATGTAAGACTCTAATTGCAATGCTTTGGACAAAGCACATTAGGATAGGAACTTTTTCACAATTTTTGCCCCAACGGAGTTGCCAATCTATTCTTTTTCTTCCTTAGATCTTTTAAATAACAAATGCTAGGTCCTACTTGATTTACAAAATTATCATTACATGAGTTCAAAACCCATACCAACCAAAGACCCATGCAATTGGCCTTGAATTACCATTTATAGAACATGGGAGCAACAAGCTTTGGGCCAAATTACACTTACAGTCACATTTTCATTTGACATTCATTTGAATTTGAATTGCAAATTCTAGAACGAATTCTCTCCTGTTGTATTTTGTTACTCAAACTATGAATAAAATGATCAAGGATCTTTTATTTGTCTTCAATCATTTTGGTTGAATGTGTGGTTTTATTTCTGCTTTAGTCCAAAGAAATAATTAAATGCTTAGATGAAATCATAGGTTTGTGTGATGAAGTATGAGGATTAATAAGTAGTTTTTGTTCAAGGATATCTTGAATTGTTTTATTGCAAGGCAATATCATAATAGTTTATGAATGCTAGGTCTAATTACCGATGTATTATAGTTTACTACAAATTTGAATCCGTCACCCATGGATAAAGCACTGTTCTATTAATATGGTAATCTTTGATGTAATTGAGTCAGTCCTGCTTGTCAAAGAACAAATCAATTTATTAAAAAACCTTTAAATGGATTACAATTGTTATTTTGTGTCAAGTTGTCCCATTCTCATGCTCTAAATATTGAGTGTTTTTAAGAAGTAGCCAACTTCTTTGATACATTCCATTTATTGAGCTACCATATGAGAATTTATCTATTATTTACAATGTATTTAGTCATTAGGTGCAAAGGTCTTTAAATACATTATGAGATTACCATCTCGAGTCTTGCAGAGCCAAAAGTGCAGGAGGAAAGCATTGTTGCCTTCACTCGTTCATTGGCCAATCCCTTTAGGTTGCTGAGAATTGGAAATGGAAAAGTCCATAGGCTTCCTTGAAGATTAGCTTGGTTCTTGAAAAACAACCAACACGTTATATCTAAAAACTCATGTGATTGTCAAAGAAGATCCTTTGATATATATGCAAATTCTAGAGATTATTTCAAGATACTCATTTAATGGGCCATGTTACTTATATAACTTGACCTAAAATTAATTAATTAAAATTATATTAACAATCAAGCTATGGTGGATGAGTTAGTTGTTTCTTTTGTTTATATTAAAAATAGTGTATCAAATGGATTACAAAATATGATAATTCAATTTTCACACTATTTAGTAGCAATGAGAACACCACACAAGGTTACAAAATAAAGAATACCACGTAGGGTCGCAACATAAGGAAGACCACTTAGGGTCTCATAACATGTTCATATATAGATTTCTACCTGAAATTAAGAAATTATAAAAAATACAATTATTTCTAATACATCGGACTTGGTATCTTTACATATATTTGAACTCAAGGAAGGAGATTGTCAAAATTTCCTTTTGTCTCTATAATCCTCTAGATCTTTCTAGCCAATAGGCGGATTGATAATTGAAATATTACCATTAGATCCCACTGTAGACACATAAAAATGACTTAAGCCTGCAAGCTCTATTTTTACCACTTATGTCCTAGCATAATTAAGACATCTTAATTATGTCCTTGGTTCACATTCGACTATTAATTAAATAATTCATAATTATTTAATTAATTCATGTCATTTATTCTTCATGATTATTAAATAAATAAATTTTATTTATTTATTAAATACGTCATTAATCGTCTAAGTCTTCCCCTAATTAAATAAATTTTTAATTACCTTTCTTCATTTATTTCTTCCCGATTATTAAATAAATAAATTTTATTTATTTATTTAATATGCCATTAATTTTCATGATTAAATGAGTTTATTAATTTATTTAATCATTAATCATATCTTCTAAATTAAATAATTATCTTTAATTATTTAAGTGTCAAAATTAACATTTCCCTCATTTTAAATAAATGAAATTATTTAAAATGATCTCACATTCTCGACTGTCAGTTCATTTTAGTAAATAATCTAAAAATTGATTATTTATTATCACATAAAATCTATATTTTGCATTAATTTAATTCAAAATGGTAACTTTCTTCCAAAAAATCAAGTAATTAGGTAGATTCTTGATTTTCCAAATCTGATCTTCAGTTCAACTCTTATCTTCTTGATTTTTTGAATCCCACAAATCAGGCAGTCTTTATCTTCTTGATTTTTTAAAATATTTATTTTTCTAATTAATTATCTCATCCATTCTCCACCGCTGATTTGATTTTCTCAGATGACATCTCGATCACTCATTTAATGATTTTTCCCTAACCTTGATTAGGGATTATCACATTAAATCTTGTCCTCCGATTTTAGGTTTCTATTGAAAGTCGATCTCGTCCGTCCATTCAAAATTGCATTTTCTATAAAATGCTATTTTGCTCACATTTTTACATTAGACAAAAATTTCATTATTTTGACACATTAATGCTTAGAGTTATTTGGCACTTTAGAGTCCTTTTGTCATAGGCATAGGCATAGTCTTTATTTAAATCCTTCAAAGCTTGTGTAGGACTTAGTCTCTATTTTCAAATTGCTCACATGTTTGATCTGAGGGCAACAACCAACAAGTTAGAAGGTGCTACGAAGATGAATCATGGAAGCTTCAACAATTGACTGGTATAATTGTTTCTTATTTTAGTTTTTAATGTACTTCATAGTTCTTTGGGTTTTACACTTTATTGATTTGATAATCTAACAATCCAAAAATAACCCTTAGATACACCCACCACCTCCACTGTGAAGTCTTCTCCTTCATTGATGTGGAAGCTTGGACCTTTTTGGAATCCTAGATCCTTCTCCAAAGTCTCAACTAAATATTTCCAATTATACTTCTTTTGGAACTCCAATTATCCATTCAAGAATGGGATATTATTCAACTTGTTGAATGGCCAATGTTGTCTATATTTAATTTTTGATTTGTTGGCTTCCATTGTGTCATATTTTAACTTAATGAACTTGATTTTGGATACCTCAATTATTAAAGTGACCTGCATAGAAACATAATGGAACATGAGTCTTCTAATAAACTCAGTAAGTGTCCTCCTTGTACCCTAGAACTTTTTCACATTTCTAGATTTCCAAATAAGTCATAAGATATTAGTGGATAATAGTAACCAAAATAAATCTATAAGTTTTATCCAATGAATTTATAAAATTAGAAAATATTTCTTTCCAATTAACACCTCCTCTATCACCCCATCCTCTCAAATAAACACAAAACAAATTCCATAGTTCTCTGGAAAAGAAACAATAAAAAAATGTGTCTAATAGTTTCAAGCTTCCTGCATATATTACAAAGATCCACACTAGAAGGAGACAATTTGTAAGGTAATTTATGAAGAATGAGAATCCATTTAAAATAAGCCTTATTTGGCTTAAGAACATTTGACCATAAGAAATTAAAAATATTAGACCACAGTTTATTTGAAAATACAAGGTTACAACAGTTATTGAGATAAGTATCATGTAATTAGAGTTATTTAGATTTTTATACACATTTTTATATTTTATTTTGTTAAGATTGGTCCCATCATTCCACTTAAGAAGGTCAACAACATCAATATCAAAGACACACAAAATAGGAAAATGTAAGATTTTGCAAGCTTCCTTGAGAATGGAGTAATTCCTCTAGTTAGTTGGAGGCAAACCAAATTTGGTACTTAGAGAAGCCCATGATTTCAAATGTCATATCACAAAGAATATCCTTAAAGCAATTGATACCTTTCATGGACCAAGTTATAGTTGAAGATCCTTGCAATAGTGCTAGGGGTTTACCATTATGCTCAAGGTTCCACCAAATGGACTTGGAGGAGAATTTTTTTTTTATTACATTCTATAACTTCATAATTTTTGATTTGGTTTTTAGTGATCACTCATACTTTCTAAAAGATTCTAAATAAATTAGACCCTATTGAGTTCACATGGAATTTATTAGTCAATGGGTCATAGAAGGGAAGTTGCTTCCATGCCTTAGCATGTTTAGGAACAACTGACTAAATATTCTTTTGCATGATAGTTTTTCATGGTTATTTTCCTGTTAAGGATTTAATGATTCATTTAATAGCTCATGCTATGCCACATGTGTTTCCTTAGGTGTTTCAAACCTAAACCACCTTGAGTCTTATCCAAGCAACACTAATCCCATTTAACTAAGTGATTCTTCATTTTTCCTTTTCCATCAGACCACAAAATTGTATGATTCTCTTTTGAATTCTATTAACTTCATAACTATTAAATAACCAAACTCAAGAGTAATATAAATTGCATGATGGAAGGATATTTTTACATATTTGGATTCTAATTTCCAAAGACAAATATTTCCTAAATTCCAATTATCAAATTTTTTTTCTCAAATTTTCCTTTAATCTTGTGGACAATGATTTTGGATTGCCCACACAACTGCTTTGCTCCTTATAGGGTTTTTCACCTAAAAGGAGAAAGGGGAGGTGTCCAAAATGAAAATTTCAATACTCAAAGTTAATGTAAATGAGATGTATTATGTCTAATTATTATGTAATAATGTACTGATTTGAAAATGAAATGACTTAATGATGCAAAACCTAAGAAATGTGAAGTGCTGGAAAACACAATGTGATATGCAAAAATGCCTAAAAATGCAAGTAAATGATGAAATAACTAAACAAAATCAGAGAGGCACACTTGGAATCTAAAGATTGATGGTGGGAGATTCCAGAATCCTAAAAATTTGACTAAAATTTTTGACTAGGACACTTACGCCAGGCTGGGTGACTTAGTCCTAGTTTTGGGAAAACTTGTCGGAATAGGAATCTGCCAAATGGGTATCCAAAAATGTAGAAACCAAATTTTCAGGCCCGAAAGTGAGACTAATCCACCAGTAGTGGTGACTTAGTCCACCTATAGATCTTGGTAATTTCAGGACAAAATCTTGTAGCCTCAGGTTTGTACTTGCTTTTTGGAGAGGTGTCCACACTTGATTTTGTAGAAAATAGGATAAAAAGTATCTCCAAGCTTGAATTAGGGTGATGTTGAATTGATTGAATTTGAAGAATTCTTGACCACTTTTCAACACCTATTTCTTTGGAAAATATGCATATAAAGTCTGCAAACACACATTCAAAGAGGGAAAAATGGTTAAGGGTTAGAGTATAGGGATTTGCCTTGGTCAAATCCAACTTTGGTAATCAAACCCTAGATAATGAATTGAAATGGAAAAAGAATGATAAATAAACAACATGAAATATCATAAACTTACCAAACCCTCGATGTGTAGATCTGAAGATATGCAATGAAGTGCTCCAATGGATGACTTGATTATGCCTAAATTGCTTGAATGCTTGAGAATGATTGAGTTAATTGCTTGAGTGAATGCTTGAATGACTAGATGAGTTAGGAGATTGTAGGAGATGGGAGATGAAAAATGAGGATAAAATCCCTTATTTATACATGTTCTTACTAAATTTCCTAAAAAATAACACATCACAGGCCAACCTCAAGGGTTAGAGGACAAAATCTTGCCATAAAATTGAAATAATTTTGAGTTTTGTGCCAAAAAGGACTAAGTCGCCCTATTGGCGACTTAGTCCCACTTAAGCAAATTAAGTAGGTGTTGGGAATTAAAGGGAATTAAATGTTTTCCAATGGGAATATCCTAAAAAACACACTTAAAAATGATCAAAAAGTGCATTAAGGGGTCATTTAAACATGAGAAAGGGTTGAATTAGTGATGACAAGTCTAGAAAAGTGTGAAAGTGGGTTAAAAAACTTTACAACACTTTAAAATAAGAATTTTTAAGTGATAAAAAGAGGTTATTTAAGTGAATTATAATAAAAGGGTCCTAGAAAAGTGTGAAAGTGGGTTAAAAAACTTTACAACACTTTAAAATAAGAATTTTTAAGTGATAAAAAGAGGTTATTTAAGTGAATTATAATAAAAGGGTCCTAGAAAAGTGTGAAAGTGGGTTACAACACTTCACAACACCTTTACTATACATCCTAGAAGTCTTAATGATTCATAAGGGTCCAAGACCTAATGTGAATGTGTTGACCACATTACAACATTAAATCTAGGAAAAATCAAGCCAAAGTCCACTAGAAAGACTCAAGTGAGCATAAAAAATGTGAACTATACATTTTTTGGTGACACATTAAGCCCCCACTTTAGTGAGAGGATGAACTTGCTTCAAACTCTCACTAAAGTAGCCCAACATGCACATCGAGAGGGATCCTAATACACACATGTTGGTAAGGTGAGACAAAAATAATTAAGAGGGATGATCAATCCCCTAGGATTATGATCCCATGGCAAACCAAACATAAGTGAAAAGGAACACACATGATGAGGAAAAGTGACGAAAGAAATCTTCAATTGTATTTCCAGCCTGTTGTGGATTAGATCTAGGCTATTTGTTTGGAAAAGGAAATGTGTACTCAATCTGGGGTGATGAAACTTATGGCTATTCATCGAGTGAGAAGGCCCAAGTATAATCACTCTAGGGCCATGGAACTTTTGGTTGTCCATGGGGTGAGAAATCCACAACATACTCACTTTGGGGCCACGAAACTTCTTGTAGCGCTCGGAAAATTAAGAGTGTTTTCAACCCGTTCAAATTAATATAAAAGGGAAATTAAGAGTATTTTCAATTTATTCAAATTACAAAAGATTTCCAAGTAATCAACATTGTTCATAACACTTCCAAATGAGCTTAATAAAAGAGAATTTAAATTGCATTTCATAATAATAATATCAATGTAATGTATCAAGTTTATACAATGCATAAGTATTTCAATGACTTTCCTCATATATTCAACCATACTTGGAAGAATCAACAATTCCAATAGAAACATCTTTTCTATGCTAAGTCATAAAACTTTAATTCCTCAAATCAATGTTACATTAGATACTTTCAAATCATACTTCTATTTCAAAGTTTCAATCAAAGAATGTCAAATACATATATATTTACAACGGAGCTTCACAAGCCAATCCAAAATAATACACAAGTACATCAATAGCAAATAAAACTCGGAACCACCAACCGCCGTGACACCATCGGTCTGCTTGCAAGCTGGGGCCAAGAATGTGATTCAGGCGCCTTTTCCGCCCAACCACGAAGTCCATGACTTCCCCGGGTTCCTTCCTAACTCGAAGGAATCCCCGGCCCTGCATAAAGGAGCCTAACAACCTGAAACAGTAAAATAGGAGGGAACTCTCGATGCGTTCCTGATGCCTATATGCATTTCTAACATGAGAAATAAACACATTTCTTGCAACAAGAGGTGGCAGAGACTCAAATACATATATGTTTCTAGGATTTTAAAAACAAACCCATCTATTTTAATGGTACAAGTGCTTGGCCAAGCATAAATAATACAAGTAAATGGTATTTTAGAAAAGGTAATACTACCGTCTCTGTTGGTCCACCTTCGGCACCCTGTCCCGGAAGTTACCACAGTAAAGTATGAATAAATACCAAAGCAGAAAGTTTTGCATTTTTGTTCATGTTTCAATCATTCAATTAATTCTAAAAGAATTTCAAATGTGAATTTCAGAACATCCTTGAAAGAAAAATTGTAAATTCAGTAGTAAATTTCATTTACTCTTTTTGTAAGTAATCCTTTTCTGATTTGGATAAAGGCTCTGTTTTTAAAGAAGAACATGTATGTCTTAATACTTTTCAGTGCACTATTAGAAAGAAAGATTTAATCAATTTGTTTGAATGGAACAGTGTTTTCTGATTTCATTATGTACTTCTATTCCTTCCAAGTTCAGGCTGACTGATAGTGTAATTCCCAATTTCAATACAGGTTTCAGAGTATTAATAATATACTGAAACAGTGCAATTTATTCAGAAATTCAGAGGTTTGAAAGATAATCTTGCATTCAAATTTTATGTTGTATTCCTTTACTCAGGATTGTATTTCTGTATGTAAGTATATGTCAAAGTAATCAAGATGATTTCCAATTTACATGGTTTCTCAGAGACATTTCTGTTCTAGTTCCAGGTTTAACATTTCAGAGATACAGAGTTCATACTACTTTCTGGAAATGGTTTTCCTATTTCAACTTGCATTTTGGCACATATATGCATGGATATCTATATCTATATATGTATGTATATACAGCTAAGTGTATATGTATACATATATATATATGTGTGTGTGTGTGTGTGTGTGTGTGTGTGTGTGTGTGTGTGTGTAAAAATTCATATACAACTGCGTGTAGTTTTGAAGAAAGAAATTCTAGTTTTTTAAATCTGTTCAAAAGTTCACTGGCCATGCACACAGAATAAGACATTTTTCAGGGTTCTCTTACTGGCATTGAGCATCATAAGGGCACAAGAAAGCCCTTGCCCCTCCCATGGGGAGGGGGCGGGCTGTGAGGGGCTTGCGCCTCCTCCATAGGCTGCGGCCTGTGGAAGGTGCGAGCTTCCCACAATGTCGCGTCCTTCCCATGGGGAGGACAAGGGATTAAATCCCTTCCTCATTCCTATGGTTAACAGTTTCAAAACTCAAAATAAAGAAAACATTTCGCCCAGTATATCTGCATTCGAATTTATCTCAAAGGCATTTTGAATTTATTCAGATGACAGAGTTTTTATGCAGACATTATATGCATATATATATATATATGTATATATGCACGGGAATTCAGATTCCTATGCATATATATATGTATATATATATATTTCCCATTATACTTTAGAGCAGTTTAATAAATTGTAGATTTTGCAACAGAATGAAACCCTAATTCTGAAGAAAAGAATGTGTATTCTATATTGCAACAAAGAGAAGTAAGCTATTACCCAGATTCAAAAACGAAATTGGAAAGATTTCTCAGTTGTTTATACTCATATCATGGAATGATGCATTTCATTCCTTCAATTTCCTTACTACAATTTTAAAATTAAATGAAGGCAAAGCATGAAAAGAACCTGGCAATTTTCTTCTCCAGTGCAGATGCCCAGCAATACCTTCTTGTCGCCTCTTTTCCAGAGCTCTCAGATATGATTGAATGGAAGTTCTCTTTTCTCTCTTAAAGCTCTATTCCTCCTTTTGAGGATCATGCAATTTATTTCCAGATGACAGATAAAATTCTCATGCAAATTCTAAGGATTTCCACATGCCAACAACATTGTTGGTTTTAAGATAAAATTTCCAGAGCCCAATGTTCTCTCGGGCTGTTCATTCCTCATTATTTTGGAAAAATAACCATATACAAAACATAAATATATCCCCTTTTATGCAAACCTATTATTTCATTTTATGCAAACACAATATTCTATTTCATTATTTATTTTGTTTTATTATTATTATTTTTTTAAATTATATTTCTTTTAAAACATTTTTTCCTTTTTGTTGTACAAATATAAATGGGATTAATTAAAATAGAATAAGCCATATTCCTTTCACAATTTCTAAGGTTAATTAAACCATATTTTAATTTTTCTATGCTAATCAATTTCACGCAATCATATTGAAAAACAGTCATGACCTAACGCAGCTACATGATTTTAAGTGGTGTGTGCGTAATCGAGAGCTTCTCCTCTTTTACCCTGTCGGGAAGCTAACCTTCTTTTCCTCAATCACACTCTTGGCCTTCGATCACCTACAACTCACATGCACTCAGGCGTGCAAAACGAAAGTGTATTAGTAACCAATGTAGAAACATAAATTTAAACAATAATTAAATCAACATTCCTATTTTATATAAAATGCACTCATAATTCTGAAAGAAAACAATTATTTTTCTACATTCCCACACACCAAAGCATTGTAGTATATTATATTGCTCTAACACGTATCATAATTCATATATTAAATCCCATAAAGTCATGGTCAAACATCATCAGAATAAGTCATGGTCAAAATAGCATCAAAGTAAGTCATGGTCAAAAATAGCATCAAAGTATGATACGTGACACTTCTGGTTGTCTGTGGGGTGAGAAATCCACAAAAGGTGGCTATGGGGAAAGTCGTGTCTCAGAATGGGCTTCCCGCTCAACCATATAAAAGTTATACTTCCTGATAACTTTAATAAGGTGCAGAAAAGATGATGTTGTTTCGTGCTTCATGAGACAAGCAAAGCTTCGTATGCTTAGAACTCATGAACAAATACAAAGGTACCGCATGCATGCAAGCTGTGTTATGCAAGGTGGCCATGCAAATGAAAAATGTAAAATGCAAAGGAAATGTTCAAATGGGTCTTGTTTATTTCATGCGAGGTCTATCACTTAGGGAACATTGTGTCTAATGTCTCCAAGAGAGGACCCATCAAAGAATAGAAGATTCACAACTTAGGGGATGCAGTGTGTCACATCAGGACACCAAGAGGAATGTGATATGCTAAGATGGATCATTCTTATGAAGGACATCACACCCGATGTCATCCACAAAAGTGAAAAATGCATCGTATGAAGTAACAAGGTTGCACTAAGAACCAAGAAAAATAAAAATGCAAATGAATAACGCCAATGTATACCCCCACTTTAAAGGAATTGCTACACACCATTCTATGAGCAATTACTTTAAAGTAGGCAAAAATAAGCAAGACATGAGTGCCAACTTGGAAAGCCCCTATGCGAATTCATATGTTTTCGAGTGAGGCTATGTCATGCAAATGAAAAGGAAAAAAAAAGAAAGAAGGGTTTTCACCAAAAAGGAACACACCAAACACATAAGGAATCTCTAGATTAGGGGTCAATATGTTCATTGCTGCAATGTTTTTTATGAAAGAGCTTAGAATTGTCATCATTCCACAAATACATAGAACTAGAAGAATGACACAAAGAGAGTGAAGACAAAAGAAAAAGAAAGTCCATTTTGGATCAACATGGAAGAGACATTACAGTCTCAACGCTTGGCATCGTCCTCAAAAGGAGAAACACAAGTGAAAAGAAAATGAAAAGACAAAAGCAAAGGAAAATATTTTGGGTCAACATGAAGGAGACATTTTGGTCTCAATTCCTTGTGTCATTCCCAAAAGGAAAAACACAAAACAAAGGAAAAAAGGACCTTTTGGATCAACATGGAAGAGACATAGGGCATTTGTATGCTTTGCATCATCCCCAAAAGGAGAACACAAAACAAAAGCGAAATGAAAATGTACAACATATAGAAGAATAGAGGTACAAATAGAGGAAGTGGAAAAAGAGAGGAGAACACCAAACATCATAGCACGAGGGAACATGTTATGCACATGAAATCAAATAAAAGAAAAATAAAATGTAAATGTAAAATGTTTAGTAATGCAAATGTAGGTTGTGCATCAAACAAGTCATCCAACACCCCATCTCAATGGTCTAAGTGGAAGATGAATAACGTGTCTAAGGGACAAGGAAAAATGCATTATGAGGGAAAGGCTAACAACTTCATGCCCCCAGTGAGTGAAAGGAAAGAAGGAGCCAAGATGGATGATGGGAAGGATCATGCAATAGTGAGAATGGAAAATTCTACAACTATTGCATGATAAGGTGGGTGATAGTGTGCTATGGAATGATAGGATAACAATCGGTATTAGTGAAGTGATACTTCTTCAATATGTCCTTCAATGTCCGACATTCATCAATTCGGTATCCAAGAACATGATGGTATTTATGATATGGTATGTTGGAATATTTAGGATGAATGAACAACCTGTTTGAAGGTGGTAAGAGTATAAGGCCTCTGTTTAAAAGAATTTGGAGTCTCCTTTCACATTCAGGTGGTGGATGGAGATGAAACTTGAGTTTCTTTAATTTATAAGGTCGTCTACATTTACTAGATTCACCTTTTTCATGGATTGAAGGAGGAAGAAGACCCATGGGGATCCTAACACCCTTGTTATTGAAATCATGTAACGGTTGTTCTCATGGAAGGAGGATATTCAAGTCAGGAGGGGAATCAAAGATCACTGTGCCATCATCCTAAAGTCTACTATATTCAAAAGGAGGCTTTTTGTCATGAGGAAGATCTTGATATCCTAGTCCTATTGTGTTTTCATTAGTTGGTTGTTGTTCTAAAAGTTGGTGAATGTCATGTTTGGTTGTTGTATCACATCCTTGTTTGCTTAAGATAGTAAAACCCTTTCCATATGTTTCTTCAAGCTTGATTGGTGTGTTTGTAACTTTTTGATCATAAAATGGTTGAGGATGTGCTTGTTTAGAGGAACTAGGTCCACCCGATGGTGGGAAATTAGGTTCTTCATTCATTTCAGGATGAAGATAACCAAATGTATCAGGGGGTGCAACAGTAGGAAGATCTTGTGACCTCATGGATGGGTAAAAGGTTGCATTGGCTTCAAGGTTATCAAGACATTCATTTAAGAAATTATGCATGCTATCATCATTATATCCAATTATGTAAATAGCAGGAGGTGGACATTCATTAGGAGTTGAAGGAGCATGAGGAAGCTCAAGGTCGTTAAGATCACAGCCAAAGGCATGATTTGACATGCCCACTAAAGTTTTGAATGAAGTCCAAAACTTATTAAAGCAAAAGGCCAGGATGAAAATGAATGAAAGTAAACTAATATACTATAAAGAGAATAAAACAAAAAATCTGGAAAATATGATAGAATGCAGCAATAGAAAATAGAAGTGTAGAAAATACTCATAAAATTCCAAAAATTTGAGTGCAAAATATGCAGGAGGACTAAGTCACCTAGTATGGTGATTTAGTCCCATTGATGATTTTTTTGAAAATTTTCAAAAATTTTAAATGCAACTCTATGTCTTTCAGATGCACATATGCAATTACAGTATGAAAAGGCTGAATATTTGTGATTTTTAATGTAGAAATGATGCAAAAGTGCAAGCTATTTGAGATTTTCACTAATGCAATTTTGAAAACCCTAGGATGCAATTTAATCAATGCAATATGTAATGCAATGCAAATGAAACCTAGCATGCACTTAAAATTAGAAGTAAATATGTTCAAAAGGTCGGGTTCACCAAAATGTAGACAATGATTTTGGATTGCCCACATAATGGTTTGCTCCTTCTAGGGTTTTTCACCTAAAAGGAGAAAGGGGAGGGGTCAAAAATGCAAATTTCAACACTCAAAGTTAATGAAAATGAGATTTATTATGTATAATTATGATGTAATAATGCACTGATATGAAAATGAAATGATTTAATGATGCAAAACCCAAGAAATGTGAAGTGCTTGAAAACACACTGTGATATGCAAATATGCCTAAAAATGCAAGTAAATGATAAAATAACTGAACAAAATCAGAGAGGTGCACCTGGAATTTGAAGCTTGATGCTGGGATATTTTGGAATCCTAAATTTTTTATTGAAAATGTTGACTAGGACACTTACGCTAGGCTGGGTGACTTAGTCCCAGTTGGGAAAACTTGCCAAAACAGGAATCTACCAAATGGGTATCCAAAAATGTAGAAACCACTTTTCAAGCCCAAAAGTAGGACTAATCTGCTAGTAGTGGTGACTTAGTCCACTTATGGATCTCAGGAATTTTGGGACATAATCTTGTAGCCTCAGGTCTACACTTGCTTTTCTCAGAGGTGTTCGCACTTGATTATGTAGAAAACAGGATAGAAAGTATCTCCAAGCTTGAATTAGGGGGATGTTGAATTGATTGACTTTGAATACTTCTTGACCAATTTGAAACACCTATTTCTTTGATAAATATGCATATAAAGTCTACAAACACACATGCAAAGAGGATAAAATGGTCAAGGGTGAGTTTAGGGATTTGCCTTAGTCAAATCCCACTTTGGTAATCAAACCCTAGATAATGAAATGAAATGGAAAGAGAATGATAAATAAAAAACATGCAATGTCATAAACTTACCAAACCCTCGATGTGTAGATCTAAAGATATACAATGAAGTGCTCCAATGGATGACTTGATTATGCCTAAATTGCTTGAATGCTTGAGATCGATTGAGTTAATTGCTTGAGTGAATGCTTGAATGACTAGATGAGTTAGGAGATTGTAGGAGATGGGGGATGAAAAATGAGGATAAAATCCCTTATTTATACATGTTTTTACTAAATTTCCTAAAAAATAACACATCACAGGCCGACCTCAAGGGTTAGAGGACAAAATCTAGCTAAAAAATTGAAATAATTTTGAGTTTTGTGCCAAAATGGACTAAGTCACCCCTATTGGCGACTTAGTCCCACTTAAGAAAATTAAGTGGGTGTTGGGAATTAAAGGGAATTAAATGTTGTACAACAAGAATATCCTCAAAAACACAATTAAAAACAACTGAAAAGTGCATTAAGGGGTCATTTAAACATGAGAAAGGGTTGAATTAGTGATGACAATTCTAGAAAAGTGTGAAAGTGGGTTACAAAACTTTACAACACTTTGAAATAAGACTTAGTAAGTGATAAAAAGAGGTTATTTAAGTGAATTATAATAAAATGGTCCTAGAAAAGTGTGAAAGTGGGTTACAACACTTCACAACACCTTTACTAGACATCCTAGAAGTCTTAATGATTCACAAGGGTCCAAGACCTAATGTGAATGTCTTGACCATATTAAAACATTAAATCTAGGAAAAATCAACCCAAATTCCACTAGAAAGACTCAAGTGAGCATAAAAAAATGTCAATTATACATTTTTTTGGCAACACAAATCCAAACCCACATATCCTTTAAGCATGGGTTTATAGCAAAGGGGATTCCTAAAAATCTAACCTGCTTATTGGGATCACCCCACTAGAATTCATATTTAGAGAACCATTTTGGGGGGGTGTCCATCCAACCAAGCATACTAGATTTATAATTAGATACTTTTTCTCTAAGGTAGCATAGAATAGGCTCAATCTTTGAATTAAGTTTTCCACATTATTCTCTTCTAGCTCCACAAAGAGCATATTATCATCTACAAATTGGATATTTAATAGGTCTTCATTGTTGGGTAAGGATAAACATCTTATCTTAAGGTTCAAACTTGAATTTCTTGAAAGATATAATATATCATCATATTCAATAACAAAGAAAGTAGGAGCAAGAGGAAATCCCTACTTAATATACCTCTCTAAAGAGAATTGCTCTGAAAGGGATCCATTAACATCTACTTGAGCAACATCTTTTAATAGAGTGTTAAACATTTGGAAAAAATAATTTGGTAATCCAAAGGCTTTAAGGGTTTGTTGTCACATGAAATTTCACCCTTATGAACATGGGGTTCAAAATTCCAATGACACAATGGAAACAACCTCAAGGTGTGGGATCTTGTGCGGTGAGGTCAAATCTCCAGAGAAGGTCAACTTCCTTTTCAAAACTAGATGTGATAATATCAGTCCAACCCAACATTGGAAAAATCTATACTAAACCTAAATTATGAACTACATGAGGAAGAGGGAGAAAGAGGATGCTGAAAAGGGAAAGTGGTAATGCACCTAGATTTAAAATATTTCTTCTTGCTTCTTGTTGCACATGGTATCAACAAAATCATTTGGGAAACTCACACAGTTCTCCATTTCACCAAATCTATAAGAGAGACTAAAGGATTGGGAGTTTGAAAGATCAAAAGGGGTAGAGATTACCCAAAAACAACACTTAGAGTCATTTAGCACCAACAAGCAACCTACAAAAATGATGAAATTTCATGGATGTATAGAGGCACCAAGTGTTACACAAGATACAAGTATTGAGAAGAGGTGAAATATTGACTGATTTATTAACTTGGAGGGATAAAATCCAGTCTTATAGTTATAGAATATGTGAAATACATAGCCTAAAAAAGAAAATATTGGGCAGAACCTAAAGAAAGAACCCTTTGAAATTATTACAAGTGTTGCTTTAAAAGTGCAAGCATAACTAAAAAACCACCAACCAAACCCTAACCCTAACTCGAGTTAGCAAGGTTTGATTGGGGAAGATTAAGAAGATCATCCATAAAATCCATGCTGGAATAAGCCCAAACATGTGTAGCATACCCAAAAATAAATGGTGAACCCCAAAATCCCTCAAGAATGCCCTGTGAAATCAACGATCTAGCCATGGAGCAAGTCAAGAAGGATAATAGTCGATAATGAATGAGCATGGGAACCCATAAGATCATTCAAAAAATTCAAGAAGTGCAATAAATGATGTCCTTGAGCCCCAAAAGTTGAACAAGCAGATGAGAAGGTCACTTAGACATTAATGGTGCCACTATGAAAAACATGCAAAAATGTGAAACATTGAGACATTGGTCCCAAAAGGAACCTCTATTTGATTATGAAATAAATGGCTTGGAGGCTCAAAAAGGTGTCCCTATCGAAGGTCGGGCATCGAACCTACCTCATACCTCCTACTGCATGTTGAGATGCAAAAGATCAAAGCCACAAAGCTGTGAAGATTGTAACTTGTTGGGAGTCAGCCTTCGAGATTGCATCCTACTACTTGCTATGTTATCATCGTACCATTAGACCTTAGACATTGAGAGTACCACTTGCTACCTGTTGAATATTGGAAGGAGGAAAATCCAAGCCGCAAAGTCTGAAAGTTGTCCCTTGCTAGGCGTCGGGGTTGAGGTCTACCGCTTAGTGCAAATAAGTAAGAGGGAAGATGGATGATTGAATGTAAATGATCGAAAGAAGCCATCAGACATCAGGGTTTGGGAGGATGACATACCTCCTAAGGGAAGGAGGTAAGAGGAAAGTGTGAAACTTGATCCCCAAAATTCAAAAAAGGAGAGACTTAAACCAATCATGAAGGAATGGGACCTCAAGAGGGAAGCATAGGGCTCAGAGAAGAAAATAAGTTAATAAGAAGAAGGAAAAAAGGAAGAATTTTTTAGGGATCAGGCATCAAGAGGATGCCTTACCTCTTACCATAACAATGGTAAGATGTAAAGGGTAACCCTGACCTCCAAAGTCTGAAAACATCGACACTTAGTGCTTTAGAGGAGCTCATATGAGGGGTCAAGAATCAAAGGATAGACTTACCTCCTACCATAACAATGGTAAGATGTAAGGAGGAAGGCCAAAAATTGACCGTTGAAAGATCAACACCTAGTTGATTTTCAGAAGGAAAGGTGGTAAAGGGAAAGGGTTAAGCTTGATGGGAAAAACTTGAAATGCCAAGGAAAGAAATGGAAAGAAAAGGAAAGAAAGGGAAAGAAAGGAGAAGAAATGGGAAAAGACCAACCAATAACCTAAAACTCAACACTTAGCCAATTTTACAACCCTTCAAGGGAGACTCATGTAGTATGACCCATGTGAGATCTCTTGGATCGGTTTTTAATAATGGGTCATAAGGGTGGCATGTGAGATGATTGCCTACTAATCACAGAATCTAGGGCCTTATCAATCCTTTGGGCACAAAGTCATGAAGGGGATTTACAAAAATGGGCCTCCTAAGGGAAAAAAAAACATGTGCAGGCTTGCACTTGGAGGAAAGCAAGAAACTATAAACATACATTCCCTTAAGGAGAATGTAGGGTGTGCAAGAGAACTTCATGGAAAGCAAGATATTTACAATATGTACATTAAACTAACATAAAGAAAAATATGGAAATTTTCCACTGTCAAAGATGAACCTTTTGAGAGAGTTGATCTCCCTCAAACCATAGTTGTAGAATTCACCTAATTGCAACCACTAAAAATTGCTGCCAACATGCATGTAACTGCACAAGATGCTTGCAAGGTGAAGGATCACATCACTGTAGAATTTTCCATTGTAGGGGAACAAAATTTTCCATTATAGGGGGACCATATGATGCAAGTGTCAAATTCATTTAACACTGGTGCCTCAGGTGAACATATAATATCAGGGGTGAACCTTTTTGAAGATAGGTTAGCATTCAAAAGAAAACCTTTTGTAGAGGGAAGAGAACTCACTTCACAAAATGATAGGCCATTACTATTACCGTTGACCTCCTCATTGCATGAATTGAAACCAAAAGAGAAAGTTTCTAGCTTACATGGTGATGAAAAATATGCCAAACCTATTTGTTGATCTGCATAAGGAAACTCTTCTTTATGCACCTTAAAAGAAAATCTTTGAAGCTTAGGCATACTATCAAATTGAGCAATAGGAGCATCCCTCTCTAGGAAAATGTGTGGCTGCTCAATGGTAGATTTCTCAGCTTGGTGGTCCCATGTGAAGCATTCTAACTCAATCACATTATCCCTAATGCTAAAGGTCACATCTTCACCTTGAATTAACACCTCATATTCAACATTGCTACACTAAAGGATAGCAGAAAACCAACATACATCATAATTACACACATCGATGCACACTTCATCAACACATACCTCAGATTGGTGAGACACTTCAGGAGGAATTTAATTCTTCATGTTTTCCCTCTATTTTGGTTTCTTCTTAGCAAGTGGCTGCAACATAAAAAGACTCTTGGCATGTAATGGTTGCCACATCCTCTATTGTTTCTTTACTCTTAGGCTATTTCCCACAAAGATCCTCTTTTGGGGGTGATGATTTGACATTTTAAACCTGAACAAAAGGTTTCTATAACATCCCAAAAGAGGTCCTCCACCTCATAACTACAAACCTCAACCTATTGGGGATCTTCATCCACCATATTAGGGGATAAACATGTCTATTGTTGTTGCTCCAAAACCACGGTGTTGTCTTCATCCATCAAGCCAAGATTAGGTTGCTCAAAGGATTCTTCTAATGTAGGTATATGTGACCTTTCCTCCACATATTAAATAAAACTAGGGAGGAAATCAAATGAGAGGATTGGTTCCTCTACTGTATCAATTTTCTCTACCTTTTTCATGTCTTGCTACTGCAACTGATTATCTTCAATTATTTTCTACAGTAGATCAAGGCACTCATTTTCTAGAGAACATGTTGGCTTCTCAAGAATAACCTCTTCACTCCTAGCCTAAAATTTCTCCTCCCTCTATTCTTCTAACCAACTTAGATCCCATACCATAGGTTCACCCTTAAAGAGTGAAATAGCAATAGGAGGAGCAAAATTGTTAGAAAGGCACTGAAACTCTTGTTGAAACTCAATACAAAAGTTGTGAATCAAAAACATCCTATGAAGGCATATAAAAAATGAACCATGGGGGAGACTTCTACATGGATAGTGAATCATCAACACCTCTTAAAGAAGCATTAAAATTAGATATTTCACAAGATCAAGTCAAAGATATGGATCAAGAAGTTATCCCACTTATGGAGGATCCTATCACTTATGAACTTGGATCAATCACCTTTTTTAGGGAAAGCTATCTTATCAATGAAGAAATTATCACCTTTGAAGATCCACAATAGAGCAGAGAAGGAGTAGCACCTTGTTTCCAAGGTAAATCATATCCTATTCTAAATAAAAATTTTCAACAGATGAATTATCAAGGCAAAGGATTAGGCCTACATGAACAGGGTATCCTAGAACCAGTGCAAATTATTGGTAATCCTAAGCATCAAGGTCTTGGTTATTCAACAATTAAGGGAGATAAACATACTAGTGATACCTCTATAATACTAGGGGCAACATTATCTAGTGCAAGCATCAAAATAGGAGCACAAAGAGTCCTTATAATGAAACCAATGCCAATACTACAACCAACCACATCATGAATCTTCATCCACCCATCATCCCATCCAAAAATTGGGACCAACATCAAAAGAAATATTTGAATCAAAGAATGAAGAATGTTATCAAAGCAAAAGAAGATGAGAAACATAATGGATGAACCAAATACACGTGGATACCAAAGAATACAAAGAAAGATTATCCCTATCAAGCTCCATTAGTCAAAGAAAATGTGGGGAAAATTAAAAAAGGGAAAAGTATCCATGAAAGATGTCCACAAAGTCAAAAGCAGGTGTCTCAAGAAATGTACAATTTATATCAAGCAGTTGGTCCTAATTCCATGCACACTTTCATATGCACCCATCATTGCTGATCTTTCCAAGTTTGGAGAATCAAAGGTTCCAAACTATCAATAAATCCATCTTTTATTTCTAAACACACTCCATCCACACCTCCACACATGATATCCAATTCTTAAATTGACCATGTATTGGCAACCACCCTTCATCATAAGGATTCGGAGGGCATCCTATCATGATGTGACCACAAAGACAAAGTTAACTCCGATATCAACAAAGTAGATCGGAAATCTCAAAATTTGTATTCAAGTGCACATATCTTGGCAAATCAGCTTCTTCAAGTAGGCTATCGATGACACATTATGACCGAAGCATCTACATGAACACCACTAGGTGGTTCAACATGAGCTTCAAATCTTTTAGAAAAATAAAAATAAAAAATAAAATCATGAAAATAATAAAGATAAAAATCGTCCTCTAGTGAAAACTGCATGGGTGATGCTTTAGATAGGTACCATGATGAAAACCTAGAAAACATGCGTCATGTGTGGAATCGAGCATCTACGTGCACTAGTTTAGGTGGAAGCATCTCATCCCATCCATAATAAATCCAACATTCCATCCATATTATCCATAATAGATATGCTCATCCATGAACCATTTATCCAATCCATTTTTCATCCATCTACATCCATCATCCAAATTATCTTGATATTGATAAATTTTGGTGCACACTCTAGACTTGCTTATGGGTCATTTCCATTGGTTCTATCCTACCCAACATTATCTAAGCCATGAGGCATTATCCAATGAAGCATTCCTCTATTCGAACACCTTACCTTATCACAAGGTAGTCCATATCCCCCCATCCATACACCTATCCAAGCATCCACCCATGGCATTCCATACATTGCTAAACACTAGGGGTAGATATTTACATCTTTCTTCAGGAATAAATCTTGATCTATATCTTCTAACTTATGTGGTGATCCAAAAAATTGGCAAACATAAAATGAAATTGGTCAAAGCATTTGTGATCCAAAATTGAAATCACTAGCCCATGGCATATTTTGACAAGAAGATGTTCCTTATCAAACATTATCTTTCATCGAACATCAATCCAAATGATCAATATTAGTTGCATCTAATTGGTACTTCAATGTCATATCAATTCATTCAAAACAATTTTGTTCCAAAATCAAGCTTCAAAATATTGAACAATGAAATCCAATCAATCCATCATCATCTCAGGATATCCATCCCAATCCTCATGTTGCTTAAACACTATCCTTGCAATGCAAGAAAGGTGGTGATAACTCAGAATCAAATTGAATCTAATCAGACTTCAATAAGAAATCAACCTTCACAACACAACTCTCTCAAACTGTCCCTAGACAACACCACTAGGCTTCTAGCCTTCAAAGATCAACAAATGAACTTATCTTTTGGAGAATGCCATACAAAGACTTAAAAAACACCTTCAAAGACTCATAACAGACCCCAAACCAAAATCCCAAAATGGTTCAAGTGATTTCTTTACTGCAATGTTGAGATCCAGTAAACCACCCTAGTTTTAGGCTATTGAATTAGCCCTATTTTTTAAAGGAAATGTAGACACCTAAAAATGGTCTAGAGAATCTAATTAATTAAATATGATTTATTTGATTAATTAATCTTAATTCATATACTTAGTAAATAAATAGAAATATTTATTTATATTAAGTTCACTATTAATTCTTCTATTTTATCATATTATTTTCCTCTTAATTAAATAAACAAAATTAAAAACTTTGTTTCATTTAATTATTATCATTATTATCATTATTATTTCTTCTATACTTTATCCATCAAATCTATCCTAAAATTAAATACACAACTTCAATAGTTGATATTATTTAATTATCTCATCACATTTCTTCTTAATTAAATAAAGATATCCTAAAATCTTTAATTTAATTATCATTTTTCTTCTATTTTAATTTAATAAACAAATTCTATATTTTTATTTTATTAAATTATTTATCCCTCTTTTTGCTAATTTAAATAAACCAAAAATATTTAAATTATGCATAAATCTGATCCCTCTATTCACTCACCAATAAAATTAGATTTCTCAAATCTAATTAATTCAATTGGCATTCACGGGAAGAGCCTCAGGGAAAAACCTATAGGAAATCCTCTCAATCTTCTACCTCAAATCTTTCCTCTCATCTTGGCTAGTGTTTTCATGGGGAGGAACAATCCTCCATGATCAACTCCACCTTCTCATCTCATACCATTCAATTCTCCAGATTTAATCTCAGCCTCTATTGTGTTACCCTTGTACAAATGTGTTGCCGAGAATCTATATATACAACCTTCTGAAGCATCAAAATCATCTGAGAAATCCCAATTTATGCAAACTTACTCTGCATAAATTAGTATTCAAGCAATCAAGCAAGCAATCATTTAGCATTAGCATTTTAGTATCATCATAGCATCAGTAGATTTCATATCACGACAGCAACATCATAGTTTCTTTATACTATAGCTTTCATCCATCATGCTTCATTTACAGTAGCATCATATCATCTAGAATTCATTAGCAGTCATCACATCATTGCATTTAGCATCCATTCCATTCTCTAGATAGGCATTTTAAATAGTTACAGTGCTTACAAATCTAAGAGCTTCTGTAATTTGATAAATCTTTGGAGATAGGAGACAATGGGATGCTTTTAGGATTTTCTATGTTTTAAATTAGTTTAATTCATGTTTAATCTTGATCTAATGTTTCATTAATAGGTGTATTTAATTGTATTTAGTTTACATTTTCCACACTTACATTCTGGCGCCCATTGTGGGGCTGTACCCCATGTTTTTAACAAGTTTTTCTAGAAAGTTTTTGTACAGGAATCTGGCGTGATCCCTTTAGCGCATTCAAAGGATTCTATGGCACTTTTAAGGAGAATTCTATGGCACTTATAAGGACTATTCTAGCACTTTTGACAAAAATTATAGTGCTTCTGAGGACTGTTCTAGCACTTCTAGAGAAAAGTATAGTGCTCTATAGGACTGTTTTAGCACTTCAATTCACAATCCAACACAGACCGACAGTAATATTCAACATTTGTTTTAGCGCTTCTGTCGATTTCTATAGCGCTTCTATATATTTCTATAGCGCTTCTGTCTATTTCTATAACACTTATGTCAATTTTTATAGTGCTTTTGATCACTGTCATAGTGCTTTTGTGTAACTCATTTTCTGGATCTGACGCATTTGCGGCTAGTAAATTTCATTTCTTCAGTTGGATTAAAAAGAATCAATCTAGGATAGACACTTCTTTAGTTGGTTGAAAATGGATCAATCCTAGGATATTCACATTTTCAAATTGGACTAAAATTTATCAATCCTAGGATAGTCACCAAACATTTCAATTTGGATTTAAAATGAACACCATGTCTTTTTGTGAAGCAACATCTTCACATAGATAGAAAAATTTTCATTTGGGCTTTAAAAATTTGAACAAGTGGTTTCTGTGTTTGAGCGGTTGATAGGCACATGCTCTCCCCTTAATTGGGTGATCCAAAAATCCAGACTCATCCTTTTTATGCATTCTTCAAGTTTTATTACATCCTTTAGAAGGCCTACCATAGTGGGAAAAAGTACTCACCCTACGGGAACGACCTAAGTGGGTTTAAACCAAAGCCAAGTTTTTCCACCCCACTATAAAATTTAAAGCAAATATGGGGAAACCCACTTTTTTTAGAAGTGTGCAAGATAACCATCCCTAAAACCTTTTTTTAAAGGTTGGAAGGTCTCTTGAGGGAGTCTATTATTACCGCTTTGAACGGAAACCCTTTTTAAGAACCTAGTGTAGTATCTAGCTGAGTCAATAACTAGACATTGTAATGCTCACAGTGCAAGGGAAGGGAAGAATTTTCCCCCAAGACACTCACCATATAATTTCCAAGGACCGTTTGCTCAGGGGATTTAGTATCCACTTCCGTCACTCTGAGTATGCACCTGGAAAAGACAAAAACACGGACGCCCTCTAGGGAGTGACATGGCTGTGTGAGTCGATGCAATTTTAAGTTGTGGGCTATTGAGTATAACGATGACCTTTTGAATATTAAGAGTGAGTCCATTTGAAGTGTCTTCTTGTTATCAAACCACTGAAAATCAGACCATACGTGGTTCTTTTGAACATACACTATCTGTTAGATTACAACTCAAAAAATAAAAATAAAAAATCTATCTTCATTTGACTGCTGTGCATTCCAAAATCATTAAAATTCAGATAAAAGATCATCCTGAAAAATATAAAATCATACATGATTAGAGATTGGAAAATCACTAAGTTTATCAAAAAATCTTTGGCTAAGAGAATTAAAAAACCAAAAAAAACACTTAGTTAAAAACATCTTTTGCAAAGATGATGTTTCTTGTATCAGAATAGGAAGACTTTGCTTCATCATAGAACATTCCTCCATAGGTTCCATGATTTCGATAGGGGTTACATTGATGATTATGTTGTAGAGCCTTTGAATTCACAAGCCTATATTCAAAGAAATTCTCTTTCACAAGAATTCAACCATAGTCATCATATTCGACAATCCTCCATTCCACAACCTGCCATAGAATACTCCACTAGACCAAATCAGTTCTTACAGTAGACGAAAACTTTGGAAACCTTATAGTTAAACAAAAACCATAGTGCTTCAACCCTCTGTTTTAGTGCTTGAACCCTCTGTTTTAGCACTTGAACCCTCTATTTTAGCACTTCAACAATCTGTTTTGGTGCTTCTGAAAAATCTCATAGCGCTTCTATCACAACATACCAAACTGCCAGGAAATTCTAGTATCCAACATTCTAGCGCTTTTGCTCTCTATTTTAGTGCTTCCATGAAATAACATAGCACTTCTGCTCTCTATTTTAGCGCTTCTACTCTCTGTTTTAGCACTTATAAGCTATGTTTTAGCGCTTCTACCCTCTGTATTAGTGCATCCACAGAGGAAAAAATAGAGAAACTTTCAGAACAACCGTCAGATAGACCAACAATAGAAACACAATATTTTACTAGTTAGAAAGATTTTACAAACCAGACAGTGTCCTAACATCATGAAACAAAGTAGGTTCTTACAAGTTAAAATTGTTTTACACAAAACCCAGATCTTGCAAAATACAAAGTGTCCAAATCATCAAAATAAATCCTGGATTTAGTGAGCCAAGTTTCCTCATCAAGATTTTTACATCCTACCATCACGAGACGAAAAAATCAGTAATCAATAATTTTAGATTAGCCTCGTCAAATAGAATACCTCATTCTAGTGGGCTTCTTTAAAAATAAAATTGACACTAACACCACATAGAAGATCTAAGTTTAGTGAGGGAAAGACAACAAAAACTTGTATACCAATCCTGACAAGGTTGCAAAAGCAAAAACTTAGAGAAAAAGAAACTGAAAATCCAAACATGATTGAAGAAAACCCTTTTTTCTGATACCAACAACATGAAAACAAGGAAATAACAAAAGAGGATATACAACATGCACAAAAAGACCTAAATTTTCATAAATTTATGGAAAAGGTCTTAGAACAAGACATGGAGAAATACCTCTTAATGTTAGCAGAGTTAGGTGCCAAAATTTTGAAAGATTTTGACATCAATCGGTTGAAGGAAACACCTAGAACTAATGAGACAGAACCAAACCACACCCAAGATACAAATCAAGTAGTAGCTTTAACAAATCAAATGCAAATTCTACAACAATAGGTTCAAAACATGCAAATAGGAACCACAAAAACATATTTATTATAGGAAATTTTTCCTTACCCTTTTCATCCATGTGTGGATATGATACCCTTCCCAAGACATTGTGAGTTTCCTAAGTACAACAAATACAATGGAAAATCAGACCCAATTGACCATGTAT
The DNA here is from genome assembly GCA_007258455.2 of Sequoia sempervirens. NCBI lineage: Eukaryota > Viridiplantae > Streptophyta > Pinopsida > Cupressales > Cupressaceae > Sequoia > Sequoia sempervirens. Next base: position 443,514,378 of record VDFB02193867.1, read on the forward strand.
GAGAATTTAGAACAATGAGCCTTGAATTTGCACAAGAAGACACATACCTCATGAGGTTATTTCCTAGGAGTTTGGGAGCCCATTGCATGGCATGGTTCTCAAAATTACAACCAGGGATCATATCCTTTGAAGAATTGGTTAACAAATTCATCTCTCAATTCTCTTTCAACATAACACATGATGTAACCATAAAGGATCTCTATAATCTAAAACAAAAAAATGGTGAGACATTTTTATCATTCTTACAACGATGGAGAAAGTTGTTCACTAGGTATCCTCAATCTATACTTGAAGAGGAGAAGATTGAATTATTTATAGACAACTTAAATGATCAAATGAGTTATCGACTTGAATTACAATGTCCATCAACATTCAAAAAAGTAATTGAGAATGGGCTCAAAATCGAAGAAGCCCTAGTCAAAGGAGGAGTGATCAAGCACTATAGTGAAACATCCAACAATACAAATCACTATGGAAACAATGACAAGCCAAAATTTTGGCAAAAAAATAGAAATGCTAGAAATAATGAACCTACAACTGACAATGTAAAACCAATATTCAATTTGACAGCATCAACTACCAAAGCAAACCAAAATGAAAACCAAAACAACAGTCAGGGAACTATCCAAAACAACACCAACAATGGAGAATCATGACTTTCATACCAAAGGCAATCAAATCAACAAAAAATCACCCCATTAGGACAAGCATTAGAATCAACAATGAAAGAACTCATTGCAAACAAACTTATTACTTTACCAGAAGCTTGAAACTGGGAGCCAAAGGTAAAACCATCATGGTGGAATGATGTAGATTATTGTAATTTCCATAAGAATAGAGGACATAAGACAAATGACTGTATGCAACTAAAACACCTAATACAAGACTTGATCGAAGCCAAGAAGGTGTTTGTTGAAGGGCCTCAGACAAACAATGATCACAGTGCATTTATCAATCCATTACCCAACTATGAAAAAGGAGAATCTTCTTCTTCTAGTGGTAAGGGAAAAAGTACAAACTATGTCTTTGACACCACCATTCTTTGGCTTTCTGAGGTAGAGAAAAACAACATTGTTACCCAAAAGGATAACACAAACAACAATAACATTAAATCCCTGAATATGAGGACAAGTGTAGGAACATTTGATAATCAAATCAATGTTTTAAAAATAAGGGAAACACAAGATCATCCACAAGTCAATATAATGACAAGGGGACAATCTAGGGTAATATTGAAAGGAATTTCCTCCAAAAAAAATGCTCCCCCATCACATCAATACAATATCATTGACCAATTACAAAAGATACCTGCACAAATATCCATTTTAGAACTTCTCAAAATTTCACCATCACACAAGGAAGTTTTAGAACAAGCTCTCGTCACTACAATGGTCCCTAATAATTTGGATGTTTGTCAATTCCAAGCCATGGTGGGACATCTCACCACACCTCATTGTCTATAGTTCTCTGAACAAGATGATGTATCTATAAATCACCCACACAATGCAACCTTGCATATTGAAGTTCTCATCCATAAACACTGTGTTAAGCATGTTCTAATAGATGGAGGAGCTGGTCTAAATATTTGTACCTTGAAACTAATTCATGCACTAGGCTATTCTAAAAATTCCATTGAAACCAAAAGAAAAATAACAATAAAGGCATATGATGAAGAGGAAAGGTCTTCCAGAGGACTTATCATACTTCCAATCTAGGTAGGGTTGATTGTCAAAAACATTGTTTGTCAAGTGTTAGACAGAGATTTAACATACAACATACTATTGGGTCGTCCATGGATCCATGACATGCAAGAGGTACCTTCAACATACCATCAATGTCTAAAATTTCCAGTAAATGGACAAGAAATCACCATATCGGCTGACAACAACAATCCACAGATTTGTAGTATGTTGAAAGCAACTCAAGACACTCTGATACCTCATAACCGAGAAGTCAATACTTCTAATTCATCTACTATGGATATCCAACCCAATTTTATATCTAAATGGGTTGAGAAAAAGAATCTAGAGAAGGAAATAACTGTCATGGACACATGAAAAGCCAAAGGTCCTATAAATGAATTATCACAACTTTCAGAAAACGTTCAGATAAAGGAAGAGGGTGTTGGAGAATATTCTCTTGAGAAATATTTGTGCCTATCACAGTTACTCCCATCACCAAAAACATATGGACAACCCATATTAAAATCTCCAAAATCATCACAACCCATCACAACTCTAAATGAAAGGTTCATAAAAGTAGGTACACTCGAAGAGGAGTCCAAAGACAAAGCCATTCTCAATTGGCTATACAATGATGAGGAAGCATCATCATCAACAAACATCAGCATCAAAACAAATCAGTATGGAAAAGGGAAGGCCATTTTAGAGAAAATGGGTTACAAAGGTCAAGGACCAATTGGAAAGAGAAAGGATGGTATTATTGAACCCATTCGACCTCTCACATTACAGCCTAAAGACAAAACTGGATTAGGCTACGAAACTGAGCAAAAAGAAGAAGAAACCCAAAAAGAAGTGGAAAGGATACTACAAATGAGAGATGGCTCTGAAACAGACTCAAATGAATATGAATGGAATCATCTATCTGCTACATCATATACTGATAAAGAGATTGATATTATCCAAACATATACACCCTTACAAGAGGAGGGACAAGGTTCATGAATTAGAACATTTGTTATGGGATCAACAAATATTGATGACTCAAGCGAGGATGATCAGACATCAAGAGAGTTAAAAAAATTGGAGGTGAGTACCATCATAGACCTTGAACATCCTACAAATAACTTTGACCATCTAGCTATCATGACACTTACAATAGTTGACTTTATTCAATCTAATGACTTGTTACCATTAATGCACCCCAAACTTATTGAATGGGAACCCATAGAACCTAGTCTTATACCAGTCTTTTCAAATGATGATGCCATCATAAATTATCTGTGCTATGACAAAACTGATACAAGTACTATGCATAACACTCATGTTGATACTTTACATTAGGAGGGTGCCAAATATTTCAGTTGCAAAAATGATAATAGGAAAAATAAATCTAATGACAAAAACCTCTCTAAGGCAACATTAGATTTTGAAAAGAGAAAAATAATGAACGTATCCAATAGTGAAAACCTTTCTGAGGCACTGAAGGATGAAAGATTTGAAACTCTCCCAGAACATTACCATGATAGGTCATCAGTACTGGTAGAGCCAACATAGTCTATAAATCTGGGAACATCTAAAGAAGTAAAGATCTTACATCTAGCAACATCCATGACAGAACAAGAGAAGCCGACATTCACTAAATTCTTTGAGCAACGGAAAATAAATTTTGCATGGTCTTATTCTGACATGCCATGATTGGATCCACAACTTCTAATGCATCATTTATCACTACCAAAGGAAATCAAACCAGTCAAACAAAAGTTAAGAAAGATGCATCCCCACATCGCCCTTTTGGTTAAAGCTAAACTAAAAAAATTATTAGATGCAGGCTTTATCAGATCCATACATTATGCAGAATGGATCTCAAACATTGTTCCAATATCCAAACTTGATCATAGCATCAGAATATGCACAAATTTTAGAGATTTAAACAAGGCATGCCCAAAGGATGATTTTCCTTTGCCTAGCATTAACATAATTGTTAATCTAACATCAAGACATGCCATGTTATCTATAATGGATGGCTTCTCAGGATATAATCAAATCAAAATAGCACCTAAGGATCAAGAAAAGATGACATTCACTTGCCCTTGGGAAACATTTTGCTGGAATGTCATTCCTTTTGGATTGAAAAATGCAGGTGTAACTTATCAGCAAGCAATGACCACAATTTCTCATGATATGATGCATACTTTGATGGAAGATTATGTGGATGACATCTTAGAAAAATCACACACTAGGGAAGGACATCTGGAAATACTTGATAATATCTTCAGTAGACTGAAAAAATTCAATGTAAGATTGAACCCAAAGAAGTGTATCTTTGGAGTGACTTCAGCAAAACTTCTTGGTTACATAGTTTCAGAAAAAGGTATTGAAGTGGATCCAACTAAGGTTAAGGCAATCATGGAGATGCCACCACCTAAAAACATCAGTCAATTAAGGTCCCTACAAGGCAGGTTACAATCCATCAGGAGATTTATCTCACAACTAGCAGATAAGAGTCACCCATTTAATCATCTACTTCATAAAAATGTTTCATTCAAATGGGATCATAACTATGAAACAACTTTTGACCAAATAAAGCATTATTTGGTGACACCTCCGATACTCATGCCACCCATAGTAGAAAGACCACTATTACTATATATTGCAACAACTAAAATATCTTTAGGGGCTCTATTAGCAAAAGAGGATTCTAAAGGAAAAGAACAAGTAGTTTACTACATCAGCAGGACTCTCAATGGATATGAAATAAACTATACATTCATAGAAAAACCTTGTTTAGCAGTAGTATTTGCAACTCAACAATTGTGACACTACATGTTGACTCATACAGTTAGGCTCATAACAAAAATGGACCCATTAAAATACTTACTCAGTAAAGTTGCACTAATAGGAAGACTTGCAAAATGGGTCATGATATTGAGTGAGTTTGATATCCAATATGTTGATAGGAGAGCCATCAAAGGATGGGTAATAGCAGATCAACTAGTTGAAGCTCCATTACAGGATCATCGTCCAATGCACATTGAATTTCCAGATGCTGACATCATGAATATTACAACTCAACAATGGAGATTGTACTTTGATGGATCATATACACAAAGAGGAGCGGGGGTAGGAATTCTATTTGTCACACCTCAACACCATTCCCAGATCTTATAGGTTAATGTTTCCATGCACAAACAATATAGCTGACTATGAAGCATTGATTCTTGGCATCAAAATAGCAATTGAATGGAAAATCACATAAATGCAAGTGTATGGAGACTCACAACTTGTCATTTATCAAGTAAATAACGAGTATCAAACAAAGGATGAAAAGATTATGCAATATAAGTAGATGATAGATGATCTAAAAAAATACTTCATGGATATCAAGTTCGAGCAAATACCATGGGTAGAAAGCAAAGCTACAGATGCCATGGCAACAATTGCATCCCTTTTGCAATTATCAAAACAAAAAGGTTGATACGAGTTTATGGTTGAACAAGTATCTAGTCCAACATATGATAACCCTAATTCATAGACCATATGCCACATACCCAACATTCAACCCTCACAATATGAAGAAATCTATACTTACCTCAAAGACAACATTCTTCCTCTTGACACCTCTAGAAACCAAAAACGTAACTTTATCCATCAATCAGCACAACATACATTAATTGCTGACATCCTTTACCATAGGGTTTAGATGGTACTCTTCTCCAGTGTCTGGAACATCACGAATTTGAAACATCCTTACGAGAGGTCCATGAAGGTATTTGTGGGACTAATTCTAGTGGGCTCACCCTAGCTAAGAAACTCCTTTGTTTAGGGTATTACTGGCCAAACATGGAGAAAGAAGCATATCAATATGTTAAAAGATGTCAGAAATGTCAGATTCATGGTAATCTAATTCATGCGCCGGTGCAAGAGTTACAACCATTCACATCCACATGGCCCTTTTATCAATGGGGATTGGACCTAGTGGGGAAAATACATCCTCCTTCGTCAAATGGGCACAAGTTCATCATCACGACAACAGAGTATTTTACAAAATGGATAGAAGCAGTTCCTTTGACAACTGTCACTGGAAAACATATTTCATCTTTCATACTTAACTATCTCATCTGTCAGTACAGGGTACCTCAATCCATTATATCTGACAATGGAAGGCCTTTGAAAAATTAGGACGTCCAGGAATTATGTGAAAAATTTCATATTCAACATCATTTTTCAACACCATACTATCCATAGGGAAATGGACAAGCAGAAGCCTCCAACAAAATAATCCTAAAAATACTAAAGAAGACGGTAGATGATAGTGGACGCGATTGGCATGTTCAATTAAATCTTGTACTATGGGCATATAGAACCAACATCAGAACACCAACATGAGCTACACCATACACCTTGGTGTATGGATCAAAGGCCATTCTACCAATTGAGATAGAAATACCATCACTCTGTGTATCACTAAAGGGTCTCATAGTAGATGAAGATTACAGAGTTTCACAGCTACAGGAGCTGGAATTGCTGGATGAACGTCATCAACAAGCAGTAAATCATTTGAAATCCTACCAACAAAGAATGTCAATAAGTTACAATCATAGGGTAAAACCTATAATTTTTCAAGTTAGTGATTTGGTCTTGAAAGAAAACCCTAAAAAATCAGCAAGATAGAGAAAAGAAAGGGAAGTTTGAACCTAATTGGTTAGGTCCCTTTGTCATCATATTAGTATATGGATTAGGAGCATATCAATTGTCTACACTAGAAGGGGATCTGTTTGATGAACCTATCAACAATATTCATCTCAGAAAATTCTATACCTGAATCACTTAGTGCATGAATTGGTTTCTAGAAATAATTACCTTGATGAAAACCTAGAAAACAGGCATCTCAGTGATGGAAAAATACAAAAAAAATCAAAAGGATGGAAAAATACAAAAAAAAACATCAAAAAGAATGAAAAATTCTAATAAAAACATATGGTGAAAACCTGGAAACAGGTGCCATTTGTGATTCAAATCCATTCTCCAATCTATTTGGACACATATCATGTCGTTGCTTTCACCATCATCATTTTGCATCCATTATCATATCATATCACATGGTCATATCTCACCTTGGCTTGGGGGAAACATCTAAAAATCATTGGGGGAAACATAAATCTTGAGCTTCACAAAATGGACAAAAAACAACAAAAAGAGTGATCGAAACACAACCCAACATGAAACACCATCACCATTGAAAACACATCAAACATCCATATCACAATAAAAAATCCAAAAATAAGTCAAAAAGGAAATCTCAAAAATCCAAAAACATGGGTTTGTGTCAGTCGAACTACGTGGTCTCTACATGTATAACGTAGGCAAGGCTAATCTTTGATCAACCCCCGAGGCCCCTAGGATAGGTCTTTAGGTTAGTTTGATCCAAAATCTCGAAAACACAAAAACATCACAAAATTAGGATGGATGATCTAATCTGAATAAATGATTGAATACTATAAGCAAATGAAAGATATGTTGTAATTTTGATCATTGTTATCATTTCTTTGGAGCAACTCAATGATGTATTGAACTAGAGAAGCAAGGAAGAAGATATGGTATTCTTTTTTTTTTGTTTGCTATCTATGAATTAATCATAATTACTGTGTGAATCATCATGGGAAATGCTCTACAAAGTATCATGGATGGCATTCAAATTCACATAGGAAAGCGGTTAATTCTTGTTTGTTTATGCAAGAAATGCTCAGGTCATCTCGGTTTAATTATACCTCGACACTTGTGCTCACTTGCAATATCAAAAATCATGATAGTACTTAGGTCATCATTGGTTTACATTATACCATTGATGCTTGTACTCACTTTCAACATTTTAAAGCTCAATGATGATACAAAAGCACAAAAGTAGTGTTAAAATGCCTATGTTCACATATAGATTTGCATAATAAAAGTAGACTGCATCCATAATAATGTCATACCTACAGAGTATTGCTTACAAAATAAATTGGGGAATCATTCCTTAAAGAATTATCTTCTTTTCATACAAGGCCAAGTATACTTGACAATTACAAAAAAAACCGTCATAATCATATAGGTTGCATCATCATAATCATTTGCATATATTCAAAAAATTTGAATCATCATTTCACCATTCAATCATTTCAACATATATATATCTGTATCATTCAATTATACATCACAATCATCACATTTCATCGTTTTTCACATATAATCCATCCATTTGATAATAAATTCCATCAATTTATTATGACAAGTATCATTCCACAATTTCATCCATTAGGTAACACTTACATCACATATAGTATATCATCTACACACATCAATCCATAATCATACATCCATTTACATCATACATCCATATACATCATAAATCCATGTACATCATAAATTATGTATCCATATACAATGCATCCATTACCATTAGTTGCATCATAGATGGAACAACAATATATCAAAGCATAACATCATGACAACAAAACCATCACGTAGCATGTAAACATCAAAGAAAAATGCATCCAATGAAAAATCAAATAAAACACATAATAGACCGTAGAATCTACTGAATCTCATATATATCAAAATCACAATGTCAAGTATACAATGATGTCTAAAAATGAAGAGAGATAAAACATCAATAATGGTTGTACATCAATCAAAGTACATCATGGACACAATCATGTGCTGCTAGCTCCAGACAGTGTAGGCATAGCAGGATCAGGACCCCACCCACTAGAGGAACCGGGATCCCTGGAATCTTTGAGTAACAACTAAGTAACACCTGCACTAATAGTCCTGGATCGTGATCTGCCCGAATGAGACCTCACATAGCTCACTCTCTGCTCAGATGGCACTGCATCATAATACCTCCCTCTATAAAACTCAATCTCCTCACCAATGCGAGCAACCTCTCGCATGTAATCTGCCAAGGATGTATCATCTACTAGTCTTTGTAATCTATCGACCAAAGCCTGAGCACCCTCTACTGAGAACTTGGCCGAATCTCTCTAAAAAATCAATGAAATAACCTGTGCCTGAGCTGTCTTGGCTGTTTGTCTGGCCGCATCTCTCTCAGCTGTCAATGTTGCAATTTGTGATTGAGCGGTCACTAACTGAGCCTGCACACTTGAAAGAGTCTCTTTATGTAACTCAGCCTGTGACTACATCTGAGCCCGTGTCTACTCTAATAAACCCTATGTTTGTAGAAGCTGCTCCTGAACAATCTCTAACTGCACTTGAAGATCTGCCATCCACAGCTACACTGAATCATCTCCCACAGCTTGCCTCTTTCGAGGCATAGTATCACTAGGCAAATCTAAGGTAGGGCCCAAACCAATTGTAACCTCTCCACTATCAAATCTCTCATCTCCGCTGCTATCATCTCCATTGCTCTCATCTCCACTACTCTTGCCACCAACATCCTCCTCTACCCCAACGTCAACCTTAGGCTCGACCGCTACCTCACCAACCACACCAAAATCCTCCTCGCCACCAACATCCCTCACCACCAACATCCTCTCTCCTCCATCTATGATCACGAGCAACAGGAACATCCTCCTCAGTACCTAATGGGGCAGGCTCATTTGGAATAGTCAGGCATGGAAATGGATGCAAAGCACAATACTCCGCATAATCTACTGTAAGAGGAGCCTCAACAATATCTGGCCAAATGTCCCACACAAAGGGTTGTAAAGCCTAAAATTGCTGAACTGCTGCAACATATGACAAACAAGGCCCCCAATTTGCTATATCTGACTGCCGACGTGCATAGTGAGTGACACCCACCTTGGGGCATACCCTAAACCATCCCATACTATCTGTAGATAGATCTGATCAAGAATCTCTATAAAATCTGATGATCACGACCAATAAGGATCATCAACTGACAAAGAAATGGTAGCTAAACATCATCATCATCCCAATGATCACAATCTAGGTAGAGACACCATGTCACAGACTCTATATCATCAATCACTCTCCTCCAATACTCTAACTTACCCAGTTTAGACTGGGTAAACTTGCCAGAATATCTAAATACATAAGGTCTCCTGGGTGGCCTCTGACCAACTAGAACTGGATGTGTGATAGCTATGTGCTCCCACACCCATACCTGAAGCAAAGTAGCACCGACTGATAAACTATGACCACTGACATACACAACTGAATGTAAATCATGATATAACTGGGAAAGCAAACACATGCCCCAATCAAATCAAGTGCCATGAACAATCATGCTCTCCAAAACTTGACCCCAACTGACTGAAAATCCCTTAGACCTATGATTAGGACTAAGGAATCCACCAATGAAACCAGCAGGTACTGTTGGCAAAGTCGCATATGCATCAACCATGTCACACCATGGAATCCACTCTCTTGCAATCCGATCATCCCAAAACACTCTACGAAGAGCATCAGTCCCACCCTACTCTCTCAAATCATATACGCCAACATCTCCAACAATCGAAAGTTGAAGAATCCGCCAAACATCCTTTGGGGTGATTGTCATCTCTCCAGTGGGAAGGTGAAAGGTGTTGTGCTCACTATGCCACCTCTCAACTAGAGCTGTCAACAAACCTCGATTAATCCAAATATGGGGCATGCAAAGAAGAGAAGATAATCCACAACATGTAATGATGGCCATCTTAGGTTGTTCCAACCTAGGAATGAGATCAAACGTCCAAGGGAAACACTCTCAAATCTGAAGGTTCCCTAATTGCTCCTATTATCACAACAAAAATCAAGGTCAATAAATTCATGTCAATCATCAAAATAACATCGAAATACCATATCAAATCAAGTCAGATCTTGGTGAAAATTCTAATCAAATCTCATGAGCACACATCAAATCAACCTTACCTATCACGAGGGTAATCATCATCAACACATCAAAATCAACCTCACTTATCATGAGGTATGTCAATTCAAATCAACCTTACCTATCATGAGGGTAATCATCATCAACACATCAAAATCAACCTCGCTTATCATGAGGCAAGTCAATTCTAAATTATTCCTCACCTATCATGAGGGTAATCATCATCAACACATCAAAATAAACCTCGCTTATCATGAGGTACGTCAATTCTAATTATTCTTCACCTATCACGAGGGTAATTATCATTAGCATAAAACATCGAACCTCACTTATCATGAGATTGAAAATAACACTGAAACAAAGAAATGTGCCAATTCATCAAATAAAAGCGCTATTACATTTAAAACAAAGTGCCATTTTATCAAAAGAGCCATTTAATTGGGTCAAAGCGCTAAAGTTTTTTGGAAAAGTGCTAAAACTTGAAACGTGCTAAAAAAGACCTTAAAAGCACTATAAAATCTCTCCTAAGCGCTAAAACTCTTAACATGCTAATCTACTTTAAAAAAATGCTACAATGGCTAACTTAAGTGCTAAACTTTGAAAAGTGCCAACCTTAACTATAAACGTGCTAAAAAAGACTCTTAAAGCGCTAAAGGATCAAAAGCGCTAACATAGACCATAGAAGTGCTACAACAGAGTCAAAATGTGCTTCAATAGAATGTTGAAGCACTAAAACATGTTTCTTTTGTAAAAATCCAAAAATACACTAAAAAATGAAAAATGCACGAAAACCAAAACAAAAAAAATAGGACATAAGAGGTCCAAACGCGGCCAGCCGCTGATGTTGTCGAACATGCTTGAAACAGTGAGTGTGAAAGGGAATCAACATTTTTCTCCACATAGCACAAAATCTCTCTCAAACTTTCAAAAGTCACAATCAACAAATGATTTTGAAATTGACCTTTTTAACCTTTTATAGGTTATTTCAAAAAGGGATTTTTATGACATTGATTTAATTTAATTTAATTTTTTTTTGAGGGGAGATTAATTGAAACTTATTTAGATCAACTTTCTACATCAATTATCGGGAGAAAAATTATTTTTCCATAAAATTTTCATCAAATCTACGTCAAATCATTAGAAAACCATCAAAAATTGAAAAAATAAAAAATAAAATAAAAAAAATTCATTAATTTATCTCTCGAGGGGGCATATATCCATCAATCACTTGAAAATCATGTCTGGGGCATTCTAAAAAATTTCTTGTCGATACTAGCAACAACAACTCAATTTTTTTTTTGAAGTAATGCGTAAACACACCGCTTCAAAGAGGGGCAAAATGTAGACACCTAAAAATGGTCTCGAGAATCTAATTAATTAAATTTGGTTTATTTGATTAATTAATATTAATTCATCTACTTAGTAAATAAATAGAAATATTTATTTATATTAAGTTCACTATTAATTCTTCTATTTTATCATATTATTTTCCTCTTAATTAAATAAACAAAATTAAAAAATTTGTTTCATTTAATTATTATCATTATTATTTCTTCTATACTTTATCCATCAAAGCTATCCTAAAATTAAATACACAACTTCAATAGTTGATATTATTTAATTATCTCATCACATTTCTTCTTAATTAAATAAAGATATCCTAAAATCTTTACTTTAATTATCATTTTTCTTCTATTTTAATTTAATAAACAACTTCTATAGTTTGTTTTATTAAATTATTTATCCCTCTTTTTGCTAATTTAAATAAACCAAAAATATTTAAATTATGCATAAATCTGATCCCTCTATTCACTCACCAATAAAATTAGATTTCTCAAATCTAATTAATTCAATTGGCATTCACGGGAAGAGCCTCAGGGAAAAACCTGTAGGAAATCCTCTCAATCTTCTACCTCAAATCTTTCCTCTCATCTTCCCTGGTGTTTTCATGGGGAGGAACAATCCTCCATGATCAGCTCCACCTTCTCATCTCATACCATTCAATTCTCCAGATTTAATCTCAGCCTCTGTTGTGTTACCCCTGTACAAATGTGCTGCTGGGAATCTATATATACAACCTTCTGAAGCATCAAAATCATCTGAGAAATCCCAATTTATGCAAACTTACTCTGCAGGAATTAGTACTCAAGAAACCAAGCAAGCAATCATTTAGCATTAGCATTTTAGTATCATTATGGCATCAGTAGATTTCATATCACGACAGCAGCATCATAGTTTCTTTTTACTGTAGCTTTCATCCATTAGGCTTCATTTTCAGTAGCATCATATCATCTACAATTCATTAGCAGTCATCACATCATTGCATTTAGCATCCATTCCATTCTCTATATAGGCATTTTAAATAGTTACAGTGCTTACAAATCTAAGAGCTTCTATAATTTGATAAATCTTTGGAGATAGGAGACAATGGGACGCTTTTAGGATTTTCTATGTTTTAAATTAGTTTAATTCATGTTTAATCTTGATCTAATGTTTCATTAAGAGGTGTATCTAATTGTATTTAGTTTACATTTTCCACACTTACATGAAGTACTTCCTAGAGTTGTTGTTTTTGTCAAAAATCCACAAAAAGTCTCTAGTTGTGTGTAAAAACACCACATTCCATTACTTATTCTCAAATTTAAGGCTTTTAGATTGTTGTCCCATCAAACCCTCACCTTTGAGGCAAATAGCCCAGGGTTTATTAAAATTCACAACTTCAGGACTTTGCATCCAACACTTTTCTTATACCCTGCACAAACCCAAAAAACCATCACAAGACTAATTCTATCAGTATTATATCAAAACCCTACTTTGGTTCCTCATTTTCACATGGAAATTATGTTTTCTATCCCTAAGGCACCATTCCTTTCCTCACAATTCACTTCTCCTCCCATCTAAAAAAAATTTAAACATCTATTCTACCATTATAACATGCCTTTCCATCAAGAAACAAACTTGACAGTAGGTGGAAAGGCTTATTACATTATTTAATCTTCAACCGAGCCTTCTCTGGTTGTTAAAGACAAATTTTAGAAAACAGAAGAAATCACTCTCAAAATTTATTACTAGACTCTCAAAATTGATGGAAATGAAAGTTAACACATGCTAATATGTTCCACAAGAGATTTTGAAGCATCTTCAAGTTTGTACGAGTCGTGTAGAATAGGAAAAGTTCTGAAAACACAGAAAAAATGTAGAAGGACGTTGTTTTCTTATTGGAATACTTTAACTTAGCAACCACCAACCCATTCTCGAGCCATTTTCGGACTTTAAATATATTTGAAATTCAAAAACCAACCTCTCAATGTTCCTAACTATTTTTTAACCTCCTAAGACTCTTAATATCCCCTAAAACTACATTTTAACAACTTTTGATTGACAACTTTTTGTGCAACCTTCTACATTTAGACTCTAATGACTCTAAACCACCCAATTACATCACAAATGGTCTTTTGGACCTTATTTAACATAATTAAACTTAAAAAACCACCACTACCCTACTAACCACCTATTAAGCCTTTAAGAGATCAAATTTTTGTCAATACGTTGTAGGTGCTCCTGCAGTATACATCCCCATAGGAAAAAACTCATGCCACATGAGTTGCATCTGGTGCCAATTCCTCCATGCTTCATATATATTCATCTGTCTTGCAAATCCTCTCCACTTTTCCAAATTTTGTGTTCTCCCAATCTACCCCGCATCTTTGACTTTGGTTGCATATGGATATGACTTCACTTCTACATTTAGACTTGTCAATGGTCTTTCCCTATTCCCTAATCAAAACCATACTATATTCCTCCATCTACACCTACAAATAAACACATGTTAGTGATCCTTTGATCTTTCTTCCCTCTTGCTTCATACTCATGCTTGCTTCTACTTTGAACCTCTTGTCCAATTTTTCCTTTCACCAGACCTTCTGTCCTATCAGCAACATGTAACTTTATACTATCAGACCCACAATTCATTGTCCCTGCAATCTCTTCATGCTTTGCAACATTACTCCCAATCAATGGACACAAAATGGACCCTACCATAACATTATCATACCGATTTACCACCAACTCAGTCTTCAAATCTATGTTAACCTTTACACCTGCTGTCAAAAATTTCTTAGACCTTGAACTATCTGCCATACCTATCTTTTTGTCCTCATTCACAATTTCTACAACCTCTTTTTTTCCACACATAATCACCTTTTCTTTTCCTTTCTCATCTTCCACAAGTGGAGTCAAAACAAACTTGCACCCATCCTTCATTATTGTATAAGTATTCTCTCTACCATCATACAAGGCTCGCCTATCATATTTCCAAGGTCTACCTAGGAGTAGGTGACAACAATCCATAGGAAGAATATCACAAACTACACTATCTCTATAACCCAATTAGGAATTCAACAACTACTTTATCATTAACCAACAAAGACTCCCCATCACTCAACCATGACACTTTGTAAGGCAATTCATGAGGAACTTTTTTCAAATTTAACTTATTCACTATTTCACTTGACACCATGTTCTCTATTGAACCAGAATCAATCACAATTTTGCATAACTTGTTTTTACACTTACATGTAGTCTTGAAGAGGCTCTTTCTTTGCAATGGTTCCATCTCCTTGGCTGCCTTCAATAAAGTCTTTCTCATCATCAAAATTTCCTCTATCTTAGGAGTAGCTCTTAAATTTGTAGAATGAGTGCTCTCACATTCCTCTTCTTGAATGATTTGTGCTCTCCCATCAATCCTCTTTTCACCACTAGATGAACTTCCAACCTTTTCAGGACATTTCCAAGATGGATGACAATATTCATTGCATGTATAACATTTCCTTGCAAAAAGAAATGAATCTCTACCACTACTAAACCTTCCTCTACCTCTAAAACCATCTCTAGTAACAACACCTTGCTCCTTTCCTCTATTTGCTCCTTCTTGTTCTTCCAATGGCTACTTTGGTGTAGGGATTGTTCCTCTCCCTCTTGCACTAGTTCCTCTTCCTCTCATTGATTTCTCTTGCCTTCTTTAAGCTTTTCCTCCACCCCGATTGCTAATTAAAAAAATTCCTCAATAGACTTTGGGTTAGCAACAACAAGTTCATCTTGTATATTAATCTCAAACCACCTAGGTATCTAGCCACGTTTTCAACTTCATCTTCATCCCTTCTAGACCTTATGCTTAATTTTTAAAATTCATCAGTGTATGACTTGACATCTATATCTTTTTTGTTTCAGACCTTGCAACTTCTTATACAATTGAACTTCATAATATTTTGGAAGAAACTTACCCTTTAGTTTTTGCACCATCTTGTCCCATGAAGTAATCCTTTATTTTCCTTGTTTTCTCCCCTCTGCTTGCTCATAGTCCCACCATAGAAGAGCATGACCTTTGAGTTTAGTCTTTTCCACCTTCACCATCTGTTCATCTGAAATGTATTCACTTTCAAAGTAATTATCCATAGAAGCAATCCAATCAAGCAATTCTTCTTCATTTAATTTACCACCATACATAGGAAGATCAACTTTTTCCTTCATTGAATCACCTTTCACTGCTTTGAGCATCTTTACCATCCTCTGATCTTTAAGGTCTAGTTCTTCATCAACATCTTCATATTCTTCATCATCTTCCTTTGTTTCAGTTTATTCATTTGCATCTCTCCTTTTCTTTATCTCCAAGGTATCAAGCCTTTCCAACACAACATTGTGTGATTCCAAAAGCTTAACATGCTTCTCCTTCAAATCCTGCAACTCTCTAGCAGCACGAACACCTTTCAGAGGCATCTTCACCAATCAACTTTCTTCAAGCTTGCAAAAATCAAGTAAATCACCAGTAAAATATGCTTTTCCCTGTGATCTAATAGCACTTGATGCAAGCAAGGTGGTGATAACTCACAATCAAACTCAATCTGGTCAAACTTCAACAAGAAATCAACCTTCACAACACAACTCTCTTAAACTATCCCTAGACAACACCAATAGGCTTCTAGCCTTCAAAGATAAAAAAATGGACTTATCTTTTGGACAAGGCCATAAAAAGGCTTGAAAAACACCTTCAAAGACTCACAACAGACCCTAAACCAAAATACAAAAGAGGTTCAAGTGATTTCTTTACTACAATGTTGAGATCCAATAAACCGCCTTAGTTTTAGGCTACTAAATTAGCCTTGTTTTTCAAAGGAAGTACTTCCTAGACTTGTTTTTTTTGTCAAAAATCCACAAATAGCCTGTAGTTGTGTGTCAAAACACCACATTCCATCACTTATTCTCAAATTTAGGGCTTCTAGATCACTGTCCCATCAAACCCTCACCTTTGATGCAAACAACCTAGGGTTTATTAAAACTCACAACTTCAGGACTTTCCCAACTGAACCAATGCATCCAACACTTTTCTTATACCTTGCACAAACCCAAAAATACATCACAAGACTAATTCTATCAGTATTATATCAAAACCCTACTTTGGTTCCTCATTTTCACATGGAAATTATATTTTCCAGCCCCAGGGCATCATTCCTTTCCTCACAACTCACTTCTCTTCCCCTCTAAAACATGTAAAAATATATTATACCATTATAACATACATTTCCATTGAGAAACAGACTTGACAGTAGGTGGAAAGGCTTATTACATTATTTAATTTTCAACCTGGCCTTCTCTGGTTGTTGCAAACAAATTTCAAAAAACAAAAGAAATCACTCTCAAAATTTATTACTGGACTCTCAAAATTGATGGAAATAAAAGTTAACACATGCTAATATGTTCCAAAAGAGATTTAAAATCATCTTCAAGTCTGCACATGTCATATAGAATAGGAAAAGTTTTGAAAACACAGAAAAAATGTAGAACATTATTTTCTTATTGAAATACTTTAACTCAACAACCACCAACCCATTCTCATGCCATTTTATGCCTTTAAATACATTTGCAATTCAAAACCAACCTCCAAATGTTCCTAACTATTTTTAAACTCCTAAGAATCTTAATATCTTGTAAAACTGCATTTTAACAACTTTTGATTGACAGCTTTTTGTGCAACCTTCTACATTTAGACTCTAATGACTGTAAACCACCCAATTACATCAAAAATGGTCTTTTGGACCTTATTTAACATAATTTTAAACTCAAAACACCCCCACTAATTGACTAACCACCTATCAAGCCTTTAGGATATCAAATCTTTGTCAATAAGGTGTAGGTGCTCCTGCACCACCTTGCATTGTTGTGTATCCTAAACAATGTTATCATCATCAATCCATCGATTCGATCAATCAACCTTAGCTTGGTTTTCAACAAAATCCAAAAATAGAGCACTGATATCATCACACATATCCATATCCAAATCATCATTATCACAAAATCCAAAACATTTAAAAAATCAGAAAAATCCAAAAATCATTTAGAAAATTGGAAAATCCAAAACATTCATAAAATCAAAAAACCTAAAAGCATCCAAATCATATTTGTGAAGTGGTTTTTCCTTATTGCCCTAGTATTCCAGTTTTTGACTTCACTTTTTATTTTTTGTGGAAGTATTCAAGGTAAGGTAAGGTCGGTAAGGAAGACGTGCAATGCGCCATGGGGTGGCTGCATGACTTTCCTTTACCATTTTTCTTTTCAGAGGAGCGCCCAAGACAAGTGTCGAGACAATAGATATTTGCTGCAAAAAAATTCTTCAGAAAGCATAAGTTTTTGACTGAGTGACATGTCGTCTCTCTACCAAAGGAGGACTATATATTTTAAATAAATATCTTTAAAGATTGATGGAGCTTGCTAGTTTCTCAGGACGAAAGCTTCCAATCAGTGCTTCAAGATGATGTGATTAGTCGGTAAGAAGTAATTGTTGAAATACCATTTTTAAGATTTGATTGGGTATTGCTCTCTATATTTAAAATATCTAAAATAAATTAATGCAGTAGCTAAAAAGTTAATGCAAAGATCTTTTGCGGCCTAACCAAGGGATTACAAATTAGATTGCGAGCTATTAGGTATCAACATTTGGCGACATCTACTTTTGGGCTTAGGCAGTGTTTTTTCTCTAACAACTATATAAGAAAGGCGATGAAACCAAAAGAAAAAGGATTTTTCTAGGAGAAATTGTTTTCTTTGTGAAAATCTGATGGTTTTCTTTTTTAGTTTTCCTTAAAGTTTTAAGAACTATTTTCAGAAGCAAGTTATAGAACTACTTTATTCTGGAAAATTATATCTATTAAGGTTTAAACTATTGTCAGATTGGCATCTGACCTTTGTTTCAAAGTTTAATTTTAATTAAAGCACAAACTATTGAGGGGAATTTATTGAGACTGCACACGTATGGCCTTTTTCAAGCTTTCTTTATTTATATTATCGTTTTGAATGAAATATTGTGTTTTTCAAGCTATATTTTGGTAGTTTAAATAATAGATTTCTATGCTTTATGCTTGTGCTGTGGAATATAAATTTTGGGAGAAATTTGACTGT
Organism: Sequoia sempervirens; assembly: GCA_007258455.2. Classification (NCBI taxonomy): domain Eukaryota; kingdom Viridiplantae; phylum Streptophyta; class Pinopsida; order Cupressales; family Cupressaceae; genus Sequoia; species Sequoia sempervirens. The sequence continues at coordinate 443,533,341 of VDFB02193867.1, forward strand.
CATTGGAATTTTCTATTTTCCTTGAAGTTGTTACTTTTCTGTGCTATGTTGTATTAGGAGACAAATTTCTTATAATTTCTAAAATATTTTTATTTTACTTTAAGAAATCTTTATGTTTGATCGGACCTCAATGCACACTGCCTGTAGAAAGATTTGAAAGTTTGCACTGTGCTTGAAGTTAGCCTTTGATGTTCGTTCTCTTTCCAACAATGAGGGGTTGTAGCATTTTGTGTCCTTTATATAAATCATAGGAATAATTTGGGTTTGAAATGTTGTAAAAGATTTGGCACATCACCTTTTATGTTATATATTTATATTTCTTTTTTCTCCCTTATCTCAAAACCCCAAAAGAAGAGCCCAAAATAGAGCATCCTCAAGAGGCCATTTCTTGTACTCTTAGTTACCTAGCTTAAATCCTAGAAGGAGAAGAACTACAAGTTCTATATCACCTGTAAGGAGCAATAGAGCAATAAGTTAGAGCCCATTATCTAGAGGCTTATCCACTCCACTCAGAGGCTTAAATTTCCAGATAAGATTGCCTGTATATTTGATTCATAGAAATATTTTCTTCATGGCTCAAGTACTGCCTCCTACTCCAAGAAATTTTGTCACATGGGACAATGGTAGTCCACTTCAACCACCCACACCCCCAGATGTATGGCTTGCCATACCTGCTAATGCCCTCAAGGCTATTCAAAAGTTTTCCAGAGAAGAATTTAAGACCCCTTCCAAAAACCTTCAGGATATAGCGAAGGTATGTATAGTGCATAACATAGTGGAGGAAAATGTTGCTCTAAGGCTATTAGCCACATCTTTTAAAGGAAAGGCCCAAGATTGGTATCAATCTTTGGTCTCGGGTTCTATCATCTCATGGGACTAGCTCAGAGGATGCTTGTTCAAATGTTTTTCAGAAAAAGGGGACCGCTCCTCACTATTACATTAGTTAATTACCATTAAAAGGGATCCTAGAGAAGCCATGAGCGAATTCAACACTAGGTTTGATAAACTTGGTAGAAGATTCACTTGACTACTCATCCCCTAGGTGTGATGGCATTCATATTTTATCTGAAGGCTATCAATTTGGACATTGTCATTATGATGACTTCCATGGGTGGAGAAATCCTTCCCGATGCTTATGAGTTTGTGGTGCGAGCAAAACACAGTTTGATTGATGTTGGGAAGCTACCGCCCTGACCTCCTATGCCTATGTTCACAAAACCCTTTGGAATGATACAAGAAAGAGCCTGTTCAAATACACCTGCTATACAAAGTAGCACTTTAGATACACCCCAGTCTATGTATGTGTATCCTTTCGCACAAAGCAACGTGTCAGGCTCAAGTTTAGTCATGACTAACATTAATGATATGAAAAATATCATGAGGACTCTCATTAATGAATTGGTCATTCTTAAACGACAACAGGTAATGCCAACGAAGGTGAATGCTTAGACTTACGGTGGAAGAAAGCTCCCTTATCAACAAAATTCATACCAAGGTCTTTCCCGAGGATGAAGCCAATAGGCGACATCTATAAACCAAATAGTTTTGGTCACCATGCCACTTCAAATGGTAAAAGGAAGTCAAAGCAAAGAATTGATCCCAGGCCAAAATAATTTGGTGGAAGAGGATGATGCATGGTGCCTCACCTGTAGTGATGATCATTTCCCGTAGAATTGCTTGAAGGAAAATATGCACAAGTGGATGACGAAAAAAAGAAGCAAAGGTCCACCCCTAAATATGGATGAGTGTGAGTCATCCAAAATAGAGAATGCTCATTTCCAAGCACAATTGAGAGGGATTCCCTCAGAACAACAAGATAACGTAGCACCCGATCAAACATTGTTCTCATGGTTGGAGGGAGAAGATGCAGTATATGCAAACAAAGCTCAAATGATTGGCGTTCCATCGGTGTAGTCCGATTACAACATGAGATCTAAAAGAAGGATCATAGGGAAATATGTGCAAAAATCCCCGCCACGTCCATAGCCATGACAACTGTTCCCCCCAGAGAGGCAGGCTTTGCCACCCATTGTCCGACCTTGTTCATAGCTACATAATATGCCACCAATAGAAAAAGAGGTGAATAAAGTACCAGGCCCAATCATGATAGAATGTTATCTCCCAAAAACAAAAGAGATATCACCATTTAAGCAAAAGGTCCAAGCATTTGGGACGATTAATGTAGTGGAGCAATTAAAGAAGGAACTTGCTAATGTGTCGTTATGGGACATCATATCAATTCCAGAATAAAAAACCTTGCTACAAGAAGCATTAAAGGTGGAAGGGAAAACTTTGCAGGTGAGCGCGGCTCAGTCGAACAATCAAAGTGAAAATAATGAATCTGCGCTTCCCCTTAGACTCTAAAAGCAACAACTTATACAAATAATGTGATCAACGTTAAAGAAAAAGAGGTAAGCAAGACCAAGCCCACACCTTTATTTTTAATGCTTATAGTAGGAGACCAATTGTTGCATAATAATATGATTGATTCAGGGGAAAGCATGACTGTCATGCCAAAACAAGTGGATAATGCTTTAAAACTTAAGTATGAACCCCTTGAAAGGGGAATCATGCAACTAGACAGAAAAAGGGTCCCGACCATTGGTCGAATAAGAGACCTGCCTCTGACCCTTTTCTCCTACCCAAGCCAAACAGTCACTCAGGAAGTGGTAGTAATATATATCCCATCTATTTTTTGGATGTGTCTATCAAGAGATTTCACCACCAAATTGGGTGGGTATTTGGAACTTGATTGGTCCCACTTGATTTTAAGGACTAACAAGGAACAAAGATGAAGATTCTTTTAGAGCTGTTGCTTCTTGAACATATTTCAGACAATGCGTTCCTATGTTTTGAAGCCGCACATACCGCTATATCTCAACAAGAGAAATATTGTGTTGAAATGCTAGAGGATGAAGAGGATACAAGTGAGCGAACTCCTGAAGAAGAAGTGCTGCTTAACCAATTCATTGATTCTGATCCATTCAACAACTTCCATGTAACTGGGCTTAGCACTTATGTAATTTTTGATGACAATCAAAATTCTCTGAAACTAGTAAAGGACGAAGAGAAATATGATGACCTGCCTAATAATCGGATATGGACTCTTTTTTTTACAATGCCAAGTGTAAGGCTAGCACTGGTCTAGGTGTCCGTTTGCTCTCTCCAATGGATCTGAGACACTCAAAGCTTACCATTTCATGTTCTCGTGTTTAAATAATGACGCCGAATATGAGGCCTTAGTTCATGTCCTAAATCTTGCACAAAGAATGGGTATAAATAGAATACAGGTCTTCAGAGATTTAGAGTTGGTGATGAGCTAGGTTTGTGGTCAAGTAGCAACAAAGTATACCCAAATGAGGTCATACAAACATTGAGTTTGGGACCTGATTAAGAGTTTTGAAGCCTTCAACATACAAGTTATTCCTTGATTACAAAATAACATAGTTGCAAATGGCATTAGTCGGGTCGGAATTTGAACTAGTTTTTGACTCAACTAGGAAAAACGCAGTTCAGGCCATTGTCCGATCCTCAATTCCAGACAATGACAAGAATTGGTAGGTTTTCCATGACGATGCTCAGATAGCTACCTTCATGCAAAAGGAGGGAATGATTCTTAACACTCCAACCTTAGGAACAAAATTCTCTGATGGACATATCATCTAATTAAAAGGGAATAAGCTACAGAGAGGATTAATTTCCCTTGAGAATATTTTTGACTATGAAGATGCAAGAAATGACAAACAAAGGTTCATGCAGAAGAGATAGATTATGAAGAACTTGATGTCAGGAGTGGCAGAAGGTTGAAAGTTAGAAAAAAGGTTCTAACTAAAGATAAAGAAAGACTAAGGGATCTATGTTATGAATATGATGGAGTTATGGCCTGGACTTATGATGACCTTAGAGGTTACAACCCTAGTATAATTCAACATACCATAGACTTGGAGGATGGGTCTAAACCTGTCCAATAGAAGCAAAGGCCTGTCAACCCAAAGGTTGAAGCATTAATGGCACAAGAGCTTACCAAGTTGGTATAGTCCAAGATAATATATCCAATCAAACATTCCACCTAGGTGTTGAACCTGGTACCTGTCTAAAAGAAGAATAGTGATATCAGACTCTTCATCAATTTGCAAGATCTAAATAAAGCATCACTTAAGGACCATTACCCCTTGCCTTCAATGGAGAAAATTTTATAGATAGTAGTTGGGTTTGAAATGTTCTCACTGCTCGATGGTTTTGTAGGGTATAACCAGGTATATGTGAAGGAGAGCGACCAACACAAAATAATGTTTACCACTAAGTGGGGGATGTTTGCATATGTTAAGATGCCATTTGGCTTATCAAATGTTGGTGCAAAATTTCAGCGAGCAATGGATATTGCCTTCAAAGGTTTAATTAACTTGGTCATTATGATATATCTAGATGACTTAATAATATTTTCAAAATCAAAAGATGATCACTTTAACCACCTGGAAAAGGTTTTCTAGAAATGTCAATAGTTTGAGATTTCTCTTAATCCCAAAAAATGTGTTTTTGGGGTACCTCAAGGTAAGCTACTTGGATTTATAGTCTCAAAAGAGGGGATATCAATAGATCCTGAAAGGTTTAGGTCCATAATAGAATTACCTCTACCAGTGAACCAAAAGGGACTCCAATCATTCTTGGGGAAGATCAATTTCATCAACAGGTTCATTTATGACTTCGCTGGTATTGTGAGGCCTATTTCACTAATTATTCAAAAGAATCTACCATTCAAGTGGACCTTAGAAGGGAAAGAGGCCTTTGAGCAAATAAAGATAGCAATTTCTGCTGCTCCAGTCTTAGCTAATCCAAAATTTCCCAAGGATTTTCTACTCTATGTATATAGTGGTCAGGATAACATAGCTTCGGTACTTACTCAAAAGGGTGATGAAAATGAAGGAGAACACCCTATCGCATTCTATTCTATAACTTTTAAAGGGTATGAAATGAGGTACAAATTTGTGGAAAAACAAGCTTTTGCCATAGTTAAAATTTTGAAGAAATTCTTACACTTGGTGTTGGCCAATAAAATCACTATCCTCGTAGCACATCCCAGTGTGTGGGAGTATATCATTGAGGGCGAGATCAACGAAAAAAGAGAAAACTAGATCACTAAGATCCTAGAGTATGATGTAGATGTCCGACCAACTAAGCTGGTCTAGGGAAGAGGTCTGTGTGAATATATCGTACATGAAACTAATCTTGTGCTCGAAAGGGAGGTTCATTGAGTATATTACAATCAATTTGAGTCCAACAAATCTTGGGCTACTAATCAAACATGACACATGAAAAAAGGATTTTACCCAACCAGTTTGCCATCTAATAAAAGGAGGTAATATCGATTGCAAGGCAAAAGGTATGTACTAATTGAAGATGCACATTTTAAAAGGAATTATGATGGTGTGCTACTTTGGTGCCTTGACACCCTACAAGCAAAGAGGGTTCTTAATGAATTTCACCATAGTCCTGAGGGTGGAAATTTTTATTTCCAAGACTACTGGTTTAAAAATAATGAGGGAAAAATATTATTGGCCCTCTATGTTCATTGAAGCACATCATCTAGTACATAGGTGTACTCAATTCAAATTTTTTGTTGGAAAAAGGAGGAATGCTGCTCAACCCTTGAGCCTAATTATGACTGAGGAACCATTTTCCTAGTGGGGTTTGGATTTTATCGGTATGATAAATCCTATTTCTAGTGCCAGACATAAGTGGATCCTCACGGTGACTGATTACTTCACAAGGTGGGTAGAGGTTGTAGCCCTAAAGAATGTGACAGAAGGAGAAATTGTTAATTTTCTCAAAGAACTGGTGACCAAATTTGGGCTACCCAAAACCATCATATCCAAAAATTCCCAAGATTTTTTTGGGTCAAGGATGGCATACTTTGCTATCTGGAATGGAATTTTTCTTAAAAATTCATCAAATTACTATCCACAAGGGAACGGTCTAGTAGAGTCCACCAAGAAAAACCTAATTAGATTAATTAAACGCATCAAGTTAGAACAACAAAGAGACTGGCACATCTATGAGCGGCTTTGTGGGTGGAACAAATTACCCCCAAGCAAATTCTAAATACTTTTCTTTATGAGTTGGTATATGGAAAATAAGTGGTAATGCCCATTTCTATAGAAATCCCTACTCTACAACTATTGAAGGCCCTAAAAGTTGAAGAAAATGGTGGAATGGAAGTGTGACTAGCAGAACTCAAATTGGAAGATGATAGAGAAAAGGCCCATGGAGCTATGATCAACCATCAACAGATGGTCAAGCAATGGTTTGAAAAAAATGCCTCTAGTCTAGAATTCAGGGAAGGGAGCTTAGTGCTAAAATATGATGAACGCACTGCAAAAACAAGACAACACACAAAATTTGAAGGACTATGGAAGGGAACCTTTTGAATCAGTCCATGTAAAGAAAAGAACGCATATGAACTTGAAGATCTAGAAGGAAATGTTTTAGGTATACCAATGAATAGTATTTATCTGAAGATTTTCCATTAAAATGCATAAGTTCTTTGAAAACTTTAAGCAATTATATATCATATGTAAGGTTTTGTAATTATCTCAAAGTTTTAGAATAAAACCTAAAGGACACTAAGAAATAAGTAACTTGTATTATATTTATCGGGAGTTCTACATATATGCAAGCCCAAGGCCTAGATTCAAACATGAGACTCTTTAGTGAGCCCAAAAGGGTTTACAAAGCAAAAGATAAAGAAGGAAGGAGTAACGCGCAAAAGTAGTTTGGAGGTGCCCTCGACGGTCACCTAGGAACAATAGAAGACTCACTATCAGGCTTTCTTTCTTTTTATTTCTTTCTCTTCTTCTCTCTATCTAGTTGCAAAAGGAGGGCTGAAGAACATGGTAGACACAAACATGGGCCCAAAGCCTACTCATTACTACTCTGCACTAGGAAGTTGAAGTGTTTTCTCTAGGCCAGTCCTGTAACAAGCTCCACACCATACCTACGAAGCAAGAAAATTCCTGCCGGCTGTGAAGAATGTTGATGTGTTACAATTTCCATGGTGTAGAAGTCAGAAAGAAGGGGTAGTTAGGGCATTTTTATACCAAAGTCCACATGCCTCCAATGGTTCATGGCACTCAGGATACCATTTCCAGGGATAGCTAATTGCATTATTTCTCCAAGAACTTCCATCAGTGAGGTGTCAAACATCTCTTGACATAGCTCAACTATCATAGGTTTGGACACATTTAGGTCTAGCAGTGAGGCCACAAAGCAAGAAAGCACGTTTCAATTATTCCGAAGCTAGTTCTCATCTGAAATGAAGTCAGTACCCTCCACCCATTTGACCACAGTCATGATAAGTGGGTCACATTTCTTGACCAATTGTTTGATTTGATCACTAGTAATTTCTCCCACAAAGATGTATTGCAACCTCCATGGAAGGAGCCGAATAGGGGTCCCCAAGCTAACATACATTCTAGTAAAGTGGCAAATTCTAGCAAAAGGGAAAGAAAGTAGATGAAAGGACAACTAAGTTAGAGAGATTTATTTTTGAATGAATGTTGCAAAAGGTGGCGTGACTATATATAGAAAAGGATAACCAACAAAATTGATCAACTGAATATCTATTTTTGGTTGGACGACAATGAGAAAATTTGAGATAGAATAGATTGAGGTAGATAAATCATATAGAGGATCCCATAGAATGTCTTAAGAAATAAATTGGGACGTTGGGAGTAAATTCTCTAGTGCGCCGATTATTGACATGTGTCCATCACCATCATCAGTGCCAACTATCACATTAATGAGAAAAGATGAGGTTAACTCACTTTAAAAGAAAAATCTTTGACAGATTAATGGTTACATTTTTCAAGGGTACTTTGCACCACTTCAACATGTTTGGTGTGACAAAAAGAATGCTTCTCAAGGAAATATTTATTTTTAATTAAGAGGCAGTGAAAGCAATGTACTAATGCCATCCCTACAATATTTTTGGCATTCCCAAGGGATATAGATCTTTATTCCACATGTATCATCCTAGTGGCATCATTTAATAACCCAACAGTAATAGCGTAGCCTTGAATTCATGTACCGGAAAGATCATTGATTATGCTCAAAAGTATATTTTTCTTTTGAGGGAAAAGGTCACTGACCGCTATCCCTAAGAGGTTCTCTGCAACTTTTGATATAGTCATGGTAGGACCCTCAACTTCTGGAAGAAAGGCCACAATTTCAAGCCAACGACTTGGTTATGCCAATATTTTTGGGCGAAAGTCTTTCACTAATGCCCCAACTATAGAGGAATGACCTTTTGAGTATTGCAAGAAGGTTCCCGTGGATAAGCCTATGAAAAGAGAAGTGGTACAAGATATCGCCAATAATGTTTTTGATCCCAAGTTGTCGGTCAACCCTAAAAGCCTTAGGGAAGGTGCGTTTCAAAGGAAGGAAAAGTATGGGACACCTGAGAGATTTGTTCTTTGGTTATGGGATTGTGGCTTGCTGCAGTTCATGTTGCCCATTGTACATCCATGCCTTGAATTGGTTGATGCATGTGCCAAGAAATTTGATGAGGTAACTAAGGTTATCCAAAGCAATAGGTTTAGGGTTACCATTTTTGGTCAAGCCATACAGGATATGCTATGTATCCCTATGACCTGAGATTTAGAGATATTAAATGAAGAAAAGATGGATCTTTTCAGGGAAGAAAAGGCTAGAAGAGAAAAATTTTATGAAGAAGAAACAAGGGAATAGACAGATAAGGGCCATCTTCCTTTTCCTCTATCAAATGATATTTTCAAGAGGGACACTCATGTGATATTTTTGATGCTGGCTTGGGTATTTGGTCTTGACAATGATGCCTAGGTTCTTCCTTTTCAGTTCGGCCTAGTTTTTGAGCTAAAGAGAGAAAAGATCTAGAGGCATTATGATTTTTTTGAGGTGATAGCTGGGAACATGTTGGACCAACTAAAAAATTATGGGACTAATTCAGGTACGCTTCCTTCTTGGTCCATTTGATTTTGCATCAAAATTTTGAATATTTTGGGAAAAAAGTGCCAGTGTCTAGACTGAATGAAAGGAGTTGTCTTCAACCGGTTTTTGTATGGACCCATTTGCTTTCTAAAATAGGGGATTATTATGGGTTTGCGAATTAATTTTTGAGGCCCATACTCCAAGAATTGTTACTTTGTCCTATGGGGTGTTTCTCTCCTAAGGTTTTACAATGGATAAGGATCTCGCAAAACCTAGTGGACTACTTTTTGGGTGCAGATTTCACATTTATTAGATTTCATGGTTTTCCCAATGAGTCTTTTTGACTCCCCAAGTTTGTAACAGAAATATTTTTCACATTGGAAGCATGCCTCCAGTTGATCATTGTTGACAAAATCTACGATGTGGGGAGAAACAAGATGAGGTTGTATTCGCTTCCTCTCAATATTGCTAACAATTAGGTATCGCTTATAAAGGATTTTATGAAGAGGAACTCAAGAATCTATAGGCGAATTTGGGCCTAGTCATCATTTGTGATAAGTGGGACTATAATGCAAGGGGAATTTATAGCATGAAGCATGAGGATTGAGAATACTTTGAAAGGAGGAAGAACGTGACTCAGGAAAGTGCATAGGTATATATTGACTTGAAACATATTCCTTTCAAGTGACCAAAATGACTGAGTTTCTATACGCCAAAGGTCTAGTATGACAGGAACCTCTCAATAAATAAGTCCATCAACACATATCTAAAGAAAAGGGGATGGTCGGAAAGGAAGGAAGCAGATTTTTGGAGGTTCCAATGAGAGTTGCATTGTCCCAACCTTCTTGTTAGACAGTTCCCACAAGATGAAGAAGTTAAGAATTTCTATGATAAAGAGGCTAGCTCCAACAATAGTAATCTAGAAACCAACCATGAAATCAATGCAGAACAAGTTGCACAACAGAACCACCAACCTTGAGCATCTGCTAGTCAAAAATATTTGAGACAAAAGGATTGGCAGGCTTTGTCTGCCTCCAATGCCTAGAGTAAACAAAAGAAACCTTGACGGTCCACAAGAGCATCATCCATTGTAGTCGCCGAGGGTCAATTTTTAGAGGGATCAGTGGTTAGAAGAATAGATCATGTCAGCTCTGGTCGAGAGAAAAGAAGGTGGCTTGAAGGGCTAGACATATCTGAAATGCCAGCTTGTGGAGAAGAAGCAGAGTCTGCTTTCTAGGATGTGTCGATCATCGTGGTTCAGGTAAGTTTTACTCCTCTTCCCATTTCTACATCTTTGATTACCCCCTCTCCTTCTCCTTTGGGAAGGAATTCTCCATCCACAGACCCTGATTTAATAATCCTAAATGTACCTTTCCCTATTCGGAGTGAAATTCCTGAAATTACCCCGCCAAACAAGCAACATCTGTTTCAACTGCTACTAACTCTTTATTCACCCTATCAAGGGACCCTTTTGAAAGAGCTGAAGCATCAATATTAACCCACACTCTCTATCCAACAACTTCTGAAAAAACACCTTTCTACCTGCTAATGTCTTTGTTTACCTCTACCGGAAAATCCCCTGCTTAGCCTTAGCTGGGTGTACCACCCTTTTCCATGATAAAGCTCCCTTTTGCCTCTCCCCATACCCATACATCTAAAGTATCCCCTTTTGTTACCATTTTTAGTTTCTGTCCTAGTGCCCTTATTGTAGCATAAAACATCGATGTTCCTCAAACTCTCCAAGATCATTTCAATGCAAGAAAGATGGCCCAACGAAATGCTAAATAGAGGTGGCTTATGAAAATGTTGAGTTACCAGCTGCTAAGAAGATCGAGGCTTGTTAAAATGAGGAGTGAAATTCTCTTTTGATTAGTACCATGACTCCACTCGTGGCTAAGCCTGAAGGGTAGATGCAACTGAGGATTATGAAATCTTGACAACAGGCCTAGATCTAACCAAAACACATCCACGCAACAAGGTGGTCTTAGCTAAGACCACCTAGAAGGTGGTATACTCAGACTATGAAAAGTGAGGTAGAAAGTTAAAAAAGTGTGAGACGGAGTTGGTGAATGTAAGGGAAATAGTGGGAGGACTTCAAACTAACCTTAAAGCTAAGGATGTTGAGTTGGCCCGCATAACGCAGGTTTAGAGTAAGCAAGGGGAAGACTCAATATTTCTTAGAGAAGCACAAAGCCAATAGGTTTGGATGCATGCCGAAATTGAAAGGTTAAAAGTTGATCTCTCTATCCAACATCAAACCAATGCAGGGTACAAAAGTACTCAGGAAAACTTATAGAATGAGTTGGGTAATGTCCGATCTTAGTTTTTCGATGCTATTCGGAAGGCAGAGGCGGACATAGAAAAATTGAAGCTAGAAAAACAAGAAGTTGTGTTCGCATTGTAGACTTGTGATTTAGAGAGACAAAGAGTAAGCTCCGAACTGGCAGATGCTCTCAAGGAAAAGGGTCAAATAGAGGAAAATACAAAGACTAAGGAGACTCAGCTCAATCAAGAGCTGGCTGCCATTTGAGAGATCGGGTCTCCCCCGCTATTGAAAAGAATGGTATCATTGCATTGGGAGTGGATTGCAGCCACAGTTGTTGTTCTTAGGCCTGTTATTCAAATTTTGAAGGATGTCTAGGAAATAAATGAGAAAATTAGCTCAATGACTGATCATGTTTTGCAGAAATGTGACTCTCGAGAGGTGGAGTCACAAATTTTTATTTCCAGACTTTTTGTGGCCTTTGATGAAGTTTTAAAGGATGCTGGAATTATTGACTAAAGAACTACCTATATCAAATCTAGTGAAATTGTCAACTCCTAGAAGATTGCTAAGAAGTGTAAAAATTGCTAGATAGTGTTGGCAAGGAGAGTTGAAGAGAATGAAAAGGACTTTAATGTTTTGATCAACAACGAATTACCTCCCCTATTTTCCCTAGAAGGAAATGTGTAGACTGTGGAGAAAATTACAGAGGCTATCAAATATAAAGACCTGACTGCTACTGAGCTTTTGAGTTTGAGTACACTGCGCATGACTGATGAGGTTGAGCACAATATTTACTACCTTTCTCACCTTTATCATTACCTTGGAGTGGTTACTTCCAGATGGGAGGATCATGTCTTTCAAAGAATTTTTCCAAATTGATCAAGCCTATAGGCTCATCTGTAGTATGTCCTTACCCACTGAGGAAGAATGGAAAGCGTAGCATTCCTCCTTCAAACTTTAGGAATTTCTAGAGAGTTGGGTTCGTACCTCCACAAGTGAAGGCCCCTATGACTCGCTAGAACTGTGAAGTGGTTTTTCCTTATTACCCTAGCCTTCCAGTTTTCAACTTCGCTTTTTATATTTTACGAAAGTATTCAAGGTAAGGTAAGGCTAGTAAGGAAGATGGGAAATGTACCATGGGTGGCTACACAACTTTCCTTTATCATTTTTCTTTTTGGAGGAGTACCCAAGACACGTGTCAATACAATGAAGATTTGTTGCAAAAACATTCTTCAGAAAGCATAAGTTTCCGACCGAGTGACGTGTCATCTCTCTACCAAAGGAGGACTATATCTTTTAAAGAAATATCTTTAAAGATTAATGGAACTTGCTGGTTTCTCTTTGCTTATTTCTCAAGACCGAAGCTTCCAGTCAGTGCTTCAAGATGATGTGATTAGTTAGTGAGAAGTAATTGCTGAATATTGTTTTTAAGATTTGATCGGGTATTGCTCTCTATCTTTAAAATATCTAAAAGACATTAATGCAATAGCTAAAAATTTAATGCAAATATTGTTTGCGGCCTAACCAAGGGCTTACAAATTAGATTGCGACCTATCAAGTATCAACATCTTACAACATTTACTGCTGGGTTGAGGCAGTGTTTTTTCTCTAATAGCTATATAAGAAAGGCGATGACACCAAAAAAAAGAGGATTTTTCTAGGAGAATTGTTTTCTTTGTGAAAAGAATTGTTTTCTTTTTAGTTTTCCTTAAAGTTTTAAGAACTATTTTTAGAAGCAAGTTATATAACTACTTTATTTTTCCAAATTATATCTATTCAGGTTTAAACTATTGTTGGATTGGCATGTGACCAATGTTTCAAAGTTCAGTTTTAATTAAAGCAAGAACTATTGAGGGGAATTTATTGAGACTGTGCAAGTATGGCCTTTTTCAAGCTTTCTTTATTTATATTATTGTTTTCAATGAAACACTGTGTCTTGCAAGCTATATTTTGGTGGTTTAAATAGTGGATTTCTATGTTTTATGCTTGTGTTGTGGAATAACAATTTTGGGAGAAATCAGACTATGCCATTGGAATTTTTTGTTTTCCTTGAAGTCGTTACTTTTCTGTGCTATGTTGTATTAGGAGACAAAGTTCTTATAATTTCTGAAATATTGTTCTTTTACTTTAATAAATATTTATGTTTGATCGAACTTTAATGAACACTGCCTGAGGAAAGATTTGAAAGTTTGCATTGTGCTTGAAGTTAGCCTTTGTTGTTCATTCTCTTTCCAAAAATGAGGGGTTGTGGCATTCTGTGTCTTTTATATCAATCATGGGAATAATTTGGGTTTGAAATGTTATAAAAGCTTTGGCGCATCACCTTTTATATTTTATATTTACATTTTTTTTTCCCTTATCTCAAAACCCCAAAAGGAGAGTTGAATTTCTATAAAAAATCTGAAGGTATTCAATGAGACACAATTTGTCCCCCACTCATTGAATTTCCCATAAGACTATTGGAGAGATGCAAGCTTTGATGATCAACAATATTAAATTCCAAAAATAGGTCAAAAGGTCAAAAAATGTCAAAAACATGGTTATCTGAGCTATGTCATCTCTGAGCTTAAACATAGGCTAGGCTAATATTTGATCAACCCTCGAGACACAAAAACACAATTTTTTTTTAAATAACCTAAAGACCAAAAAAAAATCCTCATAACATTTCAAAAACATCAAAAACATCCAAATATTTGAAAAGAATCCATCTGTCTCGTTTTGCTTCACCCATGATAATCAATCATCCATAATAAATCAATCGTTATCTCCACCCTTTGGAAAAAAAAAACAAAAACAACCACAACAATCAACAAAATCAAACTTCAAAGGTAAAATCAAAATCGAAACAACAAACTTTTAAATGCAAAATCAAACTCTTAATCTTTTTAGCAAACATGTCAATTGACCTTATATCAATAGCCTTTCAAACAACCTATTCACTTGTCACCATCCACTAACATGCCCTAGGATGCATCCTTCCTAGAATGGGCATTATCTTTGGCAATCACTTTGGATTCTTATCCTCAAAACACATCCCTTTGGCTATAGGTATGAGGAACACTGAATTGTTTGTTTACTTGATCTTTTATTTTGATTTATCTTATTGTGCTCATTCCAAGGACCTCTCGATGATATCTATCAAAACAATTTAGAGAGAAAGGAATGTGGCATTGATCATTATCTTTTGTTTGCTATGCTTGTTGGATATTCTTGTAATATAACCTTGGCAAATACTTGCTTTGTTAGGTATGTATGGAGGGTGTTTTGAATAGCTTGTTGACTATTACATTCAAAGGTTATGCCTTTCTATATTTTGGTCCAAGATGTTTGAAATATCTAAAGTACATCCTAGTGAGGTTTTTGTATGTCAAGTGTGAACAAGAATACTCCTATTTGTTTTTCGAGTCAAATTCCATCTCGCTAGATACCCTGCCATCCTAGTTATCTATACCTTGATGTATTGTATCTATTTGTTTTATCAAACGTAAGGAAATTTGTCCTTTTCATGTTCCAATCCATGATAAGCAAATCATAATCACTCATCATTAATCTAATAAAGTCTTAATGCTTCATAGACTTGTTAGACTCTTGCATCTTCTAGGAATCAAGGGTTAATCCATCCATCTTATTCTTCTATCTTTACTAACATTTCTATCCAAATTTGTGTGATATCTCAAAATGTACATGAGGTTACCCATGGCCGATAACTATCTATACATCATCAAAATTGTCTATGTCAAATATCTGATCTTTTGCCCTCTGATTAGTAGAACCACTCCTCTTGCATTTTATCATGATCTCAATTGAAAAATTAACATTTCCACTTGATCTCTCGAGGGGGCAGTGTACCAGCGTACTTTCCACTGGGGCAATAGTGGGGCATCTATTAGAAGATTAATCTTTACTTGGTAAAGGTTATTCTTTAATTGTAACTATTTATTAACTTGTAGGAATATTCCAAAGGAATCCCTACAAGTCTTGTCTTTTTTTGTCATCTCACACATGTGTGAGGATGGCTTATTTATAATTCCTTTATTAAGGAATATTTGTAACTACCTCCTTAAGAGGTGACACTTTGCACACACATAGATGAATGGTGGCATTCATTGAGTTGGGAGTTACCTTGTAACTCCTCCTTCTCACCTTTACTTATTGAGGTGCCTCTCCTCTCATTCTTTAAGACTCATGCAAGCAAGCTAAGGCTGAAGCTCTCTCTCTCTTTGTATTATTCTTTAGGCATTTTGCCTCCATTCATAATATTGGGGTTTTTTCTTGTTTTTTCCCCTTATCAAATTCTTGTGTCTCTCTTGCTTTGGTGGTGCTTGGTTTTGCTACTTCAATCTATTTGGTAATATCTTTCCTTCAAACAATTGCTCATTTATTAGTTCTTTCCATTTTCTCTTTTTTATTTCCTTTCATGGTATCAGAGCTTGGTATTACTAATATTTTGTGAGCTACATTGTTGAAGGTTTACTAGATTTTTTAAGCACACCATTGGAGACACTCTTAAAGAGGAGAAGAAGAGCAAGTATCTAATCTTGGTTGTTTTTGTCTTCTAACCCTTGTGGAGGATTTCTTATCTAAGTATTTCTAAGTTTTTCAAATTTCAAATCTGTTTAATAAATTGCATGCATGTTTTATTTTTTGCATAAAAATTAAAAAACCCTCTAATAAAGGGTTACTTTTCAATTTTTTTTAGAACAGTTCATTAATTCTGTAATCTTTTTGGAATATTAGGCTAAATCTCTAAAAAAAATCACTATATTTTACATTTTAGAAAAAGGCTAATCTACTTTTTTGCAAATCTATAAAAATTTCTTCATATTTGCATATTCAAATTTTTTTAAAAATCTCTATAATTTATTCATATTTGTATATTAAATCTGTAAAAAAAATAAAGTATTCATTTCAAACTTTAAAAAAAATCTCTATTAAATAAATGTTGCATTAAATATCTGTTCTTTTTTCAAATCCGCTTTTAAAAAAAAAAAAATCCCCTCTACTTTTTAATAATAAAATATCAAAAAAATATTTAACAAATAATAAATTATTTTAAGGGTTTCAGCCCCTTGGTTTTGTGCAGGTTCGTAGATTAAAATTTCCTGCTCGCGCTGCTCTGTTGCCTCCATCTTCGCCTCTTTTAAAACCCCAAATAAATCTTCATAAAAGTTTATGTTCTTTTAAAAACCTTCTCTGTTATTTTTTCACCTGCTCATATAAAGTTTTAAATCAAATAACAAAAAGCCAGCCCATTTTCATGGCACTGTCTATCCAGCCCTAGGAATGCACTAGGGATGGATGCCATGCCATGCACCCATACATAGTATGAATACCTTCCAGCCCACAGTGTCGTGCCTGTCGAGTGCGTGTTTATAACTGGCAGCAAAAACAAAAAAATAGGTGACGTAAGCTGCGGTGCGGACTACTGTGTTAACCACCATCAGAATGGGAGTTGATTTGATTCATAATTAATAACATATATTAATGAGTAATATGCATTCGGTGCTATGCAATAATTTCTTCAACTACCTCAAGTTGGCGCCTAAATTTCTCCCTTTTTATCTTCAACTACTTAAATTTAGCGCGTAAATTTCTCCCTTTTTGAGAAAAATCAGTCATTTACCCACTCACATTTGTTTTATGTTGGAGCGATCACTGAGAAACTATATTCCAGCATTTGCATAGAAGCTGTATTGGAAGATTGGAAGATTTGTGCATAGTTTTCAGAACATATTACTTAGTTTTTAATTTCTGAAACCGTTTAGTAAATGACAACTGCCATTGGTTAAAGCAATTTGCATAATATGTCTGTGTTAATTATATTTGTTGTTTTACTTACAACATTTTGCACATAGGAGTAAGCACGCCATAGCTCTCCTCAACACAAAAGCTTTCCGCAAGGTATGCAATGAAGTGGCTTAAAATATTTACAAACTTATTTTAAATGCAAGAAAATAACAGACTTATTTTACTGTTAATTTATTATTAGAATTTAAAAAATAAATAAATAACTAAATTGTATTATATATAATGTAAAATTGGATAGAATTTTAAAAAATTAGATAAGAGTTGAAATTAATGGAAAATGAAATAAACATTTTTATGTTAATTTTTTTCTAAAATAATTTAATAGCTATATATTTATCTTCTTAATTTTTTTGTTCAAATTGTCAAAATCTAAAAATGAGTTTATATATTTTCTAAACATTTTTTTTTTATTGCAAATATTAATTTGGGAGTTGTTACTTTACCAAAAAAAAACTAAATAGTTATTGTATTTTTATTAGTCAAATTTTACTTTTTATTATTCAACAAGCTCATGTTTAAAAATAGTCATAGAAAGCTCCAATATCACACATTAGATGGAGGATTAGAAACATACATCCAATTACAACTATCTTATAATTTTGATTGGAAGTATTTAAAAAAAAAATCATTATTAACTCTTATAACTTTTATAGGTTAATGGATCTTATTTCTTTATATTACAAAATTTCATTCCTTTTAATAAGAAATTTGAATCTTCTTAAACAATTATTTAACAAATATAGTATGCATGTAATAAATTTTTAAACAATTCTTTAACAAATGAAAGGTATTGAAAAATATCCTACACAATATAAGCTCATTTTAGTTTACATATAGACATAATCATAACACCTTTGAGTACTAATTATATTAATAGAAAAAAAAATTGTAATTTTTATTTTACGTAGTGATTTTTTTTTTCTCTAAATGTAAATTTAATAAAAATATTAACAATAATTTAAAATAGTATTTTTTTATTAGATAAAAGGAGAAAACTAGGGCCCCTTCCCTTACAGAGCTTGAAACAACCAATAGTTCATAAACAATATGATCAAAATACCTAGAGTTTAAGAGCACTACTGGATTGACAATAGATAATAACTAACAACATAAGAAACAAAATAATAATAAGCCACCAACTAGCTACCTAGAGACCCAATCAATTCATGAAATAGCCTCCCGTTCTTTGGATATAATGTGAAACTTGAAAAAACAAATTGTAATTTTTATTTTACGTAGTGAATTTTTTTCTCTAAATGTAAATATAATAAAAATATTAACAATAATTTAAAATACTAGTTTTTTATTAGATAAAAGGGGAAAACTAGTGTCCCTTCCCTTACAAAGCTTGAAACAACCAATAGTTCATAAACATTATGATCAAAATACCTAGAGTTTAAGAGCACTACTAGATTGACAATAGATAATAACTAACAATATAACACAATAATAATAAGCCACCAACTAGCTGCCTAGAGACCCAACCAATTCATGAAATAGCCTCCTCTTCTTTGGATATAATGTGAAACTTGACTTTTAGTGAATCAGACTCATCACTTGTATCAACCCTTGTAGATTTCCCCTTCATTGAACTTCACCTCTCTTAATAGGTTGATTCATTTTGGTAGGGGTTTCATTTATAGTTTTTGATCTTTGGTATCCTTTTCTTGGGGTTTATCCTCTTTTATAATTAATGTCCTTTCTCTTGACTAGTTGTTTCCCCCTTTGGTCATGATTTCCTCAATCTAGGTTTCAATAGTAATAGGGTCTTTTTTGGTTTTTTGGTACTAGTAGTATTGCTTGAAGGTCTTGGGCTCACGTTATCCATGCTTTCTTCTTCTTGGAAATAACTATCATTTGACTTAGAATTGACACTATCTTTATCCTTAGAGTTTTCATTTTTAGATTCCCTAGGTTCATAAGGTTGTCCTCTTCCCCACTAGAAAACATTGCATTAATCTCATCTAACTTGGAATTTTCTTTCATCAAAGTCTAGTTGATCTCTTACTCCTTTTTAGGTTGGACTGACCACTTCCTCCATTTCACACCAATCTCATCTGTGTTCATGGAGTTCTCAAGAGATGACAATAGGTAATATAAGAAGATTATGAGAAAATTATGTCAGAGATGTTTTAATAGAGAAAAATAGTATGTGAATACACATTAAAATCCTCCTTCTAGTAAAAAGTACATCTTGTAATATGGTAACTTACCTCACTCCAAGGGCTTGGGAGGTCCTCTCTCTTATAGTTACTTTATAAATTCACAAGCCTATTATCCCCCACATGGAAGGAATTAATGTAATCTTTGTCCTAATACTCTTCAAGTGTTTAACTTTATTTCTCTTTGTGGAGAGGCCAACGGTTGCACTAAAGAGATGTTCAACCACCTTGAAATAGATTCCTCTAATATTGACCTTTTATTCATTATGTGATTGAGAAAAAAGTACAAAGAGGGAGGGTTCAAAACCTCTCATGGATTCAAAATATGAGTCGACACCACATTTTCTAAAGATTTTATTATTCATTTCTTTCCAAACCTCCCAATAAATATGTGAGGGGAAAAAATCCACATCTACATAATAACATGATGACTAAAGGAGGCATACCAACTTTCAATGATTGTTTCAATAGAATAGGGCATAACATAATTCACTTTAATTTTTTGAATACGATTTCCCATAATTATTTAGTATAATTAGAATAGAAGAAGAGGTGGTCCATTATTTCTTTGTTGGAATAACACAAAATACATCTTTTGGGTAGTGATAATCCAATATTTACAAATTTATATGGGTGATAGTTTTATCATGTGCAATGGTCAACCAAAAGTAGTTAGCTTTTAGGATTAATTTCCTATGTTATATCTTATTCCATCTTTTTCCACTACTTGGATTGTTGAGCTAGATGGTGTATCCAAATTTTATCAATTACCTTCCCTTGTGGTCCTTACCCCAAAAAAGTATTGTCCCATGATAAAAAAAAGGGATTCTAACAACTTTTATTTTTGGTTGTATTTGTGAGACAATAATAACAAAATCACTAATAACAAACTCCTATAGGTCTATCCACCTAGCTGGACTAAGACTTATCTAACTATATAACCTTTTACTAAGCTACCAATTCTCTTGGTAAGAATTAATAAAGTTGCATAATCTAAGGCGACTAATAAAGGGGACCCATTTCTAATAATTTGTACTCCCTAAACTATATTTGATTGTCTCTCCCAACTTTCAAATTGCATTCCAATAGATAACAAGATTATAGCTTTGCTAACATTATTCTAAAATATTTAGGAACGTTATCAGTAGCTAAAAAAATATTAATGTCTCTTCCTTGATATGTACCCAATATTTGTTGTCCTTCATGAACCCCCACCCAAATTTTACTATAAAAACTCTATTTATTTTTTGTTTTTTTCTTAAACCAAGCCCCACACTATCTTTAGTTTTGCAAACTATGTCCCAATGGACAAGCACCAATATTTTCTTCTCCACCTGTCTAGTCCAAAGGAACCTTTACTAATTTTTCTCAATTTTATATAGAATGAACATTATGTTCTACTTGCCTACCTTCACCACCTTGCCTATATATGTAAGGTTATTTTATACATTCAAATCACCTATTGTATCAATCTCTTGATAATATCATCAGGCTTATTTGTGTGCATGTATTTTGTGGAAGTTTCTAGTTTTCTTCTTTATGATCTTGGAAATCATAACATAGTATGAAAGCCATGCAAGAAAAACCCTTTCAAAAGTCTTGCATCTAACCTAGTATAGAGTTCCATGCAATTTAATTTGCATGTAATCTTAATCTTTGTTTGGGTGTGATCTCAAATTTTATTTGGGATTAATGTGATTCACATGCACCTATATAGAAATACAAAGATTTCACATCCACGTGATTGTTCGTAAATAATTTTAAATAATAATTTTTTATATTTTTTAAGTGCATTTGCACATTTTAAACATAAAATCCAAATGCACTTGTATCATATATTTTCCTACAAATCTAGTTCACACCTTAAATATTGCAATTACAAAAAAATGACTTTCAACCAAATAAATTCCAAAATAAGTAAGGAAGTAGCATGTGTACTCCCAACTGCATATAGGATATTAATATGGAAGAAAATTCCTTATCATTCAAATACCTCTCCAAAAGGAATCAATGACTTAGACCTACCATTCCTCATAATAAATTTATGAGGGTTAATCATGCTCTTTCTATGTGGATAGTAAGATTTTTGGAGGGAGATATGGCTAAAATATTATTAGATGCTACCAAATTTGAGATTAGTAAGCATGGTAAATAGTTTATCCAATTCACAAAATTATCCTACATTAGAATGTAAGGATTCATTGGTGCTCCATATAAGATTCCTAGGCATCCCAATGATAAGATGATCTTGCTACAAGTATTTAGATAATTGGTGGACACTCATGTGCATTTATGGTCCAAGAATAGATTTGGAGTTCAATTCCCCATTGTTCTTAGTATATTATCACCTAGTAGATTATGCAAGTGTCCATGGTTAACCTGTGAAATGGTACAAATGACCAAGAAATCCTATAGATCCTATTAATAGTAATTGCTACAAATAGTAAGATGCAAAATGATAAGAGGAAAGAGTAGGAACTGAAGAAACAAACTGGAGAACTATAGGAGTATATGAAACAAATAGTAAGCCCATTAATGGGTGTGTGCAAGAAGTTGAGTCCACTTTTTGGCCAAAAAGTGGAAGTGTTTTCCCTGATTTTCAGTATTTGACACATTTGACCTTAAAATTTGAAGCACTTAGAGATGAAATCTTTAAAAAAGTCACTCATCATAAAATGTAGTACTCAAAGTCTAGTTTCCAAATATGTAGTTTATTTTAATACCCGGATGATAAGAATTGATTTTCAATAGGCATTTCTAAAAACCACTGTTTAAAAGTCACTTTTTTTTTACCATACCATACACGTGTACATCATCCATATTTTGAACTAAATTATAGTATTTTCCCGATCCTTTTGGGAAAAGATTTGTGACTCATTGAAGCTTGTTCTTGATTTTTTTTGTAATTTTTTATTGAATTTTTTTTTTTTGTTAAATTTTTATTAGGAAGATTTGTCGTTTTGAAAAATCATCATGTACGACATGCATAAGATGACCTAAACTTATCAATTTTTGATTTTTTTTTTTCAAATTGAAAATAATTGTCTGAAGTTTGCTCTTGTGCAATCCGTTTGTCAAAATATTATGTTGATCAAAAGTTATTAAAATAGTAAAAAACTCTAATATTTAAAGTTTATGGACCAATTTTATTAGAAATTAATTGAAAAATAGAAAAAATAATTCAATTGATTTTTTTTACATATTTAGAATCTGCATTGTTTGATCTAAAATGGGTTTTAATTTTGTCAGAAATTTTTTGAAAAAAAGTCATCAGCCATATGTCCAAAGTCGATATTTTTCTTTGACATTGTTAGGGCCTTCAATTTGCAGGTCAAACCAGGTTGAAGGCTTAGGTTCGAACTTCCAAAGATTTTCCCGAACCGAAAACCTTGGCAAAAACCCACCCATGATGCAAAACAAAATTCAAATTTAAAAAAATGAGATCCCGATTATAAAACAGGATCCCGTTTAGTAATAAACGGGATCCTGTGTTATAATTGGGATCCTGTTTCCATTTCAACCGTTGTAAAGGCAACGGGATCCCATTTATAACACGGGATCCCATTGCCTTTACAATGGCTCCCGCACTCGAATTTAGTGAACGGGATCCCGATTATAGAGCGGGATCCCATTTGGTAATCGAGATCCCATTTAATTATAAGCGGGACCCCTTTTATAGACGGGATCCCGTTTATATTATTTAAAAATAATGTGCACAATTACTGTCAAGTCTGCAACTTTGCAACTTCACATGTACGACCAAGAGCACTAAAAATCAATTATTTTTCATAAGTTATTGTATTTACAGGTGGTCAATTTGATTTTTTATTGATTTTATCAAAGGGAGCATCATCTACACCATTTTTGAAGTGAAATTTGCAATATGGATTGAATTTTTCAAAGGAAGCATGAAGAAAACAATTTTTAAAGTGGAATTGTGGTAGTTTTCTATTTGTTTTGAGGAACACAAGAGGGAAGAATTTTCCATAATAGGTATTCAACACAATTTGGATTCTAATAGTTTTAGGTATTTCACTAATAACATTCATCTGTCCTTGAGAATTTTATAATTATGGAGATAAATTTCGTAATAAGAGAAAAAAAACATTGACTCCTCAAGAAGTTGAAGCAAATAAAGAAAAAGAGAGACAAAGACAAAGAGAAAGAAGAATGAGAATAAAATCAATGAATGATGGTGGAGCAACCAATTCAACAACTATTGAAGATGAAAACATTGAAGATACCATAGTTGTAGATGAAGCTAATTTGCAAGGATTCAATTTGGAGAAGAATATGATTATACAAACAAGTCCTATGTCTTCAAATCCCTCTTTGAATGCTATGGAGAATGTTTCAATATACACAAATCCAGGTACGTCTTCAAATCCACATGTTAGTGAAATGGTAAATTTGTTTGTAGAAGATTTACAAGATGTTGG
>VDFB02193867.1:443557076-443649133 GCA_007258455.2 Sequoia sempervirens
AATGAATGCAAATCATATA
Organism: Sequoia sempervirens; assembly: GCA_007258455.2. Taxonomy (NCBI): domain Eukaryota; kingdom Viridiplantae; phylum Streptophyta; class Pinopsida; order Cupressales; family Cupressaceae; genus Sequoia; species Sequoia sempervirens. The sequence continues at coordinate 443,557,096 of VDFB02193867.1, forward strand.
TTGAGTCTTTATTACTAATGGGTGTGGGGATTGACACAATATGTGAACAACACTACTTAGACCATGGTTTGAATAAGTTGATGAATAAGAGGGATGCATGTTTGTTGAGGAAGGATGTGTTGAATGCATGGAAAAGAGTATGCTCCATTCGATCCCAAAAGAATAAAGATGATGCAATAAGTGTTAATTTGTGGCATGTAGAGGAGAAGGATAACTTATTCTACTATAAAAGACCAAACACTATGGAAGATGTTCCATTTATCATAGGCATCCAAACACCATGGATGTGAGAAATGATGGTCAAGCATTCACACAACTCAATTATTGAAATGGACTCAACATTTTCAACAAATAAATATGGTGTAAGTAAAGCAACGTTTACTATAAATTTTTGGATTTTGTTTTATCATTGATTTAGTTATTTAAAAATATTAATTTATCAATGTTTAATTCATGTGGAGTATCAATTATATTCCTTGCTTGTTTTTGATGAACAAGAGGCTGGTGTACCTATTGCATGGGCCATATCCTCAAGAAATAAAGTTGAGGATCTAAATGAATGGCTAGCTGAAGTTTATAAATGAGGGAAACAATGTCGAGAAGATTGGAATGTCAATGCATTCATGACAGATGATGCTAGTGTGGAGATTGAAGCTATCAGGTTTTTATTAGCCTTAGTTTTTATATCTAAAATTTAATCAACTCATTATAATTGATTAATATTTAGTTTATAAAAATATATATTTCATAATTTATAGCTTAAAATAGTTTGATTATAACATTTTATTTTGTCATAATTTATTTACTAAAATTTACAATGTAACTTGTAGATTATCATTTCAATGCCGAGTACTTTTATGTATTTGGCATGTACGCAGAGCATGGCTGAAAAATGTGCACAAGTAAGTCAATATTTAATTAAAATATGTGGAAAATTATGTGTTTGAACCCCATTGATTGATATTATCTTTTACAATCTAGGTATGCTAGCAATAAGGATGTTGGTACAAATATGTTTGATAGATTGGGTGAGATAATGTATGCTATGAGTGACAATGTACACATCACTACTCACCTAATAAAAAAAATCATGGAGGAATTCAAAGAAGAGAAGAAATTTATTGATTACTTCCAAAAATATTGGTGTCATGATGAAGGCCGTATTGGTAAGTTTGTTAGATTATTCATTTTGGTTTGTATGCATTTACATTGTTAAAGTTATTTTTTATGTTTACTAAGGTATTTTTATTGTTTTTTGTATAGAAATGTGGGCAAAAACCTTTCAAAACTTCTCTCATGCAAATCAAGAAACCAATGCTTCCATAGAGACATATCACTTTCAGATCAAGAGCCATTATCTAAGTTATCATGCTAAGAAATTTACAAGGAGAATGGACTGGCTTATCCATACACTGCTTCATAGGGTAGAGCCATTTTATAAAAATAAAAGATATTTGCAGTCATCTGGATTTTTAACTAACTTTAAAAAAGAAAGATATTATATTACTACATTAGAGAGGTCCAAAAAAATACCCGATACAGATTGTTATTTATATGATCTCTCTAACACATACAAGATAAGAAGTCAATCTGTTCCAGCAAAATGGTATCTTGTTAGGAAATTTGGACCATATTTATATGTATGTGATTGCCAATGGGCAAAAAGGGGAAACACATGCAAACATGTGTTGAAAATTTTAGATCTCCTAAAGAGAAACATAACAAATGAGCAAGATCAAGTTGCTGGTAAGAGTCATTTAACATTTAAGTATTATATTTATATTTTAAATGACTTATATTTTTTCTTGAAACTAACTAAAATAATCTTTTTTAATCACAGATGGTGTTGCTCCATTGGTTGATGATGATGATGATGATGATGATGATGATGATGTCAGAGGAAGTTTCAGTCAGGAGAACAATGCCACTGGTAATGTTGATATGATATTTATAATAAAATATTCATTGATTTTTAGTATTCTTAAAATTTAATTAATGTTTTATTTGTAACATAGATTATTGTATTCCACGAGAAGATCAAGATTTGATTGGGGTTGCCATTGGAGAAGACCAAAGAATTGGTAAATTTCAATATCACTATTTTTTAATGAAATATGAAAACTTTTTTATATTTTATGAACTTAATATTTATTATTTTTATTATAGATGGTTGTCAATCATCTAATGCTTCCAATGATAACTTCCAAAATGCTGTTGATTATTTGAATTCACTACTCCAAGATTTACCAACTAGAGAAGATCAAAAACATATTTTTAGTCAATGTGTTGATAGATTTAGAAAAGATCTTCAAGCATCTCTTACTTCTTCCAAACTTACATCAATCCTTGGCTCGGAGGATATGCCTATGAGACGAATATCACCATGGTTTAGTCCAAGAAAAATGCTCAAATGTCAGTTTATTCATCAAAGAGGCAACACCATCCATCAAGACTTGAATGAAAGAGTTGAAGAGCATGAAATTTTTTAGTTCCCCTCCATAGGTGGTAGGAAGCAAAAGAAAAAAAATATTTCCAATCGTTCAAGCATAAAAATACAAGAAGAAAGGGTTGTCGTCAGAAAACAACATAGTGAGTACATTTATTCAAAATTATTTTAGTATTTTACATAGCAATAATTATTTTTTTTACATCACATATTAAAAATATGTCATTGTAGGTTTGGATGATTAAGACAATAATAGAAGACGTCAATTGCCCTTCTCTATTGATTTGAACCACACAACAACCAATGAAATGCAAATTATTGATGGTAATTTTCTAACTATTAAATGTATTCATTCATTAAATGAGATATTTTTGAATTCCCATTTCTAATCAATTTTCTATAATTAATCAAATAAATAGCAGATACAATTCATGAAAATCAACCATCAATACTTAATGTTATACCTGGTCAGACATTTCAACAAAACACAACTGATGAAATGCAAATTATTGGTGGTAATTTTCTAACTATTAAATGTATTCATTCATTAAATGAGATATTTTTGAATTCCTATTTCTAACCAATTTTCTATAATTAATCAAATAAATGGTAGACACAATTTGTGAAAATCAACCATCAATGCTTAATGTTATACCTGGCTAGCCATTTCAAAAAACTATTCCAGGTAATTTAGAATTTTAATAATATTTTGATTAAGTATATTATATTGTTAGACTTAATGTTGTATCTATGTGATTTATTAAATACACATGTCATGCAGCTTTAGATGATCAACAAAACACAACAACTGATGAAATGCAAATTATTGATGGTAATTTTTTAACTATTAATTGTATTAAATGAGATATTTCTGAATTCCTATTTCTAACCAATTTTCTATAACTAATCAAATAAATAGCAGATACAATTCATAAAAATCAACCAGCAATGCTTAATGTTATACCTAGTCAGACATTTCAAAAAACTATTCCAGGTAATTTAGAATTTTAATAGTATTTTGATTAAGTACATATATTGTATTGTTATACTTGATGTTGTATCTACGTTGATTTATTAAATACACATGTCATTGTAGCTTTAGTTGATCAACAAAACACTGGGCAACATAGGTTACCATTTTCTATTGATCTTAATGAAACACCAACAACAATAGATGCAATGCAAGCTAGAGATGGTAAATAAATTATGAATGATTTTCAAACAATTTTTTTATGTTTAATTTTAAATCAATTTAATAACTAAAATTTATGTGTTTTACAGGTTTTGATGACATCACAATGGAGGATCATGTTCAACACTATTATAGATAATCAATACAGTTTACTGTACTTTCAACTTATATTGTATATTTACAAATTTTTCTCATTGGCCTAATTTAAAAAAATATATTGATATATGTTAATGAAAATGGTATGATCATGTGTAAAGTTAGGTTCGATCCCTTAGAATTAATCCATTTATCATTCCATGCATTCACCTAATTTTCTTATTTATCACACTTATTCATACACCTACTTCTATATAACTGTTAGCCACCTAGATTTAATCATTTAGGTTTGAGAAGAGTATGAATTAATTGATGTGATCTTGTGCAAAGTTAGGTTAGATGCTACATGTGTTTCTTGCAATATTTAGGTTTGAGAAGAGTTTTTGTTTCTTGTGTTTCTTGTTACACCATTTATCAATTTATAATTCAATATTATTTATTTTTTAATATGTAGGGAAAGTAATTTTTATTTGACAATGGGCAATGAAAAAAAGATGGGTCTAGATGAAGGTATTGGGAAGTGTTCCAAGATTCATTCTCAGCCATGAATGCTTCCAATGCATATAGGATTTTTTGTGGAGTTTTATAGATCCATTTTCATGGTTTTCAATTTTATGATTAGCTTTCATATTTGGACTTGTAAATTTGTTTGTCTTTGAGGCGTAATTTTGACTTAGTGTCCCATGTAATCAAGGAAGTTCTAGTATGATGTAAGCAATCCTCCCATAACACTTCATATTTGAACATATCTTTCATATATATTTGGTGATAGTTTTAGCCTTGATAATATACATAGTTATGCATAGGAAAGCTATGCTAGTCTTCCTAAAGCATATGCGAACCCCTACTTGACATACATTTAGAGAATCATGCATGTTAAAGTCTTACCACTTTGCATGGTCATGTCATATAAATTTGTGTTTTTGGTCTTAAGAGGAATTTGACTACTATAAATTTAGTGGTTCATGTGTTGTCAATTCAAATTACATTTACAATAGGCTATGCCATGGGTAACCATCTTAAGAGATAATCAACTAATTTGTATATTGTGGTGTATGTGCAATATAACATTTTATCTACCTAGTTAGAGGTCCATAAGGTATTTTGTTTGTGACTACTATAATGTGATTCCACTTAGGCTATGGTTGCAAGAACCTCGTCTACAACTTTCTAGTATTTCTCTTTAATTGTCTTGTTCAAGACCTCTAAGGATTATCCTCTTATGTTTAGTAGAGGCTAACAATAAGTAGAGCTTAAGCTCTCTTATTATTTGATGTCCAAGTATTTATTCTTTAATAGTGTGTCCTACCTCTATATCTTAGTTAAGATGCACTTCCCTTTCTTTGCTATTAAGTGTATTCTTTGGGAAATTGGAGCATTAGTTTTGACCACAACACATTCTTGTGTATTCTACTTGTGAAAAAAATTTATATACATTGGATCAAATGGTTGAAAAGTGGAAAAATTATCTATTGCATAAGAAAACCATACATAGTACATATAGATCACTAATTATCTCAATATATTCAAGCTAAAATGATGTTGCAATAGGAAAAATCACTACAAGTGGATGGATTTATTGAAATATTTTCACTTGTTTATGGAATATAGTAAAAGCTATAACCAACAAGGTAGTTGATTTATTATACAAATCACCATTACTTCAATTATTTCTACTCCATGTCTTGGTCAAATAGGAGATCATGATGAACCAAACAATATCTTTACGTGACAATTAAGATTATAAAAAATAGATTTAAAAGTAACTTCATATAAAAACTTGAATGAGTTATCTATACAGTTTGAAAAAGGGTGTAATATAATTTCTTATAAATTAAATTTAGTTTATGGACTTCTTAGAAAAAAAAATTAAATAAATTTGGTGAAAAGATGTCATTCTCTTCTCTAAGTATGGGAAAAATATATAATTTTTCTTCAAGTTATAGATATAAGTGAATGACACATGAATAGGCGTTATGCATATTTAGGTTATTTTTGTAAAATTTAAAAATATTGTGAATGAATTTTTAATTTGACATTTTAATTTATTAAAAAATAGAAATTTGACCAACTTAAATTAGTCATTTTTCTTTTATGAAATTCGATCTTTTAAAAACTTATAAATAATGAAATTTAGAATATAAAACATCTTTTTAAGATTTGAAAATATTTAAATAATTTGAAATTTGTTTATATATATATAAATATATAAGAGTAAAATATCTAAATAAAATAAATTGAAATGTAAATATTACATATAATGCTTATCCTTTAAATTTTAGTTGACAATGCTTATCCTTTAAATTTTAGTTGACATTATTTTTATGTAATAAAACTAAAAAATAAACAAATATAAATTAAAAAAATTATATAAAAATAGAAAAATAAAATGAAATATTAAAATATTGATAGTTGGATGTATTGTGTTACAAACCGCCAATAATCAAATTTTCACATTCTTTATTCCGACAAACCCTCGATAAACGGAAAAGGAAATCCTTTAAACATCGCCAGACTTTATCTTTTCATGCGCCAGACTTTTCCTCAGACTTTTCGACATCCAAATATTAAAATTTGATGTACAGGTGTGAAAGACAAACATATTTCCTTTTCATGCGCCAGCTTAATATTGATAGTTATTGTGTTTCAAATTAAAGCTGCAACTTACGTCACCTGTTTTTTGTTTTTGCTGCCAGTTTTCTGCATGGAGAAACATGCACTGGACAGGCACGACACTGTGGGGTGGCAGGTATTCGTACTATGTATGGGCGCATGGCATGGCATCCATCCCCGGTGCATTCCTGGGGCTGGATAGCCAGTGCCCATTTTCATCGGCATGAAAATTTAAATCATATGCTTTTTTTTTTAAAGTTTTAAAAAGATGAATCTCTTAATGTTTGTATTAAAAAACATTTTATCCCTTTAATCTTTTTTCCACGTATGCAAAAAGAGTTTTATATTAAAAACTTTATTTCTTTTAAAACCTTTAATAAAAGGCTATTTTCTTTTAATTTTTATATATATATATATATATATTTTCTTAATATTATAATAAACAATATTTAAATGTTAGCCTTTTAATATTCATTACTATTTTAAAAATAAGTATTTTATTTAAAAAAATAATAATTCTATAACATTTTTTTAATAGTTATTTTGGACCATTGCTTTAATCCAAAATCAATATTATTTTTATTATTATTATTTATTTGTTCTTTATCAAATTTATATTTTCAACTTTTTTTTAATAAAAAGAGATTATTACAATTCTTTAAAAAAAAATACCATAGTTTTTTTTTTAAAGCTTTTGCAATTTAATTCAATATTAAAGATTTTTTTCAAACAATATATATTTTTTTTCAAAAATATTTTTATTCAAAGAGGGCTAAATATTTCTTTCAAGCTCAATTAGTGTTATTTCATTTCTTGAGTTGTAAAGTATTTTTTTTAGAAATTTTTTTTGTGCACTAAAATATTTTACAATATCAACTTTAATTCCTGAAATCAAGTTAAATTCTTCTAACTATCATTCTTGGAAGACTCACATTTCTTTCATTTTTCAATTTAAACATCTTATAGATGTAGCTACAAATCCTAAATCTAAACCAGGTTCGTCTGCATCCAAAGATGAAATTGAAAAATGGAATCTTAAAAATGAAGAAGCCCTTGGCCTCATAGGTATCTCCATGTCACCTAAACTTTATGTTTACATTGGGACATGAACAATTGCTTATGAAGCATGGGACAAACTCAAAACAATTTATGATAGTACAAATGAATCACGAAAAATTCAAACTCAAGATCAACTTGAAGATTTGAGGTATTTTGATTTTAAATCTATGGATGAATTTTTATTGAAATTTGATGCTTTAAATAGTCAATTGGATGGTTTAGGAGTTAAATTAGATAATCTTAGATTAATTCATCTTATTCTTAAAAAGTGTCTTCCTAGACAATTTCAACAATTCATTACTAATATTCATGCTCAATTAGCTATTCCTTCTTTAGCTACTCAATTAACTTATGATATTTTTCTTGATTTATTAAGACAAGAAGAGGCTAAGTTAATTCAGTTTGGTACTCTTAAGTCTAGTTAATATGCTTTTTTGTCTAATCATAAGCAAAATTTTAAACCTCATTCTAAACAACATTATAATTCCAAACCTCATTATAATAATGGCAATGATCCTAGAAAGTTTAACTCTTCTAAGAAACCACATTGCACTTATTGTAATAAGGATGGTCATTGGCAAAATACTTGTTTTAAGAAGAAAAATGAGAAAAAGCCTATGGATCAAAATAATTAACAATTTAATAATAATGGTAATCAATCTAGATGTGCTTTTACATGTAGTTTGAATGTTTCTAAACCTTTTGAATGGGTTATTGATTCAGGTGCATCTCAACATGTTACTTCACATAAAAAGTTAATGTTTTAAATAACTTCACAAGTACTTTATTATTAGACTTGATCAACCCAATAATAGTGTACTTGTTTTACTCAATTATATTTGGAATATGAAAATGGGATATTCATGTAGTCATGAATGCATGAATATTGTCTTAAATGACTTATTTATACTTAATAATACTTCACTTCATAATATGCAATTCCCATTATTCCATCACAATTTTTTTTTAATATTAATTTTTATAACTTAAGGTGGCTTGATTTATGGCTTTTGATCTATTACAATATTTAAAACAAAGCTAGTGTTTCCTTCTCAACTACAATTATGTTGTTTTGAAAAAGGGAATTTGATATTTTATTGTGTCTCAATAATCTGATATTGTGCCTTATTGGGAAATTTGTGTTTTTGATGGATTTATTTCATCTATCTATTTTTTTGAAAATTAAAAGCTCATAGGAGTATTTTCCTTCTTGATGGATTTATTCCATCTATATATGTTTTGCAAGTTAATCACTTTATCAAGTCTCAATGGAGCCTTTACATATATATTTTATGCACTAGTCACATTTGCAGTAATGTTGCATAGGGAGCCCTATCTATAATGAATCATATATTTTATCAAGTCTCATTGGAGGTTTTTTTTTTGGGGACCCATGGAAAATATTTTCATCCACTTTGATGGTATGCACTTACTTATTTATGATGAACTTAGATCTATTTTCTTAATTGATGGGGATCAAGTTCTTGAAACCTTTATGTTTCATTATTTTATTGAAGGCAATATGGTTTTAAAAAAAAAAACCATCTTTAGGACCAATTTTTTAAAGTCCTTTATTATTAATCTTGATACAATTTCCCTTTACAATACAATGATGTAGTGAGAGGAAACCTAGATCTATTATTGCTATGTCTATATATTGACATTTTATAATTTGGGTTATACTTTCTTTCTATCTCATGGTTTCATTAGAAGTAAAAATTATCCAAATTTATGTATTAAGCATAGTGAAAATGATATTGTGATAATGATTTAATTATCACTTCTAGTTCTAACATTTTGATTAGTGATATTAAGTCTCAACTCATTCAACAATTTCAAATGATTGATTTGGGCCTATTACATTATTTTTTTGGGTATGCAAATTTGGAAAACACCTAAAGTGTTTGATTGGTTTCTAGATTTATGTCTAAACCACAACAAACTCATTTTAAAGTTTCAAAAACAATTTTAATATATGTTAAAGGAACTCTTAATATTGGTCTCTTTTATGATGCAAATTGTGATTTTACTTTAAAATGTTATATTGAGGTGATCCCAATGGTGGGAGATCCACTTGTGGTGATTGTTTCTTTGCTGGGTCAGGTGCAATCTCATGGAATAGTAAGAAACAACAATCTACTTCTCTTTTTTCTACATAAGCTGAATATAAAGGTTGTACTAATGCATCCAAAGATGCATCATAGTTAAGAAGATTACTTGAAGGCTTGAGTCTACCTCAAAAGGATCCTACTCATTTATATTGTGATAATCAAAGTGCTATTTTTCATGCAAGGACCAAGCACATTGCTCTTCAACATCACTTCATTAGAGAGGAAATTGAAGACAAGAAAATTTCTCTTTTGTATTTTAAAGGTGAAGATCAAGTTGCAAATATTCTCACCAAAGCTCTTTGTAAAGGAAAATTTCTCTTTCATTGTAAAAATCTTGGATTACAACCCATTGAAGGGTTTGATGTAACCTCCCCAAGTAAAGCTTAAGGGGGGATGTTAGAAGATTAATCTTTACTTGGTAAAGGTTATTCTTTAATTGTAACTATTTATTAACTTGTAGGAATATTCCAAAGGAATCCCTACAAGTCTTTTGTCTTTTTTTGTCATCTCACACATGTGTGAGGATGGCTTATTTATAATTCCTTTATTAAGGAATATTTGTAACCACCTCCTTAAGAGGTGACACTTTGCACACACATAGATGAATGGTGGCATTCATTGAGTTGGGAGTTACATTCTAACTCCTCCTTCTCACCTCTGCTTATTGAGGTGCCTCTCCTCTCATTCTTTAAGACTCATGAAAGCAAGCTAAGGTTGAAGCTCTCTCTCTCTTTGTATTATTCTTTAGGCATTTTACCTCCATTCATAATATTGGGGTTTTTTCTTGTTTATCCCCTTATCAAATTCTTGTGTCTCTCTTGCTTTGGTGGTGCTTGGTTTTGCTACTTCAATCTATTTGGTAATATCTTTCCTTCAAACAATTTCTCATTTATTAGTTCTTTCCATTTTCTCTTTTTTATTTCCTTTCAACATCCGATTTTATTTTATTTTATTTTTTGATCTAAGCAAGGTTATTCTTTGAACCAACACAACAAGTACATTGCTTCAAAGAGGGGAAAAATGTAGATGCTCAAATTATCTTGATTGATATCATGGATTCAATCTTGATTAACTAACACCAATTCCTCCTTTATCACATCCACACTAACCAATTAATTGAATAATCTTTATTTAATTAATTCCTCCTAAAAATCAGATAATACACATTATTAGGTTATTTCATCATATTCTTCATTTAATTAAATAAATCAACTTTATTTAATTAGATCCTAATAGTCTTCATTTGATTAAACAAATCAACTTTATTTAATTAAATCCTAATGTTCTTTATTTGATTAAATAAATCAACTTTATTTAATATTCTTCATTTAATTGAATAAATCAAATTTATTTAATTAAATTACTAATCTCCCAACTATCCTCTCATTTGATTTAAATAAATCTAAATATCTAAATCAAATATCAAATCAACTAATTCCATCTAAGTTAAATAATCACAAATTAATTAACTCCTAAATCCTCCATTCCTCTAGCTTTTGCAAGTTGCACATGTAAATCAATTTATTTGATTTATTAATTCCTCCCATTTTCATTCAAATATGGAATATCCTTGAAATATTCCACCTATTTGAATTCTCCCTCCCAAAAGGACTTTTGTCATCTAACTTGGCATTAAAAGCTCTTACATGTCCTCTCCTTGAGCCAACTTGGCATTAATTCCTCTTACATCCCCTCTTGCACAAGTCACTTCTTCAAATTCAAAATCCACCTACATGCATTTAACATGCACATTGTTCAAAATGTGCTCCACTCTCAATCATCATCAAGCTTATCAAGGAATTGGGAAAGGGCTTCTTTCCACATCAAAGAACCACCAATTCCCCTATGGGATGCTGGTTTGAGCATTTGAATGAGATTTCATTATCTTTTATTTGATATTTTATGTTGTTTTCTTGTTCTTATGCTTGAATGAATTATATAGGGAATATTTTGTTTAAACTTGTTTGAGGACTAATGTTTGTTTGTTTGTCCATGTTTGAACAGGTCTAGGTTGAAGCGTTCACATTTTGGTGCCCACCGCGGGGCCTAGCCCCATTTTTTATATTTCTTCTTGCAAGTTTCATCAACAGGTCCATTCATGAATTTCAATGTAGCACATCCACTATTTGTTTCAGGGCATTGGTGGTGGCTTTTGGCGTATCAAAGCCCTATTATAGTGAATCCACAACCCAAACTAGTGCATTTACCTCCTATTTCAACACATATACAAGATATTTTAGCACATATGCTCTTTGTTTTTTTTTCTTTTATAGTCAATCTTAAAATAGCCATATCTTGGTCATGTAGAGGTCTTTTTTGAAGCTTTTTTTTTGAAATGGGGTAGAATTTCATAAGTTATGCAATCATGTAAGTGTTTCTTAACTTTGATAGAGTTAAAATTTTCAAAATTTCACCTAATGTCGAATCACAATGAAACTTGGTCTAAGTTTTAGGGTTTCTATTCTTAATCATTTATCCAACCCTCATATCTTCTTGTTTCTTGAGTTCATCTAACATTTGGAGCTTAGATTTCAGGTTTTAAATGATCATAGAGCATGGAAGTGAAAGAAAAAGCATTTGATACTCATTGTAATAGTGTTTTTAAACACTCATGGGAAAATAACCTATCATATATTTTCCTTTCATGCTTTAGGACTAACTAGAATTATTTTGGGCATACAATTAACCATCTACACAAGCTTTGTCAAAGTTGGTTAAAAAGAAAATTCGAAAATCACTAGTTTTTGGATTTGGTTAAAATTGAATAATCAAATCCACACTCAATTTTGGTGCTTTAAAAAGAACTCACTATTGTCTTCAAGGATTTAAAATGAACTTGTGTCTATCTAGTTTTGTAGTCTTCTTTACAAACTAATATCATCCAAATGTGTATGAACTTCTCTCGTGCTTCACAACGATCTTAAGAATCAAAAGCATTTTGGCGATATTAGGTTGTCTAAAATATTTCCTCCACATTTCAAAATTGGGTTTTTTAAATTGAACAAAAGCTTGCTAGTGTGAGAAAATGCATTGCATGTGTTCTCTCTTTATTCATGCAAACAAAGATTGATCAAACTATGAATGTGCTTACTCGCTATTGTTCACCTTTATAGGGCCTTCCTTGGTGGGAAAAATTACTCACCCTAAGGGAATGACTCAAGCGGTAACGAGCATAAGCCAAGCTCTTCCAAATTGCTATATAAATTTGTGGTTATGATGAAAATCGTAAACAATGGGAAGAGGTGCATGATAACTCTCCCCCAGTGTCTTTATGCTGCATAAAGCCCTTTTTCTAAGGGTTGGGAGATATCTCAAAAGGAGTTTATCATTGCACCCCCTAAACTAGATGCCCTTACTATGAACCTTGTTTATAATCCAAAATACCAATATTGTTGGCATTAGGAGGTCGGACCTCCAAAGCCATCCCACATATTTGGGATTCTTTGTAGAGATGAAAAGTTTGTCATGGGAGATTCATGAGAACTGAAGATTGGCTGAACCATAGAAGTGAGTGACATGGAGGGGAGCCAGTGTGGTCAAGCTTCTAGTCATCCACTTTGAATAAGCATAGTTGGATTTATCCAAGTGGGAATTCAACAAATATTTTCTTTTCCATCCTAGGATTGTGCAATCTTTGAGTCAATTAAACAAACATTCAACAAGGACATCAAATTTCAAACCTTTAGAGGGAGCAAATACTTTTGAAAAATCCAAGTGTTGCTACTTATCCCTAGGGATTTCATCCTTAGAGGCTTCTAAGTATTTGGATTTATATCTCAATTTTCTCTCACTAAAGTCAACATTAGGGAACTATTTCCTTGATTCTCTTGATTTCTACATAATGGAATTTATGCGATGAAAAGGAGTTGAGACATAGACATTTAGTTTGAAAATCTAAGCAAGAAGTGTGGATGTGGTAAAAGCAATTCATTAACCAAGATTAAATCAATTGAACCCTACACATGTGCTTGTTATCTTTTGTCTTATGGTTCTCCATGCAAACATTGGTTTTTTCATTTGAACTACTCTTAGGGAAAAGCATGTTCTTCACTATCTTGGTCTTGAAAACAAGGTCCTTCTTAGGTTCATTGAGGATCAAAATCAAACACTTCATTCATCCCAAACATTTATCATCTCCATCCCACAAACAACTTTAAAGCTTTGGAAACATCATTATCTAGACTTGGGTACATCCTTAAACCAAATCAAAATCATCTATTTAGTTAGGTGTGTGTGGATGAATCCTTCCTCACACACTTAGTTAAATTATCACCCTTTTGAATGAGTTCATCCTAAGATAACATCCAACATCTTGGGATCTACAAGTTCATTATCCAATCAAACCAATCAAAATCAAATCCTAAAGTCTAGCATTGATCCAAAGTTCAACACCCATATAATTCACCCCTTTCATCTTTCATCTCATCATTGGTCCTAAATTCCTTAGAGGTCAACAAAGTCAAAACACAAGAATAACATGGTGTAGACACGTAAAATGTACATACAATCGATCTTGATCTACTAACATCGCTTCATCCTGAATTATCCCTCTATCTAACCATTTAATCAAATAGCCTTATTTTATTAAAGTCATCATAATTCCCTTTTTAATTAAATAAATCCCTCGATTTAATTAAATCATTGTCTTTGTGTAATTAGCTAGGTCATTTCATCTTCCTATCTTTATTTAATTAAATAATCCATATTATTTGATTAAATCTCTAAAGTTCATCTAATTAAATTACATAATTCAAACATTTATCTAATTTAATCCAACATCATCCCTCTTTAGTTAAATAAATCAAAATATCTATTTAATTAAATCTAAATCATTATTCCTCTCTTTTTGATTTAAATTAATCCAAAAAGCTAAGTCAAAATGGTCAAATCAACTAATCCCTCATTAAATTAGTCAAATCTTGATTAATTAATCCTAATCACTCCAATCCTTTAGATTTTGCAACTTGCACAATTAAATCATTTATTTGATTTAATAATTCTCTATTTACTTTAATGGCATCAAAGAGGGAATATTCCTCCAAGTTTGAAATCTCCCCCCAAAATGACTTGTCAATCCAACAAAGCATTTAAAGCTCTTACATGTCTCCCACTTGGCATTTAACTCATCTTTCATCCCCCCTAAACATATCATCTCATCAAATTCAAATTTGAAACTTGCACATTGATCAAAATGTGCTCAAGCTTCCACCATTCACATGATGATATGTGGATTCTTCTCATTTGTGGAAGATTAGTCCCACATTTCTCTATTTTGGACATCCATCCATCTTCTCTTTCTATAAATAAGAGGGTAATCTCCTCATTCTATCATCCACAACTTGAGTAAACTTACTATACTCAAATATTTAGCAATCTTTATCCATACTTTTGAGTTATAGCTAGGTTATGCAGGTTTTTATCATGAAGCATACTTGAATCTTCAACAAAGTGGATCACTCTTCATCAATCTTTAGCACTGCATCATAGGAGTTGGGAAAGGGCCAATTTTCAATTCAAATTAGCACCAATTCCCCCATGGGATCAAGAGTTTGCTTGTTTCAATAGGATTTAATCTATTTCATTGTGTTCTTCATTCTTCTTTCCTATTTTAAGCATTGTAAATGGATTTCATGGGGAACTTAGATTCTAACCTACATTTCAATCTTATAATGTGTTTATTTCTGGTGTTTTGTAGGTTTTAGAGGGATCTTGGTTCACACATGGAATATAAACTTGCTCCATACATCATGAGTGATCTAAGTCAAACAAAATATCAAAGCCTTACAAAACTGATTGATTATCAAAACTCACATTTATACAATCAATACATGGGATCATTATCTCCTACAAACCTCAATGGTACAACAAATGTGAGTATGCCCAATCTAAATTTTGGAACACCTTTCCCTATGGTAGATGTAAATCAAAGTCCAAACCTATAAATCTATCAACCAAACAATCAATGCATGAGTCTTCAACAAAACAACATTATCCCACCAAATCCATACATGCCAAATGGGAATATACCACGTACAAGTTTACCAAACATGAAAATTTTAAATCCACACTTGGTAAAATTTGGGATAGATATGTTTGAAAATCATACAAATTTTGTTCAAAGTCCAAACAATATGTTAAATACTCCATGTATTGATCCAAGTCAAGGTAACACCATGCAAAATCAAAGTTACCGAAATCAAGGAAATATGTTTCCAAACCACAACAATGTTCAATTTCAACATATAATGCCAAATATAAACATCATCCCAAATCAAGCATTATCCAAAATCAGTTTGTCCCTGATCCCATACAAACACCACAAGTGTACATTCCAAATCAAGGGCATCAAGATCAAAATCAAGATCAAATTTTGTGAAATCAAATTGCTACACTTACCCAAATAGTTGATTCATTGCACCAAGAGACATCTCCACCCAAAATCAGTACACTCTTCCATTGGTGAAACCATGTCATCAAGGCATTGAGTTGTTTCCACAACCACATCAAGAACAATATCTCCAATGTCAAGAAGTTGGATATCAAGATCTATAACATCAACAACAAACTCAACCTCCACATTTCAAAGATCAATCGCCACATCTCAAATATCAATCACCACATATCCAAAATAAATCACTACAAGGTCAATTTAAAGTAAAAATCCCACAAGGTAACAAACAACAATACACATGAATTGGGGAACCAATCAAATCAGTTGTGCAATAGTTGGTACAAGAAAATTTCATCAAAATCCTTGTTTATGAAAATTATCAAGAGCCTCAAGTTAAACCACCATGGTATAACAAGAAGCACCTTTGTGATTTTCACAAAATAAAGGGACACACAACATCAAATTGTATTTGACTCAAAAATATCATCCAAGACCTTATTGATCAAAAAATAATAACTATTAAGGACAATGATGAAGATTCTATCACTAGTGATAACATTGACAATTTCCCCACCACAATTGTTGAAAACAATGATCAAGATCTATCCATCAATGAGCACCTTGAAGATGTTTGTACCTCATCTGAAGATCAACTCAACATACATCAAGAGTAACTTTTTGATCATGATAAAACCCATCAACAATATCTGACAATGATCTATTTCAACGAGTGTTAACATTATTTGATCCTATAATCAATGATCCTTCCACCAATGATCATTTTGACAATACCTCTACATCACCTAGTGAGTTAGAAGACATATCTCAAGAATTTATTCCAAAGCATGATCAACATATTTCACCAAAGTCTAGCAATGGTCCTTTCCAAGACATATTGACATCCTTTGACATCATGGTTACATTTACTAAAGGGATCCTCAACTCAACATTTGATCCAATTCCACTCAAAGATCAAGAGGATATTGAGCCACTCCTCATGCCTAATGACGATATCCAAGAACCCTTTCTGAGAAATCCATCCTTTGAAATGGATCCATGTCAAGAACTTAAGCATGCCGAAAGCAATTCTAAAATCATTCAAGATCAAGAATTCATATCTCCAAGATACTACAATGATCTAATGAACACTCTCCATTCTATACAAGATGTCACAAATGATGATCATATCCATATATCACATATTCCTCCATCTACCCATGAGATGCTTACTCCTAATGTAAATGTAGATGATCTTCATTCAAAACAAGAGTCCCATAATCTTGATATCATTACCAAGGAACACGAGTCTCCTACTCTTAACATTTATAAACATGATCAAGATATGGAAAAATCTAGAGACATATCAGAAATGGGTCATGAGGAAGGCTTCTATAGAAGTTGTGAATCAGAAACATCCTATGAAGGCATATCAAAAATGAACCATGAGGGAGACTTCTATGTGGATAGTGAATCATCAACACCTCTTAAAGTTCAAAAGATCAAGCCAAAGATATGAATCAAGAAGTTATCCCACTTATGGAGGATCCTATGACTTATAAACTTGGATCACTTACCTTTTTTAGGGAAAGCTATCTTATCAATGAAGAAACTATCACCTTTGAAGATCCACAATAGAGCAAAGAAGGAGTAGCACCTTGTTTCCAAGGTAAATCATATCCTATTACAAGTAATTTTTTTCAACAAATGAATTATCAAGGCAGAGGATTAGGCCTACATGAACAAGGTATCCTAGAACTAGTACAAATTATTGTTAATCCTAAGCATCAAGGTCTTGGTTATTCGACAATTAAGGGAGCTAAAGCTATCAATGATACCTCTATAATATTGGGTGCAACTTTATCTAGTGCAAGCATCAACATAGGGAGCACAAAGAGTCCTTATGGTGAAACCAATGCCAATACTACAACTAGCCACATCATGAATCTTCATCCACCCATCATCCCATCCACGAATTGGGACCAACATCAAAAGAAATATTTGAATCAAAGTAGAAGAATGTTATCAAATAAAAGAAAGCTGAGAAACATAATGGACAAATCAAATACATGTGGATACAAAAGAATACACAAAAATATTATCCCTATCAAGCTCCATTAGTCAAAGAAACTATGGGGAAAAAAAAGAAGCGAAAAGTATCCATCAAAGATGTCCACAAAGGAAAAAATAGACTTCTCAAGCAACATACAAAGTATATCAAGAAGTTGGTCCTAATTCCATGCACACTTTCATATACACCCATCATTGCTCATCTTCCCAAGTTTGGAGAGTCAAAGGTTCCAAACTATCAACCAATCCATCTTTTATTTCTAAACATACTCCATCCACGCATCCACACATGATATCCAATTCTCAAATTGACCATGTATTGGTAGCCACTCTTCATCATAAGGATTTAGAGGGAATCCTATCATGATGTGATCACAAAGACAAAGTTAACTTTGATATCAACAAAGTAGATTGGGAATCTCAAAAGTTGTATTCAATTGCACATATCTTGGCAACACAGTTTCTTCAATCAAGATATCCATGGCATATTATGAACGAAGCATCTACATCGACATCACCAGGTGGTTCAACATGAACTTAAAATCTTTTAGAAAAAATAGAAAAATAAAAAAAATAAATCATGAAAATAATAAAGATAAAAATCGACCTCTAGTGAAAACAACATGGGTAGTGCTTCAGACAGGTACCATGATGAAAACTTGGCAAATAGGAGTCATGTGTGGAATTGAGCATCTACATGTGCTAGTTTAAGTGGAAGCATCTAATCCTATCCATAATAAATCCAACATTCCATCCATATTATCCATAATAGATCTGTTCATCCATGAACCATTTATCCAATCCATTTTTCACCCATCTACATCCATCATCCAAATTATCTTGATCTTGATAAAGTTTGGTGCACACTTTACACTTGCTTATGGTAAACATCTTGACATGGGTCATTTTCATTGGTTCTATCCTACCCAACATTATCTAAGCCATGAGGCATTATCTAATGAAGCATTCCTCTCTTCAAACACCTTACCTTATCACAAGATAATCCATATTCCTCCATTTGTAAACCTATCGAAGCATCCACCCATGACATTCCATACATTGCTAGACAATAGGGGTAGATATTTACATCTTGCTTTAGGAATAAATCTTGATCTATATCTTCCAACTTATGTGGTGATCTGAACATTGGAAAACGTAAAATTAAATTGGTCAAAGCATTTTTGATCCAAAATTGAAATCACTAGCCCATGGCATATTTTGACAAGAATATGTTCCTTATCAAGCATTATCTTTCATCTAACATCAATCCAAACGATCAATATCAGTTGCATCTAATTGGTACTTCAATGTCATATCAAATCATTCAAAACATTTTTGTTCTGAAATCAAGCTTCAAAATCCTGAACAATCAAATCCAATCAATCCATCATCATCTCAGGATATCCATCCCAATCCTCGTGTTGCTTAAACACTATCCTTGCATTGTTGTGTATCCTCAACAATGTTATCATCATCAATCCATCAATCTGATCAATCAACCTTAGCTTGGTTTTCAACAAAATCCCAAAATATAGCACTAATATCATCACACATATCCATATTCAAATCGTCAAAATCAAAAAATAAAAAACATCCAAAAAATTAGAAAAATCCAAAAACGTTTAGAAAATCAAAAAATCTAAAATATCCATAAAATTAGAAAACCTGAAAAACATCCAAATCATATCAAAATCCAAAAACAGGTCAAAAGGTTAGAAAACGTCAAAAACATGGTTATTTGAACTATGTCATCTTTGAGCTTAAACGTAGGCAAGGCTAATGTTTGATTAGCCCTTGAGACATAAAACCATTTAAATAACCTAAAACCCCAAAAAAATAGCCTCATAACATTTGAAAAACATCAAAAACATCCAAATATTTGAAAAAACCCATCCTTCTTGTTTCGCTTGGCTCATGATAATCAATCATCCACAATAAATCAATTGTCATCTCCACCCTTTGGAAAAACAAACAAAAAGAATCACAACAATCAACAAAAGGAAACTTCAAACGTAAAATCAAAATCGAAACAACAAACTTTTAAATGCAAAATTAAACTCTTGATCTTTTTAGCAAACATGTCAATCGACCTTATATCAACAACCTTTCAAACAACCTATCAACTTTCCATCATCCAATAACATGTCCTAGGATGCATCCTTCCTACAATGGGCATTATTTTTGGCAATCACTTTGGATTCTTATCCTCAAAACACACCCCTTTGGCTATAGGTATGAGGAACATTGACTTGTTTGTTTACTTGATCTTTTCTTTTGATTTATCTTATTGCACTTGTTCCAAGGACCTCTCGATGATATCTATCAAAATGATTTAGAGAGAAAGGAATGGGTATTGATCATTATCTTTTGTTTGTTGTGCTTGTTTGATGTTCTTTTAATATAACCTTGGCAAATACTTGCTTTGTTAGGTATGTATGGAGGGTGTTTTGAATAGCTTGTTGACTATTACATTGGTGTTGGAATCAAGGAACATTGAGAGTGGGGGGTGAATCAGTGTTCTACAATTTTTAATCTTATTAATATGATCTCTAAGGTAATTATAACATTCAACCAAAAGAAATATGCATGAACATAAAGAAAAAAACCACAACACCATAACACAAGAATTTTTTACATGGAAACCCTGCTAGGGGAAAAACCATGGTGGAGGTCAATCCACAATATGATTTGAGTATACTAAAAAAGATGTTTACAAAAATGGGAATGCACTTGCATTCAGGTGCACTTCCTAGAGCTCACTACTAAAAGAATGAAAGGCTTAATCCCTTACAATCAATGACAAAAGACAATTGGAGTGGTGAACTATGAAATAACATCTACAAATGCCTGAGAGTAGTTTCGGTTAAGCTCATCAATCGAATTCTTGACCTTCTGTATGATTCTACTTTTCTGCTCTATTCTACTTCAACTTGCATCACAAAATCCTTTTATGCACAAGTGAAACTGTGCATAATCATTCTACAACCCTTCTAATTTTTGCAACATACATCAACAAACTTTGTACATATATCAAAATGATATAATCAACCACTTATATATACCCACAACTAAGGATTTAATCACTATATGTCAACTCCAACAAAATATGAAATATTTACAAGCTGTCGGCTCAATCCATAATTAAATCTCAATGCACACCAACCAAAGTCAGCAACATTATAGTGAGGACCCAAATAAACATGCTTGAACACAAAAACACTTAAACAATTACTCAAATATCTGCAACAACTATATTCACTTAGTTAGCCTTCATGCATTGTTAAACAAAAAATTAATCAACCAAATCTCCTAAATTACACATAGATCGATACGAGGCTCTAAGATTCAAGAATAATAGAGATAATATACCAAAAAACCTTCCCTAATATCCACAACTCAAAATGATAATATAAAATTGCATGTGAATCGATGAACACAATTTTGTCAGATGCTTTGTTCTTGCTTAACAGTTAATTACTGATCTTCAATTTGACTTCCGATATGAACAAATGATGATGTGTGGATTGAATCACTGAATAGGGTTTCCATCAATGACAACAACAAATGACATGTGCAGTGTCTCTTTCCAACAATCTCCCCCTTTGGCATTGATGGCAACACTTAGTGAAAAATGACTAAGTCTCGGATCAATACCAACATGAATACACTGACAACCTTCAAAACTCCAAAAAAACAACCCCCCTGAGGTTATTAAGGCATTTTTAATTGTACCATTCTCCCCCTTTGACATCAATGGCAAAGGCAGGAATCCACATACCAAATATCAAACAAAATTGCTATGAACAAACTGCATATGTACAAACGATCTTCTACAACTTACATAAACTTGAATAGATCTGCAGAATTATTCTTCAATAGGTTCAAAATCGCGTCCTAGCCCTTCTTGAGACTCTCCAAGATAGTCATGTGACCACAAAATAAGTAAGATTGCATGTCTGTTGATTCAAGGTTCTCCAAATCACCGACTACCATAGCATCTTCTGCTTGCTTCAATGCACTTAACATTGTTTCCATCTTCAAACCAATTAGTCCTCTAAGCTCACAAACCCTTTTAACCATTTTACCTTCTTCATGCTTCAAAATTTTGATCTTGTCAAGTAGGGATATGACTTGACCATCTTGATTTCCAACATAAACAGTTAGAGGATTGAATGCTTGAGTGATATCAG
Source organism: Sequoia sempervirens (assembly GCA_007258455.2). Classification (NCBI taxonomy): domain Eukaryota; kingdom Viridiplantae; phylum Streptophyta; class Pinopsida; order Cupressales; family Cupressaceae; genus Sequoia; species Sequoia sempervirens. The sequence continues at coordinate 443,579,261 of VDFB02193867.1, forward strand.
CTAACTATTTCTCACATTCTTTCATTTTCTTTTTAGTATCCTCAGTGAACTTAGATAAAGATAGACATTACTTATAAATGTTACCACCTTTAGAAAAATCACTTTGGATATTATTCACATAGGTAGCTAATAGAGATTTATCATTAGCTATCATCCCTTTCAACCTACTGAACCTTTTAGCATCAAACTCCTTTTGAACCTTATCCATGGTTGACTTCTCAAGTGACTCAAAATGAGTACTTATAGAGTTAAAAATCTTCTTCAGTTGACCAGATGGAGAATAAGATGAATCCTTGACATATAAAGGAATGATCTTCTCTAGAATACCAGATGCAAGATTCAACAACTCACTATCTTCAATATGTGATTTCCGAATTTCTTCCCTTGCCTTGGCTTGTGCAAATGATGCAAATTTTAGTTTCTCAATGAGAGACAAAGTAGCCAAATTGATAGGACCTCTAATCAATTCATGATCAAACTCTTCCTGTTGCTCTTCCAATAAATCCTTCACTGCCTTAGTAGTGTCTCTTTCTTCCACATGAATATCTTTCACTTCATCCTTCTTCTCTTTAGGCACTGATTCTTCTTGGGCTTTAGAAATCTCTTTTTCTTCAACCGACACTACTTTAGGAGCTTTAGTCTCCATAGGAATTTCAGGATCATGTATATCTAGAGGATTTAAAGTTTCCTAAAATGTATCTTCTTTTCCCTCTTCTACTACTAGACTAGATGAAACATCTTCATCATGCAGTTCTTTAGAAACAACATTGTATCTGTTCTTTAACAAAATTACCTTGAGGATTTTCTCAGTATCCTTTGCAACTTCTTTAGCCTAACCAATCATCAGCTTGTTCACCCTTGTTTTTCTCTTAACATCCATTTTTTCTTCATTCAGTATATTCTTCATTTCTTCTAATGACATCACTGGACACAGATCAACAAGTATCCATTCTCTCATTTTCTCTTCTTATGTCCTTGCACTCACTCTTCTCATTTCTAAAAATTCATATAGACTTTTGGGTAACACACACATTATTTCAATAAGAGTCATATTGAAATTATTCAAGTATTTTATTGAAGCTTCCTCAAGAAATCTTTGATCGAAACTATCAAAGGTGTCATACCATTCATAAGAGGCCTAAGATTACCATCTTTAATTAATGCCTTCTCCACATCTTCTATAGACATATCTGATTTATCTGTTTTCATCTTTTTCTTTCCTTTCTCTTCACTGGAGGGATTGTCCTTCGAGACTCCTGTTTCTTTTATGCCCTTTTGCTCATTTCTCTTATCTCTTCATCATATTCAGTCTCTTCATCTTTAGAAACAACAACATAAACTCTTGTGCTCTTGTCCTTCTTCCTTTTTCCTTCTCTCCTGGATGGCTTCACTTGAGCTTTCACAAAACTTGACTTCTTTGTAGGACCAAATGAGAGAGTGGAGCTTCTTGTAGATCTAGTTTGGGTAGAGGATCCAAACTAGCAAATTTAGTTCTAACTGACTCTCCTACTTCAAATTCTTATCTCTTTCTTCTAGCTTCTCTCACAACTTCTACATATATACCCATGCTCTCTGCAAAGGCTTCAACTTCCTTCCTTACTCTCCATACTATCATAGATTTCCTTAGCTGCTCATGTACTTGCATATATTTTTCTTCATAGGTTCCAAACCTCTCTTTTTTCAGATCTTGAGGTTAACAAATTTTGTGCATATAGCTCCAAGATGTTCTCCTCAACTTCGTAGCCCATTGGCATAATCTAGACCATTCTAGGATTTGCAGCTTCCATCAAGCATTGATCAATGTCAACCATAAAATAGATTGTGTCCTTATACTTCTCCATAATAGAAGTAGGCATTCTTTCTCTTGCTTGAATTTCATTTTGAAAGCTCTTTAAATATCCCCAGATTGCAATTTTCCTTGTCTTACTATCACCAACTCTGTGCAAGATATCTCTAATTTGAACAACTACTAGTTTATTAGCTTGCCATTGAACTTTTTTAAATCCTAGAACTTCATTCATGAAATAGAAGAATAAACACAATAGAATATTACCATATTTGAAGGAATTCTTCTTATCTTTCTTGATATTACCAAGATTCTCCATTAACTCGCTTCTGAGTAACTCACATAGATCATATTCTGCATTCTCCTTCATCATCTGATATGCTACATAAATAGTTGTACTAGATACAAAATTATCCCAATTGGAATGATATATCTTGTAACCAATGACCATAGATACAAATTTGACATCCACTTCAATGATATCATCAATTGTCATAGCTCTTTTATGAAACACTAAACTAGTTGCATCAATAACTGTCTGATTCTTCATGGACTTCAAGATCGACAACCCACCAGAGGAATTTAAACCTATAATAGCGCTTATGGCTTCTTTTGTAATCTTGAAAGGTTGGATTAACCACATAAATTCAGCATGAACTCGACTCAAGATATACCAGACCCACTCATTTTCTTCAAACATGAGAAATTTTACAATCTATGTGAATTTCTTCTCCTCTAGGGTTTTGAATTGGGGATTTACCTTGAAATATTCTCCAATTATATGATTTGAGTGTAAATTCAGCAATTTTGAGCTCCCTAACTCCTTAATATTTGCATAAATATATGCCCTAATGTCTTCAATATGCAAGACGTTATACAAAACGGATGAAAATGCTCCTAAGGGTTCTATCTTAATAGATTTGAAAGGATGCCACTTGAATTTTGGATGGGGTCTATCCTTGATATCAACTACCTATGGAGCAATCATTTTCACAAATTCACAAGTTCACAAGTTTTCTTGACAAATACCTTTTCACCGGATTAGGGTTTGATCGCCAAATTGGGCCTTCACACTTGAATTTTTGCCAAAATTCATAAAAGTTTGCCAAAATTCATAAAAGTTTGCTTCATAGCTTTCCAAACTTCTTCTCAAAGTGCAAAGTGAAAAATGAAGAATACAAATGACCTTTTATCATTCACACACCTAACTTTTTTTCGCAATAAATGCTTTTTCCCTAACTCATCCAGATACCTTGTTTCCATACAATGTGAAGGATAACAATTTTGCGGACCTTCACTTTTGCATAAATACTCTCTCCAACTATTTCAACAACATATGTAGATCATAAATAAAATCATTGCATTCATCCATATCCTGGTACCAACTACCGACAGGGCATTTGAAGAATTTTCTTAACAGCTCCCCCTAGGCCAGAGGCCTAAAACTAATTCTCGGAGGAATTACTAGAAGAATTTCTAGACCTTGATTTTGGTGCTGACTCATTTCCTGCAACAAAGGGACTCTTCTTCACCCATATCTTCTTCATTTGATTCTTGATCTTATTTGTAGTAACCTTTCCTTTTCCCTTTTCATCCTTCTGCATGTTTCTCCTTTGATTTTCTGAACCTCTTCTGCAAAGTCTAGCAATGTGACTAGATTTGTTGCAATTGTAGCACATCACATTTCTCTATCTAGACCAGTTGTTCCATTGATTTTCTCTTGATCTTCATTGGTTAGCAATATGGCCAAATCTATTGCATGTATAACATCTGACATCTCTATATAAGTTGTTCATGTCATATTTCTGCATTCATTTGACTTATGACCATACTTATTGCAATTGAAACACTATCTGGAGAATGATGGACCATTTGAATTCATTCTATTTATACATTGAGTAGAAATATGACCAAATTTATTGCAAACACAGAAGTAACCATTAAACCTTTGAGCATTAGGTTGTCTTACTAGATACCTTCCAACTTTGTTCATCTGATTTCCTTGCCTAAATCTCCTTTGTCTAGATCTAGAACTTTCTCCTTCCTCATATCCATGACCTCACTTGTCACCTTCAGTCCTCTGACTTTTAATAACTTCATCAAGCTTGGCTGATCTAATCTTGAACTTCTCCTTGAATTCATTTGCAGTAGAAAATTCATCTCTAAGATCAACAATCTGCTTTTCAAGATATTCTTCATTATTTCTAGATTGTTCTAATTCAAGCTCCAACTGATTGAATCCATTAGTAATTTGACTGCATTTTTCAGATTTTTATTTTAAGGACTGAGCAAGCTTCTCTTCATTCTTCTTCCTGTCTTCAGTCTCCTTTTTAATCCTCATCACAATAGATTCCATCTCATGCTTCAGGACAACATTTTATCTGGAAAAGTTTTCACACTCTTCTATCTTTTCCTTTAGAGCTTGACCCAGTTGTCCATATTCGATGCTTTTACTCTCTTTCTACTTGATCTGGTCACAAATTCCCTTCTCGTCTCCCTTGACTCATTGATATTATCTTTCAATGATTGAATGAACTTCTCGACATTCTTGTGACTTGCCTGTAAATCCTGGACTTCATATTTGGATTGATCAAGATAATCTAGGGCCACCAAAAGTTGTTGTTGAAGAATGCTTGAATCCATTGAAACACTTTCCTAGATCTTCCCCAAGATTTTAAACTTTTTCTGAGGAACTAGGCTCTGATACCAATTGTTGGAATAAAGGAACACTGAGAGGTGGGGGGTGAATTAGTGTTCTGCAATTTTTAATCTTATTAATCTAATCTCTAAGGTACTGATAACATTCAACCAAAAGAAATATGCATGAACACAAATAAAACAACCACAACACCATAACACAAGGATTTTTACATGGAAACCCTATTAGGGGAAAAACCACGGTGGAGGTCAATCCACAATATGATTTAAGTATACTCAAAAAGATGTTTACAAAAATAGAAATGCACTTGCATTAAGGTGCACTACCTAGAGCTCATTGCTCAAAAACAGAAAGGATTATTGCCTTACAATCAATGTCAAAATACAAATGGAGTGGTGAACTATGAAATAGCATGTAAAAATGTCTAAGAATAGTTTCGGTTAAGCTCATCAATTGAATTCTTGACCTTCTATCTGATTTTGCTCTTCTACTATGTTTTGCTTCAACTCACATCACAAAATCCTTTTATGCATAAGTGAAACTGTGCATAATCATTCTACAACCCTTTTGATTTTCACAACATACATCAACACACTTTGTACATCTATCAAAATGATATAATTGATCACTTATATATATCCACAACTAAGGATTTAATTGCTACATGTCGTCTTCAACAAAATATGAAGTATTTACAATTTTTTGACTCAATCCATAATTAAATTTTAATGCACACTAACCAAAATCAACCACAACATAATGAGGACCCAAATAAACATACTCAAACACAAAAACACTTAAACAATTACTCCTCAAATATTCACAATGACTATATTCACTTATCAACCTTCATGCACTGTTAAACATAAAATTAATCAACCAGATATCCTAACTTGCACATAGATTGATAAAAGTATCTAAGATTCAAGAATAATAGAGATAATATACCAAACAACCTTCCCTTAGATCCACAACTCAAAATGATAATCTAAAATTGCATGTGCATTGATGAACACAATTCTATCTGATGCTTTGTTCTTGCTTAACAGTTAATTATTGATCTTCAATTTGACTTCCGATATGAACAAACGATGATGTGTGGATTGAATCACTGACTAGGGTTTCCATCAATGACAACACCAGATGACATGTGTAGTGTCTCTTGACAATAATTGGAAGGTTATGCCTTTTCGTATTTTGGTCTGAGATGTTCGAAATATCTAAAGTACATCCTAGTGAGGTTTATGTATGTCAGGTGTGAACAAGAATATTCCTATCTATTTTTTGAGTTAAATTCCATTGCACTAGATACCCCACCATCCTAGTTATCTATACCTTGATGCATTGCATCTATGTGTTTTATCAAACATAAGGAAAGTTTCCCCTTTCATGTCTCAATCCCTGATAAGCAAATCATCATCACTCATCATTAATCTAATAAAGTCTTAATGCTTCATAGACTTGTTGGACTCCTGCATCTTCTAGGAATCAAGGGTTAATCCATCCATTTTATTCTTCTTATTCTTCTATCTTTACTAACATTTCTATCCAAATTTGTGTGATATCTCAAAATATACATGAGGCTACCCATAGCCGATGACTATCTATACATCATCAAAATTGTCTATGTCAAATATTTGATCTTTCTAAAGAACTATCTTTCATCCTCTAATCAGCAGAACCACTCCTCTCACATTTTATTGCAATCTCGATTGGAAAATTAACATTTCCACTTGATCTCTTGAGGGGGTAGTGTACCAACGTACTTCTTTCTATTGGGGCAACAATGGGGCATCTAAAAAAATTAGAATATTTTTGAATTTTGATCTCAACAAGGTTATTCTTTTAACCAATGTAGTAAGTACATTGCTTCAAAGAGGGAAAAAATTTAGACGCTTAAATTATCCTAATTGATATCATGCATTCGATCTTGATTAACTAACACCGATTCTTCCTTTATCACGTCCACACTAACCAATTAATTGAATAATATTTATTTAATTAATTCCTCCTAAAAATTAGATAATACATGTTATTAGGTTATTTCATCATATTCTTCATTTAATTAAATAAATCATCTTTATTTAATTAAATCCTAATGTTTTTCATTTGATTAAATAAAACAACTTTATTTAATTAAATCCTAATGTTCTTCATTTGATTAAATAAATCAAATTTATTTAATTAAATCCTCATGTTCTTTATTTGATTAAATAAATAAACTTTATTTAATGTTCTTCATTTAATTAAATTACTAATCTCCCAACTATCCTCTCATTTGATTTAAATAAATCTAAATATCTAAATCAAATGTCAAATCAACTAATTCCATCTAAGTTAATTAATCACAAATTAGTTAACTCCTAAATCCTCCATTCCTCTAGCTTTAGCAAGTTGCACATATAAATCAATTTATTTGATTTATTAATTCCTCCTATTTTCATTCAAATATGGCATATCCTTGAAATATTCCACCTATTTGAATTCTCCCTCCCAAAAAGACTTTTTTCGTCCATCTTGGCATTAAAAGCTCTTACATGTCCTCTCCTTGAGCCAACTTGGCATTAATTCCTCTTACATCCCCTCTTGCACAAGTCACTTCTTCAAATTCAAAATCCACCTACATGCATTTAACATGCACATTGTTAAAAATGTGATCCACTCTCCTTCATTAGCATGCTGACAAGTGGCATAATGCCATTGGTCTCCTCTTTAATCCCACATTCATCCTATTCTTCATTCTTCAAATCTTCTCCATTATAAATAGAGTCCTTCTCTATTGATTTGGGATCCAAAATCATAAACAACTTCAAGCAAGGTTATTATCCACAAGTTTATGCAAGTTCATTCACATTTTCATCCAAGTCATCATAGAATTCATCATCCATAGCTAGGTTATTGGAATTTTTCATCAAGGATCGATCAATCATCATCAAGTTTACCAAGGAATTGGGAAAGCACTTCTTTCCACATCAAAGAAGCACCAATTCCCCTATGGGATGCTGGTTTGAGCATTCAAATGAGATTTCATTAGCTTTTATTTGATATTTGATATTGTTTTCTTGTTCTTATGCTTGAATTAATCCCATAGGGAATTTTTTGTTTAAACTTGTTTGAAGAACAATGTTTATTTGTTTTTCCATGTTTGAATAGGTCTAGGCTGAAGCGTTCACACTTCAGATGGAATAATATTCAATTCTTATATAGATTTGATCACAATGGACTATTCCATAAGATCCCAAACATGCCACAAATATCCAAAGTATGATATAAAAGAGAACATAGAGAAATTACAATTTGCAATAGAGCAATTAACCATACAAAATGGAATTTTGGTAAGAGGAGAAGCAAAGAAAGGTAAATAAATTTGGTGCACATATTGTTCAAGGGAAGGTCACCTTTGGAATGATTTTCCTAAAGCTCAAGGAGAAAGAACTTCATCAACACTACATATAGAATTAAAAACAATATCGGCTAAAACAAAAACATTATACTGCAAAACTTACCTAGAATGGGATAGTCACCTCACTGAAGACTCTCTTGCATACCAATTTCAAATCCAAAACAAAATGAGTCATCCTAATCTAAGATTCCCCATGAATTAAAATTATGACACATATATAGAAAAATTACATATGTTAAGGGACTTATGGAAGGACCTTTGTATGATGCGGGTTACAGATAACCACCATGAAGAGATACTAGAGGTGTTTATGCATTACAAAATAATCCACCACAAGATTACATGGGAGATAATATAGAATCCAACTATAGAGGAGGAAGAGGATGTGGTAGAAACAACCATAAAAGAAGTGATGCCACATGCTATAATTGTAGAAAGATAGGCCATTATGCTACTGATTGCTGGGGGGAAAAGAAAAGAAAATGACCCTTTTGTGAAGATGATTATCATGGTACCTTCAGATGTGATAAAGCACAAAAATATTATTGGAATACAACACAATCGAGAATTGATGATTTTAAAGATCACAAAGGAGCTAGAATAATCAAAATAATACTACAAGGAGTTAAAACCTGTCAAAGAATTGATAACTAGTCATTAGATAGATCAATTGAAGGATATTATGGAGAAGAACAATAGTTGTAGATTAAGAAAAAGAAGAAACATGGAACAAAGAAAAATAAAGTTATAGTGTTGAATAGACAAGGAATAGATACCAATAAGAATAAACAAAGGGAGATTGAAGAAATCAATGGAGAATCAGAAATGACGAAGAATAATATGATTACTTTTGGGCAAGTAAGCAACAACATGATAAGATAGTAGAGAAAGCAAAACAACAGATCATGCAACAAAAAAACGATGACATAACATGTTTTTTAAAGGAAGAAGTAATGATGCAAAATATTTTAGTCTCTTTGGCCCAACAAAAGGACCTATTAGTCAAGTTGAAACAACTAGGAAAATATTGGAACAAACAAAAAAAAAATTCATCAAATTTCATAAGACCAAAATTGAAAGAATGGCCCTCTCTTAATCATTGCACACCTTAATAACAATAAAGTCAAACATGTAATGGTGGATCTAGGTGTAGACCTAAATATTATTTTGGCAACCACTTGAGAGAAGTTAGGTAGATCCAAGCTAGTCATCTGAACACCAATGGACATTAGTTTGGCATATGGCTTTGGTATGGAGATCTTAGGGACATGAAAAAATAATGAAGTAAATATAAAGGACTCACAAATTTTTGACTTTGAGGTAGTTGAGATGAGGGAACCATTTAATACCTTTAGAAAATTTCCAGAACTAAGATGGTTTGTAAATTATAATGGAATAGTAGACTCAAAAAAATAAGAGATCTCTTTGGCAGATGATAATAGGATAGTCTATATTCTACTAGGAGAAAGAGAAGATAGAACATATGTGGAAGAAATTGAACAAGACAAAGATGGGGAAGATCCAAGAAATCTATATTCTATCTCAATGTACTACATACCACAAAAGAAGAGGAATATCCCAATAGATTTGAAGAAATTGAAATCAATAGTGATAATGACAATATTGATAGTGAAAAAGTTTTAGATGCATGGATGCAAGGAGAACAAGAATTAAATTATCAGGTGTATGGATTCAATAGAGCATTTATGGTACACAAGAAACCCATCAAACCTCTGCAAACTACCACAAACACAAGACAAATACCACAAATAGAAAAAATCAATACACAACTACTATACCAACATCCTATGGACTTATCCCAACATATAAAATCAAAAAGCTCAATACACCAAAAATTAACAACCTTTGAAAAACAACAAGGCTATCTAAGATATACATATGAGACTCGAAGAACAATTATACATAAAATGAATAATCATAACAAGATAATTACAACTTCACAAAGTGAGGTTTCACTATCCACCAACAATGGGTACGCTTGAGTTCAAAAGTCAATTTCCTTGATCTAACCCTAAAAGCATAAAAAAGGGGACCAGAGAAGAGTTTTATATACACACTAACCTAGCTCAAATAAAGATAACACATAGTGTATCAGAGTCTTTTCATACATTAAAACATAGAAATAACTCATTGAGAAAATAGAGCCATAGGAAAATAATGAGCAGAAAAATGTGAGAATATGAGAAAATGGCTAGATCATTTATTACACTCACCTTGCAAGAAAATTATATACACCATTCACTTTTCCATTTTCCCCCACCGTGCATTCTATTCTTGTTAAGCTCATAGCTACTTCATGCCAAACCCTAAGCAATTTACTAGTACACTACAAAATTTTAGCTCATAAAATGGGCACACCTACCTTGTCAACATTTCTCAAAAACCAAGACCCAAATACAAAATATTCCCATATAAAGAAATGGAGATTGACCTAGCAAGGGCATTCTCAAAGGTACTCAAAGATATTTTGCACTAAGTTTGAAGTTTCGAGACACACTCTCCTGCAATTAGGAACACAACAACATCTACCATAGTATAAAAAAAATCTTAGAGAAGCGACTAGACATATGACAGGAGTTTCTAGACTTCACGGTGCAAGAAGATTGGATCCAAATCATACTAAGTCGATTCCATGATGATTATCTCTACTTGGACTATCCCTACAAAATTAGCAAGGATTCCATCAAAGTAGTAACTAGCCTATGGGTGCAAGGATGAGTTTTTCCAATGAAGTTTATAAAGAATGCAAAAGTCACATGGCTAATTAGAGCAACATATGATGGTTGGAGCCTCAATGTCACTAAAATAACCAATATGAAGGTCAAGTATGCCACCATAGGAATTGCTTACAAGGTCTACTACACAAACCATGAGGATTCAACTATCACCACCACAATTCATGCAACATATCAAATGGTCAGAAAAGGGAAAGACATTGACCTATGCAAGGTTTTACGACATGAGATCATGGAGAACATTAAACGAACAAAACAATCTCACTACCAATTCAGGTATGGATCAATGTTAATCTACCTTACCTTCTACTTCATGCAAAAACTATTGGCCTTTTTGGGAAAAATTTTGGATACCACTTGGTCGATTGTGGCCCAAATCTAAGACCACATCAAACATTTCTAAGATTCCACCTCCTACACTATGACCTACCAAGGATTCTTCAAGATTTATAGGCTAGGGATCAAATCTCGTATTAGGTGGTCTTCCAACATATTAAAGACATCATCTTCCTAGTCAACAAGGAGTATACATTAATGGTAGTGGTTGAAACTAGAACATCCTAGATACCCCAACTCCCATATGAGGTAACTGATGCATAGATCTATAATTATGCCTCCACACTTCTCAACCTTGCCAAAGACTCACAAGCAAAGAAATTCACAACTTACTAGGAGTATATAGATAATCTGGCTAAAAAGAAGTCAGAATCAAATCCAAAGATGAACTGGGAGAAACTATATAAGAAATGGGATTTACCAAAGCATGAGACAAAGGAGTTGAGTACATCCACTTCTTGGAGGTCTGAAAGGTTTCATATTGACACTCCACCTACATATCCTTCACAACATGAAAGTAGTAGCCCAAGAAAGAAAATAATCACAATCACACCTCCAAGGAAAGAAAAATTAGAAGAGGAATCCATAGAGGCTCTCTTACAAAAGAGTGTGAAGAAGAAATCCAAGTGAAGGAAGGAGAAGGCACACCAGGAGGTCTCAGTGCAGGAGCACCATTAAGTAAATTTGGTCCATCAAGGCTAATGAGGAGTAGGTTATAGGGTTTTTCAGATTTTGTATTAAAATAAGGTCTATGAGACAATTCTATTATTTATTTAGTTAATTCTGAGTTATTTTAGGTGTTTAGGGTGGTCAGATTATTTGACATTGCAAAAAAATTACATTTTTGGCAAGTTGTTAATAATAAAGTTGTAAAAGAGCAGATTAAAGGAAGGCAAACAGTCATAAAATTTTAAGTCAATTTTAGGAAGTTAGAAAATTAGTTTGAAATGGAAACAATACATATATGATGTAAAAGCTCGATTGAAGGAGGATCTTGAAGATTGAATAAAGATTTCTTTGATATAACTCTACTTTCGTATAGGATTTATTGTTTTTCCTTTATTTACCGTGTGTGTATGGACTTGTACAGGAGGAAGATGATTTGAAACCTTGTGTAATCTATAGATACATGAAACAACTCTCAATTCCATCAAGTTTGAGAGTTTAATATATAGATTTGAGGGATAACTCTTAATTTTTTTGAAACTGCCATGTATACAAAATTATAGGGTTTTGAATCAATAAAATGGTTTTTTGACCCATTCCTCTTTTTGTAACCACTATGGCTTGAGGAATGGGTCTGCACCAACATTAATAAGGTGTGTGGATGGATATTTTGAACAGGGGAGGTCTAGTTTGGTGATGGGTGTGAATCCCTAAAGTGGATTTTAGTGTCTTCCACATGAATTCTTGTGGTTTTGTTATGTCAAAGTTGGAATCTTGTTGGGGAAGCATGTTTGGTTGATGTTTTTAGTTTCTCCAGGTCTAAATGAACTTGTTTGAAGTGATTTCATAGTAGGTTGAGGGTGGTATGTTGGATTTTCAATAGAACCCTAGTTTGGTGGCTATAATTGAGGGTTTCTGAGTTTGGAACTTGGTTGTGAGGGTTTCTAAGAAAAAATTATGGATTATTAGGTTTTGACATGTTGGAACTACTAGCCCAAAGTATTAGAAAGTTTTCCTAAGTTTAGTGAGTGGTTTCTTTGTAAAAGAGGGCTAATCAGAGCCCTAAAAGGCGCAAAAAGCTTGATTTGGTGAAGTTGTATCAAAGCAACCATAAGTGATTTATTGATATGTTATTGACCATAGATATAGGTCCTTGAAATGGTTTGGAACTTGGTCTAAGAGAAGGTCATTGAGAAGAGTTACTTGATTGAGTTGATTCCCAGCGCAACAAGGGAAAAGAGTGAATTTGAAGAGATGGTGAGATTTTGATGAATTTGTGATCCGGAAATTGTGATTACTAATTGGAATTATGTTTAGTAAAATTTCAGGACCTCCCCTATTGCATCAAAGTGGCATCAGAGTGAGGACGTAGTTCCTTGAAGAAGAAAGTTGCAATTTGGAAGGTGAAAAGACAAGTTGTTAGAGATGCCTCCAAAGGCCAGTGAAAAGGAAATAAAAGAATTGGAAGAGCTTTTGTCACAAAAGGATAGGATCTATAGAGAGTCACAAGAAGCCTCTATGTCTAGGATAGCAGCCTTGGAAAAGAACCAGAGAAGAGGAGTGGTGAATGAAGACCAGAGTGATAAGGAGGATGAAGGAGAAGAATTCAATCCTCTAGTCCAAAATGATGAAGATGATTTAGACCCTGATGAAAGGAGAATGATCAAGAATCATGTTGAAGGAAGTGAAGGGTGACAACACTCCAAAATTGAAGGTTGATGTGTTAATGTATGGAGGTAAGATGGATAGTGAAGAGGTTTTGGCATGGATTGATGCCTTAGATAACTTTTTTGAATTTGAAGACATTGAGGACAACAAGAAGGTTAAGTATGCAAAGGAAAAGTTGAAAGGACCAGCTCCCACATGGTGGAATTTTGTTCAAGAAGATAGGGTCAAGAAAGGTAAGTCTAAAATAAGTTCTTGGGATAGGATGGTAGCAAAAGTTAAGGCTCAATTTTTACCAGCAGACTATGCTATTCAAACTTTCATGAAATTGCAAGAATTAAAGTAGAGAGCAATGGATGTGATGTCTTATAGTGAATAATTCCATAGATTATGCATAAGGTCAGGTCACCATGAAGATGAGATTGAAAGAGTGGCTAGATATTTGAGTGGCTTAAGGTTGAATATAAGAGATGAAATCAGTTTGAACCCTCCTAAGACAGTAGACGAATGTTTCCAAATGGTAGTAAGGGTAGAGGATAGAATCAAAAGGAGACAAGAAAGGAAAGGAAGGGGTAGAGGTAACATGAATAGAGGTAGAGGCACAAGGAAGATCAATGAAGAAAAAGATAGTGCAATCAAGAGCAAAGAACAAGCACCAAAACCAAGAGGAGGTTAGAGAGGAGGAAGGACAAGTTTCAGACCAAGAAGAGATTACAATGAATTTGCAGGAAATTGTTACAAATGTAGTAAGTATGGTCATCTTTTTACAAGTGTCTAGAGGATTTTGGATCAACTTCAAGTGGAGGAGATAAGAAGAATGAAAGAAGAGCACAAATTGTCCAAGAGGAGGCAAAAAGTTCAAATTCAAACACTCTACATGCAACTCCTAAAGTTGACGAGATGGTGCTAATGAGAAGACAAATTTTGAAGTCCACAAAGGAGAAAGAGAAAATCCAAAGAAGAGCCTTATTTAGGATAGCTTGTAGATGCAAAAATAAGGTATGCAAAGTAATAGTTGATTCAGGGTGCTTTGATAATTTTGTATCTACTGAAATGGTGAGTAAATTACATCTGGAAAGAGTGCCTAAGGACAAGCCCTATAAAGTCTCATGGGTCAATGATAATCATTCTATGGTGGTATGTGAACAAGCAATAGTTGATTTTCAGATTGTTCAATATAGGGATAAAGTAGTTTGTGACATATTTCCAATGAATTCTTTCCATATGTTGTTAGGAAGGGTTTGGCAATTTGATAGGTCAATCATATACAATGGGAGACAAAACACATATACAACTGAGAAGGATGGTAGGACATTCATCTTAACTCCATTGGAGGAAGAGGAAAAGGAGCATGGTGAGATCATAATGATTAGGAATAGGGAATATGTGAGTAAGAGTCAAGGAATGGTAGCCAATGTAAGTTAGGACAAAGTGATGACAACAGATAAAGGAAAAAAGAGAGTGTGCAACCAGTTGTGAAGGAGAATGTTTATATATGGAAGAAGAAAATGAATGCGAATGCATCTAAGATTAAGATAGTGTAGAGTAAGTGTGCAAAGCCTTTGGTAAGACAAGAAGAGAATGATAGTGTGTTGATTGGGATAGTTGAGTGCCCTGTAATAACATAAGAGACAATATAAAGGTGTTGATACAAAACCTAGGGAGAATTGTAGGACAATAGACAAGGAGATAAAGGCTTTGGGTGATGATAGGACAATAAACAAGGCAAGGATGGGTCTGATAGAGTTAAGGAAGGTTGATGGTACTATTGATAGTAAGAAAAGAGCAGTTGGTATGAGTATTGGACAATGGATGATGCATGGAGAGCAAGGTAAAGTAAAAGAAGATGTTGGAGGTTAGAGCATAGGTGAAAAGAAAGGTGAAATAACAGTATTTGAAGATGGAAAATTTGGAAAACACCCCACAAAGTTGTATGACAGTGAGAAGCAAGTTTTAGATGAAGACAAGATCAAGAAGGTTAAAGGAAGCAAGAAAAAAGAACACAATGAACTAGTTGAAGACAAGCAAGTAAGTAAAAGGCATGAAGAATACAAAGGAGGACATGTTACACTAATCTTTCCAAGAGACATGGAAAAACTTCAAGTTGGGGCGTATGGTGTAGGAGCACCATTAAGTAAATTTGGTCCATCAAGGTTAATGAGGAGTAGGTTCTAGGGTTTTTGAGATTTTGTATTAAAATAAGGTCTATGAGACCATTCTATTATGTATTTAGTTAATTTTGAGTCATTTTAGGTGTTTAGGGTGGTCAAATTCTTTGACATTGTAAAAAAATTGTATTTTTTGGCAAGTTGTCGATAATAAAGTTGTAAAAGAGCAGATTAAAGGAAGGAAAACAGTCATAAGATTTTAAAAGTCAATTTTAGGAAGTTAGAAAGTTAATTTGAAATGGAAACAATACATATATTATGTAAAATATCGATTGAAGGAGGATCTTTAAGATTGAATAAAGATTTCTTTGATATAACTCTACTTTTCTATAGGATTTACTAGTTTTCCTTTATTTACTGTGTGTACATACCCGTATAGGAGGAAGATGCTTTGAAACCTTGTGTAATATGTAGATACGTGAAATACCTCTCAATTCCATCAAGTTTGAGATTTTAATATATAGATTTGAGGGAGAACTCTTAGTTTTTCTGAAACTACCTTGTATACAAAATTAAAGGGTTTTGAATCAATAAAATGGTTTTTTGACCCATTCCTCTTTTTGTAACCACTATGGCTTGAGGAATGGGTCTGCACCAGCATTAATAAGGTGTGTGGATGGAGATTTTAAATAGGGGAGGTCTAGTTTGGTGATGGGTGTGAATCCCTAAAGTGGATTTTAGTGTCTTCCACATGAATTCTTGTGGTTTTGTTATGTCAAAGTTGGAATCTTGTTGGGGCAGCGTGGTTAGTTGATGTTTTTAGTTTCTATAGGTCTAAATGAACTTGTTTGAAGTAATTTCATAGTAGGTTGAGGGTGGTATGTTAGATTTTCAATAGAACCCTAGTTTGGTGGCTATAATTGAGGGTTTCTGAGTTTGGCACTTGGTTGTGAGGGTTTCTGAGAAAAAATTATGGATTCTTAGGTTTTTACATGTTGGAACTACTTCCCCAAATTTTTAAAGAGTTTTCCTAAGTTTAGTGAGTGGTTTCTTTGTAAAATAGGGCTAATCAGAGCCCTAAAAGGCATAGAAATCCTGATTTGGTGAAGTTGTCTCAAAAAAACCATAAGTGATTTGTTGATATGTTATTGACCATGGAAATGGGTCCTTGAAATGGTTTAGACCTTGGTCTAAGAGAAGGTCATTGAGAAGATTTACCCAATTGAGTTGATTCCTAGTGCTACAAGGGAAAAGAGTGAATTTGAAGAGATGGTGAGATTTTGATGAATTGTGATCTGGAAATTGTGATTACTGATTGGAATTGTGTTTAGTAAAATTTTAGGACCTCCTATATTGCATCAGGTCTCCACTCAAATAGTGGACATAGAGGAGGAGGAACAAACAATACTATAGTATAGCTCTCTCCTAAAAGATACAACTACCCCTAAGGTTTCACCACTCATAGATAAGGATCAACTATATAGTGGTTTATTCCAAAAAGAGGTGTTGAGTATGACCCTCCAAAATATCCAAACATGGCAATTCCAAATTGATTGATCACAAAGAGGGAAATAATCAGATACATGGTAGCTTCCAACATATTATTGGAAGGCTTAATGGATCGATTCCTAGACTCGTTGACCACCAAACTAAAAATGAGAAGAGAAAAAAGTAGCTAAGGAAGAGGAGAAATTGAAGGATTTAGCCAATTGGGAATTAACTATTGCCATTACACCTCTACAAAAAAAAATATAGTAGAAATTTAGACCAAAGAGCTTTGGTCCAAGAAAATATTAGAAAAATTAATGATAGAGAAACTAGAAATCACTCAAGTACAAAAGGAGATGAAGGAGGCTACATAAAAAGCCCATCAAAATTTGTGCGAGGAAGAAGCAAAATATAAAGAAACTACCTCAGAGAAAGAACAATCTTCTCCTCCTTTGCAATTTGAGATACCCTCCTCGTCCACAACATCCTTTATGTAATCCATCAATAACATTTTAGCCGAACAAAAGGAGATCCAATTGATGACATCTCTGCAACTACTTTGACTTCTATTTGTAGGCTCACAGGTAGATATTGGGATCATTTCACCCTTGTACAAATTCCAATCAGGGGCTATTTTGCACCAAACAACAAGGGTTCATAAATATTAAAGATTCATGTGGAGAACTTAGAATAGTTGGAGGAAATCATAAAAAACATACAATGCAAGTTCATAGATCTCCACGTGGATTCTTCTCGACCTTTGGCTAACCAACTAAAAATTTTGGTAGATAGGGTGATCAAGGACACCCAATTACAAAATAGAACAATGAGACAACAAATTCAAGGAGAATAACAGAAGTTGAAATTAGATGAAGAAAGGAAGAAATGTGCTACCACATATTTTTCCTTATAGTCTCAGATTAACACTCTAAAGAATACAGAAGGATGCCTCAATGCACTGTACTAGTTTTATCTACAATGTACAATAGTAATAACTCAAGTTAAAGCTCAAATTGACCAAAAATAATTCCAGATACTTCAGAGAGCCACTGCATATAGTTCCCTTCAAGATACATATGGAAAATCTAGGGTAAATATAGAACCATTGCATGCACAATTCCAACAAATGCAAGATCAAAGGGACAAAAGCTATAACCGATTCCACCAGTTAAGGGAAGTAGTCAGTTTAAGGCTTGCAAATATCACAAGAGTCCTCCATGAATCCCAACAGTTAGCACAAATGATATAAATTCCCTAAACACTTCTAGAGGTAGAGAAGGTACTACTATAGGTCCATGTATAGAATCAACAACTACACTTGGAAAAAACACAATGGGACAATAAATTCACTAAACTCAAAGAGATCTACAAGGATCTCCTAACAGTAAAGTAGAGTTGAGTTGAGGACAAGTTAATATTTTGAAAGGGGGGATATGTTGGCAGGAAAGAGCAACATGCTAGATACCACCAAGAAAATCCTACCGCATCTTATGGAAAAGATCTTGTGGACCTTAAGAATGAAAAGATACCATCTAGGATAGGGGTAGGATAGATGGATAATTTCCCATCCCATAGATATATGTATATAGAAGGATATGAATAACACTTTGTAGATGTGTAAGATGAATGAATGTAGAAACCTATATATGAAATGTATGTAAGAAAATATAAGTATAAGAATGAAGGTATACAAGGTTATATGTAAGGGAAGGAAAGAGATGTGTAGAGTGCAAGGGAAGATATATGAATGTACTCTTTTGATGTGATTAATATAATGATTACAAGAATTCTATCTATTTGATATTATCTAACATTCAATAAATATATTTAATTAGTTAATCCTTTGTCTAGATCAAACTGGTGTTTTCTTTATATGATTCAGTCCAAGGTATAAACCACAACACTCATAAAGTACTTACGGCTTTGAACTTTGGTCTATGTTTCCCTAGTTTTCTTGCTAACAAGCATCCTAATGAATTTTCTTAAAAAAACATTTTTAACATTGGTGGATATTGTGAAAGAATTACTATTTTTTCATTGGTTTATTTGGTGGTCTTCTTTGTGCTTGGCACTATACATATTTTTCTCTAAAACAATTCTTAATTTCTAATGGTGGTCTATCTTTATAAAGGGGTTATCTTTATTAACAATAAGACATGCTTTAATGATAAAACACCCTTTGCAATCTATACTTACATAATTAACATTAATATGAAATAGTGGAAAAGAAACATTACATAATAATTTTGATGAACATATGAAATTAAATTAAAAGTTAAGAATGATGAAAATGATAATTCTTTACAATAGTAACAATATTATTTCTTTGATGTAAAATATAGCAAACATTTATATCAAAAACTTAATAAAATTGTTTTTATTTAATTTATGAAAATATCTTAAAATTGTCTATTAGATTAAACTAATAACAAACTAACAACAAATTTCACTTTTTAATGTGTAAACCCAAAAGAAAACCCACTTGAAGAAAACTAAAAAATTGATTCGCTTTATTCATTATAGAAAAAAATGAGATTTACTATTATTGTACCATTTTTTTTACAGTTCAATCATTATTACATTACTGATTTACTAGTATTTTTAGATGATTGGTCATATAATGGATGTCAAAGTCATATGAGTAGAAAAATAATCAAAGGAATATTTAGTATGAGAAACTTACGTTTCGTACATGCGTCCATGTCTAACATATTCCATATACAATCCATTCCATTAAGAATTACAAATCATTAATGCTTTAATAAAGCAACCTCCAATTAATTTAAGTTCAATGTTTAAGGTTAAATTAATCATATTATTATAAGAAAATAAACATAAAAAAATAATATAACATAATGATTCATATAGTCTTTATGGAAGTATCATCAACAAAAGAACTTATAACAATTATAGCAGCATAATAATACCTATAAAACTCACTATATCAACCCCTAATGTATGTGTAAATATTGATATGCATATCATAAGAATATATTTACAATGTTGTGGGCCAAAAAGAGTATAAAAAAATTCCAAAAATGACCCAAAAAAGGTAATTTTATTTAATTAATTTGTTATATGTTATCATGTGTATGCATTTTGGGGGTTTTGAAATAATCAAATATGACTCAACATATCACAATTTTAATATTGAGGAAAAGGGATAATTTAATTAATGTGATATAGGTAGGGATTAGGGGTTAGGAAACATGTTCAAAAGGGGTGGGGTGTTTACACATGGCATTTTAAATCTTCAATAGATCATTTCCATAAGTCAGTAAAAGGAAATGACATTCACAATGCTGGTCTTGCTAGATTCATCAAACTATCTTGCTTCGGGATTTACTTCTATGTTTGTGTGGTTCAGATATGTTGATCATGGTTGTTGGAAACTGCTATATCCAATTTTTTGGCTTTTGATTCATTGTGCAGTGTGAGTTATGTTCACCAGTTGTGAACTATGGTTTTCTGTGCTTTTGGCTGAGGTTCGGGAGAAATATTGTTGGTATGGATTTCTCTTTGGTCAAGTCTTATGACTTGTGGTTCTAGAGTTAAGTTCTTATGATTGCGTTGAAGATAATCTTGGTATCTGGAAGGATTTGATTGTGCTAAGAGTTGTGTGTGCTTAATTTTTCTACGTGTTTTACACTGGGTTGGCCGACACTATGTTGAATACTTCCTTCGAAGTTGATGAAGTGTGTTGGGACCTACTTGGGTCCTCATCAAGCATGTGTTTGGGTCACTCTCATTCTAATTCCACCCTAGGATGTTTTAGTGATGACCTAATTTGAATTTAATGATGGATTTCCAACTTGGGATATGTTTCAAAGTTGAAGATGGTATAAATATAGGATGAGTTAGTGGTGAAAGATGTACAAAGAGATAAGTGCAAAGAAATAGAGCAGATAGATGTGAATCCATGTGTGTGTGTGATGCGAGTGTGGAAAACCAGTGCGAAGCCTAAATGTTGAGTTTCCAAATGAAGTGAGCTAACAGTGGACTCTATCATTCATGCATGTCTAAAAGTGGTTGAGAAAATTGTGGTGGAATTATTAGTTGTATTGAGATGATCTTCTATCTGTAACATATCTCTTCTATCTTCTTTGTATCTCTATGGCAGTGAGCCCTTTGGTGGTTAACCCTGTTGGATAGTGAGTCCTAATCTAAAAAATGAGTCCTTGTTTTGGTAGTGAGCCTTTTTAATCAATTTTGATATTCTCTCTAGTGTGAGTTAATCCTCACAGTGGTTTTTCCCTCATTAGGTTTTCCACATAAATCTAGTGTTATTATGTTTATGTGATGGTTTTTAGTTTCTACACTTACACTTAAAGTTTAATCATTTTAGTAGAGTTAAATATTTGTGATTGATCTATGTTTCAATGAATGGTTTAAGGATTAAATTTTCTACAATTGATTCACCTCCCCTCTTAGTTGTCTTGTTCAATAATTGGTATTAGATCTTGGTTCCTTGTAAAAGAGCTTAACCGCTTAAGGAAGGTCCGGGATGGTTGGAAAAATTACTCATGACTATCTGAGGTTCTATGGAACTAATTATGCTATTTGGAAAATACTGATGTAATAATATCTAGAGTATTGTGGATATGATGTGGAGAAAGCTTACAAGAACACTTACACTCCTACTAATGGTCCGAGTAAAACTGATGGGATCAAGGCAGAAGTGAACAATAAGGCGAAGTACATTTTGAAGAATAGTCTTGTACATTTAGAGTTGATTAAAGTTCAAAATTTGAAAACTGCTAAGAATGTCTAGGATGCTTTGGAAAAGGCACATGAAGGATATGAATGGGTCAAAGAGGAAAAGTTTTAGAACTTGGAGACATAGTTTGAGCTCTTGCACATGTTTGAAGATGAGAATGTTAAAGGTTACGTACAAAGATTGGATGAGGTAGTAGCTGGAATGCGAGGACTTGGTGCTACAATAGATGAATCTAGGACTGTAAAGAAAATTCTTAGAACTCTCCCCGATGCTTACAATGAAAAGGTATGTTCTATTGAAGAACCTATAGATTACAATACTTACACTAAAGATCAGTTGTTGGGAACTATGACATCTTATTAGATGAGAAAGGCGAATTTGAGAAATGGATCCAAATCAAAAATTATTTTAAGGCTAGAAAATATGAAGATCCAGATGAAGAAAGTATTGATGAAGTAGAAGCTCACTTTTTGAGAAGGATGAAGAAAGAATTTGGAAAGTATTAAGGTAAGTTACCCTTTAAATGCTTTAGTTGTGGAGGAATAGGACGTTTTCTTCGAGGTGTCCAAAAAGAGCTAAGAGAAATAAACAAAGATATGAGAAAGAAAAGAAAGGTAAGAAGATCAACATAGGATATTATGTGAATGAGGATGCTTGTATATTTGATGAGGAATCTGATTATGGAGATCCTAATGACAATGCATGCTTGTTCTTGGCTATAAAAGATGAACCTACTTCTTCTAATTCTGAAAAATAGGTGAAAGAATACCCTCTGGAGAAGGAAAAAACTAAAGGTACTATAATTTCTAACCTACATGATAAACATGAAAATAACTATTGGGTTGTTGATAGTGGTTTTTCACATCACATGATTGGTGATAAGAATAAGTTTGTTAAACTTGAAAAATATGATGGAGGCTTAGTTATGTTTGGAGATGATACTGGTGCTAAATTTGTGGGATAGGTTCAATGAGTTTTGATGGCAAGAAAAATATTGATGATGTCTACTATTTTAAGGGTTTAAGGCATAATTTGTTGAGTGTTGGATAGATGTGATGTAAAGGATACAAATTTGTATTTAAGGATGAAATATGTGAGATCAAGAAAGATTCTGAAATAGTAATTGTTGTAGGAAAGAAATTTGAAGGAAATATCTATCAACTTAAGGGTGTTGATGGACAATGCTTTATGACTCAAATTAATGGCAGTTGGTTATGGAATCAGAGAATATTTCATATGAATTTTAATAACTTGGAGAGTATTAGTTTAGTTCAGGCTGTGAGAGATTTACCAAGGATTAAAAATTCTGTTAATGCTATTTGCAGGAACTGTTTGTTTGGAAAGCACGTGAGAAACCATTGCAGATCAAAGGAAAAATCTACTACTAGAATTTTGGATTTAATTCAGATAAATCTCTATGGTCCTACAAGAGTGAGATGTCTGCAAGGTGAAAGGTACTTTATGCTTTTGATTGATGTTTATTCTAGGTATATATGGGTTACATTTCTTAGAGAGAAATGAGATGCATTAGATAGATTCAAGACATTCAAAGCTATTGTTGAGAATGAAGTAAATTTGAGGATAAAATGCTTAAGGTCTTATAGAGGTGGTGAATTCACCTCCCATGAATTTAATATGTTTTGTGAAGTGCACGGAATAAAAAAACAATTATCTACTCTGAGAACTTCTCAACATAACGGAGTTGTTGAAAGAAACAACAAAAAAATTCAAGAGGTCACTAGATCAATGATTACTAAGGCAGGTCTACCAAAATTTTACTGGAGAGAAGCTATTCATACTACTGTTTATGTATTCAATCGAATTCAAGTAAGAGAAAATAGTAAAAAGACCCCTATGAGCTATGGTGTGGAAGAATTCCTACTTTTAAGTATTTTAAGGTATTTGGAAGAAAATGCTATATCAGATGGGATGACAAAAATTTAAGAAAGTTTGAAGCAAGAAGTGATGAATTTTTTTTCTTGGATATTCTACTAAAAGCAAAGCCTACAAATGTTTCAATAAAAGATTGGGGTAGATTTTAGAAAGCTCGAATGTCAAGGTTGATGAGCAATGAAGAATTCAATTGAAGTTGATGGATATGTATCTAATGAACCTGACTGTGTAAGGATTGATGAAATTGTGGAAGAAAAAGAAAAGGATGAGCAAGAGAAGCATAATGAAGAAGAAGAAGATGAAGCTTTGGTGGTGTCCCCTAAGACACCTAGATATGTACAAAAGAATCATTCAAAAATAAATCATTGGAGACAAGAAAAAAGGAGTATTGACAAGAAGTAGAGCTATTGCTAGTGAGGTAAATTTGTGTTTACTTTCTGAGATTGAACTAAAGAATGTAAATGAAGCATGTAAATATGAGCATTGGATGGAAGCTATGAGAAAAGAAATTATGAAGATTGAGAAGAATCAAACTTGGGAATCGGTCCCAAGACCAATAGAAAAAACCATTATTGGATCAAAGTGGGTATTCATAAATAAGTTGAATGAAAATGGAGAAGTGGTCAAAAACAAAGCAAGGCTTGTGTGTAAGGGTTACTCACAAGTAGAAGGCATAGAATTTTAGGAGACTTTTGCTCCAGTGGTGAGAATGGAAGCTATTATGATGTTCTTAGTGCTTTCTTCTCATAAAGATTTCAAAGTCATTCAGATGGATGTCAAGTCTACATTTTTGAATGGTGAGCTAGAAGAAGAGGTCTACATGGAACAACCAGAAGGATTTTATTTGTCAGATCAACTAGATATGGTTTGCAGATTGTATAAAGATTTATATGGATTGAAACAAGCTCCTAGAGCTTGGTGTGAAAGGATAGATAGGTACTTGATTCAACAAGGTTTAAATAAAGGTACAATATATAGTAATCTATATTTTAAAAATTGAAAATGACAAAATCTTAATTGTGGTTGTATATGTTGATGACATTATTTTTGGAGGAGATGAAACCATGTGTAAGATGTTTGCGGAAGAAATGAAAAAGGAATTTGAGATGTCTATGTTTGGAGAAATGAATTTATTTCTTGGGCTACAAATTAATCAAACAAAGAAATGAATTTTTATTTCACAGTCTAAGTATGTAAAAGAGATGTTGAAAAAGTTTGGGATGGATGGTTCCAAACTGTTATGCACTCCTATGGTGACTGGTTGCAAATTAGGTAAAGATAATGATTCACCTAAGACTGATAAGAGAAAATATAGATCTATGATTGGTGGACTATTGTATTTGACTGCTACTAGACCAAATATTATGCATGCTATTTGTCTTATGGCTAGATTTCAAGAAGATCTTAAGGAAACACATGTTGCTGCTATTAAAAGAATATTAAGATATTTGAATGGCACTTTGGATTATGGGTTATGGTATCCTAAGAATATTGAATTTACACTAAGTGCTTATACCTATAGATATAGATTGGGATGGATGTGTAGATGAAAAAAAAAGTGCAAGTGGTGGTGCATCCTTTCTTGGTTGCAAATTAGTGGCATGGTTGAGTAAAAAGAAAAATTTAGTTTCCTTATCTACTGTTGAAGCTGAGTATATTGTTGCTACATCTTGCTATACACAAGTTCTATGGATGAAATAGACAATGAAAGATATCATAGTTGTGTATGCTGATCCTATTTTTATCTTTTGCGATAAAACAAGTGCAATTAACATTTCAAAGAATCTAGTGATGCACTCAAGGACAAAGCATATATCTACCAGGTATCATTTCTTGAGAGAGAAGGTCGGGGAGAATGAAGTAAAGCTTGAGCATGTTCCTACGAAGGATCAAATTGTTGATATATTTATGAAGGCTCTTCCTAAAGATACTTTTGAGTATCTCCAAAAGAAGATAGGGGTCATTTCCCCTCATTTCTTGAACTAGATGCATATGGAGATGCATCATTCTGGTGGATCTATGGATCTATCTTTCTTCTACACTAATATTTTGGTGGCTACCTCTCAGGGGGAACAGGTAGTGTCATGCGTTGTCATTGTATAAGTATTTTATTTTTGATGTCAAAGGGGAAATCAATGTAAAACATCTTTTTCCTTTTCCATTGATTTCAAAATGAGAGATGAGAGATGGGAGATGTGATAAAAAATATTATCTACTAAAGGGGAGAAACAAAAAGCAAAATCATGAGAAGTGTGTTTAGAGCTAGTATGTCAAGTCTTTGATGTTTTTTCACATCATGTGTTGTTATCAATGAAAAAGTGGGAGATTGTTGCACGAATGAAGGTGTTGTCATTGATGTCATAAATATAGGTTATTGGATGTATATGTCAAGGATATTAATAAAATTGTAATGAAGAAAGGTTGCAGGTGTTTAGTGGTTGCTTCAGGTTTTGCTTCAGGATTTGCTTCTATGTTTGTGTCGTTTAGATATGTTGATCATGGTTATTGGAAGCTTCTATATCTAGATTTTTGGCTTCTAATTCATTGTACAATGCAAGTTATGTTCACTAGTTGTGAACTGTGGTTTTCTGTGCTTCTGGCCGAGGTCTAGGAGAAATATTGTTGGTCTAGATTTCTCTTTGGTCAAGTCTTATGACTTCTAGGTTCTAGTGTTAAGTTGTTATGATCATGTTGAAGATAATTTTGGTATTTGGAAGGATTTTATTGTGCTAAGAGTTGCATGTGCTTAATTGTTTCGTGTGTTTTACACTGGTTTGGGTGACCTTGTGTTGAACACCACCTTTGAAGTTGATAAAGCATTTTGGGACTTACTTGGATCCTCATAAAGTGTTTATTTGGGTTTCCCTCAATATAATTCCACCCTAGGATGTTTTGGAACTGACCTAATTTGAATTTAATGTTGGATGGATGACTTTGGGTATGTTTCAAAGTTGAAGATGGCATAAATACATGATGAGTTAGTGGTGAAAGATGTACAAAGAGATAGGTGCAAAGAAATATAGCAAATAAATATGAAATAAATGCGAATTCATGTGAGTGTGTGATGCGAGTGTGGCAAATTAGTGTGACACCTAAATGTTGAGTTTCTAGATGTAGTGAGTTGAAGGTGGACTCTAGCATTCATGCATTTCTGCAAATGGTTGAAAAAATTGTGGTAGAATTCTCTATTACATTGAGATTGTCTTCTATCTGTAACATATCTCTTCTATATTTTTTGTATCTTTGTGGCAATGAGCCCTCTGGGTGGTTAACCTTGTTGGGGAGCGAGTCCTGATTTGGATAGTGAGTCCTTGTTTTGGTAGTGAGCCTTTTTCTCAGGCAGTGAGCCTTTGCAATTAGTTTTGATATTCTCTATAGTGAGTTAATCCTCATCATTTTTTTCCCTCATTGGGTTTTCCACATAAATCTAGTGTTACTGTGTTTCCGTGATGGTTTTTAGTTTCTGCACTTGCACTAAATGTTTAATCATTTTAGCAAAGTTAAAAATTTGAGATTCATCTATGTTCCGATGAATTTTTTAAGGTTTAAATTTGCTACAACTAATTCACCCACCCCTCTCTCAGTTGTCTTGTTCAAAAAACTTGATATAGCTGATGGTTCATAGATGAATCTACTTGAGATGTTCTCAAAAGGAAGAATTGAGATAGTAGCCCAAAATGAAAGACTTGGGACTAATAGAATGCAAAAAAATGGAGATAGGTTGCATTTGGATAGCGAGCAAGGACAATTGGTAAGTTACAAACATGACAATGAGAGCTAAAGAACTCAATTAAAAACATTACTACATTAGGGGTTGCTACAAAATTCTTTTCCAAGCATTTAATCTTTGTACTATTCACCTCAAAACCCTAATCTTACCATCATCAGATATTGGTTCATTTTGGAGTTGGTAAGGCCATATTCAATCAATTTTAACACAAAATAATAAACAACATATCGCTACAATTGTTGCTTCAATCTATTCACAATAAATAAAAAGTAAATCTAAGAAGTGGCTAGAAATAAATAAAACTCCACACAAAATGATCCAACAAGTGACTTACTGCAAGATTCAACATAAAATGTGTCCTGCTATCAACTATGCCAATGAGAAAAACTGTGCCATAGTCGAAACCCGACCACTGTGGATTTTTATAAAATGAGATGAACCCAAATTCTCCTAGAGATACTACTTCAATCTATTCACAATATAAAAAAAAGTAGGCCTAGATGAATATTGGAATTTATAGCTACCAGATTCATGCTTGAGTTTGAGAAAAGATTTTTGCGGAAATGAAAATATAGATTGACTGTTTCTATGAAATCAATTTAGGGTTTGGGGAATTCTATTAAAGGGGCAACCGACTTACCTCAAATTGTGTCGTGCTGTCAAGAATGTCGATGAGGAAAACTATGCAGAGTTTGCAAGAAGACAAATGTAACCCTACCACCACCGACTACCTCAACATTCATCATAAATTCTACAATAATTGCTATGCTACATAGCGACCTGGCGAGAGTAAATGCTCAACCATCTCATGCAAGTGGAGAAGTGAAAGGTCAATGCCAATGAGGAAGAGTTTGGAGGAGCGGGGAAATAGTTGAGAAATTGGCAGAAAATGATGAATTGTTGCAATTCATTTCATCATATTTCATTGCCTGTCAAGCAATCTACACCATTGGGGATGAAAAGGGGTTGCAAAAGCTAAGCGTGGGGATTCCTTTAGCGTAATAATGGTTAACATTTAAGAGAAACATTCTTGATATTTGAGGAAGATATTATTTTCTTTCACAATATCTTAATATTTATTTGCCTATCAATAAATTATTGTACAATTCAATGGAGGTACTAGTTATAAGTAATTTGTAAAAAATGGTGGATCATTAATGTTAAAACATGTTTATTTTAATAGTATTTAATTAAAAATCAGCCATGTCATCACTACGACGAATCTTAGCACACACTTTAGGCTTTATAACCAAAGATTATTTGTATAGTGGTATAACATGATCAATAATGTTTGTACAATTATATATTTTTATTAGCAATAATAAAATGTCATTTTCAATCTATACTTACATAATTAACATTAATATGAAATAGTGAAGAAGAAACCTTACATATTAATTTTGATGAACATAAGAAATTTAATTAAAAACTAAAAATGATGAAAATGAAATAGTGAAGAAGAAACCTTACATAATAATGAACAAATAAAATTAAATTAAAAACTAAGAGTGATGAAAATGATAATTCCTTATGATAGTAACAATATTTTTTTTCAATTTAAAATATACCAAACATTTATATCAAAAACTTAATAAAACTATTTTTATTTAATTTTTGAAAATATCTTAAAATTGCCTATTAGATTAAACTAATAACAAACTTAAAAAAAATAGTTTTTTAATGTGTAAACCCAAAAGCAAACCCCCTAGAACAAAACTAAAAATCTGATTTGCTTTATTCAATTTTTCCAATGACTTCATGGGTGGTGAGATTTACTATAGTTGTACCATTTTTTAAAACACTTAGATGATTATTACATTACTAATTTAGCCTTATTTTTGGATGATCAGTCATATAATGGACGTCAAAGTCATATGAGCATAAAAGAAATGAAAGGTATATTTAGTAGCGGCAACTCATGTTTCTTACGTGTGTCCATAGCTAATAGATGCCACGTAAAGAATTATAAATCATTAAATGTTTTAACAAAGGAGCTCCCAATTAATTTAAGGCATTTTTAAAAAGTTAAATTAATCATATCATTGTAGGAAAATAAACATAAAAAGTAATATAGCATAATGATTCATATAGACAAAACCATGTTTAGAAAAATACTTTACACTGTAAAGCAATTTAATGTATTTTTCATCAATCAATGATTGTAATATACTTGTAGAGTCTAGTCTTTGTGTCATAAAGGATAAAGGATGTCATAATGTCAAAACCTAAATGTGCTCATTATTAGAATCTTGGTTGTAATTTTCATTTTAATAAATATACTCTAAATCCCTCACCTAAACCATATTTTCACACTACAACTCACCAAATTGGAGGAATGAAGGGTCAATACCAATGAGGATGAGTTTGGAGGAGTGGAAACCAAAATCAGAGGGGAAAGTAGTATAAAGTGGAGAAAAGCAATTAAAAAATGGTGAAAAATGATGAACAACTGAGATTCGTTTAATTGTCAACCAAGGGTTGTAAGGACTTTTCAACCCTCGACAAACAAACTTTGCTCGACACTCTCAAATAAGGACTCACATTTGGTGTAATTAATGTGAAATAGGTAGGTATTGGGGGTTAGGAAACATGTTAAAAAAGAGTGGGGTGTTTACACATGGCATTTAAAATCTTCAACTTTCCATAAGTCAGTAAAAGGAAATACCATTCACAATGTCGGTCTTGCCAGATTCATGAAACTATCTTTTCCTACATCATATTGTCATGTATTGTTTCACAACCTCACAATTCCTGTGACACTTAATCTCAACTCCAATGTAGTTAGCAAAGAAAACAATTTTTGTACCATGGTCATGTAAGTTTAGTAAAAGTCCACCTAAATTTCCTCAAATTAGTTATTGGAAACCTTTCAATAATTGCATGACCCTACCTAAAAGAATCACTATGCATCTCTAAATTCCTTCAATTATAATTTAGATTAATATGTATATTTTCATTTATATATCTTTTATTAGGGGATCCATTATTAGAGTTGTTGTCGTAAGGGTTTGAGGGTTGAAATATATAGGCATTTTAAAATCAAATATCTTTGTAGGATATGTTTATCGTAGCTCATCCAGGTTCTCTTTGTTGGGACTTTATGTATAGTATGACAATAAAAAATAGATTTCACTCAGATGTAGGTGTGGGTAACAAATCTAGTTGATAGGAAAAAATAATATTAAAAATTATGATGCAGTTCAAAAGCTCCAGGTCTTAACGGATTGAGAGCAATTTGCAGCCAATCAATCAAAAAAACCAAGAATTCAACCTAATTTAATGTAGCATTCACAAAAATAAATCTGGTATAAGTTATTGTTTTCTTTTGGTCCAAATATACAGATTAAATTGGTTCAAAAAAAATATGCAATACAAAATGGTTTTCCCCTATTTTCTTTGCAATATTTTAACACCAATATTCAACTCTAACTATTTCCAAATGCCATGATTCTACTGGTTTTAATGTGTAGAAATTCTCAGGTTGGAAAAATGGATCAATGTCATTTAATATATTTTCCTCCAAAAACTCTACTGCCCTCTCAGCCACACACTTTTCTAGATTTATTTTGGTAGAATTTTTCAATCAAAAGTGAGGTCGATTCATTTCATTTCTTCTGCTCTTGCAACTACCACCTCTCCTCTTGGTTTTTGGCTCCTCAAATCCCTTCATTTCCTTTCCACGCTGGAGGCCAAAGGTCTTTTTTTTAAAAGTAAAATGAAGGCGTTGAAAACCATCTAACTCCCACACTTTATCAAATTGAATCACCTAATTTGGAGGGCAAAGACATTGGGTTCAAATTATGTTTTTAATCTTCCTTTTGAAATAATCTCCAACATTGAATTTCTTTGCATTAAGAATTTGATATTATTTAAATAACTCTCAAATGGAAATGCCAGTAGGAAAAATAATGATGTTGCTCAGAATACTTGCAAAAGAGCACACCCACACCCAAAACAAAATTTCAAAGTAAACAAAACTAAAATTGTATGAAGGTTGATGCAGATAGCTATATACCTGAATGCTCTAATATCAAACACACTAGGTACAAAAATGTTCCATGAGCCTACATCTCATGAAATTTTTTGGAAACTTCGAACGGTGATCCCATGCTCACTTTTAATCCAAATCTCTTCTTAATCAATTGGTTTCTTCTTATGTCCACTGATCTAAACCTCTTTACCTTTTCCCTCTTTCGCATTCCTTTGTTGCTTATGTTGCAACCTACACTCACCTCGGTGGCCACCTCTATTTGGTTCTTCACTCCTTTTATGATTATTTGGCTACCATTTATTCCTTTTCTCTTCCTTGTACAACTTCTGCACCAACTCTTTATCACTTTCCTTGACCTTGTTCAAAAATCTCTTCTCATGAGCTACTATTGGGTTGCTCCCAACCTTACTTGTTAATGTCATAGCTTGTTCACTTGCAAAAAAACAAATTAATGAACTACGCCTCACTTTATTATCCTTGTACTTCAATGGAATCAAATGATACTCTTGTCCATCCTTGGTGATGGTATATATATTTTCCCACTTATCATACACAACATGTCTATCATATTGCCACAATCTACCCAAAAGGACATGGCAAGAATCCATGGGAATCACATTACACAACACTTCATCAACATAATTACCAATCTGAAATTGAACCAAGCTTTATTCACTTACCAAAATTTGATGATCCTTTTGCAACCAAGTGACTTGAAAAGGATTTGGATGTTTTACCCTTTTTAATTGTAACTTCTCCACCATCTCTCATGAGACAAAATTGTTAATGCTTCTACTGTCCACAACTACCTTAAAACACTTGCCACTTGATTTACACACTATTTGGAATAGACTTGGCCTTTGTGTTGGCTTCGGTTGTTCCTTTTTTGGTTTGTAATGAACTCTATTTACCATCAATGCCTCTCCTTCTTCGGGTTCTATTATTTGCTTTAGGGAATTGACACTCTATTCATCAGTTTGTGTTGCATAGTTCTTTGCTACACTCTTCTTGCTAATGTCTGGTTATATTTGAGGGCATTTAAAGGCCCTATGTCCAACCTCTCCACATTGGAAATATGTTAAGCTGAAGCCTCTTCCTCTACCTCTTCCAAAATATCCTCTACCACGAGAATAATCTCCCCCTCCTCTAGAAGAGTCTCCTCTTCCCTTGTCTTCTTGGGTGTTTGCGTAAGAATTTTTTCCTCCTCTTGCTTGTTTTGGTAACCTCTACCATTGCTGGATTGTTCTTTTTCACATGAATTTTTTCCCTTACCACAAGAGCTATTTTGTTGCCTTCAATTCAATTTTTCTTTTGCCTTCAAAGCATATTGATATGCCTCTTCTACCATATGAACTTGCAACATAGCTTATTCATCTTGAATGTTATATCTCAATCCATTTATATACCTTGAAACCTTTTCCACATCATCTTTCACATGTCCAACCTGGATATTGAACATGTAAAATTCCTCAATATAAGCTTGCACACTATAGTGTCAAAATTTTTTGCTGTGTACATTTTCACTTAGTTGGAGGATGATTAATGTTAAAATGAACTTAAGGTTGCCTTAATCTTGTGATTGTGATGTGTTGTACACATCCACATTGGATTTAGAGTTTGTTTAAGCTAAATAAACCTAATTCTTCCCTAATTTAATGTTGTAAAGTGTATTTATTCACACCACATTAAATTTAGGATGCTTGTAAACTAAATGGAACTAATCTAGTGTTGTACACATTCACATGGGATTTTGGGCCCTTCTAAGCTAAATAGACCCAATTTTTCCTTATTTTAATGTTGTAGCATGGGTGTGGAAGGTCAAACAGAGTTGCAGATGCTTTGAGTAGAAGGAAAAATTTGTTGATAGAGATGAATATAGAGGTTGTTGGGTTCAATGAACTCAAGAGTTTGTATCCTGAAGATTCAGAATTTGCAGAAGCTTGGAAGGCTTGTTTGAAACCTATTACATTGGATAGGACAAGATGGTTGGATTTCCTAATCCAAGATGGGATGTGGTTTAGAGGAAGCCAATAGTACAATCCACAAAGTTCTATGAGAGAGAATCTAATCAAGGAGAAGCATAGTGGAGGATTGGCTAACATTTCGGTTGAGATAAGTTCATTTCTCTTATTAGTGAGAATTATTACTGGCTACAGTTACAACAAGATGTGAAGAAGTTTGTACAAAGTTGTAGAGTATGTCAGATGGCGAAAGGAACAAGTCAGAATATTGGATTGGCCATTACCTATACCTGAGAGGCAGGTGGATGAGAGGACATTAGTATAGTTTTTTTCCTTGGATTGCCAAGGAAATAGAGAGGGCATGATTCCATATTTGTGGTGGTGGATAGATTTTCAAATATGGAACATTTCATTCTATGTCATAAGATCAATGATTTTGTTCATATTTTAGAGTTTATTTTCAGAGAGGTGGTAAGACTACATGGTCTACCAAAGAGTATAGTTTCAGATAGAGATACCAAATTTTTTGGTTATTTCTAGAGGACATTATGGAAGAAGTTGAAGACAGATTTGAAGTTTAGATTTGTGCACCATCCATAGATTGATGGACAAACGAAGGTGGTTACTAGGAGTTTGGGTAACCTGCTGAGATGCTTAGTAGGAGATAATCCAAAGGGATGAGATTTTATTTTACCATAGGAAGAATTTTCTTATAACAATTCTATCAATAGGAGCATTGGTAAATCCCTATTCTAGATTGTATATGGGAGTATTCCGAGGCATGCATTTGAATTGAGGAAGATGGATAAAGGAGAGAAGAGTAATGCTAAGGTTGAAGATTTTGCTGAGCACCTAAAGAATTTGCACGACGAGGTGAAGAAGCATGTCAATAAGATGAACTCTTAGTATAAGGCTAAGGAAGATTAGAAAATGAGGTATAAGGAGTTTCAAGTAGGAGATGAAGTCATGGTTCATTTGAAAAAGGAGAGGTTTCCAATTGGTAAATACAATGTTAAAGATGAAGAAGTTTGGACCATGCAAGATCTTGAAGAAGCATGATTCAAGAAATGCATATGAGGTAGAGTTGTCAAGTGAGATTCATGTTTCACTTGTGTTTAACATTACTGATTTGACATAATATCATGAAGGAGTTAAGGAGAATGAATTGATAAAGGCACAGTGGAATATTCTGGGACATACGTTAGAAAAGGAAGAGATAGAAGAAATTATGGATAGCCATGTAGGTAGAAGCACAAGAAACAAGAAATATGAAAAGTACTTGGTGAAATTGAGAGGAAGGATTGTTGAAGATTCTTGATGGTTATCTAAAGTTGAGCTTAACCATCTTGGTTTCCCTCTCACACCTAGGAAGTGACAGGGTCACTTTTCAAATTACCTTAGGTGTCTGATCCAAGAGCACCTAGTCGTGCAAGGGAAATCTTGCATCACCCAAAAATATTGTGTTTTCATTTGTTTTTAGTTTCTTTAGTTGTCTTGGGGCCCATGGTGACTCATGCAGTCTTAGGGATATATAGAAGTTTGAAACAAGCAAAATAGTCACCTGCTATTTTTAGTAAGTTGGCCTATTTAGGCTGCATGGACACAAAAATTAACCCCAAGGAGTGAAATAAAAAAATAAGATTTTTAGTGAATTTCATCTTGGGGAATTTCTCTAATAAAGTTTAAAACTAAAAATTGAGGCCCTTCTGAGCCCCAAAACAGGGTGCAAATCTCTGACCTTTTAGATTTGGAAAAAGATGGTTGTAGATCTCTTCACAAGCTTTCTAATGATATATTTGTTGGCCTTCCCGTTGCACCAAAAGGTCAATTTTTCAATGCTCAATACAAGTGTCAGTTAAGATCCACAGGAGGCGGTTAGACCATGTCACAAACCCAAGCATCGTGCTGGACAAGGAAGACCAAGGGACAAACCATCTTGTAAAAATCCCCCCAACAGAAGTGAGGGGTTTGAACTTGTGACCAGCTCTGATACCAATTGTTGGCCTTGTCATCGCACCAAAAGGTTTACTTATCAATGCCCGATACAAGCGTCAGTTAAGATCCACGGGAGGCAGTTAGACCATGTCACAAACCCAAGCATCATGTTGGACAAGGAAGACCAAGGGACACACCATCTCACAATAGTATTACAATTAAAAATCTAACAGTCAAATCAAAAGTTATGGCCCCAAGAAGTTGCCCCACTAAAAAGTGAATTTCATTAAAATATCTTCCTAGGCAAGAAATCAAATGATGAGACTTTTGGTGCCAAAATGAAAGGGAAAGTACACCTTCTAGAATATTCTAGGGTGGTTATTGGGTAAAATAAAAGGGTTAAGTGGGGGTTGTAGAAGTTGTGATGCAAGAGAATCTACCAAAAACAACTAACATCAGGGGTACTTTTGACCCAAACTCAATTGGAGAAGATCAAATTAAACAATCACCATTGATTCACTTAACTTTTCATCAAAATTCCATACAATTTCACTTGAAACTTCTAGGCTATCAACAAGCCAAACCACCACATCATCATGCTAGGCCTTTATTAGACTCAGATACAACTTATCCATCAACAAAATGACTGAAATTAAACAAAATCTCAATTTAGAACACCGAACCAATCAATTCTTGTCTAATTCAATAATCCATTCTTCAATGCAACTTACATGGAAAAATAACAAAAAATCAAGCATTCCTACTACCAACCTTTATCCAGACATCAAAGACACTGTAAACAACATGTTCTTTACTGAAAGAAATCAAATATTCACTCACAAACCACTGATCCCCTTGTCTCTTTAATTCTTGCAGTCATAACATCATTTTTGCACATAGGGTTAGTCTTTCCCAAATCATCAAATTAGAAAATTTTCCTTCTAAAAGTCTCTCCAAACATTGATACAACTTCAACATCATTTTTTAAGCATTTATTCAAAAATCCCAATTTCATGCATTCAAACACCAATCTCCTAGTAACACAACTTGACAAAAATAGGTATATCAAACTATTCAAACTGAATTTCCATAAAAAAATGCCTTTAGGGACCCATTTCAGCCTATTTCAACATACTACAAAAGCATTGGCACTTGTTTTAGAAAACATAGGAGAATCAATACATTGTTTGCTGGTAAAACACATCAATTAGGTCAAAATTCCAAAGCAACCACCCTTAGATCAACTTGAAACAACCAAATAACCTTGGGCAACATTAAACTAGGTCACAAAATTGACAAATCACCCATTTTTAGAAATAGATAGGTCCATTATTGCACTAAACACTAAAACCCTCATTATATGCCTTTAAAGACTTCACAAAATAAGGGTTTAATGAAAATATAATCTCCAAACCTCTACATGCTCTGCCACAGTATGAAACATGTTTAAATATGTCTACATACACTTTCTAAGCCTTCTTCAATCCTTAAATACACCACTTGGAGCCATCCATTTTCATTAGGAAACTCTATATTTCTGTAGAAGACAACATAAAAAACCTAACATCATGAATTCCTTGCACCTGCACACTTTCAAAAACCAAAAAGCATCCTAAAATTATCCCATTCCATTGATCAAACTACCTCCATCGGTGGAATGGTGGTACAAATCCTAAAAGACTTCATCACCATCTTCACTTGTCTTTTTCCATCTCTTCTCTGCGTATCAGGTTCTCAATTACTTTTCCTTTCACAAGGACACAGGACGGTCCTTTTTCAACACTCATCTTTCCACTAACTCTTCTTACCAAAGGAAATAGTACTGCCATTTCTTATTTCCTTCTTCCAATCAATCCTTCCTCTCTTATCACAATTCATCCTTGATCTTCTCTGACCAATCATCTTTTCATCTACTCCCATCAGTGGAGTACTCTCAAACAAACTTTGAACTTCTTCAATGGCTGCAAAATCAAGTGCTTCTTCAGATAGGCATCCATCTCTCATACTGCTCCACCACACAACTCACCAACTCAACAAACCATCCATCTTACCTAGCAACAAATCCTAGAAGATGCTTCATTCACTTTACTTTGCACCTTCTACCCAACTTAATCTCCATTGGAGGATGGTGACCACAGACCTCATCTTGTCTTCCAACACACAACTCAAAACTCTTCCTCTCTTCAACATAGATGGATCAAACACTTGCATACCAAACTCAACAACAAATCAACCAACCATCAAAATATACTAGCTTTGATACCAATTGATGCAAGAGCATCTACAAAAAACAAACAACATCAGGGGTGCTTCTGACCCAAACTCAATTGGAGAAGATCAAATTAAACAATCACCATTGATTCACTTAAATTTTCATCAAAATTCCATACAATTTCACTTGAAACTTCTAGGCTATCAACAAGCCAAACCACCACATCATCATGCCAGACCTTTATCAGACATAGATACAACTTATCCATCAACAAAATGACTGAAATTAAACAAAATCTTGATTTGGAACACTGAACCAATCAATTCTTCCCTGATTCACTAATCCACTCTTCAATGCAACTTACATGGAAAAATAACAACAAATCAAGAATTCTTGCTACCAACCCTTATCCAGATATCCAAGATGCTATAAACATGTTCTTGACTGAAAGAAATCAAATATTCACTCACAAATCACTGATCCCCTTGTCTCTTTAATTCTTGTAGTCATAACATCATTTTTGCACATAGGGTTAGTCTTGCCCAAATCATCAAATTAGAAAATTTTCCTTCTAAACTTCTCTCCAAACATTGATACAAATTCAACATCATTTTTTAAGTAGGTTTAACATAAAATAAATCACATATATCCTTGTTTATTTAGAAATCCCAATTTCATGCATTCAAACACCAATCTCCTAGTAGCACAACTTGACAAAAATAGGTATATCAAACTAATCAAACTGAATATCCATAAACCAAACATGCCTTTAGGGATCCATTTCTGCCTATTTCAACATACTAAAAAATCATTAGCACTTGTTTTAGAAAACATAGGAGAATCAATACACTGTCCGCTGGTAAAACACATCAATTAGGTCAAAATTCCAAAGCAACCACCCTTAGATCAACTTGAAACAACCAAATAAACTTGGGAAACATTAAACTAGGTCAAAAACTTACAAATCACCCATTTTTAGAAATAGATAGGCCCATTATTGCACTGAACACTAAAACCCTCATTATATGCCTTTGAATACTTCACAAAACAAGGGTTTAATGAAAATATAATCTCCAAACCTTTATGCTCTGCCACAATGTGAAATATATTTAAATATGTCTCCATACATTGTCTAAGCCTTCGTCAATCCTTAAATACTCCATTTGCATCAAAACAACACTTGTAGCCATCCATTTTCATTAGGAAACTCTGTATTTCTGTAGAAGACAACATCAAAATCCTAACATCATGAATTCCCTGCACCTGCACACTTTCAAAAAACAAAAAGCATCCTAAAATTATCCCATTCCACCAATCAAACTACCTCCATCAGTGGAATGGTGTTACAAATCCTAAAAGACTCTCAAAACCTTGTTTAAGGGTTACAACAGTTATAAGCAAAAGTATGAACCTAGCCTCAAGATTCAAATTATCCTTCTCAAAACCACTTAGTTTTGAAGAGCCTACACTTTAAGAAATTCAAGCAATAGATATCAAAGTCTGAAAGTGCTGCACAAGCCTAAAAGGATTGAAAAATCACAGAGGGAACATTATTTTTCAGAAAAAGCATGGAGTTCTTTATTCCAAATTTGATTACAAGTTTTGAAATATGTCTTTTTCTCGCCTTATACATGATTTTATAGATGTTTCCCAACCAATAAGTGACTTTACAACTTCTTTTACTGACCTATCCCTTCATTTTTTCCACAAAGACTCTTCATCTTCTGATTTTTGCTTTTTTTTGTTGCATTTTTGCAAGTTTGACAAATTTTCCATTTTTTAGCAATATTTTTGCCAACTTGCTTAATAGACCTTATAAAGACCTCTCTAGGGACTTACATGCATTAAGTATGACCACTTCATGAGCTTTTACAAAGCTTTTACATTTGAAAGTTCAATTTTTACAAATTTTCTAATTAAAGGCATCTAGTGAGCAAGGTGCTCTTGCACCAAGGTGGCTCCATTAGTGCATATTGCGGCTCCGAATAATAGAATTTCTTTGAGAGTTGATTTTTCTGTATGAACCAAGCCCATGAAGCTGTAGCATTGTAATTTCTGAATCTGTAATTTCATTTTTTGAAAATAATTGAAAGTGAGTTATGTGTTTTCTTGCATCTTTTGTGTTTGTATCTATTGTTGTGTTTTGTGTGGTTTTCAAGCGGTGTAGCCCTCATCATTGAGGTAGTGAACCTCTATTGTGAAAGTTGTATTAGATGGGGAGTAGTGTACTTCCTTTGGTTAAAGACCATGAATATCTATTGTAAAAATTTGTTTATTTTATTAGGCTAGATTTAGATAGTAGATCCAAGCAACTTGTTCACTGTGGTTTTTCCCTTGTTAGGTTTTCCACATAAATCTAGTGTTATGGTTGTATGTTCTTGTGTTCATCTGCTTGTCATGTTTTAATTGGTTCATTGCTATTGAATGAAAGAAATTGTTTAAGCACTGATTCACCATCCCTCTCTCAGTATCGTTGTGTGTTCAACAAGGTGCTGATAAGTTGAGTTCAAATGAGATGAACATCCACACAATCTTCTTCTTATATCAAAAATAACATGAGCGTGTTATAACACACTCACATTATATCCCAAATAAACCAAAAAGTGGTGGTGGCCACTTTCTGGTCCCACATCTTTGTGCACACACCCCCATCAATCTCAAATCTTGGAGCCAAAATTTTGAGTCTATTATTAATGTTCCTGATTAGACACTAATCTAAATATAAATCCACCTTATAACCATGTTGAATTATTTGACTAATTAAGCTC
This sequence comes from Sequoia sempervirens, assembly GCA_007258455.2. NCBI lineage: Eukaryota > Viridiplantae > Streptophyta > Pinopsida > Cupressales > Cupressaceae > Sequoia > Sequoia sempervirens. The sequence continues at coordinate 443,619,335 of VDFB02193867.1, forward strand.
AAAGATATTATGATAATATAGGTACAAGATTCAAATATATTATTTACAATTTCTTACCATCAATATATTCATTAGAATTGAACATATTTCTTTAATTTAATGTGAAATAATGTCACCAAGAAATATCCTTGCAATTTTCAATTCTAAACAATAAAAGAAGGTTTTATTCTAAGTCATATGCCGAATAGTTCTTAAATTAATATGCCCTATGTTATTTAAATTTATTTGAGTAGTTAAAGAGGCTAATAATATATTAAATGATCACCTTGAGAAATTTTTTATTGTCTTATTTGATAAAAAATTCTTCTCTCCTACATGTGATTTCCTAAGATATTGATCACTTTTATTCCCCTCTTCATAATTGTAATGTTGATAGATTTTTCTTTTTTACAATTTTGTTTTTGATTTCTCCATTCATTTTTATCTTGTAAAAAATTAATTGTCCCTTGGTTGATTTTATTTCCTTTGATTATTTAGTGTTGATTCCCTTATTTTTTAAATTTCAATATGGTTTTATTTTATTGTAATTCTTATATTTTCCTCTAGTGATAAATGCTTGAAACTTCCTGCTAGATTCACTTGTCAAATCTTGAAACCTTTCCTCTTCATTCAACAAAGCCCCATATACCTTTTCTAGTTTGATATTATCAAAATTTCCAATTATCTCCAATGTCCATATGAACTTATTGTAGACATCCAAATTTGGACACTTAATTTATCCAAATTTACCACTTTTCATCTAAACAACCTCTTATCCAAGTTAATTAAGTAATATTACTATTATTTAATTAATATCCTTAATTCTGTCAAATCCCTAAGGCATTTAATTAATAATTAAATACCTTACTCTCCTTAATCCTCTTTTCATCAAATGAATTAAATAAATATTACATTTATTTAATTCCTCACATGTCATTTTCATCTAATCGTAATCCATCTCCTAATCTCTTCATTAAGGATGTGCACATGCCTAATCCTTGATTAGGATGTGTCACATCCTCCAACTTTTGTAAGTTGGCTTCTAATCCACATTAACTCCTAATTATCCTCTAATTTTTAATTCCTTTTTATTCACCCTAGGCTCCTCTCTTCTCCATTTGAATTTTTAACTCACTTTTATTATACCTAGAATCCCCTTTTCCCATGCATCTTCTAGAACCTTTGACTTGTCACATCAAGTCACATGTGACAAATTCCCACCTTTTGGGAACCTTGTCTTATCCACTAGATTCTTTCAATCATTGTGAATTTTTAATTCACTTTTATTCTCCCAAAACTTTCCCCTTCCCCATGTGATCATTGAAAGGTCACATCAAAGTACTTGGAAGGTACTTGTCCTTCCTCCACATCATGTACCTCCCTTCCACATCACCTACATATCATCCTACCTTTATCCACTTCACATTCCACACGTCAAAATGTGAGGGCTTGTGAGTCCTCAACTCACCTTAGCCCTTCATCTTGACTTTGTTGGATAAATCCCAACCATTGAATTCTCTAGAAAATTCAAGATCCTCTATAAATACCCCATCCTCTAAGGCATTTTGGAAGACTTTCATTTTGAGCAACCTTATGCTGCCAATTTGCATTCTCAAGCATTTGTTACAATTTAGCCATCCATTTAGTCATTTTTTATTATCAATCTTGCATCTAGTAACATCAAAAGCCATCTAGGGAGCATACAAATTCATCTAAATCAAGGGCCAACCAAGGAGTCTTCAACATCAAGGAAGGTATAATCGATTTGCATTTGTATTTCATCTATTTTCCTTGTTTTATCACTCTTTAGGCTAATCATTGAAGTGTTCGTAGTATTTTTCCACTTGCATTTTTAGTTATTTTGCACATTAGAATAGGGTAAAATTCTAAGGTACACATTAGGCTAAATTGTAGCAAATGCTTGAGAATGCAAATTGGAAGCATAAGGTTGCTCAAAATGAAAGTCTTCCAAAATGCCTTAGAGGATGGGGTATTTATAGAGGATCTTGAATTCTCTAGAGAATTCAATGGTTGGGATTTATCCAACAAAGTCAAGATGAAGGGCTAAGGTGAGTTGAGAACTCACAAACCCTCACATTTTGACACGTGGAATGTGAAGTGGATAAAGGTAGGATGATGTGTAGGTGATGTGGAAGGGAGGTACATGATGTGGAGGAAGGACAAGTACCTTCCAAGTGCTTTGATGTGACCTTTCAATGATCACATGGGGAAGGGGAAAGCTTTGGGAGAATAAAAGTGAATTAAAAATTCACAATGATTGGAAGAATATAGTGGATAAAACAAGGTTCCCAAAAGGTGGGAATTTGTCACATGTGACTTGATGTGACAAGTCAAAGGTTCTAGAAGATGCATGGGAAAAGGGGATTCTAGGAATAATAAAAGTGAATTAAAAATTCACATGGGGAAGAGAGGAGCCTAGGGTGAATAAAAAGGAATTAAAAATTCCTTGGGGGGTGGGGAGAGTTGATCAAGGTACTAATTAGGTTTAACTAATTAGTAATTAGAGGATAACTAGGGGTTAATGTGGATTAGAAGCCAACTTACAAAAGTTGGAGGATGTGACACATCCTAATCAAGGATTAGGCATGTGCACATCCTTAATGAAGAGATTAGGAGAGGATTACGATTAGATGAAAATGACATGTGAGGAATTAAATAAATGTAATATTTATTTAATTCATTTGATGAAAAGAGGATTAAGGAGAGTAAGGTATTTAATTATTAATTAAATACCTTAGGGATTTAACAGAATTAAGGATATTAATTAAATAATAGTAATATTACTTAATTAACTTGGATAAGAGGTTGTTTGGATGAAAAGTGGTAAATTTGGATAAATTAAGTGTCCAAATTTGGATGTCTACATTTTTCCCCTCTTTGAGACGGTGTTACGAAGTAGCATCATTTCAAAGAATATTAAAATATAGAACCCAGAAGGAGATGGTTAGATTGAGAAGGATGCCCCAATCATCAAACGAATGACTAGGAAGAAATATGATGGAGGTAAAGATGAAGAGTAGGGATTGAGGATGCCCCCTCGAGAGGACATGCGGGTTCAAGAGAACACAGATGTGCTCTCGAAATGGATGAGATGGTGAAATGGGAGATAAGGAAGAGGATGCAAAGGGATGGATATGAAAGGATGAAAAGGCGATAGGAGCTTGGGAAGCACAAATGGATACAAAGTTGAAGACGATGTTGCCCCAGTCAAGGTACAAGCCAAAAGGGGTTGAGGATGGATGGAGTGTTGTCAATGAGGGAATGAGAGATCCCAAAACAACATGAGGATAGGGAAGGATACATCCCAATGAGTGGTATTGATGAGGGAAGGATACATCCCAAAACACCATGAAATGATAGGGAAGAATACCTCCCGATGAGGATGATGAAAGTGTTGTTGACGAGGGAAGGATGCATCCCAAACAACACCAAAGGGATATGGAAGAATACAGTTGGATGATGATTATGATGACGATGATTGGATCAAGGCTTGTAACAAGACTGGGAACAAGACCAAGGATATGATTAGATGATTTGGGCTAAATGGAATGGATGGGGATTGGATAGAGATGTGAGATGAGGATGGAGGAATGGATGGGGGGATTTTGATAGATGAGAGGATGGGGGATACAAGCAAGACGATAAAATGGAAAATGAAATGCAATCCTAATGCAATTTGCCATCTTCGGAGCACTGATTTTTGCTATAGCATAAGACACCAAGTGCCAGGGTATGTAGAACCAAGGCGTAATAGTGTCTAATGCACGAAATAAATACAATAGACAAGAAGGCTATCCCAACACCCCAAAGTCACAAAGACCTTGGTTGGGCCAAGTATTGAGATAACCACAAGCACAAAAGGATGTCCTAGAATAACACAAGACCTCGGGGATCTTGGTGGGTACTACGTGGGACAACCAAGAAGACACAATCAAAGAAAAGATCAAGATATGCCCCTATGTGGACCAATCAAAACACACCATAATATGATGGATCATGGTGGCCTTGACAAGTGATGGGAGCTCAAATGATAAACAAAAGCCAAAAGCATCAAAAGATCACAATCAATTTCAAATGTCCTTTGCCATAGGATCAAGGGGATAGATGGGATTGATGAGGTCTGTTAGGAAGGATGCATCCTATTGAGACTGATGATGGATACTAAGCTAAAAGATCGATATGACGTAAGATATTCAAAACTGATTGGATTTCATGATACGAGTGGATATCGTTTGTTAAGAACTAGCTAGATAAGGGCATAGCTTGATGCAAGGAAGACAAGACATGGGATTGACACACCCTAAAGACCTAGGGGCTCAGGGGCCGATCAAAGATTAACCTTGCCTATGTGAAAGTGCAGAGCCCTCGTAGTTTGATAAAAGATAGGTGACTGACCATGGAGGGAGACCTTGATGGATGGTAAAGATAGGATGGACAAAAGGAGTAAAGTGGAAAATGGCAATCAATGAGAGATGATAGACGATAGACAATAGAGGAGCCCTGGGGGCGGATCAAGTGATCGACCTTGCCTACATGAAAGCGTATGGGAAACATAGTTGGACCAACGACCAATGAAAAATGATGTATAAAGGATGATAAGATGATAGGATGAGATAACCCTAGATAAGGGGACAAAATGGTTGGATCAACATCATGGGACAAGATAGACCTGTTGGATATGATCGGAGGATGGTGACTACACAAAGCTCAGGGATGGGATAGTTATCCAAAAAGATGAAGTGGGAGGATGATATGATGGGATTGATTCTACACCAAGTTTTTGGGTTTAAAGATCGTAAGGTGCTAACAATCAGATTTTTCCAGATTTGGCAATTTTCAAAAATTGTCAAATTTTGCCATTTTAGGAAACCTTACGGGCGTACTTTTGAGAGTTCAATTTTTTCCCAAAAAATACCCAAAACAAAGATAGGATGAATTTCCAACTAATATCCCAAATTTGAGACATGCATTTCGAGTTATGGACAAAAATGATTTTTTAAAATGTTGGAATAAAAACACTAAATTGCGATTTTGAGGGTCAAGATGAAAGTTTGAGGTCCCAAAAATGTGGGAAAACGGGGTCCAAGGGACTTTTAGATAGTCGGGGATCCACATGCCATCTCATAATGCAACCACCCGTAAAATTTCAGCTCAAACGGACACCTGAGTCAAAAGTTATGGCCTCTGGAAGTTTCGGCACATAAATCAAAATTCTCAAAATGAAGTCTAGGTGATTGGGATGGATGATTTGATGCTAGATATGGGATTTAATGATGTTCTAAGTGACACTTATGTGATTTTGGTGATGGAGCAATGATTCTCAGAAAAGAGGGCACGTCGCCGCACAACACAGAGGGGTGGATACACCCCGAAATGGGGGCAGATATGCCCCAAGCTGGGGCGGACACGCCCCGGGAGGGGGCGGAGCCACCCCGGCTGGGGTGGACACGCCCCGGGTAGGGGCAGAGCCGCCTTGGGCTAGGGAAGACATGCCCTAGGTAGGGGCAGAGCCACCCCAGCAAGGGGGAAGATACGCCCCGGGTAGGGGCAGACACGACCTGGCAAGGGGCAGAGACACCCTGGGTAGGGGCGGACACGCCCCGGGTGGGGGCGGAGCCACCCCAGGCAAGGCGGTGGACATGCCCCGGGTAGGGGCAGAGCCGCCCTGGGCAAGGGGGCGGAAACGCTCCGGCAAGGGGCGGACAAGCCCCGGGTGGGGCAGAGACACCCCAGGCAAGGGGGCAGACACACCCCCGGTAGCGACGGATGGGGGATGGGGGGATAAGAATATAAGGATTGGGAGATGAAAGAGATGCTAGGATAGATGGATATGAAGATAAGGATGTGGAGATGGATAGGGATATAAGGATTAGGAGATGAAAGGGATGCTAGGATATATGGATATGAAGATAAGGATGGGGAGATGGAAGGGATGCTGTGATAGATGGATAGGGATATAAGGATTGGGAGATGAAAGGGATGCTAGGATAGATGGATACAAAGGTAAGGATGGGGAGATGGAAGGGATGCGATGATAGATGGCTAGGGAGATGAAGGGATGTTATGATAGATGATGTCTCCAAGGACTATGTCACAAAGGAAGCAGATGCCCCAACTCTAGATATGTCATATGTTATGAGGCATGAGGGATGGGAGACGAGTGGATGGGAAGATAAAGGAGATAACTAGAGGTGGATAGGATGAGTTACCAAGGAATACAACAGAGCATGGATGAAGGGAGTGTATACCGAGAGGTGGCCAAAGCATGTATAGATAGGTGCCCCTGTTTTGATCAAGATCACAAGAAGGATGGAGGGATTGGAGATAAATGGGATATGATGGTAGGATGCAGAAGATAGGTGGGATGGAGGGGATGCATATCAAGAAGTTGCCCCCAAATGTAGATGGGGATTTACGCATGATTCCTGTTTGCCAGGTTTTCATCATGGTACTTATCCAAGGCGCTCGTTTGCCAAGTTTTCACCATTGGATGGATTATTTCTCTTTACTATTTTATTTTTTTGATTTTATTTTTTTTTGACTTTTTTGGATTTTGGAAATTTTGGATATCATGCAAAAGGAGATGGATAAGGATAAGGAGGCAAATAGGTGGATTTAGAAGACATGTGATAAGGATATGGATGAAGGACTTAAGCTTCAAGTCTTATATGAGGCTTTAATAGCCCTTGTTTGAACTGACTGTTGGATGTTGGTACAACCATATGAGGATAAATGGATTATGCAAGAGGATGAATTAGAGGGATTTGAGATGGGAGATACATGGGATAATGGATGGGATGTTGCAAAGGGTATGGATGGAATGATGGGGTGGATATGTGATGGGGAGATGTGTTCAGGACCAACATTTGCACATGTGGTGGTGGATGTGAAAATATAATAGGATTAAGGGATGGAGAATGCGGGGATAATGGAGGAGATGAAATAGTGTATTTTGGGACATAGGGACCCAAAATAGATGTAGGAGAGGGTGGATGAAAAGGATTAGCTTTTGGATGAGCAACTTTGGATGTTCCTATAGATTTTTCATTTAATGGCATTGCATATTTTTTCTTTGGGATCCACATGGTTTTGGTCTTTGCTTTGGTGGGCCTTTGTGGCCTACGAATTTGATTTAGATTTAGATTTTTCTTCTCTTCACCATGTCTTTTGGAGGGGACATCAGAAGATTTAGATTCATGTGGATCTTTAGATTGATACATTCTTGTTTTAACACCCAAAGTGCTTTTGGTAGCAATGGGATGGGTGTGAGGAGATGGATGATGTGGAGTGATGAAGGTAGGATTATAGGGATTATGTGTAGATGGAGGATGTGCGGGTATGTGCTTTTGTTGATCCTGATTAGGGGACATGTGAGAGGGATGTTTATGATGGATGACATGGATAGGTGTTGGATGGATGAAAGGATGAGATGAAGGAGGTGAGCTTGGGATATACGGACCCAAGATGGATGGAGTAAATGAAGGATGGGATATGGTGGATGGAGGGATGTAAGGACCCAAAATGGATGGAGCAGATGAAGGGGGAATATGGACAGTTGTTTTGAAGCGATACGATAGAGGAGGAGGGATGGCAGCATATGATCTAGTGGGGCGATGGGAAGAGCCAACATTTCTTTTGGAAAAGGCTCGTTGAGGACATCCAGAGGTTGTGCCAACATCTTTAGATTGTGAGTATTGGGAAACAGGTCCAAGACCTTGCATGTAGATTTGTTCTTTGACTTGGATGGGCTCTAAAATACCTTGCTCATGAAGGCCTAGACCTATTCCTTGATAGTTCATTTTCTTGAGCATGCGATCCATGATAGGATTTGTGTTATTTTGAAAACATGATGCGAGTCCAGTATTAGGTGGAGGATGATGGGTGGTAAATACACTATACTTTTCTTCAGCAAGGAGGCCACCATGGAAGAATGTAGAGTACCAAGGGGATATGCAAGCGATGTGGGATAGCATTTTTAGGTGATGATGGAGGATTATGAGCACGAGATGATGGGATAGCAGGAGAGGGATCAGGGGATATGATAGGATTGGGATTGGTGGTAGTGGGATCATGCGATGGAGATGGAGTGATGGAAGCTTGAATGACAAGGGGATCATGGGATGGAATGGATGGGGGACTGTGATCTTGAGGTGGACAAGATGGGATGGTAGGATCTTGATCTGGAGAAGGGGATATGTTGGTATGATTTGGATTAGACTCTTGGCATGACTCATCTTGTGTGGATGGAAAGATGACAGAGTGGTGGAGAGACTTTGCAAGTTGGGGAGATGGAAGGATGGAGGATTCAAAACATTCATGGGATTCAATGGGTTTTATGATTCTTGGGGTAAGAGGTGGGTGTTCAATGGATTCGGTAGATGTGATGGTAAGGGATGGGGACTCAGTGGATTCAGAGGATGTGATGGTAGGAGATGGGGGTTCAACGGATTCAGAGGATGTGATGGTAGGAGATGGGGGCTTAGTGGATTCAGAGGATGTGATGGTTTCGATGGTTTGAGTGGTGCTAGGGCTAGTACCATCAATGATAGGCGTTGGGTGGAGAAGGGTATTGTCACTAAGGACCGTGGATGATGGGTTAGGATGGTATGATTCCACAATTTCAAGGTATGGAGTGGGAGATGTCTTCTTTGCCATAAGTCCTTGGAGAACTTCTGGAGTGAGAAACTTGAATACTCTAGGCTGAGATGGCATGGTAGGAGTGGATGAAGGATTATGGATTGCTGGGGGATTGGGATTAGGATTAGATGGGGGAATGGGATTGGATGCAAGACTGGGAATAGATGGGGGATTAAGATTAGATGAAGGGTTAAGATAAGGGTTTTGGAATGGTGAATTAGGACATGAGGATGCAAGTGGTGGATTGTAGTAAGGGTATTGGGATGGTCGATTAGGATGGAAGATGGAAAAATTGAGATGGCAGATTCAGATAGGGAAATGTGGATGTTGGATTAGGATAAGTTGATGTGGATGTTGGATTAGGATAGGAAGGTACGAATGTAGGATTAGAGTGACCAGATTGGCATGGAAGATTAGGGTAGTGGGTATATGCAGATGAAGGATTTAGATAGGGAGATGTGGATGGGGGATTAGGATAGGGGTATTGTGATGGCAGACTAGGATAAGAGGATGATGTAGATGAAGGATATGATGGATATCCCTTACCAAAGGTAGCATAAGCAACATGATTAGGCATGGATGAAGACATAATGGGATAACTTGAAAGGGTGATTGGATTTTGGAAAGTGGGTGGAGAAAGCTTACTAGCAATGATAGTGTCAAGGGAATCTATGTCATATTCCTCTTAATCGACAAGACTTTCATTATCATTGTCAATGTAATTAGGGTTTCCCTTGACCACTATTGATGGAGGATAAGGATTCATAATGGTGAAAGGATAAAGAGGATGGGTCAATGATTTGGGATGGAAATGGACTAAAGCTCAAATCGGGATTTAGGTTAAGCTCAAATCAGGACTAGACTAAAGCCTAGATTAGGATGATTGGATGATGTGATGGGATTGATTCTGACGACCGACACCGAATCTGCTTCAAGATAGAAGTAGATTGATTGGGTCGAAGGTGATGTGATTGGATTGGATCGATCGATGATTGATAAGATTGAATGATGGATAGGATAAGATGACGAAAGAGGCTGCAAATCCCGTTCAGAGATTATCTTAGATGACTTAGGATACTGATTGATTGGATAAAAGGATAAATGGATGATTGTAGCACTGAATCCACCTTGAGAGCCAATGATGATGATTAACTTAGGATGAATGACAATCCTAAGCAAATGTTGATGAGGATGATTAGATCAGACACTTAGGTCAATTTGGATAATAACCCAAGATGAAGTTCAAGGGATTTGGATGGGGGAAATGATGATTCAATTGGAGAAATGGATGAAAGAAAGTGGATGAACAAATACTCAAAATGAGTAAACGATTGATCTAGATGGATGAATGATTATTTGGAATGAGTAAATGACTGCTAAGAATAGATGAATGATTCTTAGAACGAGAAGATGAAAGCTCATAATGAATGATAGATTACTTAGAACGAGTAGATGATTGATCGGGATTGTAGAATGAGAGTTCGAAATGATTGAAGGTGGTGTGAAATGGATGAATGTTTACTCAGAATGAGTAAACGGATGCTCGGAACGATAAAACGAGAGTTCAGAATGACTAAAGGAGGTGTGAAATAGATGAATGTTTACTTAGAATGAGTAAACGGATGATCAGAATGATAGAACGAGAGTTCAAAATGATGAAAGGATGTGTGAAATGGATGAACGTTTACTCAGATGATTGAAATGAGAGTTCAGAATGATGAAAGGATGTGTGAAATGGATGAACGTTTACTCAGAACTAGTAAACGGATGATCAAAAGGATAGAACAAGAGTTCAGAATGATGAAATGATGTGTGAAATGGATGAATGTTTACTCAGAACGAGTAAACGGATGATTGAAATGATAGAACGAGAGTTTGAAATGATGAAAGGATGTGTGAAATAGATGAACGTTTACTCAAAATGAGTAAACAGATGATTGGAATGATAGAACGAAAGTTCAGAATGATGAAAGGAGGTGTGAAATAGATGAATGTTTACTCAGAACGAGTAAACGAATGATTGGAATGATAGAATGAGAGTTTGAGATGATAGATGAAGGTTTGAAATATATGAGTGTTTACTCGGAATGGGGAAACAGATGATTGAAAAGGGAGAACAACTGTTTAGAATGGATGAATGAAAGGTTGAAATGACTAAAGCTCATATTAGGGTTTTGGTTAAGCTCAGGTTGGGATTAGATTAAAGCTTAGATTAGGATTGGGTTGAAGCTTAGATTAGGATTGGAGGATGTGATGGGATTGATTATGAAGATCAGATTTGATTATCAAAGGATGATTGTGACACCAAAGAAGTTTAGGGGATCTGGGTGATGATTTGATTGGAGGAATGGATGATAAAAATGGATGAATGAATACTCAAAATGAGTAAACAATTGATTGGAAAGGATAAAAAGCTCTTAGAAGGAGGAGATGGATGCTTGGAATGGATGAAATATTACTCGAAACGAGTGAGAGGAGGTTGAAAGGGATGAAAGACTACTTAGTCAAACGAATGTTGGAATGGCTAAGTGAAGGTTTGGAAAAAATGGGGGTTTAAAATGATCAAATGGAGGTTTTTGGAGGCTTAGAATGACAAAACAGAGGCTTGGGATGATGAGATAAAGGTTGGGAATGATTAAATGATCGTTCAGAGGCTAAATGGATCCAAACGGGGTGATTTTGGGTGTTCAAGGGGGCAAATTCGCCCCTTTGCAGTAAATCAGGGGCGTAATCACCTCACTACAGTAAATCAGGGGCGTAATCACCTCACTATGGTAAATTAGGGGCACAATCGCCTCACTGTGGTAAATCAGGGGTGCAGTCGCCTCACTGCGGTAAATCAGGGGCATAGTCGCCTCACTGCAGAAAATCAGGGACTTGGCTTGATGAAAATGACTATGGCAAGGACTTTAAAATGACAATGATAAGGCCAATTTGTCAAAATTTCATTGGTTTCTCACAAGAAAACACTCTCAAGAAAACACAATCCTACGATTAGTGTTAAGGGTATGGCCAAAGAGGTCTTAATCTAGGATGCACAAGGTGTTTAGGGAGTCCTCAATATACTCTCGGTAGGCACAACTGTGAACACCAACCTGTCACAAGCGTGAGTCGGGAACCCCAGCAAGATACTGAAGGGCTCAGACCAACTCTTCACATCTATCTAGGTATCAACCTAGCTTTGACGCTCTGCCAATTACAACGTGACTGGATTGGGGTACAACTTTTGCTCTCCCCCCTTTATATACCCCGTCGATATGCATGGTTGGAATCGTCCCTTGGGGTGATGAAATCTCCAAGCAGGTCCCACTATAAAGAAAGCACTAACTGTCTCCAACTACTCCCTAGGCTCACACGAAGTGCAAGGGGAAAGCGAAAACAAGCTAATGCTCCCTTTGGGTAACACAAAAAGACAAGCACAACAAGCAATGAATATTACTCCCTCTAATTAAACTATGTTCTTAGATTAACACAAACAACAAGGATAGTTTAAAAATTTTGAACAAACGAATAGCCCTACAAGCAAATGTTAGATGTTTTATCTTGCTTTCTTCATCAACTTCACAAGAATATGCTGCAAAAAGTTAGCAAAAAAAACCCGTATCCTTCCAAGAACAGTGTTAGGGAGAAAATAGCAAAAAAATGAAGCCAAAATAATAGTTTTACCTTCCAAAATGCATTGCTTTTTGGTGACCAGGGGGCGCAGTCGCCCTTCTGTAGTAAATCAGGGGCGTAATTGCCTTATTGCAGAAAATCAGGGGCGTAATCACCTCACTACAGAAAATTAGGGGCATAGTCACCCCACTATGGGAAATCAGGGGCGTAGTCACCCCACTGCAAAAAATCAGGGGCGTAGTCACCCCACTGCAGAAAAGTGTTAGCACAAATTTCAACCCAAGGGGGCGTAGTCGCCTTGTTGCAGAAAAGGTGATAGCCAAAAATAATTTTCAGCCTAGGGGGCGTAGTCGCGTCACTGCAGAAAAATTGTTAGCCAAAAAATAATTTTTAGCCCAGGGGGCGTAGTCGCCTCACTGTAGAAAAAGTGTTAGCCAAAAAAATAATTTTCAGCCTAGGGGAGGGGGGCGTAGTCGCCTCATTGCGAAAAAGTGTTAGCCAAAAAAAAAAAAATTTCAGCCCAAGGGGCGTAGTCGCCTCACTGTAGAAAATCAGGGGCATAGTCGCCCCACTGTGGAAAATTAGGGGTGCAGTCGCCCCACTGTGGAAAATCAAGGGCGCAGTCACCCCACTGCGGAAAAATCAGGGGCATAGTCGCCCCACTGCGACGTATTCTTGCAAAAATCTCAACAACAACAAACGTGAAATATAGGAACCCGTTTGTGGGTCCCACCGGGTGTGCTAGAAATGTGTACCTTAAAATTTTACCCTATTCTAATGTGCAAAATAACTAAAAATGCAAGTGGAAAAATACTAAGAACACTTCAATGATTAGCCTAAAGAGTGATAAAACAAGGAAAATAGATGAAATACAAATGCAAATCGATTATACCTTCCTTGCTATTGAAGACTCCTTGGTTGGCCCTTGATTTAGATGAATTTGTATGCTCCCTAGATGGCTTTTGATGTTACTAGATGCAAGATTGATAATGCAAAATGACTAAATGGAAGACTTTCATTTTGAGCAACCTTATGCTGCCAATTTGCATTCTCAAGCATTTGTTACAATTTAGCCATCCATTTAGTCATTTTGCATTATCAATCTTGCATCTAGTAACATCAAAAGCCATCTAGGGAGCATACAAATTCATCTAAATCAAGGGCCAACCAAGGAGTCTTCAACAACAAGGAAGGTATAATCGATTTGCATTTGTATTTCATCTGTTTTCCTTGTTTTATCACTCTTTAGGCTAATAATTAAAGTGTTCTTAGTATTTTTCCACTTGCATTTTTAGTTATTTTTCACATTAGAATAGGGTAAAATTCTAAGGTACACACTTATGACACTCATCGTGAAGACTTCAATAAAGAATTTACAATTTTATAGTCTTTATGCTCCACCTTCATCATTATAAGTTGATTCTTAGATTCTTCAACTTTGTGGTGTGATCATTCATGCTATCTTTTCCCTTCATTATTAAATGAGTTAATTGTATTTTAATGTCCATAATTTTTAATTTGTTGGTTCTTTCATACATTGGTTGCAAAGTTTCACATTTTTTTTTATTGTTTTAAGATCCTAAACAGGAGACCTAATCCATGGACTAATTTTTCATAGAATAGTTTCTCATGTATTCATATCCATTTTATCTCAATTTTCATGAATTCTTTGATTTGTAAGTTTTTCTTCTATTGCTAGCCCCTATAGACCTTTCATTTTTAGTACTAGTTCTATCTTACATTTTCAATTTGCATAGTTAGAATGATCAAAATTTTCACCAACCACAATAGTAAAAACTTTTGGATCAGGACATAGCTAGAATACAAAATAAATTGCCTAACCACAAAAACATAAAGATTTAAAAAATGAAGCCACTACCAACACACTCAAATATTTTTTTGACATTGGCCTTCTTATAAAAAAATGAGCAATAATTTTGTAAATACTCATGACTAACAAATATAAAAGAAAATTCCATCAAACTCTTTGACTTCAACAAGAATTGCCAAAAATTACAATATACCAATTTCTTCACCTTTCACTTCTTTTAAAATTTGTATGTGCACTTCATACCATATGAACACAACAAATGAGACTTATTTTCCTTTCATATAACATTGTCTTGAATTATTTATGTATGGGTTTCTCATTTAACAAATAAAAATTAATTAATCAAAGGCTTTAAACTTTAATATTTCAAAAATATGTTACTCCACACAAAAACCATTCATCCACAAACTTATGTACATCAAAAAACACCTTATGCTTCTACCATAGAGAGCTTAACATAGTGTATGACATTGCAGAGTCTGCAAAACACATAGTGCCCTCTGCATTCAACAATTACAACCTAGTCATACATATAATCATCCCCTTGACTAAGAGAAGCACAAATTCAATAAATGTAATGATTTTGAAAAAAAAAAAACTAAGTGCATGGAACACTTAAGATTAAAGGAATGGATCTTTTATTTAGTGTTTCACAAGGTTTCGGGGATGGGGACGGGGGGACGACAGGGGACGTGTTTTAGGGACGCGGGGACAAGGGGTCTAAGTTTGGGGGCGGCGGGGCGACAAGGTGCTGAAATACATATAGTACTTGAAAAAAGTTATAAAAAATATGTATAAGTATAAGAATTATACATCTTGGAGACAAATAGGAGTCCCTAGACGTCTTGAAGACATTCCAACATCCTCAAATTCCTAGTGGCATCTTGGAGACAATGACACTGGTAGTGGGATGGTGGCGCTGGTGGTGGGCTGGTGGGGGGACATCCCCCCCAAGTCCCCAAGTCTTTGAGACATCCCCATCTAGGAAACGTGGGGCTTTTTGAGGGGTATGCATCCCTGTGGAACACTACTTTTATTCAATGGCTGCAAACAACAAAAGGCAAGAACTGCTCTTTTGCATGAAGATGCTGTCTACAACAATTGACACGGTTTAATTTTCACTACAATGTACAACTACTTTGATGTTCAATTCAAACAAAATCTTCTCCTAGATATACTATCACTGCTCTAACTAACCAGATCATTCATTCACTCATAAAGCTCTCTACAACCCTCAAAATCATTAAGCTCACATATTTTCAACTTGGCTCCCACACTTTGTTCAACTCAGGAACTCATCAATTGTAGCTATGCTCAATCAAGATCTGATACCATGACAAGAAAGTCACACAAGAGAAACAAACAAAGATCACATGGATGGTATGACTATCAATTGGACCTTAGTGAATTCTTTGTTCATTATATTGCTTTTTCTGTCACAATACATAGAATCATATTTTCCATGTTTTGGATTGTTTATGATGTTTGAGAGTAATTTATGAAGGTTCGCTATGAATGTTAGATGGTGAGTAAAGGAGCGGCCATGAATGGAGGAGTTGGTTTGGTATGTTCCAACTATACAAATTGTATTCTAACATTGAGGGTCTGATTTAAAAATCTAGTGCACACTTATCTTGGGAAGTCTGATTAATATCCCATGGTGTGCCAAAAAGTTGTTGATAGCTTACCACATTGTGTGTAGTAACGTGTATCCATTGCGTAGCAAATAGATATGGTGCGACCACTTTCTTTGATTTAGGAGGACATATTTGGGATGTATCAAGCAAAGAGCATTGTGTAATTGCATGTTAGTAACTGTGTCACTTACTGATATAGAGAAAAGCAATTGGGTCACACCATTTCAAAGCTATGCACATAATTCAAATGCAAAGAGGTAGTATATTATTACCTAACATTACGAGGGATGCAAGTTAATTGATATTTGAATATTGAAAGTCCAATGGTGTGTGAGTAGGGATATTTTACTGATGAAGGGTACTCCCCTTACAAACTAAAACTCACCACAACAAATAGAAAACAACATCACATATGCAAGTAGGAAACCACTGTTTCTACATTACTAGAGGATTTTTTTTTTATAACATTACAATCTTATTACATGGGCTATCTCATTACATCATTTTCAAATCTAAAAATAGATTCTGCTCGAGGCTCTCAAGTCTTGCAACCAGACCATTATAGTTGACTCTCTCTAGTCTAGCCTCTCCCTCACTTCCTTGTCAGCTCTCTTCTCACCAACCCCCCCTCTCCTTCTAATGGATTTATATCCTTTCCCTTGTCTTCACCAGCAAGCCATCTCCTTCATTGTAATCATGTCAGCCATCTAGGGTTTCTTCTCCATTTGATGCATGAATTTGTAATCTGATCTTCACTTAATTATTTTACTCATCTTTCCTTAGTACCGCCTCTATCACCCAATAAACAATAAAGAATGGTTTCCTTGTTGTCTGCTATCATAGCACATTTGTGCCATGAAAACCGTCTTTCTTTGAACCACTGCTATCGAAAACACACTATGTTATTCAGCTGAGATAGATTCAAGTCTCAATGAATTTGAATTCTCCCTTTGATACCTCATCACTATCCTTTCACCATTCACAATTCGCAAAAATGATGTGAATTGACCTATTGTCTAATCACATCCTTCCATCTATTCGTCCACATCATCACCACTTCCCCATCATTGATCTCACCTTCCTCAAATCTACCATCACTTTATCGCTGCTTTGTTTATGACTTCATCATTCATACTCGCGATGTGAGGAAATATCTTGATCACCAT
Organism: Sequoia sempervirens; assembly: GCA_007258455.2. Classification (NCBI taxonomy): domain Eukaryota; kingdom Viridiplantae; phylum Streptophyta; class Pinopsida; order Cupressales; family Cupressaceae; genus Sequoia; species Sequoia sempervirens. The sequence continues at coordinate 443,636,221 of VDFB02193867.1, forward strand.
CTGATCTTCATCTTTTGATCTGCACCGTCAATCATTTACCATAATACCACATGATACCGTTCCACCTTAGTCCTTCCAAATGACCATTGTAGTGTTCATAGGTTACCACTATATCACAACCTCCTTTATGGACTATTGTAGGATCATGGGCTCTGTACCACCATACCACAAACTCCTTCATGGACTATCGTAGGCTCAGGGATTCCTTGTTCTTCATGCCAATCCAATAAACTTACCTTCGAGATGCGAAGAGCGAAAGGCACATTAGATCATTAGAATTTAGAGTTCATTCCCCCTTCATGCCGCTTACCATCTTCCATCCTTTTGGGTGTTAGGGTTTGTATTTCTCACATACATCATACATCTTTAGCAGTTAAGTCAAGGCGTAAGGCTTAATGGAAAAGCTTGGTGTCTAACTATTCACAACATCGAGTAAGCCTCAAGCCTAAAGTCTAGAACCCAAACTTCCATAGTCCTTCATTCTTAGCAAACTTATGCCAATTTATCCCTTATTGAAAAGAAACAAGAAAAATATTTTTGGATGATGCATGATTGCTCTTACACCCTGGGTAACTTAAAAATGTTTCATGAGTTGAACTCATAAATATTTGTAGATCCTATGATTATCTTAGATCCATCTATTTACCTTATCTTTCTGAACATCTTTCCAAACTTGCATTTTCAATTTAATGTCCCTTCCATCTTTCATTCTTCCTTTGTTCCTTCCTCTTTCCACAAATTCCAATTCCCACCAATTTGCACTATGAAATGCTAGAAAATCATAATCATCAATTTTATCTTCTTTAGTAAAATAAGGAGACTCATGCATTACCTCTTCCTCTATTATTGCTGCAACAATTTTTTCATTTTCAATATCTTTTTGTTCCATGTGTTCCTTCCTTCCTATATCTCTTGAAAAGAATTTTTCAGCTGCAAATTCAATATTAGTAACACAATAGAAATTCCCATCCTTTCCATCCCTTCCATCTTGCAATAAAATGTCATCAACTGATGTGAAAAAAATCTCACCAAACAAATCAACATGGAATTTATCACCTTCTTCCATACTTACAAATGTAGTAACTTCATTCATAATTGTACTCACTTTTGCAATACCTTCACCTATACTAATCTCATCATGCTCACATAAATCAACAACAACATTTTCACAAAAATCAGATTTTACCTCTTCTTTCTCCACCAAGACTTTCACTCTATCCCTTTTGAATTCAATCAACATGGTTGCAACTTGCATTAGTAAATCATGATCTTCATTCTCGTCCTCTTTAATTAATTGTATAACTCCATTAACCAAGCATTTTTTCAGTGTTATTACATACCTTTCATTCTTCTTTATTCAATGGTTTCAACTTGTGTTTGACTCCATCTTTCATCAATGAGTAGGTATTAGCATACCCATCATGCAATGCTTTCCTGTCAAACTTCCAAGGTCTTCCCAACAACAAGTGACAAAAATCCATAGACATAACATCACACAAAAAATTCATCAATTATAATAACCAATCTTTAATCTTACAAAGCATTGTTCATTCACAAAAACCTTATAGTCATCCTACAAGCAAGGAATTTTGTATGGATTTGGCTGCCTTCTCCTTTCCTGTCAAACTTCCAAGGTCTTCCCAACAACAAGTGACAAAAATCCATAGACATAACATCACACAAAAACTTCATCCTGATAATAACCAATCTTTAATCTTACAAAGCATTGTTCATTCACCAAAACCTTACAGTCATCCTACAACCAATGAATTTTGTATGGATTTGGATGCCTTCTCCTTTCCAACTATAACTTAGTGACCATTTCCTCTAAAATGAGATTATCAGTACTACCTGCATCAATGATAAGATTACAAACTTTACCTTCACACTTACATCGAGTGTGAAATAGGTTCTTTCTTTGGTCTAGTTCCTTCTCCTCATTTAGCAAGGCTCTTCTAGGACAACAAGGGATTTTCCCCTTTCAACATCTTCAAAATGTGAAGACTGAGCATCTTCATCTACATGGGAAAATTGAGCATTACCTTCCAATATTTTTTTCATCCTTCCTTGATGTTGAGGATAATCAAAGGCTCTATGTCCTTCTCTACATTGAAAACAGGTTCCATGGAAGCCTCCTCTTCTCAGTCCTAGTCTAGATCTTCCTCTACCTCTTTGATCTCCATTATTTTGATCACGAGGCTAATAAGTTATCTCCTCTCTGGTGTTGGCTAGTACTGGGCCCTTTGTCCTTCATTTGATCCTCGCTTCGACCTCCATATGACCATCTACCAACTCTTCCACCATGATTTCCACCTCTTTGCTTGCTGCCAAATATTTTGTTTAGTCATTCTTCAACTTTTAATGAAAACTGATAAACATCCTCAATGGTAGTCATTCTCACCAATGCCATTTCTTCTTGTATGCTAGGTCTCAACCCATTAATATAATGAGCTACTTTCTCCTCATTTTCTTCAAAATGTCCCATCTAAATCAGGACCTTGTGAAATTCCTCTGTGTATCCTTTCACTGTCCTCGTTCCTTATCTCAAAATCTACATCTTCTTGAGTAGCTCCAACTCATAATCTATAGGGATAAATTTCCTTTTCATCTTGGCCACCATTCTATATCCCATTTGGAAATTTTATCTTTCCCTTGTCTTCCTCTTTCAAGTTGGGTCTCTTTCCACCATATGCTTGCATAGCCCTTTAACTTTATCTTTGCAAACCTCACTCTATGAGGGTCTTCAATCTCCTCAAACTCGAATTTTTTTTCCATATCATGATCCAATCTATCAACTCTTTAGGATTCAGAATTCCATTAAAAGTTTAAACCTCCATTTTAGGTTTCTTTCCAAGGCTAGATATTATTCTTAGTAATCTCATTTCTCCAGGATCCATTTGATCTTGTTCTTCATCTTCCATTTCCTCTTAAGTTTTATCTTCATTTTCATCTCTTTCTCAATGCACTTATCTCCTACAAACCTCTTCCTGCAAGGTATCCAACTGCCTTATGATGGCTCTAATTTCATCTCTAGTAGGATCTCTTCCTCCATCGCCTATGCCTCTACCATGCTTTTTCAAGTCTAGGAGGCATTTTGATCTCAACCCACACTCACAGGTCCTACTACAAACTGCCTCATGTTCAACGATCTGCTTATATACTCAAGACAACTTGGATATGATACCACTTGATGAAGCATACTCCCCTTATAAACAAAAAATAACACCATAAATGCAAGTAGGAAACCACAATTTTCATTATTACTTGAGGAAAATGAAATTACAGTATTAAAATCTTATTACATGGGCTATCTCATTACATCATTTACAAATCTGAAAACAAATTCTGCTCAAGGCTCTCAATTCTTGCAACCAGACCGTTACAATTGAATCTCTCTAGTCTAGCCTCTTCCTCACTTCCTTGTCGCTTCTCTTCTCATCGACCCCCTTTCTTCTGATGGGTTTATGTCCTTTCCTTTGTCTTCACCAACAAGCCATCTCCTTGACTATAACCATGTCAGCCATCTAGTGTTTCTTCTCCATTTGATGTGTGCATTTGTAATATGATCTTTTAATTATTTCACTCATCTTGCCATATTACTGCCTCCCTCAGCCAATCAAAAATCAGGAACAATTTCCTCATTTTATGCTATCATACCACATTCGTGCCATGAAACCTGTCTTGCTTTGAATAACTGCTATCGAAAACACACTATGTTATTGGGTTGAGATAGATTCAAGTCTCATCGAATTTGACCTCTCTCTTCAATACCTCATCATCATCCTATCACCATTCACAATTCACAAAAATGATGTGAATTGACTTGTCATCTAATCGCATCTCGCCATCTGTCCATCCACATCATTACCACTTCCCCATCGTTGATCTCACCTACCTCAAAGACCATCGCTATCACTTCTTTTTTTATGACTTCAACATTCATAGTCACAAAGTGACGAGATATCTCAATCACCATCCAAGATTCATCTTTTGATTTGCACCATTGATCATTTAGCCCAATACCACATGATACTGCTCCATCACAGTCCTTCCAAATGACCTTTTCTTTGTTCGCGGGTTACTGTTATACCACAACCTCCTTCATGGAATATCACAGGATCGTGAGCTTTGTACCACCATACCATAGAATCCTTCATGGACTGTCATGGACTCAAGGATTCCTTGTTCTTCATGCCAACCTAACAAACTTACCTTTGAGCCACAAAGAGAGAAAGGCACATTAGATTGTCAAAAGTCAGAGTTCGTTCCCCCTTTATGCTGCTTACCATCATTTGTCCTTTTGGGTGTCAGGGTTTGTAGTTTCGACATACATCATACATATTTAGTAGGTAAGTCAAGGTGTAAGGCTTAACACTGAAGCCCAATGTTCGACTGTTCACAACATTGAGTACACCTCAAGCCTGAAGTTTGAATCCCAAACTTCCATAGTCCTTCATACTTAGCAAACTTAAGCTAATTCAACCCTTATTGAAAAGAAACAACATAGATATTTTTGGTTGATAAAATATTTCTCTTACACCATAGATGCTCCTACATGATTTACAAGTGAAGAACACATAGTAATTGCATCTTAGTACTATATAACTCATTGGTATAGAGCAAAGCAATTAGATCACATTATTTCAAAGCTATGCACATAATTCAAATGGCTATGTATAGGTTCTAGAGAAGAGGAAGTATATTATTATCTAATTATGAGGGGTGCATGATTATTAATATGTGAATATTGAATGTCCGATGGCATGTGAATAGGGATATTTTACAAGTGAAGATGATATCAAATTCTAGGTAAGGAGATAAGAGTCACGACCTAACCTCAAGAGGCTTTATATGCCTAAAGCCTATATTGACATTTTTTAAGCATGTTCAACTTTTTCCACACCATCCAATGCCAATATAATCTAATAATCCACATAAATTTTGGGAGGCATTTCTTTTAGTACTATGTAAAAGTTGCACTATTCAATTGGGGGTAGCTAAGTTGGTGGCTCGCATAGTATGAAGATGACAAAACATTCCAAATTTTTAAAATAATTTGACTCCATCATGTCCCCATTGTCTGTTTAAGATGCCAAAATTATTTTTAGTGTAAAAACTATTTTGTGGGTGGATTTCACATGGCAAAAAAATGGTAAACTCCATGAAACTTAAATCTTTATAAAGTGATATCTTTTTAAACCTTTATCGCATTTTAATAACGTATTGCTAATTAAAATATGAAACATCATGAAAATTATCTTTATAAAGTGATAAATTTTTAAATATTTCTTGTATTTTAATGAACCAAATATTTTTGTGGTTAGGGATGCTATGTCTCTTTTGCTCAATTAGGGTCTTTCACCTAATGGAAAGAGATAGACCCCACACCCAAAATCTAGGTGGTTCAGTCAAACTAAGATATGTATGATGGAATTATGCCTAAATGAAATGATCTAAGTGAAATAAACTGATAAAATGGATTGATTATTAATGCAAAACCAATGAATAGATTGTTTGAAAACACATTGTGATATGTAGAAAACACCTAGAAATGAATGTAAATTGCAACAGAAATGGATGAAACTAAAAGTGTGTACCTGAGATATTGATGAAGAAAGGAAATGACATCTAGAATTTTGATAATAATTTTTAGGCTTGGTGGGGCTCATTCACCATTCTGGGCAAATCAGTCCTAGTTCTGTGAAACTGTTTTGAAACCCGTTTCAGACAAAAGGGTATCCAAAAATGCAAAAAACCAAAATCATGCCTAGAAGTGGGACTTATTTTCCACTCATGGAAAATGAGTCCATTTTTGAATTTTTGAAGATTCAAAGGTGGAAATAGAAGCTTTTGGTCTGCACTTTCTACTTCTTCAGGTGTCTAGTTCTAAAACTGTCAAATTCGGGCTTGAAAATGACTTTTTGTTGATATTTTTCCTTACACAATGAAGAGATGACTTGAAAACATTTGCAATGAAATCCTGAATGATTTCTAAGCTTCCAAGATGCCTAAATCAAAAAACACACAAGAAGAGAAGAAAAAATGTTGGATGTTAGGGCATGGGGGTTTGCCTTGGTCAAACCCCTTTGTAGGTAATTAAACCAAAATAATGAAAGAATGTAATGAAGCATGAAACAATGATTTCAATACATTTCCATGATTTGTGATCTTGAATTTCTACAACAATGGAGGAAGATTCTGCCCTTGAATGTCTTTGGAAGCTTTCTGGATGACCTAGAGTGATAAAACCCTAACTTGGTTGACTTGAAGTTGAAGACAAATGATGAATGAGTTAAGAGATTATGAATTAGGGATTAGAAGGTTGTATTTATAGGAAATTCTCTTGATTATCCCATAAACTGGATCCCCAAGGCTAACATGAAGAAAAACAAAACTTAAATTCCAAAATTTCCTACTCAAAAGTCATAAATGCTCCAAATGGGACTCATTCGCCACCTTGGGTGAATTAGTCCCACTTGGAAAGGACTAATTCACGAAAAATGGTGAATTAGTCCTATTGGAGTCCATTTACCATAAAGGATGCTAGGAAGTAAGGAAATAAATTTTGTATGATGACTTTGTCAGGTATTTCATCAAATATTAGCTCAGGATGCACAATATGGGGTAATTGGGGCCTATTAGTTATGATGTGAAGGTAAATTAGGACTTGGGACATAGAATTCAATGTGAAAGTGTGATTAAATACACTTTACAATGCTAAAATGAGGTCCACTTAGCCTAGAAAGGTACAAAATCCAATGTGAATGTGTAGGATACATTACAACACTAGATTAACATTAAGTTTATTTTACAAGCCCTCTAGATTGATGTGATAATGGAATTAAATGTATTTTATAATGTTGAATCAAGGAGAATGTGTTTATTATGTCTAGAAAAGCATGAAAATCTTTTATAACATTTTACAACACCTTTACAAGACATCATTAAATGTATTTGAAACAGTCCAGGACCTAGTGTGGCTATGAAAAAAACCTCACAAAACCAAATCAAGGCCTCATTAGGTATGATTTATCATCAATTATTCCCCAAATCAAGCAAGTTGTCTTTTTTCTATAGTAAATTTAGTCCCCACTTTAGTGAGAGAATGAACTTGCTTCAAACTCACACTAAAGTAGACATTCAAGAGAGGTCTAATCATACCAATGCAAATGGTAAAGGATAAAAAAGATCAAGAAGGCAGTCAATCCCCCAGGACCTAAGATCCTAAGTTAAGCTGACATGAATGCAAAGGGACATAGACAAGGTGAATGACATGCAGTGAAACAAGCTAAACAATCATGCAATGGAAATAACTAGAAGAAAGAGAAATGAAAATGAGGTGGATCAAGCTTCGATCATTTTTCCAATACATTGTGGATTAGATCTAGGTTTTTTTTCAAAAATGTATAATCACTTTAAGCGTGACAGAACTCTTGGATGTTCATTGGGTGAGAAATCCTAAAAGGTGAGAAACATACGCTTGACTAGTATGTACTAACAAACACATAGGTGGCTATGGGGAAATTCATGCCTCAGAATGGGCTTCCCGCTCAACCATACCAAAGTTATAGCTCCTGATAACTTTAATAAGGTGCCACAAAGAAAAACAATTCGTTTTGAGCTCTATGAGGTAAGACACTCATAGACATTGTAAGTGGTGAATGTTCAAAAGGATTTTTCTTAGTTCGTGCAATGTCTCATCTTAGGGAACATCATGCTTAATGTCTCCAAGATAGGATAAGTGAAAATGGTCTCATATTGTTTCCAAGAGAGAGGTATGTGCAGGATCATCATGGAAAAAACATGCCCTTAAGTGGCGAAAAACTCAAAAAAATTAGAGTTAGACAACTTGATGTAAAAATTTGAATAATTTATCTATATTATTTCAAAAATATGTAAGAATAGAATGTGTAGAAAATTGAATGTAGTTTCTAAACTACCATGTTTATTTAAAAATAAAATCTATTTGGTGAAAATTTGAAAATTTCAATGTAGTAGTACTTAAATTTTATGGATAAAATAAGAAGTAGGTGGTTTGACCAACCTAACCACAATAAAATGATAATATTTTTTTAAATATTTTAGATATAAGTAGATGACTCATGTCCCCGATGTGATGCATATTTTCTTGTAATTTTTTCCAAGTAAATAATTAATTATGAATTTTTATTACAAATTTTAAAAAATATAAAAATTTGTATGTCTAACCACTAACTTGGTCAAAACTTCATGAAATTCATTTTTTTTAATCCTATAGTATGCAAAGCATAGAATGTGACACATGTTTCAGATTCAAAAAATGTGATACCATTTGAAAGCTATAGATTTTTTTCAATTAGCCTGTCAATCAGGACTTTAGTCGTAATTCAAATAGAAAATGAATAATAATTATTTATTAAATTCAAAGTAAAGCATAATTTATACTAGTGGAAAGCTGAGAATCTCCTTTAAAAATCCTTTTCATTTCATCAATTTTGGGTAAAAATAGTCATCAACCACATACGGTCCTACACATATCCATCATATCACCACTTTTTGGACCAGCATGATCTTGCACATACCCAAAGGACAAGTGCAAGGTCTCATCTTGGGGAACAATGTGCCAAATGTGTCCAAGAGAGGAAATCACAAGAAAAGGGAAATTACACAATGAAATGTGAGTGGTGATGTATGCCCCCACTTTAAAGCAGTTGCGAACACCAGTATTGTGAGCAATTGCTTTAAAGTAGAAGAAGAGGACATGAGAGCTTACTCAAAAATCCCTATGCCAAGTCATATGTTTCCGATAAGCTACATCATGGAAAATGGTAGTATGTCACATGCAAGCCAACTTAAGGCACATCATCTGCATCCCAAGCTTGCTATTATATGTTCATGAAGGGTTAACAACTAGCCAAAGGAGGAAACAACATATGACATACGAGGACGAGGATACATAATCCCTTGACTCCACTTAGTGTAGGACAAGAATGAGCCAAAATGGTTGGTAAGATGCAAGGTAGAGTGAAAATCAATATCAATTAGAGGAATTAGGTTCCCCCAAGATAAGGAAGAACACCAAACTCCCTAAAATGTTGTATTTTACTACTTAAAACCTTACATGCATTAGTGGAGTGACCATGAACTCTATGATAGGTGCAAAATGAAGTCTTGTAATAGCATTTCTTACGAGTTCTAGGAGGGAGGGTGATCAAGTGATCTTGGAGTAGTCTTGACAAGATAACCTCTTGATCAATGGTAGAAGGTGGTCTTGTGATTTGCGTGAAAGATAGATCTTGCTTAGTATTAGATCTCATACTTACACAAGTTTCTCTAGATTGCGAGATTTGGTTCTTACTCTTACAGGAGGGAAAATCTATTAGATGCAAACCATTGGTATCATGCGAGATGACATTGACATTAAGCAAAGGGTTTGTTGTTTGTGTCATATTGTGTAAAGGATGATGTTCAATACCACTAGTGTCGAGGAGATTAGGATGGACGATTGTTAAGGATGAGTTAGGAATATGTTCTGTGAGATTGGTGATGTTGAGTGAAGGCTTGGTGATCTCTATCAAAGGACAATAACCAAGACCATGAGTGGTTTGTTGTGTGATAGGATCTATAGGGTTATAGATACCTTGTTCATTAGAACCACATCCTTTTCCACTATAGCCAAGTTGTTTCATAAGCTCATACCCTTTTCCATAAAGCTTTGTTATTTCTTTGGGATTAGGTGGTGGTTGGTGATAATCATCATCAAAGGTGGTTGTTTAGTTTGTTGTGTTGTATAAAGTGTTGGAAGTGGATGCTTTCAAAAGGTCATCTGAATTTTGTGTGGACATTATTTTTGTGTCTTTCCCCTTATTTGAATCTTTGTGGATGACTTTGTATTCTCCCACGAAGTCATGCTCAAAATCCAAGGAACCCCAAGCATCTTCTAATAGCATCGTGACTTGTTCAATATGTTGTTTGTCTTTTTTTTGTGTAGGTTCCACTTGTGTGGTTCGTGTTAATGTGTTCAAGGGGTTCTCTTTTTTTTTCTCAAGTTGGGTATGTGCAGGATCATGATGGGCCAAAAAGTGGTGATATGATGGGTATGTGGCTGACAATTTTTTTTACCCAAAATTAATAAAATGAAAAGGGTTTTTAAGGGAGATTCTCAGATCTCCACCAATATAAATTATACTTTACTTTGAATTTAATAAATTATTATTATTCATTTTCTATTTGAATTATGACTAAAGTTTGATTGATAGGTTGATTGAAAAACACTATAACTTTAAATATGTCATTTTTGAATCCAAAACATGCATACATTCTATGCTTCGCATACTATAGGATTAAAAAGTTGGAATTTCATGAAGTTTTGACAGTTAAGGTGTTAGAACAAAGTTTTATATATTTTTTAAAAGTTGTAATAAAAATTCATATTAATTTTTACTTGGAAAAAATATGCATCACATCCCATATGAGTCCTCTACTTATATATAAAATCTTATAAAATTATTATTTTTATTATGGACAGGTGGTCAAAGACACCTGCTTCTATTTCCCAAATTTAAGTACTGTTGCGATAAATTTCAAATTTTCACCAAATAGATTTTTATTTTAAAAAAATAAACCTAGTAGTTTAGAAACTACATTCAATTTGATACAGATTCTATTCTTACATATTATTCAAATAAGATAGGTAACTTATTCAAATTTTTATGTCAAGTTTCCTAACTCTGATTTTTCTAAATTTTTTGCCACTTAAGGGCTTGTTTTTTCCATGGTGATCTTGCACATACCCAGTTGCAAGACACTATAAGGCTCATGATTAGCGTCGAGTGTGCAAGATTTTTTGCTGTAGATGTATTTCATTTTTCAATGAAGAGTGGAAGGCACACCATTCATTGCATGAATCCATGACCTGCCTAGAAGAAGGTTATATGAAAGATCATGAGGCATAACCTAGATTGGTGTGTTTAATGTGAATTCTCTAACTATAATAGGTAAATTGATCACACCAAGTGGTGTCTTTTCAACATTGTCAAAACCCTTAATAGATAAAGATTCAGGTTGAATTTTTGACTTATCCACACGAAGCCTATCTAAAAGGTTTATGCTACAAACATTAAGGGTTGAGCCATTGTCAATAAGGGTTTGATTTATCCTTATCCAATTGTATTGAGAAATGATCATGAAAGATTCGTTTTGGTTTTGCACTTCCAATGGGGGGAGTTCACTTTGGTGTAAAAAAATGTTTCAATGATCATGGCTGCTATGTCAATTGGTTGCACATTAGAAGGGACAAGAACTTGTTGCAAGGTTGCTTGGATCATGTTGTGATAGTGAGGGGATACTTGAATAAGATCCCATATGGATATCTTAGCAGGAGTATTCTTTAGTTGTTCAACAAGATTTTTCTCCTAAATGTGTGAATTTAAGTGAGAATCTCTAGGAAAAATGGGATTTGGCAAAGGTAAGGGTGTTGGTGTGGGTTGTTGTGGTTGTAGATTATTTCTAGTGTTATATGTATGAGCAACGGTATTATGAATCGATTGCTGCAACACATTAGTTTGAGGTGGATAAAGAGTAAACATGGGTTTAGATGGAGGTGAAGGTTTATGTGACGATGGGTAAAGGATGAGTTGAGGTTGAATAATATTAACATCCCTTGGCAAATGATAGTCTAACAGTGGCTTTTCATTGTCATGTAAGGGAATAATATTATTATTGTCAATGTTAGCCTTGTCTTGTATCATGATGTCCTCCCTATAAGGAGAGATTTTAGGAGAACCACAAACCACATGTTCATGACATTCAAGGGTTGGTTCTTCTAAAAGGATTTCATCACGAGTAAGGGAGTTATGAATGGTGGAATTTGTTTGATTATTGAGAGTGGGGAGATTAGAAGAAGACTCTATTTGATTATCAGTTGTTTCTAAGGTCTCATTCTCTTGTTCCATATTATCTACCCTACTAGGAGAGCTTGTAATATGTTCATCCAAGTTTGAGGTTTGTAAAGTAGCTTCATCACAAGTGGGGGAGGCATCAAGAGAAGGACCACTGTGGTTGTCAAATAGATTATCCCAAATGGTAGGAGCATTAGGGAAGGGAGGGTCACGATTCTCATGAATCTTAATAGGTATATCTTCTAACATCAATCTATCCTCTTTTCATAGAGGAGGGATATTAGGAGATATATGTAAGTTTTATGGTCATGACTATGGAGACTAGGTAAGGTGGCTGTTAGGAATGTGTCTATGATGTCATGTTCTTGTTGTCTAACATCTTCCAAAGGGGAATGAGGAGATGGAAAATCATGACCCTCAATGCTTGTACCTTCCTTCACCAAGATACCTTCATCACTAATAGGGGAGGTATTGAGAGAAGAAAAAGTATGATTGTGATGATTTTCTACACTACCATTCTCACCAATGGGCAATATAAGATTGAGGATTGTGTCAATGGTTTGATCATGTTTCTTAAATTCCTTATTGTTGTAATAAAAATTGAAATCATAAGAGGGAATACATTGTATTTATGAAATCCATTTTTAACCAAATAAAAGCCACATCGTTTGAAAGAAAACATGCTATGATGAAAAAGAAAAGAAATTGCAATGCAACGACTTAAAATGTTCAATGCAATTTTCAGATATGAAACAAGGTACTTTTCTAATTACACTATGTACCAATTGGAGAAATGACATGTGGAAAATGCAAATGTAAAATGGAGAAATGCATGAAATGAGATATTTTAAGTTAGATCTAGTGAAATGTATGAACTACAAAAAATTAGCTAACTGATACAGGTAGGTAAAGGCACCAAACAAAAGCTTAAAAACAAGGTTTTTAGTTCTATCAAGGGCAGTTTCAAGGGTGAAAAGGGTTTGATTCACCCAAGGTGGAGAATGAGTTCCAGTATGGACTTTTTTCAAAATTTT
>VDFB02193867.1:443649233-444137382 GCA_007258455.2 Sequoia sempervirens
CTAGAAGGATCACTATAAATTTTGTCATTCTTCCACAATCCATTGAAGATAATAGGATATAAAAAAAGCATCTACTATTAATGCAAAAAAAATCATGTTGTCAAGACAGAAGAGCATCTAATCACTATTATTGCATGAAGTAACTTAATATGCATTGTTTGACAACCCACAAAATAGGATCACACAATGAAACAAACAAAGTCATTGTCCCAAAACAAGCATTCACTACCACATGCAAATATGACTATTCACTGTTCAGGTATAGAGACCATTGAACCAACTATGTTTTACTCATTTGACAGCTATTATTGTAACTCACTACTCATGCCATCACTATTTACCATGATAAACTCCCCCTAAATCTTTGCTTCTTCTCAAGACCTAGAAGGCATCACTTGTGCATGGAATGCATAGTGCATTTTCATGGATTCATCTTTACCACCAGATTGATTATAATTTCTTCTCCAAACCATGTGTGATCCTTTCTTTTTGTCTTCATGCCTAAGTATTCTTTCAACACTGATTCTACAAAAGTGTGTTATATGCCTGATGATTACATTTAAAACATCTTATATTCTTATCCACACTTTTCTTAACAGAATTTGCAAACCTTCTACAATGTGCAGCTTTGTGACCAAAATTATGACAATTGAAACACATTTGATTCTTTGAAACAAAATAATTTCTTCTTGAAAACCCAAACCACCTTTTATCAACAAACTCACAAGATGTATCCTTATGTCCATAAGTGTTAGAAATTTAACAAAATCCTTGAAAATGAGAATAATTGTACCTTATTGAGTGATTCTATTTGATAGGTGGAGGTTGTGGGATTTTATTTATTCTTCTTCTTCTTCCAACATCAGCAAATTTATCTTTTGCTTTCTTCTTGTCTTCCTCGAGAGCAGCAGAATGATAACTCAAGTCTATTTTCTTTCTAGGAGTTTGTCTAACTTTAAAATTTTGCACTTTTCCATCTACAGATACAAATATTGTCTCATGTTTTGGCTCCTTTTTATTTGAAGAATTTTTTCCTATCTCATATCCTAAACCATTAGAATCTTTATGTTATTTTTTCTTCCCTAGCATTTCATTCAACTTGTTGATGTTGTCATCAAACTTTTGACTCTTTTCTAATTGCTTTCTAACAGTCTCGAGATCTTTTCTAAGAGAAACTATTTCTCCTTCAAGTTTGTGGCATTCAATAATTTTAACTTCCAAATATGATTTAGTTTTCTCTACTATTCTTTGTCCTTCTTCAACCTTTGTTTTCAAGGAGATGATTAACATGTTAGAATCTTTAATCTCAGTTTTCAATGTATTGATTTCAAATTCTAATCTTTTATAATTGACCTCTTTTATCTCTATCTTGTTCTCAGAGGATTTTTCTTGTTGAATTTGGTCTTTTAAACCTTGGTTCTCTTTCTTGAGTTTTTTAATCTCATCTAGGGTAGCACATAATTCTCCCACAAAATCAATTTCACACTCTTTTATATCTAATTCATTCATTTCAACCACAACTTCATCAAGTTCTGTATTAGAAAACTTCTCTTCCACAGGCTTTGGATTTCTTTCGTATACCTATTCCTTCTACTTTTTGCCATATCAAACACAACACTCCAATACCAGGAACCCTAAAGCTGATTAGGCTTGTTAATCAAGGGTTTGGATTTGATACCACTTTTTAGAGTAAAGAAGACACTGAGAGGGGGGGTGAATCAATGTCTTAGACAACTTTTAACTGTTTCCTTGAAAAAGAGTTGAATATTTTATGCTTTTATTATCTCAATGATAAATACATTCATGAATTGAATGCAATCATTAAAGAACTGAAATAATAAATATTAAAGCAAACCAAAGATCATTACAGTCTTGAAACATTATCACATCAAAGCAATGAGACCATAAGACAAATAATTTGATGAGTGGAAAACCCTCTAGGGGTAGAAAAACCACTCTAGAAATGATGCCTCATTGGCTTAATCTGAAAAAAAAAATTATGTTTATAATGCCTCACTGGCAATACTATCTCACTGATAGATTTCAAATGCCTCATTGGTGATAAAACAATGTCTCACTGACAAAAATGGCCTCACTAACTAAATAAGCTCACTAGTAACAAGAGTGCTTCACTAGCATACACACATTTAATCATCAACAATATAGAATGTAAAATACAAAGGGTTTCTCTATTTCACTTCAAATCATATTTCACTTCCATTCTAATACATTTAATATCTTAAAGATTCATTTTGGAATCTCTAAAATATTAAATGTATCAGTTATACAAATTGTTTTGCATCATTTTTGCAAAACTTCAATCACAAAATTCTATTTACATTCAGCATGATATCTCTATTAAAAACATCAAACAAACCAACAGTGATAAATCGTTGTTTATATAAATATTCCAAGAATGGTAACTGTTGTAAACTGCCTTTCAAATAATGCCACATGTAATCTTTAACTATCTTCAAAACTTCCCACCAATGCTTTCTATAAACAATAATGTCTTTTTCAAAATTGTTATTTCATTATATAATAGGAAATCCTCATTATTAACTTAACACAAGTTTATCCTCTTTTAAGAATCTTCCTTTTTTGAGTAAACAAAGCAAGGTGAGAAATACTTGCCCATCAATCTAAAAATACCTCAAACTCTGCCCGAGGAAAAACAACCGTCACTTCACAATCCAATGTCAAGATATTTTGCCATAACTAAAGAAATTTAAGAACCTGATTGTTCTGTCGTGCCCTAGCTCGAGAGACTTCTTTGAACCAAATCAAACTGTAACTATGCATGTCGTGCCCTAGCTCGAGAGTTCTTTAAAAATGAAATAATAAAAAATGAGCTTCGATTATATTGTCTTTTCAATTTTTATGACATATGCTTCATGCCAATTTATAGTGTCCACGATAAGGTTTATTAACCTTATATTAGTAAATGTCTTCCAAATACCATGCCTTAGGATATGTCAATATCCTAGGTCTTAAAAATTATTTGATTGAGCTCATATCACAACCCTTATCATCTTATCATTCTTTGCACATATAAAATGGAGGATATATAAGTGAAAAAATCTTATAATGAAGCCTCTTTACATCGTGTAATTGCATTTACATTTAAACACAATCTTTATCATTTTAGAAAATATGCAATTAAACCTTTTCAAAACTTGCAACTGTGTTATGCATAAGTACATATGACTAAGATACATGTTCAATGATCTATTGTGCATTGTGCCAACCCTGATAATTAGCCAATCTGATGATGCTAGATAGATAAACAAATGTCATCATCTATACCATGTGTGCCATACCAAGTGAGCCATATACCTATGATACCAAAATACCAATATGATGGTCCTTGTGTGGCTTTTCATCAAGGGAAACAACTGAGCGTGTAAAAAATGGGAGGTGGATTTGAATACATACCTGAAGTTGTTTGCATAGGTGCTATTTCCATTTCATTCAAAGTTGAAGTTGAAGGCATAGTTGGCTTTGTCTCCATAATTTCATTTTCTTCCATATTCACCATCTCCACATTCAAGCATCATCTACATTCATCTCACCCTTCATGGTTTCCTCTTCAAAATTCATGGAACTAGATGCTTCCAAATTTTTCATTTGAAAAATTCTTTCTCTTCTATCCCTTTGTCTTTTTGGCTCCATTTCTCTATTTTCTTTAATTTCTACATTTTTCTATGCCCATGATTACCAAACCCTCTTGATAAAAAAAAATGATTCTTAACCTATTTTCCAATTGCTATCTCCTTCAAATATTGAAATAAAACTATATAATATGGAGATCCTTTCTTCTATAAACTTTGAAGTACAAAAACATATGAATACATCCCAAAACTCTCTTTTTCCAAATCTTCTTGTAAAAAGTCCTTGTACTTGATTTGACTCCATAAAATTAAACTTGCAGTTGTCTCCTCCAAAAGTTTGAATAGAATATGACCTATTGAGAGATTGTACAAGACAAGATTGAATTGAAAAATGCAGAAAATGGTGTTGTTAGTCTGTACTATAGAAAAGGAATGTTACAAAAAAATGTGCTTAGTCAGATTTTTCCAAATTGGGGGAAAATGGATATATAAGAAACACGTATGTGTTATAAAATGTGTACGCATTCTATTTAGGAACATGTATGGGTTACATAACATGTATGTATATCTATTTTTAAATGGGAAAATAAAGAACACGTACACATTATATAATGCCTGCGTATTTCTATTTGAAAAAATGTATGTGTTTCATTATGCTTACACGGTTTTTAAATTTTGAATTTCCATACCACATGCTACCTCAGTTTTAGGCTTGGGAAAATCTTGGCAACCCAACCCTTAGCCTTTGAACTGCTACTAAAAAACTAAGGTAGGTTCAAGATAAAAATCTAACTCTAGCAATATAGTTGATGGACTTTTTTTCTGAATTAATCTATAAAATTAAAACCCATTATAGAACGTGATGCCTAGTTTCCAAATATATAATTTTGTTAAGATTGGATTATGTTTTTTATTTTTTAATTAATTTCTAAGAAAACTGGTCCATAAACTTGAAATATTAGGATTTTTTTGTTTTTTGATAACTTTTTTTTATTTAGGTCCAATTATGTTGTCCATACACATTGATTTTTAAAAACAACAATTAAGGCCAAATAAAAAAATATTTAGAAAAAATTACAAAAAAATATCCTCATCAATCTTCATGTTGTTTGATAACTTTCCCCAAAACAAATTAGAAAAATGTTTTTCTTTAGGTCAAAAGTGTTATTCGTACATGTGAATGGTATGGTTAAAAAAATGACTTTTAAAAAGTGGTTTTTATACAACCTATCAAAATTTAATTTTTGTCATCTGGGTATTTGAATAAATCACACATTTGGAAACTAGATTGAAAATACTAAATTTCATATTCCTAACTTATTTAAGATTCATTGTGTAAGTGCTTCAAATTTTCAGTACAAGTGTGGCATATTTTGAAAAACAACAAAAACACTTCCACTTTTTGAGATTTTTGAGGACCCATCAGCCCTCCTCAAGCAACTAAGAATAATACACTTAGATCACAACCTAATTAGGTTTTTACAAAATTATCCAATTCTTATTTAAGTGTAGTTCAAAATTTATTAAAAGATAATTTTATCACCCTCCTAGAAATTAAACTGCTCCCTGACAATAAACCATACCTCAATTGGTATGATGCTTCTAAGTTTTTCCAATATCATCGAGTGCTAGGGAATGAGAATAAATGTTGTGTGCACTTGAGACATGTGATTCAGGACCACATAGATAGTGGTAACATCCAACTTGATGGTAATAAGAATAATTCAAATAAATTTTTTGCTAAGGCCAACAATCAACTGCATATTTACATATATATCCTTTTTCACCTCATTCCTCTAATTTTATCATTGATTCTTCTTGTACTCCCTTTGATAATTTTCATGTGTGAACTTTGTGTCCATTAATCCAATCTCCCATCCAAGTCAGAATATTAATAGTCCTAACATATCTGTCACACCTAACGGCTTGTCGTATCATGGAGAGTACTCTCCTCTTTACATTCTTGCTCAAGTAAATGGTAATGTGATGTAGGAGCATCACTTTGGTTTGTTTTTATGTTAATTTTGATGTTAGGATTATTATTTTTGTTAGTTTATTTCTTATGGTATCTATTGGGGTCATTTTCAATGGTCTAAGTTGTGTAAATAGGCCTAGAAATTCAAATTTTGCTTTTCTCACCAAAATGCAAATTTGAATTTTCTAGGTGCTTTTTGTCTTGTAAAGGGTTGAGGTTTGTTCCTTAGCTATTTTTTTTGGTTGGTTGAGTATAATAATGTCTTATAATACCATGAATTACCTTGTACTTAGGTCCCTTTTCATGTTTTGTTTTCATGTCTAGGATAAAAAGTGCATTTTTTGCAAGTTTATGGTAAAAAGGACATTAGGTTACATGAGGTTTTGGAAAGAAAAGCATGTATTTTTGAATTGTAACTATTTTTCATCATAATTCACATGGAATGAAAGATAAGGTACACTCCAAGAAGCTGTGGAGGAGTTTTTGGTGAAAATGCCTTATTTTTTTGACAATTTATGACAATTTTCTACAATTATAGTCGGAAAACAATCTTGTATGAACCTGTATGGAACAACTATAGGTTTGGAAGTTGGTGGAAAGTTTTTTTTTTTTTTAAGAACCTAATGCAATTTTTTTGGTTTAATTTCATGATGTTTTGAACAAGTTACAACAAAAATACTACTAACAACCCTATCATAGAGCTAGGGTTTCAAATGAGAGAAAAAAAATCATAACTTTTGTTTGCACTGTTGAAAATTCATGAAACGTGGAGGAAACCTTCTTTAGGCTATCTATCAAGTTTGCACCAAAGGTTACCCTACCCATTGTGGAGCGGGATCTAGAGTCATTCAAGTCATATTTCAAACTACGAGCAGCATATGAGAGTCTTCGAAGGCACATCCATCAAGCTGAGGTTGCCCAGGATGCACAATTGTCTCAGACCCCAACAAATTTTGAGAGAATACAATCTAAGGTATCTATATTGTAGGCGAAGAAAGATCAAATAGCAGGGGAGCATCATGAGGCCCTTGGATAGGTACAGGGCTTACAGTTTGCTCTTAGTACACTCGGTGGATCACAATCACGATCGCATACCATTGTCTCCCAAAAAACCACCACTAGACAAATGCAAACACTAGGTCCCAAGGGATCTAGTAGTCACAGACCTTAGTAGCATTGTATATATTGATGGCATATACACAAAAATTTGATACATATGGGTATGTGTAGGATCATAATGGGCCAAAAAGTGGCAATATGATGGGTATGTGTAGGGTATGTGGCTGACAACCTTTTTTAACCCAAAATTGATGAAATGAATAGGGTTTTTAAAGGAGATTCTCAGCTTTCCACCAATATGAATCATGCTTTACTTTGAATTTAATAAATAATTATTATTCATTTTCTATTTGAATTACAACTAAAGTCCTAATTGATAGGTTGATTAACAAACATCTATAGCTTTCAAATGGTATCACATTTTTTGAATCCAAAACATGTCACATTCTATGCTTCACATACTATAGGATTAAAAAAAAATGAATTTCATGAATTTTTGACCAAGTTAAGGTGGTCAGACATACGAGTGTTTATATTTTTTAAAATTTGTAATAAAAATTCATAATTAATTATTTACTTGGAAAAAAATTACAAAAAAATATGCATCACATTGGGAAATGAGTCCTCTACTTATATCTCAAAAATATTATAAAAAAATTTATCATTTTATTATGGTTAGGTGGATTGATACCTACTTCTTATATTTTCCCTCAAATTTAAGTACTCATTGAAATTTCAAATTTTCACCAAATAGATTTTTAAAAAATAAACCTAGTAGTTTAGAAGCTACATTTAATTTTCTATAGATTCTATTCTTACATATTTTTGAAATAATATGGATAACTTATTCAAATTTTTACATCAAGTTGCCTAACTCTGATTTTTCTAAATTTTTTGCCACTTAAGGGCCTGTTTTTCCATGATGATCCTGCACATACCCATATATATATGAGCATTTGATGTTTTATTACTTGTGTTTACGTGTTGAATGTTAAATGGAAATGTGATTGATTAAATAATCTTTGTAAGACTATTTAATGAATGTCTCTATGATTTAACATGTTTTATGTGATCTAATTAAAACTTATTCTAGTTTCTCGTAGATGCAACATTGTGATTAAGTATGTTATGCTAAATTAAATACACCTATAATCTAATTAAAGAATCATTAAATACATATAAGGATCTAATCTAACACAACATACAAGATTATCTTGAATAGAATGAAACATAAAGTAATCATTTAAAAATGAATTAAATAATCACTTTAGTATTCAAGACACAAATAACTATTTGTCAAGAATGAAGCAATGTGAGAGCACATAGAATGTTATATAGTAACTCTAACACAGCTGCTTTATAATTCACACTATCCAAGAGGATTAGACGTAATACCGATGTAGATTTGTGGCATTAATAGGTTCTTTGAGAGGTGTACCATCCATTTCTATTAATGTATAAGCCCTAGATTCATAATTTTGATTAATTATGTAAGGGCCTAATTAATTAGGGCTGAATTTTCCTTTATCAATCGGGTCGGCATTGACTTTATGTTGATTCTCACATAGCACGAAATCACCTTTATTGAATACATGAGGGATGGCAGTCTCCTTATAGATACACTGCCTTCTTTTAGAATAAGCTTGAAGGTGCTCAAGAGCATTGATACACTGTTCGTCGAGCATTTCAAGCTGATGCAAGCATTGCTCTTTGTAATTTTTTTCGTCAATAAGTCCTTGAAGAGCAATTCTTAATGTAGGAATCTCTAACTCCAAGGGAATATTTCCTTGGTACCATAGATAAGATTATAAGGTGTTGTTCTTGTGGATAATCTAATACTCAAGTGTGATAGGGCCATAGCACATATGTTAATTGTGTGTCACAATCCTTATTATGTTTGCTAATGGTTTTCTTTAAGATTTATTCAAGGGTTTTATTAGCTAATTCGGCTTGACCGTTAGATTGTGGATAGTATGGTGTTGAAAAGAGATGTTGTATGTTAAATGTTTCCAATAACTTCTTCACGTCATTATTTTTAAATGGTGTACCATTATTAGAAACTAACACGGAAGGAAGCCCAAAGTGAGCAATAATGTGTTCCAATATGAAACGACATATCACATCAGTTGTTTTTTGTTGAAGGGGAATTGCTTCTACCCACTTCGTAAAGTAATTTTTTGCAGTAATTATAAATGTATGTCTAGAGAAGGAAGGTGGTGATATCTTTCCAATGATGTCCAAACCCCAAAATGTAAAGGGCCAAATTGGAACTTGAGCTCAAAATTCATAAGCAGGAGCATGAATTAGATTATTATGTTCTTGACATTTGTGGCATTTTTTTATGTATTCAAAGAAGTCTTGTTCCATATGTCTCCAATAGTATCCAATGTAAATAAGTTTTTGAACTAGTGTTTTTTTTCCAAAGTGACCACTATAACCACCTACATGAGCTTGTTCAAGTGTTGTGGGTATTTCAGATTTTTTAAGGAATCTAAGTAAGATACCATTAAATGATCTTTGATACAACACATTGGCAAGAATTATATGCTTAGATGTGAGTTTTCACAAGCGAGCTCAGATGTTCTTTGTTGTTGGCTTGAGAAAGGTACCATCTTTCAAATAGTTAGATATTGTATCGTACCATTCACTCGAGTCTTCCTTGGTTGTTGCCAATACTTCTTCTGATTTATCTTTGATTGACGGTTTTATAATTGTATGTACAATGAAGGTGAAGTATTTTGAAGGATCTTGAGGGGATATAAGGGAAGCTACACTTTCCATTGCATTTGCATGTCAAATATATTTTCAAGGGATGTTGTCAATGGTAAATGATTCAAACTTCTCTAACAAAGTCATTGTGAGATCCTTATATTTCTTTATTTTTTCATGCTTTGCTTGATATGTTATATTTATTTGTTTAATGACTAATTGTGAATCACCAAATATCTTAATGTCTCTTGCGCCCATGATTAAAGTGGCATGCAACCTAGTGAGCAATGCTTCATACTCGGTAGTGTTGTTTGTACATAGGAAGTTTAACCAATATGACAAGGGAATAGGTTCTTCTGCGGGCGGTACTATTATAACAGTTGCATCAGAGCTAGTTCTACACTTAGATCCATCAAAATATAATTCTCATGTATTAGCCTCAATCGTAAACACATTATCATCAGGGAAAGAGTCATTTCTAGGTAATGCTAAAGGATAAGGAGCATCAACTAATCTGTCAGTCAAGGCTTGGCCCTTAATTGATTTTTTTGAAACAAACTTAAGGTCAAACACAGTCAACAACATCACCCATTTAGCTAAGCATCTTGATAAGTCTATTTTTGTGAAGAGATATCTTAAAGGGTCAAATTTTGTCATCACTTGTATTTTAGCATTCAATAAGTAATGTCACAGCTTACTAGTAGTGAATACAAGAGCTAAACATTGTTTCTCTATCATTTTGTATCACTTCTTGTAATCAATCAAGGTTCGGATAATGTAATAAACATGATGTTCTTTACCATTTTTGTCTTTTTGATCTAACAATGTTGCAAGAGAATGATTTGATGTTGTGTTATATAATATGAATGGTTTGTTTTGTACAGTGGGTTGTAAAATAGGTGAAGTGACAAGATATTCTTTCAAACTCTCAAATGCCTATTTGCAATCCTTGTTCCAATTAAAATGCACATCTTTCTTTAGGAGATATGTAAACGGTAATGCTCAATCCACTAAAGATGCTACAAAATGATTGATAGTTTGAATTCTTCCTTGTAAGGTGCACAATTGAGATATGTTTCTAGGATGTGACATGTTAATTATAGCGTCAAGTTTATTTTTTTCCACCTCGTTGCCTTTGTGAGATATGATAAACCCTAGAAGTTTTCCACTATCTACACCAAAGACACTTTTTTAGATTCAATCTCATGTTGTATTTTTGCATTCGGTCAAATATTTTTTTGGAGGAAATTCACTTTATCTTGTGTTGTTAAAGATTTACCAAGGATATCATCAACATAATCTTCCAAAATCATATGTATGTAATCGTGAAATATCAATGTCATCACTCGTTGAAATATCATGCTCACATTCTTCAACCCAAAATGCATCATTACCCAACAAAATGTTCCCCAATCTATTGTAAATGTTGTCTTATATTGATCTTGAGGGTTGATAAAGATTTGGTTGTATCTAGAAAATCCATCCATGAATGACAACAAAGCATGTCCTACAGTCGAGTCTACTATCATATTGATATTAGGAAGGGGAAAGTCATCTTTTAAACATGCTTTATTCAAATCGCAAAAGTCCATACACATTAATATGATTGTCTAGTTTGGTGACTGTGACAATGTTTGAGATCCAAGGAGAATAATCTATAGGTCTAATAAAACCAGATTCAAGGATCTTTTCAATCTTTTCCTTAACTAGTAAGGCTATCTTAGGGTTCATTTTTTTAATCTTTTGTCTAACGAGCTTAGCATTTTTAGTGAGGACTACATTGTGTGTTACAATCTTAGGGTCAATTCCTAGCATGTCTAAATAAGTCCAAGCAAAAAGCTTCAGAAATTCATGAAGTAAAGTTGAATGATATTTTTGGTCATCATCATCAAGGCACTTTCCTATCTTAATTACCTTGTCTTCATTGTTAATATCAATTTGAATGTCCATTGTATCTCCTAAAGGAAGCACATTTTGTGTTGGAAATTCAGGGTTGTATTCTTCTTTCTCCATGCCATCTTCACTACATTCTTCTACTTTTTTCTTGGTACTAATCATAGCACATGTAATTCACTTCTTATTAGGAGTGGATGGTTTATCATAAACTCCTAGTATTTCTTTTAAGGCTTCATTATCTTCCAAAAACTCTAATGATTCTTTACAAGTTGTATAAATTAATTTTGGATGCTTCAATGTGAGACTTGTTTTAGGATTACACATGATGGTGTTGATGTTTAACGATGGTCTCTTGGTTGCTTATGTAATCTTAGAAGGGAAATATCCCAAACCCATTTTTATCTCTTGCGTGTTAGGTTTTATAGGAACACAAATTCCTTATTCTTTCTTTCCACATCCTCTACCACTATAACCCAGTTGTTTCACAAGTTTATAACCTCACCCATAAATTTGTTCCATTTCTTCCAGGTTTGGTGGTTGTTGATAATCTATCTCATCAAATTTTGTTGTATAACTTGTGTCTTCTTCAATAACTTGTGTCTTCTTCAAAAGTGGATGAGGTAGATGCTTGTGAATTTTCTTTTGAGTTCTATGTGGACATTACCATTGGTTTTTTTTTCTTCTCATCTTCTTTATTTGTGATTATGTACTCTCCCATAAATGAAGGTGTGAATTCCAAAGAACTCCAATCATCATCTGATCTATATTTAAAGGGTTACAAATAATTTTCACTTTACTCATGATTACAGATTTATCCCTGATCGCAAATGGAATTACATGGTTGTGTATTTTAACCTTTGAAATTATAGAAATTGAGCTCACTTAATCCTTTGCTTATCCTAATGACATAAACTAATTACTTAAATGTTAAATTTTAATATTCAAAGTAAGAACTAAAACTGACACGAATAAGAGAGAATAGACAATATAGAGAGAATAGAGAGACAACAAGAAGTTTGATAACGAAGTTCACCCATATGTTTGGGATATGTGTCCAGGTCCACTTCTCAATGCGGAACCACTTTATTAATGATGCCAAGCTTATTTGCCTTATTACATAATTCAAGCCTCAAAACTTGTGTTACAAAGTCTCTCACAGTCTCCTACTGACACCTTCAAAATTCCTTCCCAATATGCCTAATTTCTCCAACATGAAAGCCTTTCTTGAAACAAAATTGCTTTCACAAGAGCAAAAACTTCCCCTTAAATACACCAATTTTGCCTAATATGGTTCAAAACCATATGATTTCCAAAAAACAACTATATCTCCCATTTACAATAGTAAATCTTCAAAAATCCCCCCAATTACAAGAATAAATCTCTCAAAATAACCTTCTCCCTTTAATTTAGGCCCTTATAATTTCAAGCTTTGCATTATCCCTTTGAAAAAATCCAATTCCAAAATAATAGCTCTTATATTTTTGAGCCTTTACAAAATAATCTTTCCAAATCTTTAAAACCCTTATGTATTTTTAAATGCATTTGAAGCCCTTTAAAAAATACGATCCCACCAAATACGCAACACCATACAATGGTGCAGTGGTGGAGAGTCCTTTTAGGGGCAGGGAGGTCATTGGGTCGACCCCCACCCCTTTCCTTTTTTAAAAGCAACTTGATAATTTTCAATAACAAAACAAACCAACGCTGCTTCTCTATTAAAACTCTTTGTTAGGCATATTGGTAGGCATGAATATTGGTGAGGGAGTGGTCATGGGGTCAAATCCCATGTAGTTTTTTTATAGAAATAAATTGTTTCAACTATAAGAGAACTATTTCAAATGTGAGTTGAAGATCCAGAGGAGAGAATGGGTACCACGTGGCACCCAGACAATGTGCCATGTGGTGTGATTTAATTCATTGTCAAAGACTGAGTCACTTGCCACATTAGCATCGAGTCACCTACCATGTCAACTTCCATACTGACACATTTCCACCCTGGGGTTGCCACATCTACATCCATACGGTATGGTCTACTTAGTCAGCATGGTCAACCTTCAACTTTGACCAGCCATAACTTTCACATGCAAGCTCTGTTTGACACGAAATGAGCTATGTCATAATCATCTCGTCGAGCTCTAAGTGATGATGCCAGCTTCATTGGATTTTGAGACTATGAAATTTTTGGTCTCTTGGATCATTCCTCCCAATTAAGAAGCTTTTGGACCTCCAAAAGTTTATTTTTACATAGAATTTAAGTGAGGGTGTTGTCACCTCACTTGCCCAGTATCATCTGTCCATCCTGCTAGAATTCTTATCATCTAACCCATCACAAACAAGATGAAAAATGAGATAGCATAACTAATACAATCAACTAAATACCCATCAATACTCATTATCGCGTCCACTATCCAGATAGAACTAACTAGTAGAATGACAAGCAACAATACTGAATATATTGTTGTGAAGGAAAAAGTACCAACTTGTTGAATCTCTTGAACAAGAACATCATTATTAAATGAATCATTCAAACCCTCTTTTACCACCTTAGCTGAAGGCTTAAATGTTCTTGCAATTGATCCTCACACTATGTTGTTTATGACACCTTATCATGATTAGAAATTGTTTCATTCCCATGCTTAATATCACTAGTTTTTATAGACATGAGGATTAATGTCTTGCTTTGATTTACAACCATTTTTAAATGCCCTATGTTTACAACAAATATATCACTCTTCATGCGATGATTTTTCACAACAAATTCAATTCCATCCTTAAACAAATGATGCATGTTATGTTCCTTGTAGAAAATGGCCTTTTTGTCATACAAGTAAGGACTTCCCAAAACCATCCCACAGATGTCAAGTGGAATAATAAATTTTACAATGATTAAATTCAAGGTCTTTAAAACATAATTAACGTAATTGAAATGCTTAAATGAACATAGCGATAATAAAGTGATGAATAGAATTAGAGAGAGATAGAAGAGAGAAGATAAAAGACAAGTTAACAACGGAGTTTTCTAATATGGCTACATCTCTGAGCCCCTCTCCAATAGAGTGACTGATCCTTGATTATGCTCTAGAAAATGGTTTACAAGGCTTCAACTATAACAGAGTCTCCTCACGTCTCCTTGGATGATAATGAATTACAAAAAGTCCTCATCCTTCAAGTACAATCAAGCTTGGCTTAAAAGCCTGTCACTATACAAAGATGAACAATTCACTATCAATACTCTCCAAGAAAATTCTCTCCATAGTCACCACTGGGTTACCTAACTCCTAAACTCCCCCCTTTTATGTATGAAATTTTCCCAATATGGTTACTAACCATATGATTTACAAAAATATGGCACATTTCCCTTTACAAGTAAAAATCTCCAACAATCCCCCCTATTTACAATGATAAATCTTCAAATA
The DNA here is from genome assembly GCA_007258455.2 of Sequoia sempervirens. Taxonomy (NCBI): domain Eukaryota; kingdom Viridiplantae; phylum Streptophyta; class Pinopsida; order Cupressales; family Cupressaceae; genus Sequoia; species Sequoia sempervirens. The sequence continues at coordinate 443,663,900 of VDFB02193867.1, forward strand.
TCCCCTTACAATATCATTAAAATCCTTAATAATCCTCCTAAAATTACCTAAACCCCTTAAAAACCATTAATAATCTTTATAAATATTTTTAAACATCTTAAAATATTATTTTAAGGCACTTATAATCTTATATTTTTGGGCTTTTAAGGCTTAAAGGAGGCTTAAAGGGGTTAATAATTTTAAATATAGAGTAAATCGGTTGTTAACTCTATTTTAAGGGCTCTTTATTCTTGTTTAAAAAAAACCTTCACTAAAATATCCTCAAAGTCGCGGCTTGGCACAATGGTAGGAGAGTTGGTTGAGAGAGAGGAGGTTGGCAATTCAAACCACCTCTCCTCTAAATTTTCTTTTTATACTTAATAAATAGAATTTTCCATATATTATATTTTGAGGATCACTGATGGTGTATTGGTGGAGCTTAAAACTAAGAATGAGGAGGTTGGGGGTTTGATTCCCAAAGCCAAAAATTTTAGTCAACCAAGGAGACAAGGGTGTTGATGTGGTGCCATGTGGCACCATCTAATTCACTATAAAAAAATATTTCAGTGCCACTTGAAGGTCAAGTGTCCAAATCTGATTAGTCAATGCCAACTGTATATGTCACATCAGCTTGCCACTTCATTACCACATGTCAGAGTCTGAGTAGTCCACGTCATTGTACGGACTACTAGCTGAGATACCATGTCACCATGCTAACATCATGCTAATGTCAGCATGGTCAACCCATTTTTCTCATAACTATGACCGGCAGTATCTTCTCCATATGAGCTCCATTTGACATGAAATGATTGGCATCAGAATCTTGGCAACGATCTCTTCAATGTGCTACTTTCGACCATTTTTCAAACCATCAAATTTTTTGCCTTTCTGACCAGCCCCTAGTACCTTGTTTGACCCAACTTTTATTGAGCATAACTTGAGCGTACGAGCTTTTTTTGGCATCGTTTAAGTTGTGTTGGGTTCAATTTTCCAAGCACTTCGATCTAGCAACAATTTTTGGAGCATATGGAACACTTCAAATTTTGATGAAAAGTATCCACCTAGATCAGTCCTCCCCACTAGAGAGATTTTGGACCTCCAAAAGTTACATTTATTTATAATTTAAGTGAGGGTATGGCCTCCCCACTTGTCTTGTATCCTTTGTCCATCTGTACACCTAGCTTATCACTACAATCAGGGTTGTAATAATATTGTTGAGCATATACATCATTTTATCACTTCCATAAGCATCTACATCAACTACTATAGCCATTAACCAATAACCACTGACTAATATCAAGTTGAATAACAATGCATATACAAAAGAGAATGAATCCACAATATGTCTATCTTTCACAATAGGAACAATTTTACCCAAGGGAACCTCTGAATTCTCACCCATAAGTTAAGGACTTGGACTATCAATGCTTTCATTTACTATTTCATCATGTCATACTGTTGGTGTTTCCTATGGAAATTGATCATGATTAGCCTTGATTACCTCAATTTCATGTCTAGAACCACCTAACTTAACAGACATAAGAGTAAAATCTTTACTTGGATTAATCACCCTTTTCAAGTGCCCTGTGTTTGCAAAAGATCTATCAGTCTTAATTTTGTGAGAGTGTACAATATACCTAATGCCATCTTTAAACAAATGATAATGATTAAATTCCCTATAGAAAATAGGTTTTCGATCATACAAATATGGGCTAGCTAGCACTATCCCATAGACATCTAGTGGAACTACATCAAACTACACCTCATCAACATACTTGCTAGTGATAATGAATCTTAAAGTGCATTGCCTTGTTACTTGCAATTCATTTTTTTCACAAACCCAACCTAATGGATAAGGTCTCTAATGCAGTGTAGTTTTCAATCACAAATTCCTTACATCTTCTAAAATTAGGTTAATTTGAGATCCACTATCTATGAGTGTATCAATTTTAGTGTGTTTAGCAATAACCCTTATGTGAAATCACTCATTTCTTTTCTTATCTTCAAGGACATTATAGACTTGAGAAGTAGAAGCACAACTAGCAACAAAATCATTGGTAGTAGAATCCTTACCTTTTAATCCCATTGTTGTTATCTTAGTTTCATCTTCATACTCTGAACCAAGATCCATAACAACATTTGCGGCCTCCTTCTTACCTTTTTGTTTACTAACCTATTTTGGCTTCAATTCTAGATGCAACTGCCAACAATTATCTTCATCATGACCTTTCCTATCACAATGAGAGCATGTGAGATTATCATCCTTCTTCTTAATGGTATTTGTCTTCTTCCCCTTTCCTTTATCTTCAGGTTTACCTTCAGGCTTAGATGGCTTCTTGCCAGACTTATCAATGAAAGTACTCTTACCTCTCGACTCTAAGTGTGTGGCTTGTACACATACTTCATCTAGATTACTAGGATTCAAAACCAAAATGGAATGTCTTAGATAAGAGTGAAGACCACCTATGAACTTAAGCAATGTTTCTTGGGTGTGCAACAATGCATTCAATGCAATAGCACTTTTCTTGGATTCATGGGTGTACTCAGGTCCATCAATAATTGTTGCATATGCCCTACGGGATAAAATTGCTTCTTAAGAGCATTAACAAACTCTGCACAAGTTAAATTGACTCTACCATGTTGTGAATTTTTTCCCGAGTTCTACTCTCCCACCAAGTGAGAGTTGTTTCTCCCAACCAAAGAGTAGCTAACAGGATCCTAGAAGCATCATCTAAGAGGCCTTGAAATCTACAATACACTTCTAATTGTTGAACCCATTCATCTAATTTCTCAGCATTTAATTCCCTATAAAACTTAGGTAGATCAAATTTTGCATCCAATTTAATTTTAGGCTTATGTGCACCCTTGAAAGGATTAACAAAAGAAACAGAATCAGTAGGAGAAGAATGGGAAGATGGAGAAGAAGGAAAATATGGAGAAGGAGTTTTTGAAGACTCATCACCACCTCAGGGTCTTTTCCCTTTCTCCTTTTTATCCTCATGCTTTTCTTGCTTTGATGAATCCCCTCTTTTATGCTTCTTTTGTTCTTGTCTTTCCTGGTAGAGTTCTTCCACCATAGCCTTCATTTCAACAAAGGATTGCTAAAAAATCTTCTTATTAAGCTCAATACCTTTGCCAGCATCTGATCCTTCCATCTTCAGAAAATTTCTTTGTTTACCAATCTCAGGATCATAATTTGCAAGCGTGCCTTCACCTCATTGGCTCTTGGTTCTCACTATCATTCACCTCTGCAAACACTAGTCATAACAAAGCTTTGATACAATCATCTAATAATTTTGACACTATTTTAATTTCTTGTTTTTCTTCTTTCATAGGTTTTATGTTTAATGTTGGAATTAATGTGCTTAAAGGAATTTTCATTCCTTTTTCAACTTGTAAACAACTCTCAGGCTTGGGTTCTATTTCAACTTGGTATACCTTGTTGTTATAGACAAATTTCATGATAGGATGAAGATTTGAAGGCACCACATGCATCTCATGAATCCAAGTTCTTCCTGAAAGGAGATTGTATAAAAGGTAATGAGGCATAACATGAATAAGAGTTTGTAAGGTGGCCTTTCCGACTGTAATAGGTAAATTAATCACACCAAGTGGTTTCTTTCCTAAATTTTCAAATCCTCAAATTGATAAGGATTCAGGTTCAATTTTGTATTTGTCCATGCACAATCTATCCAAAAGCTTCACACTGCACACATTAAGGGTTGATCCATTATCAATAAAGGTCATTTTTATTCATGTTCTATTGAACTTGGCTATTATCATGAAGGCATTGTGTCTCTTTCTCATCTCCAAGGGAGGGAGATCATGTTGGTGAAAGGTAATGTCTACATTAATTGTATTCATTCCTTGTATTAGAGCTACTACATCATTTGCATTTGTATTAGGAGGGATCACAACTTGTTGTAAGGTTGTTTGAAGCATAGTGTGATAGTTAGGTGAATTTTGAATCAGGTCCCAAAGGGATATCTTTGCGGGAGTATTTTTAAGTTTTTCAACAAGATCATACTCCTTCCCACTATGCGAAGGAAAATGAGTAGCACTAGAAAAGATAGGATTAGGCAAAGGTAAGGTTGTTGGAGTTGGTTGATTTGGTTGTGTATTGTTTTTGGTGTTATATGTAAAAAATTATTATGAATTGGTTGTTGCAAAATATTATTCGTAGGTGGGTAAAGGATAAGTTCAGGTTTGGTTTGAGTTTGAGGTTTGTGTGATGGTGGGTAAAGGATGAGTTGAGGTTGAATCACATTAACGTCTCTTGTTTTTGGTTTGTCATGACAAGCCTTAGTGGATAAAATTTGTGAGATGAAATCCTCAAGGGCTTCATCTAACATGTCAAATTCATCATTACTAAAAGGATTGAGGGTTAGGTTAACTTGGAAAGAGAGATTTGACATAGTCAAATAACTATAATTTCTCCAAGTGGCTTAGGTGTTGTGTCTTGTTTTTGGTTTTATTTTCTGATGTATGTCTAATGCAATTCAATCTAAATGAACTATGAACTAATGTTGAGAATGAAAATTGAAATAATTTAATTCTATCCACAATTGCAATGAATGTAAATTATGCTACTTCTAATAATTTGAACGTAACAGAAAGAATGCAAACTAAAACAAAAAGGCAATAACAACAAATAGAAAATCAAGAACATGGAATTTAACTCTTTGAAATAAATTTTATAATTTGCACTAGGACTAATTCACCCAAGGTGGAAAATGAGTCACAGTAGGGATTGTTTTCAAAATTTTCAAAAGAATTTAATTGATTTTTATGTTCACTATGATGTATGATCTAGGTCCTAGGTGTAAATACAAATTTTATATGAATTTCAATGAAATTTGATGCAAGAATGTAAGCTATATGATATTTCACTAATTCAAAAATGTAAAACCCTAGAATGCAAATTAACTAATGCAAATCCTAATGCAATGTTAATGCAAGCAAGATCTAGGATGATAATGCACTCCAAATTAGAATTTTAATGTTCTAAAAGCAAGTTCACCAAAATAGAACCCACTGAAAATGGGGGTTATTAAGTGCTATCGTATGGAATAGAACATAGAGCACACCTACTTCCAATGATTCAACTCAAGGATAACCCTAGAGATCTCAATGCAAAAGAGAAAGAGATCTTGCAATAGGGTTTCCCTAGGAGCCAAAAGTAGACTAAAAATGGGTTCAACCCCAAGTTTAGACTTGTAAAAGATAATGAAATGCAATATGTAACACTAAACCCTAATTCAATGTAATAACCTATTAAATGACCTAGAAATGCAAATAGAATAGAACATAAAATTAGTAAGATGTATGGTGTGCACCTGGGGATCTGGAAATGATTGATTGAATCTCTAAAATACTAGAAATTTTGAATTTTTGATCAACTGGAACTCGTTTTCCAACCTAGGAAAATCAATCCTAGATTTGGATTTCTGTATAGGAGCTTATTTCGAGAAAAAGGGTATCTGAATCTACAAAAAGTTCTAGAAAACACCTACAGTGGGACTCATTCACCACTCTCAGTGAATCAGTCTTGTTCTACTTTTTCAAGAATTTAAAGTTTTGATATGCACTTCAACACTTGCTCTTTCCTTCCAACTTGAATTTTGGATCTGAATCTATGAAAATACCTACAAAATAAAATATAAACTTGATTTTCTAATGGTGGGTTTTCCTTGGTCAAACCCCTAGTTTGGTAATTAAACCTTGATGGAAATAATGAAATATGCATGCAAATAGGAATATAAACCATAACCTTAAGTGTGTCTAAAACTAGAAATCTAAAACACAATGCAATCCTATTTTAATGTGTAAGAATATGATGCATGAATGAAAACATGAAGATGGATGACTCACTTTGAGAGATCTCTAATCACCCAAATGATCCCTAATGATGCTTGTACCTTCCTTAGGCTAAACGTAGAGTGATAATGGAGGATGGAATCACTTAGGAAACAAGTCCTTAGGCTTGGCTTGATGGCTAGCTACATCTCCCCAACCTAGAGTCCATCGTGATTCACCATATACAACCATGATCAACCCTTTAAAATGATTTATCTTGAATGAAAATGAGATTGAAGACCTCATGTTGGTTGATAGATTTATCACCTAACTCTATATTCTCATGCCCACTAAGGTGACAAATGTAACCACAATTGAATCAGTAATCATGTAATTCTCATACCGATTCTCTGCTTATTTTAAAATGTGGTAGCTACCTTCGTTTGATATTCAAGGAATAATTTTAACTACTATTGCTTTTAACCAGAAAGATTTAAAGGTATCCATCAACTTCATAGGCTAAAACTGAAAATACTTCACAACTAAAATCAAATCAAATATCACCATAGAATATGTATTCACAGATAAGTGATACCACAGCAAGGCAACAATTTGAAATATCTATTATTCCAATCATAGATTAAAAACTTGCAGAACATTCAACATAAGCATAACAAATTCATACACTATAATTCAAAGATTACGAATGCATAAATTCCACCATTTTCTTCTATATCAAAATAATAGAAAACAATAATTCAGATAACAGAGTTTTGCTCTAATGAGTAAATCAAAGTTATCCCAAAAGATTCAAATCCCATCAGCCGAATCCATATTTAAAGCATAAACAAATTATCTTGGTAACAGTTTCTTGAAAGTAACCCCACCAAATAATTAAAAGAGTTTTAAACTTAAAAGAGCCAAAATAAAGAAAGTGTCATGGAATACTAAAAATTAACTATGCATCATCTCCCACTACCTCATCCTCTTCATCTTCCAAATCTTCAACCGCTTCTTGTTGCAATAGTTTTTCTTGCGCCTTCATCCTAGTTTTGTAGACCCTATACTTGGTAATAATTGCAAGTAACTCTTTGCTCCCTAGAGTTGTGGTGATCTATAGTCTGGTTCTTACTTTGGTTAGAGCTACTTCAGACTCATTCAAGGTGTCAAACCTCCTACTTGCTTCCATTTTAAAGGAAGTGAGATAAACTCGCAATCTACTGAGCTTCAAGAAATATTCTTTAGTCATGGTGGTAGGATCAGCCATCTCCTTATTGAATATTTCTTTGAATTTTAGACAAATTTCCTTTGAATCCAAAATCCTTTCATCAAACTCATCAGTTATCTCCACATTTAGGTCATGAAAATTTCCTTTAATCTCCACCAACATGTCTAGGTACCTTTTGAGCACTATAGAAATCTCTTTTACCAAGGTGTCATTAATACTTAATTTCCACTCTAGTGAATTGGGCCATGAAGGGTCTAACTCCTTTGGATCACTCACAATTTGTTCATTGATCAATTTCATTTGATCCATGGAAATCAACTCTTTTATTTCTTGTGAAAGCACATAGAGACTAGTCTGATATTTTATATGTTATGATATGTTGTAGCTCTGTCATCAATTCCTTCCTTTAATCAACAACTTGAGTGTAGAAAAGCACAGACTTACTGATAAAGAGGACAGCTTCTTCAAGCATTTCATCAATCCATTCATTGATATTTTTGGAATAGCTCAAGTTCTTTCTAATCAATTGCATTGTGGACCCATCAATAACTTCTACCTGAGAACTTGAGGCTCCACTGGATATAGAAGGGGGAACTATAGAAGAAATAAAGTTCTTCAAATCAATAACTTGGGATTACAATTCCACATTTTCTTTTCTTTCTTCCTTTACCCACTTAATCAAGGCATTGACTGAATAATTAGCATGATACACATCCCCTTCAAGTGTTTGAGGCCCCATGTCAACATGTGTGATTTTTTAGTCAGCTACTGTTATCTCATTCTCATTTAGATCTTCTATTGGATCTACAATCTCCAATACTTGATTACCAGATGTAGGATCAGTCAGCATTCTTGACATCTTCTGAGCTTTCTTCGGCCTTGAAGAAGTCTGGATCAACTTTGCAACTATATCTACTCCAACTGTTGTTGTAGGAGTGTACTTCCTCTTTTTCTCTACTTCCTTTCTCAGCCATACTAGGGAAGCTTCAATCAAAGCATAATCCTTATTCCCTAGAGAAATTTCACTAGACTCACCAGGAGTGATGGGTATATTTTCCACTAGGGCAGAGAGTACATCGGACAAAGGAGAAAAAGTATTATCATCAAAAATTTGCTTAAAAATAGCATCAGAATCTTTAGGCGCGGGTTTCATTTGATTGACCTTCTTTTTAGGAGTAGGGGTAGATGGGTTGTCATGTTCGCATACTGACTTCAGTTTAACCATCTCCTTAGGCTTCTCACCATCACCCCTAGACTATGAATTTGCACTAGAAGACCTTGTAGCCATTCTCCCTTATGATGTACCTACTGTAATTGTCTGAGTGGACCCCTGTTCATTTTTCTAAGAAGATTTTGGTTCTTAAGTAGAACCTACAACTTGTCACCATTTTCCTTCCAACCAACCATGAGTTCTTTTCATCACCGGGGCAGCCTGTATATTCATATCCGAGACTTCATTTTTACTCCAATCAACCTTGGGATGAGATTTATTAGGTATTTTTTGATATTCGGGGTCAATGACCACTGAATAATCAATTGTACCTCAATAATTTGGAAAGGAAGACCAAAATCTTGTATCTGCTCGAGGGTTAACCTCATGTAATCTCTTTTTAGGACTTCATTTTCATCAACACAATCTTCCCAAAATTCCTCAATAGAAGGTTGATGCTGATAAGAATTTCCTCCATATAAATTACGTCTCACGAAACCCTTGCTATCAAAATTAGCCCTCATGAATAAATATTGGAGATTATACTCTTTGAGAAATTCTTCAACACATTTGTCCATCTGATTATTTTTGCATGTGAAGGAAGGAATTGTCAATGGGAAAGGATACCCCCACTTCCCCATATTCATGCATTTTACATTCATGATGACCATTTGTCTACAAACCTCCAAGAACACCAACAAATCTTCAAGATATCTAGGAAATTTTAATGGGGCTTTCTCTAAACCTCCTATCCTCAAGTAAGAAAATCTATCAAATTGAATATAAAAGCTTCCAAATTCTGATACAAGAGACATTGACTTGAAAGAAAAGTTCACATTTTAGGATTTCCATCCAATTTCCTCACAGCTTTCATAAAAAATGCATCATTGACAAGGGAAAAATCCCCCATTCTGACTTGCTTAGTAAACTGTGGATAGCACTTATATACAGGCATGCCAGAAGTTGCAAGTTCCTGTGACTTTAATCCTGACCAAAATGACCTTTGACTAGCTATAATGTATATTAAGTAAGAACATAGATGGAAGGTAGTAGTTTTCTAGAAATTTACTAATTGCTCATTCAAATGAAAGAAAATTATTGTAGCCCAATCAATGTACACATTTTCATCACAGATAACCAAAATAAATTGACACATTTAATCTTCAAAAGACTCAATTTGCGCATTTCCAACAATGTGATGTAACAAAGCAATGGCATCTGCAATTTCCCCTTTGAAATGCATTCTTTTAAGTTTGATAGGTAGTTGTGACTTACCTCTTTTCTTCAATTTCAACCACCCTTTGGCCATAAAATTATTGCACCAATTCTCATTGGCTTTGAAAAACTCATTAGTCATTGCAACAGGCATGTCCTTTACGAGAACTCTCTCAAGAATCCTTAGTGTGTGAGAAATGGCTCCAGGAGAAATCTTAGAAACAACTGTCCCATCCACAACTTTGATTTCCTGCATTTTTGGAATGTATCTTCTAGCACATGTGCATATTAGGTCCACGCTCAGAACGGCTTCTGGAAAACCCCTGGCATGAGCTGCTTTCTAACAATTTTGTGTCAATAGCAACTCTTTTGTCACTTTCCAAAGGCGCCCAGAATTCCTCTAGCTTAAAGGATCCCAACTCCATGTCCCTTATGCCGAGCCAACAATTTTCAATTCTAGATTGCATGAGCTCACAAAACATAGAGGAACACTCGTACACTTGAAGAAATAATTACGAATGGAAAAGGTGCTATTACAAGCTCAATCAAATAAATCTTCACCACCTTAACTCATGAAAAATGATAGGACGTGCGTTTGGTGATGAATTAATACAGCGCTCTATTTTAATCATCGGTAAAGCAAACCCTAAGATTTGTGTGCTTTACAAAAATCCTTGATAAGACATCTCCAAGTTGTATCGTATGCCTCATTAAATGCATAGGTAGTGCCTCGAAACATGCGGTGAATCAACATATTACTTTGTCATGGGAAACTAAAACTTTATAACTCAAAGTCGGGAGTTACGAAGTTATGAAAACCTCCAACTCCCCGACTTCACAACGGACCGACTCAGTTGACGCCACAAAAGAAGAACAAGTCTAGCCATCGGGAAGTTAGGAAAAACATGAACTTGACGACAAGGTTAAAGACATTAAGTGCCAACAACTTAGGTTTTAAAACTTAAAGAATGTGCAACAAGAAGTTAGAAACTTAGAGGAACCTATGACAAAGACTAAAATGAAGGCAAGGACTTTAGACTTGGGCGGAAAATAAAAGATTAAAGACCAAGGAAGAAAAAATTTAAAGGGACGTGATACATAGAATACCCATAGGTAACACCTCAAAAAACACTTTAATGTTGCTCCAAGACTTCAACTTTGCTCACTTTTGAACTTGAATGCTCTTGTTTCAATATTCTCAATACTCGTCTCTTGAATCTTCTCTTGAAAATGCTTGCTTAAATTGCTTAGATGATAAAAATGACTTAGAAACTTGCTTATATATAGGCATTAATACCTAATTTACCATTATTTAGATCTCAAAGGCTGACATACACCAAAAAATTGAATTAAAAAGGTGATTTTCTGGCTCAAATTTGAAAAAGACCCCAAATGGGACTTATTTTCCCAAGGTGGTCAATGGGTCCCACCTAGGAGGACTCATTCGCCCAAGGTGGCAAATGAGTCCCACCGTAGCTTTTTGAGGTGGGTTTTTCAGTATTTTTGATGTTTTAAGTGATTTTGTTAGGCTTTTAGGTGAAAGAAGTCTCAAGATCCAAAATATTAGGTCTTAGGGGCCTATAAATGATGATTTAAAGGTTAATTAATGAAATGGTACCCAAAATAGGTCCCAATTAGGCAAGGAATTGTACTATCTCCAAGAAGGGAGTAAAAAAAAATTTGTCACATTAATGCATTGTTAATATGTTGTTTATGGTCTATGGACCTAATTTCTAGCATCCGGGCTCTATTTTTTTTGCTAGCACCCTTGTTTTTGTTGCTTTTAATAAAACAACCATCGTATCCTAGTGTTACTTTTATAATAGAAAATAATTATAGGTCAATTAAAGGAATTTTATTTTTGCACGTTGAATCCTACCTTTTCAATACACTTGAATTGACTTGAAGGTAAATGGTCCCTAGATTTATAAGATAAAAATCAAGCCATAAATTAGAGCCACAATTAATATTTAGGATCTACTAGTTTAAAACTAGGAACAGTGGTTGTGTAGCTATCAACGGAATTAAAACCTTAGAGGAATTTATTTTCATTGTTCCAATATGAGTTGCACCATGTTCCAATTAAATTCCCAACTTCCTATAGTCTATCGACATAGTTTAATAAAAAATCCTTAATTTCTAACATTTTGAACTATAATTTTGTTGAAGAAGACAACTGAGAGGGGGGGTGAATTAGTTGTAGAAAATTTTAATCTTTAAAAAATTCACTGGAATTTAGATCAATAACAAATCCTTCACTCTACTAGAATGATTAAATATTAAGTGCAAAGGCAGAAACTGAAAAGCCACATACACAATAACACTAGATTTACGTGGTAAACCCAATAAGGGAAAAACCATGGTGAGGATTAGCTCACAATATAAAGAATATGAAAACCGACAAAGGCTCATTACTAGAGAAGGCTCACTACCAAAACTGGACTAACTATCAAGATCACGACTCACTGTCTAACAAGGGTTAACCACCTAGAGGGCTCACTGCCACAGAGATACAAAGAAGCTAGAAGAAATATGTTACATAGAGAAGATAATCTCAATTTCTACCACAATTTTCTCAAGCACTTGCAGACATGCATGAATGATAGAGTACACCTTCAACTCACTACTTCTGAAAACTCAACATTTAGAATTCACACTGACCTACCACACTCGAATCACATACACATCAATTCATATCTACCTTTCTCTATTTCTTTGCACTTATCTCTTTGTACATCTTTCACCAATAACTCATCATGCATTTATACCATCTTCAACTTTGAAACATATCCAAAGTCAGCCATCCATCATTTAATTTCAAATTAGGTCAACACCAAACATCCTAGGGTGGAATTAGAATGAGGGGAACCCAAACACATGCTTGCTGAGGACCCAAATGAGTCTCAACACACTTCATGAACTTTGAAGGTAGTGTTTAACACAAGGTCAGCCAAACCAGTGTAAACACATAAAAAAATTAAGCACACATAACCCTTAACATGATCTAATCTTTCCAGACGCCAACAATATCTTCAACATGATCATAACAACTTAAGTCTAGAACCGCAAGTCATAAGACTCAACCAAAGAGAAATCTGGAGCAATGACATTTGTCTCAGACCTAAGCTAGATGCACAAAAAACCATAATTCACAACTGGTGAACATAAATCGCACTGTATAATGAATCAGAAGCCCAAAGTTTGGATATAGCAGCTTCCAACAACCATGATCAACATATATGAACCGCACAAACATAAGAGCAAAACCTGGAGCAACCACTGAACACCTACAACCTTTCTTCATTACAATTTTCTCAATGTCCTTGACATATACGACCAATTTAACCTACATCCATGACATCAATGATAATAGCAACTAGTTGATAATCGATTGACCAATTGACATCAATGAAAACACCTTCATTCTTGCAACAAATTTGTATCCTTGAAAAATATTTTCCACTTCCTACATAAATTACATGATGTTTCATATTTTAATAAGCAATATATTATTAAAATACAAGGGATGCTTAAAATTTTATCACTTTATGAAGATAAGGTTCATATTTTCCATATTTTAATAAGCAACAATTTATTAAAATACAAGAGATGTTTAAAAAGTTATCACTTTATAAAGATAAGTTTCATGTTTACCATATTTTTTTTCCATGTGGAATCTACCCACAAAATAGTTTTTAGACTAAAAATTATTTTATGACATCTTAAACCACACAACAGGGACAACATGGAGTCAAATGATTTTAAAACTTTGAAATGTTTTGTCATCTTCATACCATGTGCACCACCAACTTATCCAACCCCAATTTAATAGTGCAACTTTTACATAATACTGAAAGAAATGCCTCCCAACAATTATGTGGATTGTTAGATTATAGTGGCATTAGATGGTTTGGAGAGTCACATGCTTGTAAAATGCCAATATAAGCTTTAGGCATAACGCACCATGTCAAAAATCATGTGGATCATGAGGTGTGGAAACATAAACCATCTAAAACACTAAATCATAAGCCTCATTTTTCTTCTCTGAGATCTTTACCTATGGCTTCAGCTAGATATCCATTACATGTGATACAGTCATAGAGAGCCTCTTGAAATTAGGTCATGACTCTTACCTCTTTACCTAGAACCCAATATCATCTTCACTTGTAAAGTATCCATATTCATATACCATTGGATTTCCAATATTCACATATGAATAACCATGCACCCCTCATAATTAGGTAAAAATATGTGTCCTCTTCTTTAGAAACTCTACATAGCCATTTGAATTATGTGCATAGCTTTGAAATGGTGTGACCCAATTTCTTTTCTCTTTATCAATGAGTTACATAATATTACGATGCAATTACACCATGCTCTTCACTTGTAAAATATCCATATTCATACACCATTGGACTTTCAATATTCACATATCAATTATCAATTACCTTGCATCCCTCATAATGCTCGGTAATAATATACCTCTTCTCATTTGAATTATGTACATAGCTTTGAAATGGTGTGACCCAATTACTTTAGGTCTATATCAATGAGTTACATAATATTAAGATGTAATCACACCACGCTCTTCACTTATAAAATATCCCTATTCACACACTATTAGACTTCAATATTCACATATCAACTACCTTGCATCCCTCGTAATCCTATTTAATAATATACTACCTCTTCTCATTTGAATTATGTGCATAGCTTTAAAGTGGTGTGATCCAATTGCTTTTCTCTATATCAAGTTACACTGCAGTAAGATGCAATTACACAACGATCTTTGTTTGGTACATCCCAAATATATCCTGCAAAATCCAAGAAAGTGGTCGCACCATGTCTAATTACTACGCAATGGATACACCTTACTACACAATGTGGTAAGCTATCAACAACTTTTTGGCATGCCATGGGATATTAATCAGACTTCCCAAGATAACCGTGCACTAGATTTTTAAAGCAGTCCCTCAATATTAGAGTAAAATTTGTATAGTTGGCACACACCAAACCAACTTCTTCATTCATCGCCGTTTCTTTACTCACCATCGAACATTCATAGCGAACCTTCATAAATTCTTTTCAAACGTCATAAACAATCCAGAACGTGGACAATATGATTCTATGCATTGTGCCATAAATACCAATATAATGAACAAAGAATTCACTAAGGTCCAATTGACAGTCATGCCATCCATGTGATCTCTGTCTGTTTCTCTTGTGCGACTTTCTTGTCATGGTATCAGATCTTGATTGAGCATATCTACAATTGATGGGTTCCTGAGTTGAACAAATTTTGGGAGCCAAGCGGAAAATATGTGAGCTATCTGATTTTTAGGGTTGCATAGAGCTTCATGAGTGAATGAATAATGTGGTTGGTTAGAGCAGTGATAGTATATCTGGGAGAAGATTTTGTTTGAACTGCACATCAAAGGTGTTGAACATTGTAGTGAAAATTAAAGCGTGCCAATTGTTGTGTACGGACCAAAGGATTCTATCACTTATAAGGATTTTTCTCATTTACTTGTCAAGTCAAAATCTAATCTGAAAATTAAATTGTAGCAACAACCATCATATCTTAGTGCAAATTTCATAATAGAAAAGAATTATAGGCCAATTAAGGGAATTTTATTGTCGCACATTGAATCCTACCTAGTCAATACACTTGAATTGACTTGAAGGTAAATGGTCCCTGGATTTATAAGATAGAAACAAAGTCATAAATAAGAGCCACAATTAATATGTACAAGCTATTTGTTTAGAACTAGGAACAATGGTTGTGTAGCTATCAATTGCATTAAACCTTTAGAGGAATTTATTTTCATTGTTCCAATATGATTTGCACGTCCATGTTGCAATTAAAGTCCCAACTACCTATAGTCTACCAACATAGTTTGATAAAAAATTCCTTAATTTCTAACATTTTAAACTATAATTTAGATCCTTCAAAAATACACTTCCTACATAAATTACATGATGTTTCATATTTTTAATAAGTAATAAGTTGTTAAAATACAGGAGGTGTTTAAAACATTTTCACTTTATAAAGATAAGTTTCATGGAGTTTACCCTTTTTTTTGTCATGAGGAATCCACCCACAAAATAGATTTTAGACTAAAAATAATTCTATGACATCTTAAACCACACAATGGGGACAACATGGAGTCAAATGATTTTAAAACTTTGAAATGTTCTATCATCTTCATACTATGTGTAACTTTTACAGAATACTAAATGAAATGCTTTCCAAAAATTATGTGGATTAAATTATATTATAATGGCACTGGATGGTGTGGAAAGAGTCGCATCTTTGTAAAATGCCAATATAAGCTTTAGGCATAATGCACCATGCCAAAAATAATGTGGATCATAGATGTGGATACATAAACCATCCAAAATACTAAATCACAAGCCTCAATTTTCTTCTCCAAGATCTTCACCTATGGCTTGAGCCATATCCATTACATGGGATATAATCATAGAGAGCCTCTTGAAGTTAGGTCGTGACTCTTACCTCCTTACCTAGAATCCAATATCATCTTCACTTGTAAAATATCCATATTCACATACCATTGGACTCCAATATTCACATATTAATAACCATGCACCCCTCATAATTAGATAAAAATATACCTCCTCTACTCTAGAAACTCTACATAGCCATTTGAATTTTGTGCATAGCTTTGAAATTGTGTGACCCAATTACTTTGCTCTATATCAATGAGTTACATAGTATTAAGATGCAATTACACCATGCTCTTCACTTGTATAATATCCCTATCCACGCACCATTGAACTTTCAATATTCACATATCAATTATCTTGCATCCCTCGTAATACTAGGTAATAATATACTACCTCTTCTCTAGAAACTCCACATAAACATTTGAATTATGTACATAACTTTGAAATGGTGTGACCCAATAACTTTTCTCTATATCAATTGAATTACATAATACTAAAATACAATTACACCATGCTCTTCACTTGTAAAATATCCCTATTCACACATCATAGACTTTCAATATTCACATATTTATTACCTTGTATCCCTTATAATTAGACAATAATATACTACCTCTTCTCTAAAACTCCACATAGCCATTTGAATTATGCGAATAGCTTTGAAATGGTGTGACCCAATGCTTTGCGTCTATATCAATGAGTTACATAGTACTCAGATGCAATTATACCATGCCCTTTGCTTGATAATCCCAAATATGTCCTGCATAATCAAAGAAAGTGGTCGCACCATGTCTAATTACTACGCAATGGATACACATTACTATACAGTGTGGTAAGCTATCAACCATACTCATTTTGGCATGCCATGGGCATTAATCTGACCCCCCAAGATAAGCGTACACTGAAAGATTTTTAAAGCATACCCTCAATCTTAGAAGACAATTTGTATAGTTGGCACATACCAAACCAACTCCTTCATTCATCGCCGTTCCTTTACTCACCATCTAATATTCATAGCGAACCTTCATAAATTCTTTTCAAACGTCATAAACAATCCAGAACGTGGATAATATGATTCTATGTATTGTGCCATAAATAGCAATATAATGAACAAAGAATTCACTAAGGTCCAATTGACAGTCATGCCATCCATGTGATCTTTGTCTCTTTCTCTTGTGCAACTTTCTTGTCACGGTATCAGATCTTGATTGAGCATATCTACAATTGATGGGTTCCTGAGTTGAACAAAGTTTGGGAGCCAAGTGGAAAATATGTGAGCTATCTGATTAGTGAATGAATAATGTGGTTGGTTAGAGCAGTGATAGTATATGTGGGAGAAGATTTTGATTGAATTGAACATCAAATTTGTTGTACATTGTAGTGGAAAATCAAAGCATGCCAATTGTTGTGTATGGCGTCTTAATGTAAAGGAGCAGTTGCTTCCTTTTATTGTTTGCACCCATTAGATAAAAGAGCCATTCTTTTGTCAAAATCATGACATTTATTGAATTTGTGCTTCTCTTAGTCAAGTGGATGATTATATGTGTGACTGGGTTGTGATTGCTGAAGCTACAAGTATTGTTGGTTCATGTTGGAAGTGGGTCTTGAATATAGAGGGCACTATGTGTTTAGCAGACTCTGCAATGTCGTACACTGTGTTAAGCTCTCTATGGTAGAATTATAAGGTGTTTTGTGATGTACATAAGTTTGTGGATGAATGGTCGCTGTGTGGAGTAACATATTTTTGAAATATTAAAGTTTAAAGCCTTTGATTAATTAATTTTTCTTTGTTAAATGAGAAACCCATACATAAATAATTCAAGTCAATGTTATGTGAAAGGAAATCAGTCTCATTTGCTGTGTTTATATGGTATGAAATGTTCATACAAGAAGAAATTGTCAAATTGTAATATTTGATAATTATTGTTAGAAGTTAGAGTTTGATGAAACTTTCTTTCATATTTGTAAGTCATGAATAGTTACAAAAGTCTTGTTCATTTGTTTCATAAGAAGGTCAATGTGAAGACAATATAATACAAAAAAATATTTTGAATGTGTTGGTGGGGGCTTCATTTTTAAAACCTTTATGTTTTTGTGCTTAAGCAATTTATTTTTTATTCTAGTTATGGTCTGATCTAAAAGTTTTACTATTGTCATAGGTGAAAAATTAGATGGTTCTAACTATAAAAATTGGAATGTGAGATGGAACTAATTCTATAAATGAAAGTTCTATGGGAGCTAGCAACAAAAGATAAACTTACAAATGAAAGCAATCATGAAAAATGAGATAAAATGGATATGAATACAGGAGCAACTATTCTATGAAAGATTACTCCGTGGATTAGGCCTCACGTTTAGGATCTTAAAACAATAATTAAAAAATGTGAAACTTTGCAAACAATGTATGAAACGACCAACAAATTAAAATTATGGATATTAAAAGACAATTAACTCATTTGAAAATGAAGGGAAAAGATAGCATGAATGATCACATCACAAATTTAAAGAATCTAAGAATCAACTTATAATGATGAAGGTGGAGTATGAAGGCTCTAAAATTGTAGATATTTTTTTATCAAAGGCTTCCTAACTTCATATGGACATTGGAGCTAATTAGAAAATTTGACAATAGCAAACTAGAAAAGGTATATGGGGCTTTGTTGAATAAAGATGAAAGACTTCAAAATTCGACAAGTGAATCTAGCAAGAAGTTTCAAGTATTTGTTACTAGAGGCAAATATAAGAATTACAATAAAAGAAAACCCTAACAAAATCAAAAAAATTAAGGGAATCAACCGAGGGACAATTAATTTTTGAAAGGAAAAATTGAATGGAGAAATGAAAAAGAAATTTGTAAAAGAGAAAAATTTATCATCATTACAATTATGAAGAAGGGAATAAAAGTGATCAATATCCTAGGTAATCACATGTAGGAGGGCAAAGAAATTTTCATCAAATAAGAGAATAAAAAAATTCTCAAGAAGAAGGTGATCATAATTTATTATTAGCATCTTCGACAAGTGCACAAAGATGAGGAGCCAAAAAGGGGTCTTAAGTGACCATTTTTTAAAAAAAAAAATTGGAAATACTGACTTTAGATGAGAAATTAAGGATAGTTACAGTCAAAATTTTAATATGCAAAAAAACAAGGACTGTAGTGTTTCAAATGTACTTTCTAAACTACTAATTTTATATTTGAAAATGGTAGAGATTAAGGGGTTCAAACAAGTTACCCACACAAATTGGTCCTACTTTTTTTTTCAAAAAAACATGACATAGCATTTGTTGTGGGTAAATTAAAAAAAATTAAAATCACAATGAGAAATTAGCTAACATGTCATGTGGACCCAATTTTTTTCGATGATTTTTTAATGAATATATGATTTTTTTACTAATTTTCAAAGTGGACACATCTTGAAAAAAAAAAAAATTGTTCATGCTACCCTTATAATTTTTGAAAACTAATCGAAAAACAATTTTTCTTTTTCTGAATATGTGTAGAATGGAGTCTAGTTAATAAAAATGTAATTTATTTAAAACTTCAATGAATGGTTAAAAATAAAGTAAAAAATACCAAACATTGGTTTTTGACAAAAAATGGATACAACAAGAAAAAAAATTAAAGATGAAAACCTAACATAGTCAAAATAAGAAAAAAATTACATTGTTAAATAGGTAAGAGAGAGCTTAACATTACCCAAGTGTTCGTTTCACTCGACCTTGAAACATGTGCAAACCTGGTGGTTATCACAAACAATATTATTTGAAATTTTGTAGAATATGTAAAGACATGTTTTTGGACAAAAAATAGCACATTATAATGTGCTCACATTATGTCATTGCTTTGAATCAAACAAAAATATTCATAAAAATTACACTTCAAGCAATTTATAAAAAATAAGATAAGCCCATTTACTGCATTAAAATTATTTTTGCAAATACAATAGCATCAAATTAGCAAATATACTCTCAATAATACCTATAGCATATTTGTTTCCTGAAAAAACCAAAACAACTGAGGCATTCAAAAAATGAAAAGTTTTTCACATTAAATTCTTTTTCTAAATTAACAAGTCATGAAAACATGAGAAAAATAGAATTTGGCATAAAAGGGTTGATACCAAGGAATTTCTTGATGCTAACACATATATTTTTAGCATGGCCATGCCTCAAACTAATCAAAACCCTAATTATAATAAAAAGTATACATATATAGACTAATTAGGGGGGCATATGATCAAAATATTTTATCACTTATAAGTATTTTTCTCATTCAATTGTCATGTCAAAATCTAATTTGAAAATTAAATTGTAGCAACAATCATCATATCCTAGTGTTAATTTCATAATAGAAAAGAAGTATAGGTCAATTAAAGGAATTTTATTGTTGCATATTGAATCCTACCTTGTCAGTACACTTGAATTGACTTGAAGGTAAAATGATCCCTAGATATATAAGATAGAAATAAAGCCATAAATCAAAGATACAATTAATATGTAGGATCTATTAGTTTAGAACTAGGAACACTAGTTGTATAGTTATCAATAACATTAAAACTTCAAAGGAATTTATTTACACTATTCCAATATGAGTTGCACCATGTTCCAATTAAAGTCCCAAAAACCTATAGTCTACTAGCATAGTTTAATAAAAAAAAAATCTTGATTTCTAACATTTTGAACTATAATTTATATCCTTCAAAAAAAATTTCCATTTCCTACATAAATTACATGATGTTTCATATTTTAATAAGCAACAAGTTATTAAATGTACCATAGAAAAAAGTCAACTTGCTTGATTTGGGGAATGATTGATGATAAATCAGACCTAATGAGGCCTTGATTTGGTGTTGTGAGGTGTTTTTCACATCCACACTAGGTCTTGGACCCTTTCAAATACATTTAATGATGTCTTGTAAAGGTGTTGTAAAGTGTTGTAAAAGACTTTCATGCTTTTCTAGACTTAATAAACCCATCTCCCTTAATTCAACATTATAAAGTACATTTAATTACATTCTCACATTAATCTAGAGGACTTGTATAATAAAATTAATGTTAATCTAGTATTGTAATGTGTCCTACACATTCACATTGGATGTTGTACCTTTCTAGGCTAAGTGGACATCATTTTAGTGTTGTCAAGTGTATTTAATCACACTTTCACATTGAATTTTGTGTCCAAATCCCTAATTGAACTTCGCATCATCACTAATAGGCCCCAATTACCCCATATTGTGCATCCCAAGGCAATATTTGATGAAATATCGAACAAAGTCGTCATACAAACCTTATTTCCTTACTTCCTAGTGTTGACATTGAATTTTTTTCTAAGCCTGCAACTTCAATTTCTTCATAATTCATGGTCTTGATTAAATATTGTTAATTATTTAATTATTCTCTAAATTTCTTCATCTCTATTATTAATTAAATAAATCTAATTATTTAATTAATTCACCTTAACCTTAATTCATCTATTAATTGAATAATCTTAATTATTTAATTAATTCTCATTTTCTTTATTCTATCTGTTTAATTAAATAAATGTTTTTTATTTAATTATGATACTAATTAACCTTATCATCTTCCTTAAATTAAATAAATTCTTATTTAGTTTATCCTAATCATATTTCTAACTATAATTAAATAAATACTTAATTATTTAATTATTCATTTAACCACTTCATCACTAAATTGAATAAATCTTATTTATTTAATTAATCCCTAAATGACAAATCTTGAATTAAATAAATCATTTAATTCATAAAAATCTATTTTTAACACATTCTTCTATATTTAGATAAATTTTTAAGTTATCTAAGTATTCAATCTCGCTCGACTCGAGATCTATTTAAATTGGTTAGTTAACTCCAGATTGAATGTCTAAGTTGCTTGCGTGAATAAACTTTGTCATATCATTCAGTCATCTAGTTCTAACTTGTTTGCATGTACATGTGTATTAATTAAATATATTTATTTAATTAATTAAATATATTTATTTAATTAATTAAATATATTTATTTAATTAATTAAATATATTTATTTAATTAATTAAATCTTGTGTGTGTTCGAACAGAACATTGCTTTAATTCTATCTTTATCTTTGTCATGCAAATAATATTCTTCTATTTTTTAATACAAAACCCAAAGATTAAATCATTTATTTAATCTTTATCTCTATTTTTAGGTTTTATCACTCATGTCAGTACTAACAGTTATCATAATGTATGTCTAATCTTTTGATCTCAACTGTCTGTCAATCTTTTGCTCCTAACCTGTCATTTGAATGATCAATTTTCTATAAATTGATTTGTCTTTCATTATTTCAACCTCTCCCAAAATCTTGTGACTTTTGGAGCAATTATCTTAAATCTTCGATGTTTGGTCATTATCACAACACTTAGGCTATGCTTGCACAAAAATACTAAAAATATGATAGCAAGTACACTACACAAACGAAATGGAGAAGAATAATGAAGGTTATCCAATAGAGTTGATCACATGTTTGGTAAAATAGTTCCTTTTATGCATGTTTTTCTTAGCTTTCCTTTGTGCTCAATTATCTAGCTTTGAGAATTTTAGTATAGTTTGAATAGATTAGATTTTAATTGATTAACTCTCTTGTGTGTTTTTCCCTAAGCTACATTTGGTGAACCTGACGTGAAGATCTTCGCGAATCCATAGAATTTTATTAATTTTTTGCAGGTTTTGTAAAGAATGACACATTTGACAGACGAAACAACACAACTGATATTCTAAAACACATCTAATAGAAGAAATGATGTAATCGATATATCGAAACGCATCCGACAACAAAAATGATGCATTTGACAAAACCTGACGTATATGTGATTATTTGAGCTGCAACTAATAATGACGCATCTGACGAAGAAAACAATGCATTTGACTGGTGAAATTTTTAGTTTAGATTTTCAATTTACAGATTTTTTTCGTGTTTTCATTTTAGCTGATGTTTGGTTTGCAGTGTGTGTCTGGGATTTAACATAGTGTTTATAGGACATATCATTGAAGACCAAGTTTTTGAAACTCTTTCTTGCATGATGATTGTTGAAGAAAAAAATTGCAAAACTACTAATGAATCTTCTGTGGGACGAGAGTTGAAGACTTTTTTTTCTAAACAGATTTCTTGGTAGTTTAGAAAATTGTCATTTGGATTAAAATTTGCAACTATCTACAATGTTTGGTGTGAAAGCACAATTGTGTTATTACCCTCACGATTTGGTATATCAAAGTAACCTCTCCCCTTGCACATTTGTGTGATCCTAAGTGTAAGAGAACCAGTTGCTAACTCTAGAAATTGGGCTTGTCTTGGTGGGAAAAAGTACTCACCCTAGGATGACTCAAACCAGTAGCACCCTGAACCCAAGGGACTTCCAACCAGTATATAAAAGTGGGTTCTTGGGGAAATCCCAAGAATCATGAGTATTGTTCTAATGAGCTAGACAGCAATGGACTCTTGCCACATGGATGATACCCCATGAGTGAAATGCCTGAATTAAACACCTTTGTTTGTAGTGTCCAAAATCCCTCTATTTACTAGTGCAGCAAGTCAGACCTGTGAAGCTATCTCAAATTTTTATGGTTCATATGTAGAGATGAAAGTATGCCATGGGAGTTTCATGGGTACTGTAGCTTGGTTGCCCCAAAAGAAGTGTTGAGTCGTGGAGGGGAGCCAATGGGGTCAAGCTACTAGTCATCCACCTTGAATAAGCATAGCTAGGGTAAAACCCAAGTGAGAACTCTATAAATATTGTCCATCATAGCAAAGGATGTGCTTTTCTATTATCAAATTAAACATTCTCTGAGTCAAAATCAAACTAAAAATACATTGTCTTCTAATTTTCTTTGTTTGCCAAAACTTGATCATGAAACAGAGTCAGTCTACATTGTCATTCACTTGAAAACCATAACTGTTCACCAGAAAGTTGCAACTATTCTATAGAGTCTCATTTGTTTAATCTAGAGTCACATATGTTAGAAACTATCCAATTTAATCTTGAGTTGCATCTTTCGGATTAGCTTGTATTTGTTGTAGAAAATTGCATCTGACTTAAAAGCTAGCACTTGTGATATTTTGTGACGCATCTGAAAAGGTGAGCCATAACTGCAGTTTGGAATGATGCATTTTCCCTTATCACAAAACTTTTACTAGTGAGTAGATTCTTGAAAAACCATATATGATACAGTCTGAGTCACAATTACCATCCCAAGTCGCATCTGTTAGAAACTAGACTGCAATTGTCTGATACTAGAATTGAACTTCACTAGAAAACCACAACTAATTAACAAAACTAAAAATATCAAATTTTTCGAAGCATTTTCTTGAGGATTAGAGAACCAAAATTTAGTGTCATAGATCTAGAACAAACATTCAAACTAGTATCTATTGAGATTATGGATGCACAGTCCCTGAAGCTGCAGTCTTCAATGGAGGACCTTTCCCAGGAAAGATAATCAACCACCCATAAAGTGTTGCAACTAGGAATGCATAATGGAGATTTTTTATTGATATGATATGGTTGATATTTGATTGATATGTTACAAATGAACAAAATGCCTAATTATATAGGCAAGGAAAACCTAAGATACAAGAGATGTTTCCATGTGTCATGATCTAACATGTGACAACATGTGAACCCTATCTAGGAAATTATCAAATGTTGAGATAAGTTCTAGAAGGAATCTTACCTCCTACAAACAAGGAAGGGGATATTACCCCATTTATTAAATGACTTATTAATATCTAACCTAGGACTAAATGATGCATGACCTAAGTTAACTTACGATAGTGTAATAATTAATTAATTACTTATAGTAACACCCCCCATAAGTTCAATGTAGGGAGGAAAATGCAATGATTATGCAAGAAGATGAGATGAATGGATTTCAGATACAAGGCCATGTTAGGTACCCATGTACATGATGTAGAAAATATCCCACAACCGGAGAAAAGGGGAAAATCCAATGGGAACAAAACCCCTCTCCAAAAAGGAGATGAAAATGAAAAAAATATGTGAGATAGGATGGGAAGGATGGAGGACTCCCAAATACCCCCCAAGTACACCATCTGTCACATGGATACAATACAATAGCCCCACATCGAAGGGAAAAAGAGAGACTATATAGCCCCCCAGAAGAAGTGATCACCCACAAAAATGGTAAGTGTCTCAAGATAAAACAAGATCCAATGTCGACAAACAACTTGTCTCCCTTTCGAAAGAAACAAAACCAAGTGCAAGTGCAGTGATGCTTCCCATTCTAGATAGGAATTGAAGGAAGGATGAAGATGGTTGTCAATGGTATCTCTAAAAACTGCTCAAATGTCTCCTTGCCTAATGAAGAAGATGCCACAATCAATGAAGAGGGTGAAAAATTAGGAAGATGCAAAAACTGATGTTGAAGAATATCCAAAGATGGTGATGCAATGAATATAATGGATGTGATGGAGACTTTAGAATAGCCCCTCGAAATGAGGTGTCCTCAAAACCACTGAAAGAATTCTGAAGTAAATCCAATGCTAGATGCTGAAGAAACCCCAAATCCCAAATGGAATGATAAGGAAGAAGTCTCATACATGAAATCTCTAAAGAGAAACAAAGTGCCTCCAAGATAGTCTTTGGATCCCTAATCAAGTTTGAGACAAAGGGATGAGGAAAATCAACAAATCTCTCCAAAGTGTGATATAAATAGAGGAGTGATGCCCCCTCAAGAATGTCCTCCAAACTTGTAGAAGTATCCAAGTCTATGATACCTAAAACAAATCCATCATGTGATATCAAGTCTAGAAAATTGAGGGTTTCCTGATGAATGATGATGGTGGAAGCCTCAATCAATGAATCTGGACAAGGAATCATTGAATGTGAAGGGGTACCAATTGTCTCTAATGGAGAAGAAGCACCTAAAGGAACCTTGTCAACCTCTTTGGAAGATTCAAGGCAATCAACTTCCTGCACAACAATATCATCATGGGGTACTTGATCTAAAGAATGACATTTTAAATCATGGCCATCAGTGAATGATGGAGTATCTAAATCTCCATATATCCCCCAAAGCTTAGTCCAAAGGATGTGAGAACAATCACAATGATCAATAGAACTCAAAACATCACAAGCAAGTTGCATAGAAATGATCTCCAAAATAGTGTATCTGCAGCAACTCCAAGAAATTTCATGAATACCTTCACTTGGATGAGGCACTATACCATACAGATGAGGCAATAGATCAAGTGATTGGAGATGGTGGTAGATCCCATCTCACCATTGTGAATAGTTTCCCTTATGCAACATAACCAAATAAGGAGTATATGCAAGCCCCATAATGAAATTTCTCCAAAAAAACAAAGACATTGACCTTCAACAACAAATAAGGACTTCCAAGGATGATGTGCAGCTGAAGTGGTGCTACCTAGATCAAAAAATATTTTCCAAAGCTTTAGGATGTCCAAGTTATTGAACGAATGCACAAAACTAAAAAAAATAATGCAAGAGTGCCTAGAGCTGAAACTAATCAAGGGGTTTGGACTAATGAAAAAAGCTCTGAATCACCTTCCTAATGCCACTAGAATCACTAAAATTTGATGAACGGTTGTGAAGATATGAGCCTTTATGTCCAAATTAGGGTTTTGTCTTCAATTGGCTATAGAATTTTCTATGAGAAAAATTTCACATAATAGATTGCACCACTGGAAAGTAGACAAAATTCTCTTTCCAATAGTATCTCGTTTGTCAAATTTCAATACCGTGGGTGAAAGTTATGATAAAATGGAAAAAAGGCCTAAAAATAGGCATTTGACAGGCTAATTAGGTGCAAAAGTTTAGCACCCCAGGCATTAGCACTTGGTCTTCAATATGACCTCAGTGATAAATGTGGCAAAAAAAAAGTGGCTCCCTCCAGAGCAGCGGCGGGGCGAAGAACATAGGCGGAGCGGTTAAAGGAAGGAGCTCCACCGGTGGAGGGCTTAGCTCAACACATGCCCGACAGTGAGGATACTCTGATCAGTATGTTGGTTGGTGATGAGGCAATTCCTACGGTGAGCTCGGTCAAGAAACAAACTCTAGAAACGAGCTTGGACGGTGATCGGCGGTAGGAGAACGGGTGTCGGTAGCCGGTAGGATGGGTCAGAAAAGACCCCCAGAGATGGTACGAGCCTGGTCTAAAGTGATGGCTAGCGGGTTCACAAATGTACCTCCCTACAAAAATTGAATGGGCTGACAAACACATATATATATATATATATGTGATTTTTAATATTTCCAATTGGCAATTAAAAATCAAAAGAAACTTTGTATATATATTTGGCGACCAAACAAAATAATTACTATATAATATGCAAAAAATGAATAGCAATGTTGACCACAAAATGTTAAAGCCAATGGATTTTTTAAAAAATCAAACCCTAATGCCAATGGTGCAATAAAATTGAAGGTCACCCGAAATTCTTTTTCTGCAACTATAGAAAATATGTTTTTTTCCAAACAAATATGAAATAAGCTCAATTTTTCTAAAATGAAAAGTTCCTTAAACTAAAAAAAATTTGCCTCAGAGGACAACTAACAGGATTGATTTTGTTTTACTGCAATTTTGTACATATTGTACTAGTTGATTTTGCAAATCCAAATACCTCTGATGGCTCTCGGGTTGATGAATCCAATTTTTATGATTGGGTAGGCAATCCTAGGGTTTCAAGGCCTTCTAAAGACAATGGTGAGCTCGGATCTAACTCTATCTGCTTCATAAATCAGCTTGGTCCCTAGGTGGAGTCAAGTAGCCTTCAATGGAAACCTTCAAGCCTGCAAGAATCTCGCACACCAACTTTCTTGATTGAGGGTTGATGTTTCACTAGACAAGCTCTGATACCATGTTGAGATTATGGATGCACAGTCCCTGAAGCTACAGTCTTCAATGGAGGACCTTTTCCAGGAAAGATAATCAACCACCCATAAAGTTTTGCAACTAGGCATGCATAATGGAGATTCTATATTGATATGATATGATTGATATTGGATTGATATGTTACAAATGAAAAAAATGCCTAATTATATAGGCAAGAAGGAAAACCTAAGATGTAAGAGATGTTGCCATGTGTCATGATCTAACAACATGTGACAAGATGTGAACACTACTAGGAAATTATTAAATGTTGAGATAAGTTCTAGAAGGACAACTCATCTTCTAGAAGGAATCTTATCTCCTACAAACAAGGAAGGGGATATTACCCCATTTATTAAATGAATTATTAAAATCTAACCTAGGACTAAATGATGCATGACCTAAGTTAACTTATTCTAGTGTAATAATTAATTAATTAATTACACTAATAGTATCTATCTTATCTTTTTTTTATTCTTGGACAGAAACCTGAACATTTGCTTAAAACTTGCATGATTAGATCTTTAGGAATCATTTTTTCATAGCAATAGATACCCTAGCTACACATTTTACTTTCAGTTTAGAGGTCTTTACTTCCCTTAGAGAGACCATATTTTATAGATTCTAGGATAGGAACCCTTTCACGCTTTGGTTAAACCCTTGATTCAACAAATTTTGTCACTGAACCTAGTTATCATATCCTTTGTCCAACACATAAATCCTTCCAACTCATCAGTCTAGCCTAGGAGTTCACATTGTCTTTTAGTCCTAGTTCTATCAAGGTTCCTTGTTGAAGCAAAATCAAAACTTGGGTTATGTTGTAGCTAATAGATAACCTCTTTTAGAATCCTCCAATTTGGTTACCTAGACTTTGCATATCTCGGTTACTATCATCCTAGAATAGCATCATTCTTAGACACACTCTATTTGTAGATAAAATACCAAAAAAAAATAGCTACATACATCATCCTACATATTCATAAAATCCCAAAAATATTTTAGTTCATATCATCCATAGACTTAGCTTTTGCATTTCACTTGCACTTTGAGCTTACATTACATTGTTGGAACTACATCAAAAAGGAAAGAAAGAGAAAAAATGGTTGATCCCAAAAAATTCATCAATCCATTCTCATCTATACCTCACAAAAATCTATTAGAAAAATTTGTTACTAGAGACGCACAAGGACGTGTGATAGTGGAAGAATTAGATGTTGTCGCACAAGACCCTAAGTTTGTTTCCTTTGTAGACGACTATCTAGCAAATGATCCTTAATGCCACTTAGCCAAATTGCTAGCAAAAGGTGCTAAACTACCTCATGGTTTTTATATTAGTACTCTATAAATAGTACCTACTCAGGGCACAAACATAGCTACCACTAGTGCAGCTATACCTCAGGTAACCATAGCCATACCATTTGGAGGACCTACACCAAGTACCACAATACATACATCTCCATTTGGTACTCCTACTTCATCACATGGGCTAAACTTTATTGTGGCTACATCCTCATCCAATGCCTTCAATCCTCGTGTTGGGAACAAAAAATCTAGAACATTCACGCCTACACCAAGTGTCAACATCACTGGCACTATTCCACAAACACCAGCCATACCCATTGTTAGTGTCGCTAGTACAATACCACACCTTGGAGCTTCACAGACAGGAGGCATACCCTCTTTCCAATATGGAGACTGACCTATCATTTCACATATTCTAACTCACAATCCATTTACACAAACTCCAAATCAAAATCCATTTACTCAAAATCCATTCATTCAGAATCAAAACTCATTTACCAACATTTTGAATCCAAATCCACTTCACATACCAAAATTCAATCAAAACCCATTATGAGACCTTGGATTTTAGAATACATACATAGATCCACATAATCCACCCAACACATCATTAACTTAGGTTGACATCTTGCAAACACAAATGGATAGCATGGCAGTGTCAACTAAGAAAACCTTTTCAACAAAGGACATATGCATGTTTCCCTTTGATAAAGCATTGCATGATGCCTTTCCCTCATGGGTATGTCATACCAAACCTACCCAAGTACAATGGAAAACAAAACCCAATTGAACACATAAGGTAATTTTCTACCATGTGCATCAATGCCACCTATGATCCCACTTGTTTTATGAGACTATTCCAAAGAAGTCTTGTAGGAATTACACTTGAGTAGTTTTCAGGTCTAGACTATGGCATAAAATCATGGGGCTAACTGGTTGAGAAATTCATTGAGAAATTCTCCTTCAACATAGATCATGAGATAAACATAGAAAATTTGTGTCACACAATACAAGATGAAGGAGAAACATTCATCGCTTTCTTCCAAAGATGGAGAATAATAGTCAGTCAATATCCTATCGAGATACCTGAAAAACAAAAGGTCACACTATTCCAAGAAAACCTCAACCCAAAATTGAGAAGTGACTTAAGGGTACATTGTTGCACATCCTTTACCCAACTGGTAGAAAAGGGGCTTATACTGGAAAAGGCTCTCATTTATAAAGGAGAACTTAAGACACAGACACCCAACAAAAATCCAATTATGCAAAACACCCCCAATGACAAAAATATTTTTTTTGTTTTGGAATAAAAATGTTACCAATGATGGGGTGGTTGATGCTAAGACTTTATAAGCAGGACTGATCATCACACTTAGAGGAAGTAACCCCTCTAGAAACACACTCAATGTTGTTAACCAAACCCCCAACACTACCTAAAACACCCAACGGAAACAACAACGACGACGATTTCCAAAACATGAGTTTACTCCCCTTGGAGAACCCATCGAGTCAATATTCAAACAACTATTGCAGCACAATCTTATACAACTTCTAGATCTTATACAATACAATCCAAGGAAATTCAAACCATCTTGGTGGAATGATAATTCATTTTGTTATTTCCATCAGACCAAAGGACATATCCTACAAAATTGTTGTCAACTAAAAAACATCATACAAGGCTTTGTCGACAATAAGGTTATTGAAGTCAGTGGACAAAAAATTACATCTTCAAACACTGATCACAAAGTCTTTTCAGATCCATTACATGATCATGGGAAGGAAAATCCCCCAATTTGGGTAATAAGACCAATACTTTTGCAAACTATGCTAGTGTCAAGCATGATTACAGTGGCCCCATCATAAATCACCTTCAAGTTGTTGATGAGTAGGTCAATGCCATTACCATAAATAAGACTCTTGAGTGTGTTGTTAACACTCATCGAACAAAGATCACTATCCAATTTTGACCATCACAACAAGTACCACAGACTTCCAAGTCATAGTATAACCTACTTGATTAGTTGGGAAAAACCCCAGCCCAAATCTCCATCTTGGAACTACTACATATCTCACCTAAACATCTATCCATTCTAGACAAGAATTTACAAAGTGTGACTATCCATAATGATCTTGATGTTAATCATTTTGAGGAAATGGTAGGTTACCTAACTAATAATCATCATGCCACATTCTTCGAACTAGACTATGCAATTGAAAAGACAAATCATAACGACGCGTTACATCTTGAAGTCCTTGTTGACAAAACCAAAGTTAGATGAGTTCTGGTAGGTGAAGGAGTAGGGTTAAATCTATGCACTTTAAAATTGATTAAGGCATTAAGTTTCTTGGAAGCATGCATAGACACAACCAAAATTATTGTCATTAAGGCTTATGACGATGAGGAACAAAAATCAAAGGGGGTGGTAACACTTCCTATCAGAATTGGTCCTACAGTTATGGAGACAAAATTCCAAGTCTTGAATCTCACCCCTCCATACAATCTTCTACTAGGTAGACCATGGATACAAGCCATGAAGGAAATTCCTTCCACATATCATCAATGTCTAAAATTCTCTTACAATGGCACTGGAATAATAATAGATGGTGACCCAGATCCATTCCAATATTGCACCAATCTACGAGAGACACCTCAATGCCAAGTTCCTATAAACCAAGAAGCCTCATCATCCAATTCATCTGATTACATCGATTGATCCACTCTCACTAGAACATCCACTTCGCTATCACTACATTCCACTCCTAGACAATGAAAAAGAAAAAATAAAGGACACATCCAAAGGTGAAAATCTCTTTGAGGCACCTAAGGATGGTGGTTTGAACATTCTCCCTATTGCAGAGGAAAAGTCACCCATGCTAGTAGAAGAATCAGTGGAAGTTAACATAGGTACTAAAGAGAATCCACGACAGGTATATTTTGCAACATCATTGACAAAAGAAGAGCAACCAGAATTCCACAAATTCTTTACACAAAGACATATTAACTTTGCCTAGTCATATGTAGACATGCTTAGGCTGGATCCTGAACTTGTACTACATCATTTTCCCTTACAACCAAGTGTAAAACCAGTGAAACAAAAATTTAGGAAAATGTAACCATATATTGCTTTACTTGTCAAGGTTGAATTGAAGAAACTGTTGGGTGTTGGATTCATTAAATCAATTGACTATGACGATTGGATTTCTAATCTGGTACAAGTTACTAAACCAACCAGGGACATCCCCATCTACACATATTTCAAAGATATAAATAAATCCTATCTCCAGGATGACTTCCCTCTGCCCAACATCGACATGATAGTAGACATGACAGCAAGGTATGAGATGTTATCCCTTATGGATGGATTTTTAGGGTATAATCAGATCAAGATTGCAACTAAAGACCAACCAAAAATAGCTTTCACATGTCCTTGGGGAACCTATTGCAATAATTCCATGCCCTTCGGACTCAAAAACACTGGAGCAACCTCTTAGCAAGCTATGACCACAATTTTTCATGACCCTGTACACACTCTTATGGAGGATTATTTTGATGATCTTATTTCCAAATCACTCACAAGGGAAAATCATTTATATTTTTTAGACAAGATATTTCAAAGGCTAGAAGAGTATAAAGTGAGACGAAATCCAAAGAAATGTGTGTTTGGAGTGAAATCGAGAAAGCTTTTGGGTTACATCATCTCTAGATGAGGCATTAAAGTGGATCCAGCCAAGGTAAAATCCATCATGCACATGCCTCCACCATCTAATCTCAGTCAACTAAGAAGATTACAACAGAGACTGCAATCCATCAGAAGATTTATAGTGCAGTTAGCATATAAGACACATCCCTTTCAACATTTACTTAGAAAAGGAATACCCTTTGTGTGGACAGGTAAATACCAAGAATCCTTTCAACTAATTAAATATTATCTACTCTCACCACCAATCTTAATGCCACCTATTGAAGGAAAACCACTGATTCTTTACATTTCAGCAACCCATTCATCATTTAGAGCATTGATTGCATAGAATGATGATGAAGGACATGAAAGGGCAGCATACTATATCAATCGGACTTTGGTAGGCTATGAGCTCAACTATAGTACCATTGAACGTGCTTTTCTTGTAGTAGTATTTGCTGCTCAAAAACTAAGGCACTATATGTTGAATGATCAAACAATTTTGGTTGCAAAGATAGATCCTTTAAAATATCTTCTAAGAAAAGCAACATTAATAGGGCGACTGGCCAAATGGGTTATGATACTTAGTGAGTATGATATCCAATATGTAGAGAGGAAGGCTATAAGGGACAAGTAATTTCTAATTAGTTAGTTGATGCACCAACACAAGTAGATCACTCATTAGTTGTAGACTTTCTTGATGAGTTTATATTCACAGTTGACACAAGCACAACATGGAAATTATACTTTGATGGCTCCCATACGAATCATGGCTCAGGGGTTGGTATCCTATTTATCACACCATAGGGTGATTCTATCCCTAAGTCATTCAAGATTTCCTTTCCATGTACCAACAACATAGTAGAGTATGAAGCTCTAGTGACAAGATTATTCATGGTAGTCAAATGGAAAATCAAGAACCTACAAGTCTACAGTGATTCTCAACTAGTAATCTGACAAGTAAATGATCATTATGAGACTAAGGATGAAAATATTTCTCCCTACAAATGCATGGCAGATAGTTTCAAGGAGTACTTTGACAAGGTTTACTTTCATTAAATACCTCATGTTCTAAATAGGGCAGTTGATGCCATGGCTACTATTAATTCACTCTTGGATATACCAAGCAATGTGCCTAAGTTCAAGTTCTTGGTAGAACAACTTTTGGTCCCTACCTACAATATCTCAAATTCTAAAATGGTATGTGATATTGTTGTTCCTGATTCCCCACGGTATAAAGATATCTATGACAAACTCCATGCCAAAATCATACCCCCTGGCCTTTCTAATAACCAACGTATGACATTCCTTTGCAAGTCAACTAAGTACACCATCATCAGAGACACCCTGTATAGACACACCTTAGATAATACCCTACTGAGATGTCTCAATACTGACGAAGCACAAGAAACCTTGTGTGGGGTACATGAGGGTATATGTGGATCCCATTCTAGTGGTCCTACCTTAGATAAAAATATTATGAGACTGGGCTATTATTGTCCTCCCATGGAAAAGGACTCGTATGTCTTTGTTAAGAAATGTCATCAATGTCAGGTACACAGAAACTTGATACATGTACTTGCATAGGAGCTCTGTCCCATAATGTCACCATGGCCCTTTTCCCAATAGGGACTTGACCTCATAGGTAAAATCCATCCCACATCATCTAACATCCATAAGTTCATCATTACTGCCACTGAGTATTTTATGAAGTGGATTGAGGCTATTCCCATGGCATACATCACTAGCACATGGATCTCTAAGTTTATCCTAAACTATATCATATGTCAGTATGGTGTTCCTCAATCCATTATCACAAATAATGGTTGTCCATTCAAGAACCAATAAGTCTTCCATCTTTTTAAAGAGTTTCATATCCAACATCATTTTTCTACCCCATATTACCCACAAGGTAACGGCCAAGCAGAGGCATCTAATAAAACTATTATTAGAATCCTCAAAAAGATTGTCAATGATGCTAGTTAAGATTGACATATACAACTTAATCCAACTTTGTGGGCTTATCGCACAAGTATTTGTACTCCCACTAGTGCCACTCCATATTCCCTAGTATTTGGTTTTGAAGCCATCCTGCCTATTGAGGTTGATATTTCTTCCCTTTGGGTATCTTTGAAAGGGCATATTGACAATGAAAAGTACCGAGTTTCAAGACTACATGAGTTAGAATTCCTAGATGAGTGAAGAAATAAGGCACTAGACCATCTCCAAGCATATCAAAATCACCTTCATCATAGCTATAATAGGAAGGTCTTGAACAAAATCTTTGACATTGGTGACTTGGTTTTAATGGAGAATCCCAAGAATTAAGTTGAAAGAGACAAACCAGGGAAGTTTCAACCCAACTGGTTAGGACCTTACATTGTCACAAAAGCCTTTGGATCAGAAGTGTATCAACTCTCTACTCTTAAAGGAGAAACATTGTTAGCACTTATCAATAGTCTTCATCTGAAGCAGTTCTACGCATAGCTTCTAAGAGCCTTATCTTCATTATCAAAAATACAAAAAAATAAAAAATAATCATTACCTAGGTGAAAACCTAGCAAACAAGCATCTTGGTAACATCAAAGAAATTAGAAAATCAAGAAACTAGTAAAGAGAAATAAGTTGGCCAATAGTGAAAACCACCTTGGTGGTACTTTAGATAAGTACCATGGTGAAAAATTGGCAAATAGGGACCATTTGTAGTTGAATCTACTCATTTATCTACTATTATTCTAATATGACTTCCTTGAACATATTGCTTATTCCTATACATATCGCCTATCCCTGTACATATCACCTATCTTATCCATCCATCACATGCACATACCTTTCATAATAAATGGTAGTCCTTCCCATTACTTGGAATGATTGACATTGAGTGCATTTCATATTCCCCATCCCATCCTATTCCTAATAAATTGGTCTTATACTAGACTGGGGACAAACACTTGACTTGCGTCATATTGGTTCTTACATTGGCTATCCTGAAGATGTAAAACCATTGGAAAATCCAAACAAAACACTACAAGTTGTCCTAAAAAAATCCAAAAACATTACAAAATATCTTGAGAAAATCCAAAAACATTATAAAACTTCAAAAAAAGTCAAAACATGTCGAAAATCCAAAAAATAGAGTCAAAGCCAGTCGCACTTATCAATCTTTGTCATTTGTTGAACTATGTTTCCTCTAAGACTGGACGTAGGCAAGGCCATCTGTTGATGCTCCCTTGAGACATTAGGTTATTCCTTTTAGGTTTGTCTGTATAAAATCATGATTCAATCCATTTGTCTATAAGACAAGGTCATTAGTTGTGTCAAACTATGAGGTCTTTGCATGTATAACATAGGTAAGGTCATCAATCGATGAGCCTCGAAGGCCGCACTAGGTCAATCCTTTAGGGTTCATCACATGCACTACCACATACATCAATTATCTTCATACAAATCAAGCTTTTTATAGTCAGTCTTGTCAGTCAAAGTCTAGTCGAACTATGAGGTTTCTACATGTATAACGTAGGCAAGGCCATCAATCGATGAGACCTTGAGGCCGTACTAGGTCAGTCCTTTAGGGTTCATCATCACACATAGTCAATTGTCAGTACATCATATCAAGTCATGCATCAACAAGATCAACAAGTCAACAATCTCATCAAGTCAAATCAAACAAATTTCCAAAGCAACCAACAAAACAAATCAACTTATGTCTGCTATAGGATGTGTCCTTCCTAAGAACATATATCAACAAAACAATCAACCTATGTCTTATTCAAGATGATTCCCTCCTGAATATAGAAATTAGCAAACCAATCTATGTCTTATACAAGATGAGTCCTTCATGCATACAAACATTGTCAAACAGTCATCATGGCCTTGCACGGGTTATCACATCAACAACATCTGACTCAACGTCTTATACGATAGGTGTCTTTCTTAAACCAGGATTTTTTCATGCCTTATACAGATAGTCATAACATCAAAACTAGACTCAACATCTTATATGGTATGTGTCTTTCCTAAAACCAAGTCTTAACAATCAATCATCTTATCAATCAAAACAATCAAACAAACAGATCAAGTTTTGGCAAATATTTTATTGGCTTTTTGACTTTATGGCTTGTTTATCTTATCATTTCATTTGACTTTATGATTGGAATCATGTTACTAGCTTTCTCAAGGATGTCCCATTAAGGATTTAGAGAAGCAATGATGTATTAGTATTCCATTTTCTTTGACTGTTATTTGTTAACTATCTTTTAACTATGACTTTTGAGTCATGTTACTAGTTTCCTCAAGGATGTCCCATGAAGGATTTAGAGGAGCGATGATGTCTCATGACCCATATTTTATTTGATTGTTGTCTATGGTTTGTCTTGACAAAAAGAAGGGGGCAATTGTGCCCTTAGTATGAGTTAAGACAATCCTTGTCTGTGACTGTCTGTTGTTAGCAAATGGATGACCTTGCACACCTTGATCTATGTCATACCATGGTGTTTGTCTCTATTTTTGTTAGTTCCGATGATAAAGTGCAACACCTTTTTTGATACGGTGAAACATAAAAGATTGCTAATATTAACATCATGGTCTTTTATTATTTATCATTCTTTCCACTCTAACATTTCTTCTTTCTTGCATTATGATGGAGTCCTGTGACAAAAAAAAATATAAATCATCTTGCATATACATTCATGTTAGAAACATCATGTAAAAAAATCATACATCATACATAAATCTTGCATTTGAAAAATACAAAAATATGGGCATCAATCATATCTAGGAAACCATGGCATAATAAGCATTCATTATCATAAAGTACATAACATAAACATTACATGTACATAACAAGTGTAAATATATGCATCAGATTACATCCATCATCATAAAATATATAGTATCACATGTAGATAGCATTGTATATATATAAATCACATCGCACCTCATAATCATAAAATGCATTTATAACATCCATTGATACCATAAGAAATCAATGCATACATCATCATATAGAATAAGCATCACATCATAAGCTGCATAAACACATCATAAAGTAGATAAGATAATCCATAACATAGGCATATCATATATAACATGTGCATAAATAATAGACAACATAATCAGCATAGAACTATATATCATGAGAATCACCACAAAAATCATATATATATATATATATAATCACTCAAAAAGTGTCACATCACAATGTTATAATGTATCAATAAATATGAAACCCAGAGGCTACATGATCAAAGTACAATGATCATCAATAAATATCAATAAATGTCCCTATCTAGAACTACCATTGCTACCATGACCAGACTATGAAGGCGAATGATGTCAAGATCTTGATGACCTGTGTGTAGAAGGAGGCCTATCATATGGTCCAAATCTGTGTGGCCCCTCAACACCTTTTTTGCTCACTATCCTAGTATGATTCCTGGTGTACATCCCACCCTGAGACTTGCCACTATGTGCCTATGAAAAACTAGGTGCCCATCTCTCTGGAGGAACCTTTTCCTCATATAGGTCCCAGTAATAGCAAGCCCTCTCCACAAATCTAACTAACTCTTGAGTGAAGGCATCAGTTGGTCCACTACAAAGAGATTTGATCTTGATAAACTATTGTTGGATCTCCTATCTTTGAGATATAGCCTAGTTCTTGTCCATATAGGATTTGTCCCTCTCCATCTATAGTGCGTCCCTCTCAGACATCAAAACCCTCATCCTCTCCTCCAAGGATGCAATTTGAGCACATAGAGTTGCAATATATAGATCAATGACACTTGTATCATCCTATCAAACTCTCTCCATCCCATCATCCTCATCCTCCATCTCCTCCAAAATCTTGTCACAGAGCTCACACTCCTGATCATCCTCCTCATCCTCCTCCTCATCCTAATACATACCAAGCAAACCAAGAGCATCCATCTCAACCTCCTTTTTGACTACCTCCTCCTCTGCATACTCCTCTGGAACATCCTCCCCCACATGCTCCTCTCCACCAATCTCTCTCTCCTTAATAGGAATCTCCTATCCCCCAACCCCAACATGCACCTCCTCCTCACCTTTGTCAATCTCTAGCATGTGAACATCCTCTCCATCTTGTACCTCCTCATGGATAGGTGATAAAGGTGGACCTTGTCCTCTTTGACCATGCCTCCCTCTCCCACCACGCCTTTGACCACCACCACAACCATCTCCATCATCACCATGACCACCTCCACCACTCTAACCTTTGCCTCTGCCATGCATGTTGTGTGGACCTATCCCTCACTTCTCTACTAGCAGATCTTGATCTGGGTCTATAAGAGGAACTGGCCTGTGCACATCCCACCACCTATCATATGCCTCATTTGTACTTGGATCAGCTAAACTGCCTCTCCAACCCCACTGCACTGGTTGTAATGCATCAATGTTAGCCTCTACAGTCGCCACTAGAATCTTAGCACCCCAAAGTGTAACCTCCCAAGAAGATCTAGAAAACTTGGCTCATCCTTGAGGCTCATCCTGAACCTCTCCAAATTGTCACAAAACCAACTCTGGTAAATGTATCTCAATAGTATGGACATGTGAAACTATCCATCCAATCAAAAACTATGTTTTCCTACAATAAGTCAAATGATCATCCTCATTCGACTACTATGGACAATCCATATAGGGCCTCTAAATGAACTAAACCATCATGTCGATGGCATGTCTATAACATCTGGTATCCCCAACATGATGTTGAGTGTTAGCCCCCCCATAACAAAAGGCATAAGGTGATCCTAGCTAAACATCTACTATCACTAGTGGACGAAAAATGGAAATGTATTACCATGCCCATACCATTAGGAGCATGGTACCATAGCTCATAAACTAACCATCTTTGTATGCTATATCATGCAAATGAAAATACAACATCGATAATAGACACGGGCCCCAAGCATAAACCACTCATCTCTCTAACATACCTACTAACATCTCTCTCCATCCCATAGGAAATCCATGACCTCGATGGTCAGGGAGGACTACACCACCAATCAAAGTACACAAAAGATAGTCTAAGTACCTATACCTCTGTGCTAGGACATGCCACCTAATCTCATAGTGGTCAATACCTAACTATCTAATATCCTAATGAGGGTAGTATCTACAAATCTCGGAAAAAACCTTGTGTGCATCATACATGACTCTAACACCTCTAATGGGTAATCTCAAAATCCTATATACATCCTCTAAGTCAATTGTTGCCTAACTAATAGGCAAGTGAAACGATGATGTATCTGAGTGCCACTGCTCACACAACATAGTCGGTAGCTCCCAGTTTGCCCAAATAGTGGGCATGAAAGTCACATGATGTAATCCCAAGTTCCATAGAAACTATTTCTCCCCGCTTTGCAAACTATCACAGAAGCAAAAAGTCAACGGTCTCAACTCTCTAGTATAAATGGGATCTAATACAACTTGAAATGGAATTGTGCATGCCTCTTGTTAGCAACAATGATATATCCTAGTCAAAAGTTCAAAAAAAAATCAAATGCGTCACTTTATTTGCAACTGCATTTCAAAAAGTCCATGGCATCATTTTAATTTGTAAATGCATCATCAAATGTCAAATGTGTCATGTCATAAAGAAAATACATGCAAACATGAAAATGCGTCTCTTTACAGTCACGCATATCAAAAAACATAAAAAAATGCAAATGTGTTGAAGTATTTTCAATTGTGTAACAAAAAAATCTACTTGCATCTATCCAAAAGATAAATGTGTTGCTATAAAAAAATACGTTGAAACAAATGACAAGTGCATATAAATTTCAAAAACCTACGCTAAGCATCTACGTAAATTTACAAATATGTCATTTTGCATGCAAGTGCATCGCTAATGCATGCAAATGTGAATTTTTAAAAAGCACTGTATAACAAAAAATGCATTAAATGTCTAGAAATGCATGAAAACTAAAATTTCAAGGCTTGGTTTTGAGCAACATACCGAGGGTTCCGCATCGGTATGCCACCTGAACATCTGTATCTGATAGGCATGATGGTGAGTGTGTGGAACTAGAGACATTATAGCTGAGAGTCCAGAGCAAAATCTCAATTTTCAAACTTAGGTGGGTGAAAATGAATTGGTTTTTCACCCCTTTTTTCTATTTATACCTAGGGTTTTGGGTGGCAATTCTTGTAACCTTGTTTATTGGTCGTATAAACTTCCAACTTCAATTGACCTGTACATGTCCCTAACACCTCCAAATTCATTTCCGTAAACTCCACTGCATTTTTGGCTATCAAATTGACTAATTGGGACTCTTTCCAAATTTTTTGAATTTTTTCAAAAATTTGTCAATTTTCTTGAGGGGCATACCTTCGCCTGTTTTACACTGGGGCATGACTAGGGCATATTTTTCATTGATTTTTTTTACACAACACCAAAATGGAATTGTATCAAAGAGGGGAAAAATGTAGACATTAAAATTTGGTCTAAGCCTACGACTTCAATTTCTTCATAATTCATCATTATGATTCAATAATGTTAATTATTTAATTATTCTCTAAAGTTCTTCATCTCTATTATTAATTAAATAAATCTAATTATTTAATTAATTCACCTTAACCTTAATTCATCTATTAATTAAATAATCTTAATTATTTAATTAATTCTCATTTTCTTTATTCTATCTAATTAATTAAATAAACATTTTTTATTTAATTATGATACTAATTAACCTTATCCTCTTCATTAAATTAAATAAATTCTTATTTAATTTATCCTAATCATATTTCTAACTGTAATTAAATAAATACCTAATTATTTAATTATTCATTTAACCACTTCATCACTAAATTAAATAAATCTTATTTATTTAATTAATCCCTAAATGATGAATCTTGAATTAAATAAATCATTTAATTCATAAAAAACTATTTTTAACACATTCTTCTATATTTAGATAAATGTTTAAGTTATCTAAGTATTCACTCTCACTCGACTCAAGATCTATTTAAATCGGTCAGTTAACTCTGGATTGAATGTCTAAGTTGCTTGCGCAATAAACTATTTGTCATATCATTCAGTCATCTAGTTCTAACTCATTTGCGTGTACATGTGTATTAATTAAATATCTTTATTTAATTAATTAAATCTTGTGCATGTGTTCAAATAGAATGTTGCTTTTATTCTATCTTTATCTTTGTCATGCAAATAATATTCTTTTATTTTCGAATACCAAACTCGAAGATTAAATCATTTATTTAATCTTTATCTATATTTTAGGTTTTATCACTCATGTCAGTACTAATAGTTATCATAATGCATGTATAATATTTTGATCTCAACCATTCATCAATATTTTGATCCTGACCTGTCATTCGAATGATCAATTTTCTATAAATTGACCTATCTTTCATCATTTCAACCTCTCCCGAAATCTTGTGACTTTTGGAGAAATTATCTTAAATCTTCAATGTTTCATCATTATCACAACACTTAGGCTATGCTTTCACACAAATACTAAAAATCGGAGGGCAAGTACACTACACAGACGAAATGGAGAACAATAATGGAGGTTATTCAATAGAATTGATTGCATGTTTGGTAAAATAGTTTCTTAGATGCATGTTGTTCTTATCTTTCATTTGTGCTCGATTATCTAGCTTTGAGGATTTTAGTATAGTTTGAATAGATTAGATTTGAATTGCTTAACTCTCTCATGTGTTTTTCCCTGAGCTACACCTAGCATCCTAGCTAGAAAATTGGCCCCATTGGGACTAATTCACTATTTGTGGTGAATCATTCCTTTCCAAGTGGAACTGATTCACCCAAGGTGGTGAATGAATCCCATTTGGGGCATTTTTGACTTTTGAGGGGGAAATTTTAGAATTTAAGTTTTTTTTTTCTTCATGTCAACCTTGGGGATCCAATTTATGGGCTAATTAGGAGAATTTCCTATAAATACAACCTTTTAAGCACTAAAACATAATCTCTTAACTCATTCACAACTCATTCATCATTTGTCTTCCACTTCAAGTTAAGGAAGTTAGGTTTTTATCACTCTAGGTCATCAAGAAAGCTTCCAAAGACATTCAAGGGCATAATCTTCCTCCATTGCTACAGAAATTCAAAATCACACATCATGGCAAGGTATTGACTTCATTGTTTCATGCTTCATTACATTCTTTCATCATTTTGGTTTAATTACCTACAAAGGGGTTTGAAAATCAAACCCCCATGCCCTAACGTCCAAAATTTATTCTTATCTTCTTGTGTGTTTGTAGATTTAGACATCATTGAAGATTGCATTGAAAAGTTGTTCAAGTCATCTCTTCATTGTCTAAGTCAAAATATCAACAAAAAGTCATTTTCAGGTCTGAATTTGATAGTTTCAAAACCAGACACCTAAAGAAGCAGAAAGTATAGATTGAAAGCTCTTGTTTCCACCTTTGAATCTTTAGAAATTCAAAAGTGGACTCATTCACAATGAGTGGCAAATGAGTCCCATTTCCAAGCTTGATTTTGGTTTTCTGCATTTTTGGGTACCCTTTTGTTTGAAACTAGTTCTAGAATAGTTTCATAGAACTGGGACTAATTTTCTTAGAATGGAAAATGAGTCCCACCATGCCTAAAAATTAGGATCAACAACATTCCATATGTCATTTCCAGTCTTCATCAATATCTTAGGTACACACTTCTAGTTTCATCCATTTCTATTGTAATTTGCATTCATTTCTAGGTGTTTTCAAAAAATCTACATTTCATTGGTTTTCCATTAATAATCAATCCATTTTATCAGTTTATTGCACTTAGATCATTGCATTTAGGCATAAATCCATCATACATATCTTAGTTTGAGTGAACCACCTATATTTTGGGTGTGTGATCTATCTCTTTCTGATGTAGAAGCATCCAGGGTGTAAGAGCAATCTTGCATCACCCAAAAAAATGTTGTTTCTTTTCAATAAGGGCTAAATTTTGTAGGGTTACTATTTTAGTAAGTTTTCGTTTATGCACAATTAGACCCAAAATCTTACACAGACCTATGGAATGGTAAATTGAATCTAATGGCAAAGAAATCACTTCAATACCATTTGTCATTTGAGAGATTAAAATTTTAAAATTTTAAAATCCTAGTAAAATCTTCAGGGTCAATTTTGAGGCAATTAGAGGCTCGAAATGGGCTTGAAAATTGGTGGAAAATGAAAATAGTTGGCCTTTACTAGGCCCTACTTTCTGACACAAGATTTCTTGACACCTTTCCAAAAAGGTATTATAATAGAAAATTTGATGATCTAATCAAAAGTTATGACCTTGAGAAGTTGTAATACCAAAATTAATAAAATTTCAAAATACCTTCTCGAGGTTACACTTTCTAGAAGATTCTAGGGTGGTTACACCTTCCAAATAAAGGATGTAAAGGGGGACTACAGAGGGGAGGCTAGGGAAAAGTAGATGGTGGCTCCGATTTGTAAATTTGTAGATTTATGTAATCAAAAATCCCATGTGATGGAAAATATAATGTTGTAATTTCATTTTCATTTCAATGATAATAGAAAATATTTTCTTTCCTTCTTGCATTTTTTTTGTGCCATTATCTATTTTTTTGTGAGTTTTAGATTGTAAGGGGAGTACCCCTTCATCACTTTCTATTAGGTGAAAGACCCTAATTGAGCAAAAGAGACATAGCATCCCTAACCACAAAAATATTTGGTTCATTTTGGTGAAGCTGCTTTTCGAATACTTCTCTTTTTTGATTTGGAGTTGTTCATCATAGATCTAGCCTTGGATTGACTTTGCATTAGGATTTGTATTAGTTAATTGGCATGTGAGGTTTCAAATTTTGCATTCATAAAAAGTGCATTTAGGTTACATTTTTGGCATCTAAATTCATTTAATTTTTTTGAAATTCTACATTTTTAACTTAGGTTTGCATCATAGAACTTAGAAAGCACAAAAATCTCTCAAAATTTTTTGAAAATTTTAAAAAAAGTCCATACTAGAACTCATTCGCCACCTTGGGAAAATCATTCCCTTTTCACCCTTGAAACTACCCTTTACAAAACTAAAAACCTTGTTTTTAAGCTTATGTTTGGTGCCTTTACCTACCTATATCAGTTAGCTGAATTTCTATAA
Organism: Sequoia sempervirens; assembly: GCA_007258455.2. Lineage (NCBI taxonomy): Eukaryota > Viridiplantae > Streptophyta > Pinopsida > Cupressales > Cupressaceae > Sequoia > Sequoia sempervirens. Next base: position 443,708,773 of record VDFB02193867.1, read on the forward strand.
CATACATTTCACTACATCTAACTTAAAATAGCTCATTTCATGCATTGCTCCATTTTACATTTGCATTTTCCACATGTCATTTCTCCAATTGGTACATAGTGTAATCAGAAAATTACCTTGTTTCATATCTGAAAATTCCATTGAACACTTTTAAGTCATTGCATTGCAATTTATTTTCTTTTTCATCATAGCATGTTTTCTTTCAAATGATGTGGCTTTTATTTGGTTAAAAATGGATTGCATAAATACAATGTATTCCCTCTTATGAGTTCAATTTTGATTATAACAATGAGGAATTTAAGAAACACGATCAAACCATTGACACAATCCTTAATCTTACATTGCCCATTGGTGAGAATTTTATTGTAGACAATCATCACAATCATACTTGTTCTTCTCTCGATACCTCTCCTATTAGTGATGAAGGTATCTTGGTGAAGGAATGTACAAGCATTGAGGGTCATGTTTTTCCATCTCCTCATTCCCCTTTGGAAGATGTTAGACAACAAGAATATGACATCATAGAAACATTCCTAACAATCACCTTACCTAATCTCCATAGTCATGACCATAAAACTTGTATATCTCCTAATATCCCTCCTTTATGCAAAAAGGATAGGTTGATGTTAGAAGATATACCTATTAATATTAATGAGAATCGTTACCCTCCCTTCCCTAATGCTCCTACCATTTGGGATAATCTATTTGACAACCATAGTGTTCCTTCTCTTGATGCCTCCCCCACTTGTGATGAAGCTACTTTACAAACCTCAAACTTGGATGAACAAATTACAAGCTCTCCTAGTAGGGTAGATAATATGGAACAAGAGAATAAGACCTTGGAAACAATTGATAATCAAATAGAGTCTTCTTCTAATCTCCCCACTCTCAATAATCAAACAAATTCCACCATTCATAACTCCCTTACTCATGATGAAGTCATTTTAGAAGAACCAACCCTCAAATGTCATGAACATGTGTTTTGTGGTTCTCCTAAAAGCTCTCCTTCTAGGGAGGATATCATGATACAAGATAAGGCTAACATTGACAATAATAATATTATGCCCTTACATGATAATGAAAAGCCACTGCTACACTCTCATTCACCAAGGGATGTTAATATTATTCAACCTCAACTCATCCTTTACCCACCATTACATAAACCTTCACCTCCACCTAAAATCTTGTTTACTCTTTATCCTCCTCAAACTAATGTTCCGCAGCAATCGAGTCATAATACTATTGCTCATACATATAACACTAGAAATAATTTGCAACCACAACAACCCACACCAACACCCTTACCTTTCCCAAATCCCATTTTTCCTAGAGATCCTTGCTTAAATTCACATATTCAGGAGTACAATCTTGTTGAACAACTAAAGAATACTCCTGCTAACATATCCTTATAGGATCTTATTCAAGTATCCCCTCACTCTCACAACATGATCCAAGCAACCTTGCAACAAGTTCTTATCCCTTCTAATGCACAACCAACTAACATAGCAGTCATGATCCAAGGAATAAATGTTGACATTGTTTTCCACCAAAGTGAACTCCCCCTTTGGAAGTGCAAAACCAAAATGAAGCTTTCATGATCGTTTCTTAATACAATCGGATAAGGATAAATCAAACCCTTATTGATAATGGCTCATCCTTGTCCTACACTAAGTGGAGGCAAGGAGTTACATAGCCTTGTCCTCATATGTCATATGTTGTTGCCTCCTTTGGCTAGTCATTAACCTTTCATGAACATATAAGAGCAAGCTTGGGATGTGGATGATGTGCCTTAAGTTGGCTTGCATGTGACATACTACCATTTTCCATGATGTAGCTTATCGAAAACATATGACTTGGCATAGGGCTTTCTGAGTAAGCTCTCATGTCCTCTTCTTCTACTTTAAAGCAATTGCTCACAGTATTGGTGTTCACAATTGCTTTAAAGTGGGGGCATACATCACCACTCGCATTTCATTGTGTAATTTTCTTTTTCTTGTGATTTCATCTCTTGGACACATTTGGCACAATGTTCCCCATGATGAGACCTTGTACTTGTCTTATGGGTATGTGCAGGATCATGTTGGTCTAAAAAGTGGCGATATGATCGATACGTGTAGGACCATATGTGGCTAACGACTTATTTTTACCCAAAATTGATGAAACAAAAATGGTTTTTAAAGGAGATTATCATCTTTCCACCAATATAAATTATGCTTTACTTTGAATTTAATAAATAATTATTATTCATTTTCTATTTGAATTATGACTAAAGTCATGATTGATAGGCTAATTGAAAAACATCTATAACTTTCAAACGGTATCATATTTTTTGAATCTGAAACATGTGTCACATTTTATGCTTCGCATACTATAGGATTAAAAAAAATGAGTTTCATGAAGTTTTGACCAAGTTAAGGTGGTCAGACATACGAGTTTTTATTCTTTTTAAAATTTGTAATAAAAAACTCATAATTAATTAGTTACTTGGAAAAAGATTACAAAAAAATATGCATCACATCGAGACATGAGTCCTCTACTTATATCTAAAATATTATAAAAAAATGATCATTTTATTATGGTTAGGGTGGTCAGACAGACACCTACTTCTTATTTTATCCATAAAATTTAAGTACTACTGCATTGAAATCTCAATTTTTCACCAAATAGATTTTTTTTTTTAAATAAACATGGTAGTTTAGAAACTACATTCAATTTTCTACACATTCTATTCTTACATATTTTTGAAATAATATAGATAAATTATTCAAATTTTTACATCAAGTTGTCTAACTCTAATTTTTTTGAGTTTTTCGCCACTTAAGGGCATGTTTTTTCCATGATGATCCTGCACATACCTCTCTCTTGGAAACAATATGAGACCATTTTCACTTATCCTATCTTGGAGACATTAAGCATGATGTTCCCTAAGATGAGACATTGCACGAACTAAGAAAAATCCTTTTGAACATTCACCACTTACAATGTCTATGAGTGTCAAGCATACAAAGTTTTGCTTACCTCATAGAGCTCAAAACGACATTGTTTTTCTTTGTGGAACCTTATTAAAGTTATCAGGAGCTATAACTTTGGTACAGTTGAGCGGGAAGCCCATTCTGAGGCATAGCTTTCCCCATAGCCACCTATGTGTTTGTTAGTACATACTAGTCAAGCGTATGTTTCTCACCTTTTAGGATTTCTCACCCAATGAACAGCCAAGAGTTCTGTCACCTTAAAGTGATTATACATTTTTGGAAAAAAAAACCTAGATCTAATCCACAACATGTTGGAAAAATGATTGAAGCTTGATCCACCTCATTTTCATTTCTCTTTCTTCTAGTTCTTTCCATTGCATGATTGTGTATCTTGTTTCACTGCATGTCATTCACCTTGTTTGTGTCCTTTTGCATTCATGTTGGCTTAACTTAGGATCTTAGATCCTAGGGGATTAACTACCTTCTTCATCTTTGTTATCCTAAACCATTTTCATTGGTACAATTGGACCTCTCTTGAATGTCTACTTTAGTGTGAGTTTGAAGCAAGTTCATTCTCTCACTAAAGTGGGGGTTAAATGTACCATAGAAAAAAGGAAACTTGCTTGATTTGGGGAATAATTGATGATAAATCAAACCTAGTGAGGCCTTGATTTGGTGTTGTGAGGTGTTTTTAATATCCACGCTAGGTCTTGGACTATTTCAAATACATTTAATGACGTCTTGTAAAGGTGTTGTAAAGTGTTATAAAAGACTTTCATGCTTTTCTAGACTTAATAAACCCATTCACCTTAATTTGACATTATAAAATACATTTAATTCCATTATCACATCAATCTAGAGGGCTTGTAAAATAAACTTAATGTTAATCTAGTGTTGTAATGTGTCCTACACATTCACATTAGATTTTGTACCTTTCTAGGCTAAGTGGGCCTCATTTTAGTGTTGTAAAGTGTATTTAATCACACTTTCACATTGAATTCTATGTCCCAATCCCTAATTGACCTTCACATCATCACTAATAGGCCCCAATTACCCCATATTGTGCATCCTGAGGAAATATTTAATGAAATCCTAACAAAGTCATCATACAAACCTTATTTCCTTACTTTCTAGCATCCTAGCTAGAAAATGGGCCCCACTAGGACTAATTCTCCATTTGTGGTGAATCAGTCCTTTCTAGGTGGGACTGATTCACCCAAGGTGGAAAATGAGTCCCATTTAGGGCATTTTTAACTTTTGAGCAGGAAATTTTAGAATTTAAGTTTTATTTTTCTTCATGTCAGCCTTGGGGATCCAATATATGGGATAATTAGGATAATTTCCTATAAATACAACCTTCAAATCCCTAATTCATAATCTCTTAACTCATTCACAACTCATTCATCATTTTTCTTCCAATTCAAGTCAAGGAAGTTAGGGTTTTATCACTCTAGGTCATCAAGAAAGCTTACAAAGACATTCAAGGGTAGAATATTCCTCCATTGATATATAAATTCAAGATCACACATCATGGCAAGTATTGACTTCATTTTTTCATGTTTCATTACATTCTTTCATCATTTTGGTTTAATTACCTACAAAGGGGTTTGACCAAAGCAAACCCCTATGCCCTAATATCCTACATTTCTTCTTCTCTTCTTGTGTGTTTCCAGATTTAGGCATCTTGGAAGCTTATAAATCATTGAATATTGCATTACAAAGTTGCTCAAGTCATATCTTTATTGTGTAAGGAAAAATATCAACAAAAAGTTATTTTCAAGCCTGAATTTGACAATTTCATAACTGAACACTTGAAGAAGTAAAAAGTGCAAACTGAAAGCTCCTATTTCCACCTTTGAATCTTTAGAAATTCAAAATTGGACTCATTTTCCATGAGTGGTGAATGAGTCCCACTTCCAGGCATGATTTTGGTTTTTTGCATTATTGGATACCCTTTTGTCTGAAACGGGTTCCAGAACAGTTTCACAGAACTGGGACTGATTTGCCCAAAGTGGTGAATGATTCCCACCAAGCCTAAAAATTAGGATAAAAAAAATTCGAAATGTAATTTCCATTCTTTATCAATATCTCAAGTACACATTTTCAGTTACATCCATTTTTGTTGCAATTTGCATTCATTTCTACCTGAGTTTTCTGCATATCACAATGTGTTTTCAAACAATCTATTCATTGGTTTTGCATTAATAATCAATCCATTTTATCAATTTATTTCACTTGGATCATTTCATTTAGGCATAATTCCATCATAAATATCTTAGTTTGAGTGAACCACCTATATTTTGGGTGTGGGATCTATCTCTTTCCATTGGGTGAAAGACCCGAATTGAGCAAAAGAAACATAGCATCCCTAACCACAAAAATATTTGGTTCATTAAAATACAAGAAATATTTAAAAATTTATCACTTTATAAAGATAAGTTTCATGATGTTTCATATTTTAATAAGCAATAAGTTATTAAAATACAAGAGATGTTTAAAAAGATATCACTTTATAAAGATTTAAGTTTCATGGAATTTACCATTTTTTTGCCATGTGGAATCCACCCACAAAATATTTTTTAGAGTAAAAATAATTTTGACATCTTAAACAGGCAATGGGGACATGATGGATTCAAATTATTTTAAAAATTTGGAATATTTTTTCATCTTCATACTATGTGAACCACCAACTTAGCTACCCCCAATTGAATAGTGCAACTTTTACATAACACTAAAAGAAATGCCTCCCAAAAATTATGTGGATTATTAGATTATATTGGCATTAGATGGTGTGCAAAAACTTTAAAATGCTTAAAAAATGTCAATATAGCCTTTAGGCATACAAAGCCTCTTGAGGTTAGGTCATGACTCTTATCTCCTTACCTAGAATCTGATATCATCTTCACTTGTAAAATATCCCTATTCACATGCCATTGGACATTCAATATTCACATATTAATAACCATGCACCCCTCATAATTAGATAATAATATAATTCCTCTTCTCTAGAATTGCTACATATCCATTTGAATTATGTGCATAGCTTTGAAATAGTGTGATATGATTGCTTTGCTCTATACCAATGAGTTATATAGTACTAAGATGAAATTACTTTGTGTTCTTCACTTGTAAATTGTGTAGGAGAATCTATGGTATAAGAGAAATATTTTATCAACCAAAAATATCTATGTTGTTTCTTTTTAATAAGGGTTGAATTAGTTTGAATTTTCTAAGTATGAAGGATTGTGGAAGTTTGGGATTCAAACTTCAAATTTGAGGTGTACTTGATGTTGTGAATGGTCAGACATCAAGCTTCAATGTTAAGCCTTACGCCTTGACTTCCCTACTAAATATGTATGATGTATGTAGGAACTACAAACCTTGACACCCAAAAGGACAAATGATGGTAAGTGACATGAAGGGGGAACAAACTCAGACTTCTGTTGATCTAATGTACCTTTCTCTTCGTGGCTTGAAGGTAAGTTTGTCATATTGGCATGAAGAACAAGGCATCTCTAAGCCCACAGTAGTCCATGAAGGAGTATGTGGTATGGTGGTACAGAGCTGGTGATCTCGTGATAGTCCATGAAGGAGGTTGTGGTATAATAGTAACCAACAAACACAAAAAAGGTCACTTGGAAGGACTACGGTGGAGTAGTATCATGTGGTATTGCACTAAATGATCTATGGTACAAATGAAAAGATGAATATTGGATGGTGATCAAGACATCTCGCCACATGATGACTATGAATGCTAAAGTCATAAAGTGATAGTCTTTGAGGTAGGTGAGATCAACAATGGGGAAGTAGTAATGATGTGGATAGACAAATGGCGAGATGTGATTAGATGACAAGTCAATTCATATCATTTTTTTGAATTGTGAATGGTGATAGGATGGTGATGAGGTATCGAAGAGAGAGGTCAAATTTTTGAGACTTGAATCTATCTCAGCCCAATACCATAGTGTGTTTTCTATAGTAGTGATTCAAAGCAAGATAGGTTTCATGGCGTGAATGTGGTATGATAGCAGACAATGAGGAAACTATTCCTAATTTTTGATTGGTTGAGGGAGGCAGTAATATGGCAAGACAAGTAAAATAATTGAAAGAAGATCGAATTACAGATGCACACATCAAATGGAGAAGAAACCCTATATGGCTTACATGGTTATAGTCAAGGAGATGGATTTTTGGTGAAGATAAAGGCAAGGATATAAACCCATCAGAAGAAGGGGGGGTCGGTAAGAAGAGAGTCAACAAGGAAGTGAGGGAAAGGCTGGACTAGAAAGAGTCAATTGTAATGGTCTAGTTGCAAGACTTGAGAGCCTCGAGCAAAATCTATTTTCATATTTACAAATGATGTAATGAGATAGCCCATGTAATAAGATTGTAATACTATAATTTCATTTTCCTCAAGTAATAATAGAAACTGTGGTTTCCTACTTGCATTTGTGTTGTTCTTTTTTGTGTATTGTGGTGAGTTTTATTCTGCAAGGGGAGTACACTTCATCAAGTGGTATCATATCCAAGTTGTCCCGAGTCTATAAGCAGATCACTAAACATGAGGTATTTGCAGTAGGACCTATGAGTGTGGTTTGAGATCAAAATGTCTTCTAGAATTTCCCAGCATGGCAGAGGCATAGGTGGTGGAGGAATAGATCATGCTAGAGATGAAATTAGAGCCATCATAAGGCAGTTGGATACCTTGCAAGAAGAGGTTCATAGGAGATTAGTGCAATGAGAAAGAGATGAAAACAAAGATGGAACTAAAGAGGAAATGGAAGATGAAGAACATGATCAAATGGATCTTGGAGAAATGAGATTACTGAGAGTAATATATAGCCTTGGAAAGAAACCTAAAATGGAGGTTTAAACTTTTAATGGAATTTTGAATCCTAAAGAGTTGATATATTGGATCAATGATATGGAAGAAATTTTTCAGTTCAAGAAGATTGAAGTCCCTCACAAAGTGAGGTTTGTAAAGACAAAGTTAAAGGGTCATGCAAGCATATGGTGGAAAGGGACCCGACTTGAAAGAGGAAGACAAGGGAAAGATAAAATTTTCAAATGGGATATAGAATGGTGGCCAAGATGAAAAGGAAATTTATCCCTATAGATTATGAGTTGGATCTACTCAAGAAGATGTAGAGTCTAAGACAAGGAACAAGGATGGTGAAAGGATACACAGAGGAATTTCACAAGGTCCTAGTTTAGATGGAACATTTTGAATCAAATAAGGAGAAAGTAGCTCATTATATTAATGGGCTGAAACCTAGCATACAAGAAGAATTGTCATTGGTGAAAATGACTACCATTGAGGATGCTTATCAATTTTCATTAAAATTTGAAGAACAAATAAACAAAAGATTTGATGGCAAGAAAAGAAGTGGAGGTCATGGTGGAAGAGCTAGTAGATGGTCATATGGAGGTCAAAGTGAGGATTTAAGTGAAGGATGAAGGACCCAGTACTAGCCAACAACAGAGAGGAGATAACTCTTATCATCCTTATGATCAAAATAATGGAGATCAAAGAGGTAGAGGAAGATCTAGATGAGGACCGGGAAGAGGAGGCTTCCATGGAACCTATTTTCAATACGGAGAAGAAGGACAGAGAGCCTTTGATTATGCTCAAGATCAAGGATGAATAGAAGATTGGAAGGTAATGCTCAATCTTCACATTTTGAAGATGTTGAAAGGGGAAAATCCCTTGTTGTCCTAGAAGAGCCTTGCTAAATGAGGAGAAGGAACCAAACCAAAGAAAGAACCTATTTCACACTCAATGTAAGTGTGAAGGTAAAGTTTGTAATCTTATCGTTGATGGAGGTAGTACTGATAATCTCATTTCAGAGGAAATGGTCACTAAGTTATAGTTGGAAAGGAGAAGGCATCCAAATCCATACAAAATTCCTTTGTTGTAGGATGACTATAAGGTTTTGGTGAATGAACAATGCTTTGTAAGATTAAAGATTGGTTATTATCATGATGAAGTTTTTGTGTGATGTTATGTATATGGATGTTTGTCACTTGTTGTTGGGAAGACCTTGGAAGTTTGAGAGGAAAGCAATGCATGATGGGTATGCTAATACCTACTCCTTGATGAAAGATGGAGTCAAACACAAGTTGAAACCATTGAAGAAAGAAGGAAAGGTATGCAATAACACTGAAAAATTGCTTGGTTAATGGAGTTAGACAATTAATTAAAGAGGGTGAGGATGAAGATCATGATTTTCTAATGCAAGTTGCAGCCATGTTGATTTCATTCAAAAGGGATAAAGTGAAAGTCTTGGTGGAGAAAGAAGAGGTAAAATCTAAATTTTGTGAAAATATTATTATTGATTTATGTGAGCATGATGAGATTAGTATAGGTGAAGGTATTCCAGAAATTAGTACATTGATGAATGAAGGTACTACATTTGTAAGTATGGAAGAAGGTGAGAAAGTGCATGTTGATTTGTTTGGTGAGATTTTTTTCACATCAATTGATGACAGTTTATTGCAAGATGGAAGGGATGGAAAGGATGTGACTTTTGATTGTGTTACTAATATTGAATTTGCGGCTGAAATTTTCTTTTCAAGAGACATAGGAAGGGAGGAACACATGGAACAAAAACAGATTGAAAATGAAAAAATCGTTATAGCAATAATAGGGGAAGAGGTAATGCATGAGTATCCTTATTTTACTAAAGAAGATAAAATTGATGATTATGATTTTCCAACATTTCATAGTGAAAATTGGTGGGAATTTGAATTTTTGAAAAGAGGAAGGAAGAAAGAATGAATGAAAGATGGAAGCGACATCAAATTGCAAAGGAAAGTTTGGAAAGATGTTTAGAAAGATAAGGTAAATAGATGGATCCAAGATAATCATAGGATCTACAAATATTTATGAGTTCAACTCATGAAACAATTTCAAGTTACCCAGGGTGTAAGAGAAATATTGCATCATCCAAAAATATTTGTGTTGTTTCTTTTCAATAAGGGATAAATTGGCATAAGTTTGCTAAGCATGAAGGACTATGGAAGTTTGGGTTTTAGACTTTAGGCTCAAGGCTTACTCGATGTTGTGAATATTCGAACATTGGGCTTTGGCATTAAGCCTTACGCCTTAACTTAACTACTAAATATGTATGATGTATGCAAGAAATATAAACCCTAACACCCAAAAGGATGGAAGATGGTAAGTGGCATGAAGGGGGAACGAACTCTTACTTTTGATGATCTAATGTGTCTTTAGCTCTTTGCAACTCCAAGGTAAGTTTATTAGATTGGCATGAAGAACAAGGAATCCCTAAGCCTACAATATTCCATGAAGGAGCTTGTGGTATGGCGGTACAAATCCCACGATCCTACAACATTCCATGAAGGAGGTTATGGTATAGTGGTAACCTGTGAACATTACAATGGTCATTTGGAAGGACTATGGTGGAGTGGTATTGTGTGGTATTATGGTAAATTATCAATGGTGTGGATCAAAAGATGAACATTGGATGTGATCAAGATATTTCCTCACATCATGAGTATGAATGATGAAGTCATAAACAAAGCAGTGATAAAGTGATGGTAGATTTGAGGCAGGTGAGATCAATGATGGGCAAGTGGTCATGATGTGGATGAACAAATGGTGGGACATGATTAGATGATAGGTCAATTTGCATCGTTGTTGTGAATTGTGAATGATGAAAGGATAGTGATGAGGTATCGAAGAGAGAGTTCAAATTCATTGAGACTTGAATCTATCTCAATCGAATAACATAGTGTGTTTTTTATAGAAGTGATTCAAAGCAAGACGGGTTTCATGGCATGAATGTGCTATGGTAGTAGACAATGAGGAAACCATTCTTGATTGTTGATTGGGTGATAGAGGTGGTACTAAGGCAAGACGAGTAAAGGAATTAAATTAAGATCATATTACAAATGCACGCATCAAATGGAGAAGAAACCCTAGATGGATGACATGGTTACCGTGAAGGAGATGGCTTGCTTGTGAAGATAGAGGGGAGGATATAAATCCATTAGAAGAAGAGGGGGGTTGGTGAGAAGAGAGATGACAAGGGAGTGAGGGAGAGGCTAGACTAGAGAGAGTTAACAATAATGGTCTAGTTGCAAGACTTGAGAGCCTCGTTTAGAGTCTATTTTTAGATTTGCAAATGATGTAATGAGATAGCCCATGTAATAATATTGTAATGGTATAATTTTTTTTCCTCTAGTAACAATAGAAACAGTGGTTTCCTGCTTGCATATGTGATGTTTTTTTCTATGTGTTGTAGTGAGTTTTGGTCTGTAAGGGGAGTACCCTTCATTAGTAAAATATCCCTATTCACACACCATTGGAATTTCAATATTCAAATATCAATTAACTTGCATCCCTCGTAATGTTAGGTAATAATATACTACCTCTTCTCATTTGAATTATGTGCATAACTTTGAAATGGTGTGACCCAATTGCTTTTCTCTATATCAATGAGTGACACAATTACTAACATGCAATTACACAATGCTCTTTTTCTTGATACATCCCAAATATGTCCTCCTAAATCAAAGAAAGTGGTTGCACCATATCTAATTACTACGCAATGGATACACCATACTACACTATGTGGTAAGCTATCAATGACTTTTTGGCATGCCATGGGATATTAATCAAACTTCCTAAGATAAACGTGCACTAGATGTTTAAAGCAAGCCCTCAATGTGAGAATACAATTTGTATAGTTGGCACATACCAAACCAACTCCTCCATTCATGACCACTCCTTTACTCACCATCTAACATTCATAGCAAACCTTCATAAATTCTTCTCAAATGTCATAAACAATCCAGATCATGGAAAATATGATTCTATGTATTGTGACATAAAAAGAAATATAATCAACAAATAATTCACTAATGTCCAATTGACAGTCATGCCATCCATGTGATCATTGTCTGATTCTCTTGTGCAACTTTCTTTTCATGGTATCATATCTTAATTGAACATAGCTACAATTGATGGGTTCCTGAGTTGAACAGGTGTGGGAGTGTTGAAAATATGTGAGCTATATGATTTTTAGGGTTGCACATAGCTTCATGAGTGATTAAATAATGTGGTTGGTTAGAGCAGTGATATTATATGTGGGAGAATATTTTGTTTGAACTGAACATCAAAGTTGTTGAACATTGTAGTGAAAAGTAAAGCATGCCAATTGTTGTGTACAACATCTTCATGCAAAGGAGAAGTCATTGCCTTTTTTTTTTGCACCCATTGAATAAAAGATCAATTCCTTTAATCTTAAGTGTTCCATGCACTTAGTCTTTTTTTTTCAAAATATGGCATTTATTGAATTTATGCTCTTCTTAGTCATCCATTGTCTATATAGCCATCAGACTATACATTTGATCGTAATTATTAATTTATGGAAAATCAAAATACAATCTTGTTTTTATTTTAAATTAATTAATAATTACAATTGAATGTGAAATCTATTGGTTGGATATATGTTGCCTCTCAATCAAGTGGATGATTATATGCATGAGTGGGTTGTGGTTATTGAAGATACAAGCATTGTTGGAAGTGGGCCTTGAATGCAGAGGGCACTATGTGTTTTGCAGACTTTGCAATGTTGTACACTGTGTGAAGCTCTCTATGGTTGAAGCATAAGGTGTTTTGTGATGTACATAAGTTTGCGGATGAATGGTTGTTGTGCAGAGTAACATATTTTTAAAATATTAAAGTTTAAAGCCTTTGATTAATTAATTTTTCTTTGTTAAATGAGAAACCCATACATAAATAATTCAAGTCAATGTTATATGAAAGGAAATCAGTCTCATTTTTTGTGTTCATATGGTATGAAGTGCACATACAAATTTTAAAAGAAGTGAAAGGTGAAGAAATTGGTATATTGTAATATTTGGCAATTCTTGTTGAAGTCAAAGAGTTTGATGAAATTTTCTTTTATATTTGTTAGTCAAGAGTATTTATAAAATTATTGCTCATTTGTTTTATAAGGCCAATGTCAAAACAATATAATACAAAAAAATATTTGAGTGTGTTGGTAGTGGCTTCATTTTTTAAATCTTTAAGTTTTTATGGCTAGGCAATTTATTTTTTATTCTAGTTATTTCCTGATCCAAAAGTTTTACTATTGTGGTTGGTGAAAATTTTGATCGTTCTAACTATGCAAATTGAAAATGTGAGATAGAATTAGTACTACAAATGAATGGTCTATAGGGGATAGCAATAGAAGACAAACTTACAAATCAAAGAAGCCATGAAAATTGAGATAAAATGGATATGAATACATGAGAAACTATTCTATGAAAAATTAGTCCATGGATTAGGCCTCATGTTTAGGATCTTAAAACAATAAAGAAAAATGCGAAACTTTGCAACCAATGTATGAAAGAACCAACAAATTAAAAATTATGGACATTAAAATAAAATTAACTCATTTAATAATGAAGGGAAAAGATAGCATGAATTATCACACCACAAAGTTGAAAAATCTAGGAATCAACTTATAATGATGAAGGAGGAGCATAAAGACTATGAAATTGTAAATTCTTTATTGAAGTCTTCATGATGAGTGTCATAAGTTCATATGGACATTGGAGATAATTGTAAATTTTGAAAATATCAAACTAGAAAAGGTATATGGGGTTTTGTTGAATGAAGAGGAAAGGCTTCAAGATTTGACAAGTGAATCTAGCAGGAAGTTTCAAGCATTTGTCACTAAAGGCAAATATAAGAATTACAATAAAATAAAACCATATCAAAATTTTAAAAAATAAGGGAATCAACACTAAATAATCAAAGGAAATAAAATCAACCAAGGGACAATTAATTTTTGACAAGATAAAAATGAATGGAGAAATCAAAAAAAAAAAATCTATCAACATTACAATTATGAAGAGGGGAATAAAAGTGATCAATGTCTAGAAAATCACAAGTAGGAGAGAATATTTTTTTATCATACAAGACAATAAAAAAATTCTCAAGAAGGTGATCATTTAATATATTATTAGCCTCTTTAACTACTCAAATAAATTTAAATAACATAGGGCATACTAATTTAAAAACTAACATATGACTTAGAATAAAACCTTCTTTATTTTTTAGAATTGAAAATTGCAAGGATATTTCTTGGTGACATTATTTCACATTAAATTAAAGAAATATGTTCAATTCTAATGAATATATTGATGGTAAGAAATTGTAAATAATATATTTGAATCTTGTACCTATATTATCACAATATCTTTGAGCTTAATAAGTCAAATAATTCAACATGGTTATAAGGTGGATTTATATTTAGATTAGTGTCTAATCAAGAACATTAATAATAGACTCAAAATTTTGGCTTCAAGATTTGAGATTGATGGGGGTGTGTGCACAAAGATGGGGGACCAAAAAGTGGCCACCACCACTTGTTGGTTTATTTAGGATATAATGTGAGTGGGCTATAACACACTCATGTTATTTTTGATACAAGAAGAAGATTGTGTAGATGTTCATCTCATTTGAACTCAATTTCTCAGCACCTTGTTGAACACACAACAGTACTGAGAGAGGGATGGTGAATTAGTGCTTAAACAATTTCTTTCATTCAATAGCAATGAACCAATTAAAACATGACAAGCAGATGAACACAAGAACATACAACCATAACACTGGATTTATGTGGACAACCTAACAAGGGAAAAACCATAGTGAACAAATTGCTTGGATCTACTATCTAAATCTAGCCTCATAAAATAAACAACTTTTTACAATAGATATTTATGGTCTTTAACCAGAGGAAGTACACTACTCCCCATCCAATACAAATTCCACAAAAGAGGTTCATTACCTCAATGATGAGGGCTACACTGCCTAAAAAACACACAAAACACAACAATAGATACAAACGCAAAGGATATAAGAAAAAAATAACTCACTTTCAATTATTTTTAGAAAATGAAATTACAAATTCAGAAATTACAATGCTACAATCTCATGGGCTTGGTTCATTACAGCAAAATCAACTCTCAAAGAAAATCTATTATTCAGAGCCACAATATGCACTAATGGAGCCACCTCGATGTAGGAGCACCTTGCTCACTAGATGCCTTTAATTGGAAAATTTGTAAAAATTGAACTTTCAAATGTAAAAGCATTGTAAAAGGTCATGAAGTGGTCATAATTAATGCATTTAAGTGCTTAAAGAGGTCTTTAGAATGTCTATTAAGCAAGTTGGCAAAAATATTGCTAAAAATGTAAAAGTTGTAAAACTTGCAAAAATGCAAAAAAAAAAGCAAAAATTAGAAGATGAAGAGTCTTTGTAGGAAAAATGAAGGGATAGGTTAGTAAAAGAAGTTGTAAAGTCATTTTTTGGTTGGGAAACATCTATAAAAGCATGTATAAGGCAAGCAAAAGATAGATATCAAAACTTGTAATCAAATTTGAAATAAAGAATTCCCTGCTTTTTCTGAAAAATAGTGTTCCCTCTATGCTTTTTCAATCCTTTTAGGTTTGTGCAGCACTTTCAGAATTTGATATCTATTGCTTGAATTTATTAAAGTGTAGGCTCTTCAAAACTAAGTGGTTTTGAGAAGGATAATTTGAATCTTGAGGCTAGGTGCAGACTTTTGCTTATAATTGTTGTAACCCTTAAACAAGGTTTTGAGAGTCTTTTAGGATTTGTACCACCATTCCACCGATGGAGGTAGTTTGATCAATGAAATGGGATAATTTTAAGATTCTTTTGGTTTTTGAAAGTGTGCAGGTGCAGGGAATCATGATGTTGGGTTTTTTATGTTGTCTTCTACAAAAATACAGAGTTTCCTAATGAAAATGGATGGCTACAAGTGGTGTTTTGATGCAAATGGAGTATTTAAGGATTTAAGAAGGCTTAGGTAGTGTATGGAGACATATTTAAATATGTTTCACATTGTGGCAGAGCATGTAAAGGTTTGGAGATTATATTTTTATTAAACCCTTGTTTTGTGAAGTGTTCAAAGGCGTGTAATGAGGGTTTTAGTGTCTAGTGCAATAATGGGCCTATCTATTTCTAAAAATGGGTGATTTGTAAGTTTTGTGGCTTGGTTTAATGCTTCCCAAGGTTATTTGTTTCTTTCAAGTTGATCTAAGGGTGGTTGTTTTGGAATTTTGACCTGATTGATGTGTTTTACCCGTGGACAATGTATTGATTCTCCTATGTTTTCCAAAACAGGTGCTAATGATTTTGTAGTATTTTGAAATAGGCTGAAATGGATCCCTAAAGGCATGTTTGGTTTATGGATATTCAGTTTGAATAGTTTTATATACCCATTTTTGTCAAGTTGTTGTGCTACTAGGAGATTGGTGTTTGAATGTATGAAATTGGGATTTCTAAATAAATAGGGATATATGTGATTTTTTTTGTGTTAAACCTTCTTAAACAATGATGTTGAAGTTGTATCAATGTTTGGAGAGAAGTTTAGAAGGAAAATTTTAAAATTTGATGATTTGGGAAAGACTAACCCGATGTGCAAAAATGATGTTATGACTACAAGAATTAAAGGGACAAGGGGATCAGCGGTTTGTGAATGAATATTTGATTTCTTTTAGTCAAGAGCATTTTTTTTATAGTTTCTTGGATATCCGGATAAGGGTTGGTAGCAGTAATGCTTGATTTGTTGTTATTTTTCAATGTAAGTTGCATTGAAGAGTGGATTAGTGAATCAAGGAAGAATTGATTGGTTCAGTATTCCAAATCAGGATTTTGTTTAATTTTAGTCATTTTGTTGATGGATAAGTTGTATCTAAGTCTAATAAGGTTAGGCATGATGATGTGGTGGTTTGGATTGTTGATAGCCTAGAAGTTTCAAGTGAAACTGTATGGAATTTTGATGAAAAGTTAAGTGAGTCAATGGTGATAGTTTAAGTTGATCTTCTCCAATTGATTTTGGGTTAGAAGAACCCCTAATGTTGGTTGTTTTTGGTAGATGTTCTTGCATCAATTGCTATTATATCTAGTATATTTTGATGGTTGGTTGAGTTGTTGTTGAGTTTGGTTGTAGGTGCTTGATCCATCTATGCTGAAGAGAGGAAGAGTTCTAAGTTATGTGTTGGAAGACAAGCTAAGGTCTATGGTAACCATCCTCCAATGGAGATTAAGTTGGGTAGAAGGTGCAAATTAAAGTGAGTGAATCATCTTCTAGGATTTTTCGTTGGGTAAGATGGATGGTTTGTTGAGCTGGTGAGTTGTGTGGTGGAGCAATAAGAGAGATGGATGTCTATCTAAAGAAGCACTTGAGTTTTCAGCCATTGAAGAAGTTCAAAGTTTGTTTGAGATTACTCCACTGATGGGAGTAGATGAAAAGATGATTGGTTAGAGAAGGTCAAGGATGAATTGTAAAAAGAGAGGAAGGATTTCTTGGAAGAAGGAAATGAGAAAGGATAGTCCTGTGTCCTTTGGTAAAGAAGAGTTAGTGGAAAAATGAGTCTTGAAAAAGGACCATCCTATGTCCTTGTGAAAGGAAAAGTAATTGAGAACCTGATAGGCAGAGAAGAGATGGAAAAATACAAGTGAAGATGGTGATGAAGACAATGATGAAGGCAAGGTGGGAACCAAGATAGATTAAGATCAAGAGAAAGAGAAAAGAAGCAGTCTAAGGCAGACTTGAAGTTTCTTTGCAGGTGAAAGAACAAGAAAGGATGATGCAACATCTTTCCAAGGAACTTGGAAAGTTTTTGTTGGTTGGTTGTATGGTGCAGGAGCACCTTGCTCACTAGATGCCTTTAATTGGAAAATTTGTAAAAATTGAACTTTCAAATGTAAAAACTTTGTAAAAGGTCATGAAGTGGTCATAATTAATGCATTTAGGTCCTTAAAGAGGTCATTAGAAGGTCTATTAAGCAAGTTGGAAAAAATATTGCTAAAAATGGAAAAGTTGTAAAACTTGCAAAAATGCAAAAAAAAAAGAAAAAATCGGAAGATGAAGAGTCTTTGTGGGAAAAATGAAGGGATAGGTCGGTAAAAGAAATTGTAAAGTCATTTATTGGTTGGGAAACATATATAAAAGCATGTATAAGGCGAGCAAAAGACATATTTTAAAACTTGTAATCAAATTTGAAATAAAGAATTCCCTACTTTTTCTGAAAAATAATGTTGCTTCTATGATTTTTCAATCCTTTTAGGTATATGCAACACTTTCAAACTTTTATATCTATTGGTTGAATTTCTTAAAGTGTAGGCTATTCAAAACTAAGTGGTTTTGAGAAGGATAATTTGAATCTTGAGGCTAGGTGCAGACTTTTGTTTATAATTGTTGTAACCCTTAAATAGGGTTTTGAGAGTCTTTTAGGATTTGTACCACCATTCCACCAATGGAGGTAGTTTGATCAATGGAAGGGGATAATTTTAGGATTATTTTTGGTTTTTGAAAGTGTGCAGGTGTAGGGAATTCATGATGTTAGGTTTTTGATGTTGTCTTCTATAGAAATACAGAGCTTCCTAATGAAAATGGATGGCTCCAAGTGGTGTTTTGATGAAAATGGAGTATTTAAGGATTAAACAAGACTTAGAGAGTGTATGCGGACGTATTCAAACATGTTTCATACTATGGTAGAGCATGTAAAGGTTTGGAGATTATATTTTCATTAAACCCTTGTTTTGTGAAGTCTTCAAAGGCATATAATGAGGGTTTTAGTGTTTAGTGCAATAATGGGCCTATCTATTCTAAAAATGGGTGATTTTTAATATTTGTGACCTGTTTTAATGCTTCCCAAGGTTATTTGGCTGTTTCAAGTTGATCTAAGGGTGGTTGCTTTGGAATTTTGACCTAATTGATGTGTTTTACCAACGAGCAGTGTATTGATTCTCCTATGTTTTCTAAAACAAGTGCTAATGCTTTTGTAGTATGTTGAAATAGGCCAAAATGGGTCCCTAAAGGCATGTTTGTTTTATGGATATTTAGTTTGAATAGTTTGATATACTTGTTTTTGTCAAGTTGATGTGCTACTAGGAGATTGGTGTTTGAATGCATGAAATTAGGATTTTTGAATAAATAGGGATATATGTGATTTTTTTTGTGTTAAACATACTTAAACAATGATTTTGAAGTTGTATCAATGTTTGGAGAGATTTTTAGAAGGAAAATTTTATAATTTGATGATTTGGGCAAGACTAACCCTATGTGCAAAAATGATGTTATGACTGCAAGAATTAAAGAGACAAGGGCATCAATTGTTTATAAGTGGATATTTGGTTTATTTCAGTCAAGAACATGTTTACAGTGTCTTGGATGTCTAGATAATGGTTGGTAGTAGGAATTCTTTATTTTTTGTTATTTTTCCATGTAAGTTGCATTGAAGAGTGGATTAGTGAATCAGGGAAGAATTGATTGGTTTAGTGTTCCAAATTGGGATTCTGTTTAATTTCAGTCATTTTTTATGGATAAGTTGTATCTGAGTCTAATAAAGGCTTGGCATGATGATGTGGTGGTTTGGCTTGTTGATAGCCTAGAAGTTTCAAGTGAAATTGTATGGAATTTTGATGAAAAGTTAACTGAATTAATGGTGGGTGTTTAATTTGATCTTCTCCAATTGAGTTTGGTCGGAAGTACCCCTAATGTTGGTTGTTTTTGGTAGATTATCTTGCATCACACCTTCTACAACCCTCGCTTAACCCTTTTATTCTACCCAATAACCACCCTAGAATATACTAGAAAGTGTACTTTCCCTTTCATTTCGGTGCCAAAAGTCTCATCGTTTGATTTCTTTCCCAGGAAGATATTTTAATGAAATTCACTTTTTATTGGGGCCATAACTTTTGATTCGACTATCATATTTTTATTTTTAATATTGTTGCAAGATGGTGTGTCCCTTGGTCTTCCTTTCTTAGAATGGTGCTTGGGTTTGTGACATGGTCTAACCACCTCTTGTGGATCTTAACTAACGCTTGTATCAAGCATTGGCAGGTTGACCTTTTCGTGCAACGACAAGGCCAATAATTGGTATCAAAGCTAGTCACAGGTTCAAACCCCTCGCTTGTGCTAGGGGTGGGATTGTTACAAGATGGTGTGTCCCTTGGTCTTCCTTTTCCAGCATGATGCTTAAGTTTGTGATGGTCTAACCGCTTCTAGTGGATCTTAACTGACACTTGTTTCAAGCATTGACAAGTCAACCTTTTGGTGCAACGACAAGGCCAACAAGTGGTATCAGAGATGGTCACAGGTTCAAACCCCTCACTTGTGTTGGGGGTGGGATTTTTGCAAGATGGTGTGTCCCTTGGTCTTCCTTTTCTAGCACGAAACTTGGGTTTGTGACATGGTCTAACCGCCTCCTGTGGATCTTAACTGACACTTGTTTTGGGCATTGATAGGTTGACCTTTTGGTGCAACAGTAAGGCCAAAAAATATACCATTGGAAAGCTTGTGAAGAGATCTACAACCATCTTTTTCCAAATCTAAAAGGTCAGATATTTTGCACCCTATTATGAGGCTCCAAAGGGCCTCAATTTTTAGTTTTAAACTTCATTAGAGAAATCTCCCAAGGTGAAAATTTAATATCTTCCAAACGGTATAGGATTTTGAGTTGATTCTTTCACCAAAAATCTTATTTTCCAATTTCACTCCTTGGGGTTAATTTTCGTGTCTATACGGCTTGAATAGGTCGACTTACTAAAAATAGCAGGTGACTATTTTGGTTGTTTCAAACTTCTATATATCCCAAAGACTGCATCGGTCACCATGGGCCCCAAGACAACTAAAGAAACTAAAAGCAAATGAAAATATAATATTTTTGGGTGATTTAATATTTCCCTTGCATGACTGGGTGCTCCTAGATTAGACACCCAGGATAATTTGAAAAGTGACCATGTCACTTCCCAGGTGTGAGAGGGAAACCAAGACGATTAAGCTCAACTTTAGATAACCATGAAGAATCTTCAGCAGACCTTCCTCTCCATTTCACCAAGTACTTTGCATATTTCTTGTTTCTTGTGCTTCTGCCTACATGGCTATCTAGAATTTCTTCTATCTCTTCCTTTTCTAACATGGGTGCCAAAATGTTCCACTATGCCTTTGTCAATTCATTCCCCTTAACTCCATGATATTATGTCAAATAAGTAATGTTAAACACAAGTGAAAAATGAATCTCACTCAAAAAATCTACCTCATATGTATTTCTTGAATCATGCTTCTTCAAGATCTTGCATGGTCCAAAATTCTTCATCTTTAACATTGTATGTACCAACTAGAAATCTCTCCTTTTGAAAATGAACCATGACTTCATCTCCTACTTGAAACTCCTTCTACCTCCTTTTATGATCTGCCTTAGCCTTATACTAAGAGTTCATCTTATATGCATGCTTCTTCACCTCATCATGCAAATTCTTCAGGTGCTCAGCAAAATCTTCAGCCTCAGCATTACTCTTCTCTCCTTTATCCATCTTCCTCAATTCAGATGCATTCCTCTGAATACTCCCATATACAATCTAGAATGGGGATTTACCAGTGCTCCTATTAATAGAATTGTTATAAACAAATTTTTCCTATGGTAAAATAAAATCTCATCCCTTTGGCTTATCTCCTACTAAGCATCTCAGTAGGTTACCCAAACTCCTATTAACCACCTTCGTTTGTCCATCAGTCTATGGATGGTGAGGAGATCTAAACTTCAAATCTATCTTCAACTTCTTCCATAATGTCCTCCAAAAATAACCAAAAAATTTGGTATCTATATCTAAAACTATACTCTTTGGTAGACCATGTAGTCTTACCACCTCTCTAAAAATAAACTTCACAATATGAACATCACTAGTGTTATGACATGAAATGAAATGTTTCATATTTGAAAATATATCCACCACCATATATATGGAATCTTGCCCTCTCTATTTCCTTGGAAATCCAAAGAAAAAATCCATACTAATGTCCTCCCATCTAGCCTCTCAAGTAAAGGTAATGGCCAATCCAATATTCTGACTTTTTCCTTTCGCCATCTGACATACTATACAACTTCTTACAAAATTCTTCACATCTTGTTGTAACTGTAGCCAGTAATAATTCTCACTAACAAGAGAAATGGTCTTATCTTGACCAAAATGTCAGCCAATCCTCCACTATGCTTCTCCTTGATTAGATTCTCTCTCATAGAACTTTGTGGATTGCATAATTGGCTTCCTCTAAACCACATCTCATCTTGGATTAGGAAATCCAACCATCTTGTCCTATCCAATGTAACAGGTTTCAAACAAGCCTTCCAAGCTTCTGCAAAGTTTGAATCTTCAGGATACAAACTCTTGAGTTCATTGAACCCAAAAACCTCTATATTCATCTCTATCAACAAATTTTTCTTTATACTCAAAGCATCTGCATCTCTGTTTGACCTTCCATGCCCATGCTACAACATTAAAATAAGCAAAATTTGGGTCTATTTAGCTTAGAAGAGCCCAAAATCCCATGTGAATGTATAAAACACTAGATTAGGTCCATTTAGTTTACAAGCCTCCTAAATTTAATGTGAATGTGTGAATAAATACACTTTACAACATTAAATTGGGGTAGAGTTAGGTTTATTTAGCTTAAACGAGCCCTAAATCCAATGTGGATGTGTACAACACATCACAATCACAAGATTAAGGCAACCTTAAGTTCATTTTAACATTAATCATCCTCCAATTAAGTGTGAAAATGTACACGACAAAAATTTTTGACACTACAGTGTGCAAGCTTATATTGAGGAATTTTACATGTTAAATATCCAAGTTGGACATGTGGAAGATGATGTGGAAAAGGTTTCAAGGTATATAAATGGATTGATATATAAAATTCAAGATGAATAAGCTATGTTGCAAGTTCATATGGTAGAAGAGGCATATCAATATGCTTTGAAGGCAAAAGAAAAATTCAATTAAAGGCAACAAAAAAGCTTTCATGGTAAGGGAAAAATTTCATGTGAAAAAGAACAATCCAACAATGGTAGAGGTTACCAAAAAAAGCAAGAGGAGGAAAACATTTCTTATGCGAACACCCAAGAAGGAAAGGGAAGAGGAGATTATTCTAATGGTAGAGGAAGAGGCTTACGCTTAACATGTTTAAATGCCCTCAAATGTAACCAAACATTAGCAAGAAGAGTAGAAAAAAACTATGCAACATAAGTTGATGAAGAGAGTGTCAATTCCCTAAAGAAAATAATAGAACCCAAAGAAGAAGAGGCATTGATGGTAAATAGAGTTCTTTTGAAACCAAAAAGGGAAAAATTGAAGCCAACACAAAGGCCAAGTCTATTCTGAATAGTGTGTAAATCAAATGGCAAGTGTTGTAAGGTAGTTGTGGACTAACAAATTGATCTCACAAGAGATGGTGGAGAAGTTACAATTAAAAAGGATAAAACATCCAAATCCTTATCAAGTCACTTGGTTGCAAAAGGATCATCAAATTTTGGTAAGTGAATAAAGCTTGGTTCAATTTTAGATTGGTAATTATGTTGATGAAGTGTTGTGTAATGTGATTCCCATGGATGATTGTCATGTCCTTTTGGGAAAACTGTGGCAATATGATAGACATGTTGTGTATGATGGTTGGGAAAATATATATACCATCACCAAGGATGGACAAGAGTATCATTTGAGTCCATTGAAGTACAAGGATAAGCGAGGGGTGGTTCATTAATTTGTTTTTTTGCAAGTGAACAAGCTATGACATTGACAAGTAAGGTTGGGAGTAACCAATAGTAGCTCATGAGAAGAGAGTTTTGAATGAGGTCAAGGAAATTGATGAAGAGTTTGTGCAGGAGTTGCACAAGGAAGAGAAAAGGAATAAATGGTAGCCAAATAATCATAAAATGAGTGAAGAACCAAATAGAGGTGGCCACCAAGGTGAGTGTAGGTTGCAACATAAGCAACAGAGGAATGTGAAAGAGGGAAAAGGTAAAGAGGTTTAGATTAGTGGACAAAAGAAGAAACTGGTTGATGAATAAGAGATTTGGATTAAAAATGAGCATGGGATCACCGTTTGAAGCTTCCAAAAATGGTCATGAGATGTAGGCTCTTGGAACATTTTCGTACCCAGTGTGTTTGATGTTAGAGCATTTGGGTATATAGTTATCCGCATCAACCTTCATACAATTTTGGTTTTGTTTACTTTGAAATTTTGTTTTGGGTGTGTGTGCTCTTTTGCAAGTATTCTAAGCAACATCATTATTTGTTTGATTGGCATTTCCATTTAAGAGTTATTTAAATAATATCGAATTCTTAATGCAAAGAAATTCAATGTTGGAGATTATTTCAAAAGGTGGATTAAAAATACAATTTGAACCCAATGTCTTTGCCCTCCAAATTAGGTGATTCAATTTGATAAAGTGTGGGAGTTGGATGGTTTTCAACACCTTCATTTTTTACTTTAAAAAAGAATACCTTTGTCCTCCAACGTGGAAAGGAAATGAAGGGATTTGAGGCGCCAACAACCAAGAGGAGAGGTGGTAGTTGCAAGAGCAGAAGAAATGAAATGAATCGACCTCACTTTTAATTGAAAAATTATACCAAAATAAATCCAGAAAAGTGTGTGGCTAAGAGGGTAGTAGAGGTGTTGAAGGAAAAGATACGAAATGACATTGATCCATTTTTCCAAGTTGAGAATTTTTGCACATTAAAACCAGTAGAATCATGGCATTTGGAAATAGTTAGAGTTCAATATTGGTGTTAAAATATTGCAAAGAAAATAGGGGAAAACCATTTTGTATTGTAGATTTTGTTTGAACCAATTTAATCTGTGTATTTGGACCAAAAGAAAACAATAACTTATACCAGATTTATTTTTGTGAATGCTACATTAAATTGGGTTGAATTCTTGGTTTGTTTGATTGATTGGCTGCAAATTGCTTTTAGTTTGTTAAGACCTGAAGCTTTTGAACTATATCATAATTTTTAATATTTTTTTTTTTCCTATCAATTAGAGTTGTTACCCACACCTACATCTAAGTGAAATCTATTTTTTATTGTCATACTATACATAAAGTCCCAACAAAGAGAACTTGGATGAGCTATGACAAACATATCCTATAGAGATATTTGATTTAAAAATGCCAATATATTTCAACCCTCAAACCCTTACGACAACAACTCTGATAATGGATCCCCTAATAAAAGATATATAAATGAAAATATACATATTAATCTAAATTATAATGGAAGGAATTTAGAGATGCATAGTAATTCTTTTAGGTAGGGTCATGCAATTATTGAAAGGTTTCCAATAACTAATTTGAGGAAATTTAGGTGGGATTTACTAAACTTACATGACCATGGTACGAAAATTGTTTTCTTTTCTAACTACATTAGAGTTTAGATTGAGTAAGTGTCACAAGCATTGTGAGGTTGTGAAACAATACATGACAATATGATGTAGGAAAAGATAGTTTCATGAATCTGACAAGACCGACATTGTGAATGGTATTTCCTTTTACTAACTTATGGAAAGTTGAAGATTTTAAAGACGTGTAAACACCCCACCTTTTTTAACATGTTTCCTAACCTCCAATACCTACTTATATCACATTAATTACACCAAAGGTGTGTCTTTATTTGAGAGTGTCGAGCAAAGTTTGTTTGTTGACGGTTGAAAAACCCTGACATCCCTTGGTTGACAATTAAACGAATCTCAATTGTTCATCATTTCTGCCATTTTTTTTTTTGTTTTACGCTGCTTTATATTGCTTTCCCTGCCGATTTTGGTTTCCACTCCTCCAAACTCATCCTTGTTGGTACTGACCCACCATTCCTCAAATTTGGTGAGCTGTAGTGTGAAAATATGGTTTTGGAAAAGGTTTTAGAGTATATTTAGTAAAATGAAAATTATAGCCAAGATCCTAATAATAAGCACATTTAGGTTTTGAAATTATGACATCCTTTATCCTTTATGACACAAAGACTAGACTCTACAAGTATATTACAATCATTGATTGATGAATAATACATTAAATTGCTTTACAGTGTAAAGTATTTTTCTAAACATGGTTTTGTCTATATGAATTATTATGCTATATTACTTTTTATGTTTATTTTCCTACAATGATATGATTAATTTAACTTTTTTTAAATGCCTTAAATTAATTGGGAGCTCCTTTATTAAAATATTTAATGATTTATAATTCTTTACGTGGCATCTATTAGCTATGGACACACGTAAGAAACGTGAGTTGCTGCTACTAAATATACCTTTCATTTCTTTTATGCTTATATGACTTTGACGTCCATTATATGACCGATTATCCAAAAATTAAGGCTAAATCAGTAATGTAATAATGATCGAAGTGTTTTAAAAAATGGTACAACTATAGTAATTCTCACCACCCGTGAAGTCATTGGGAAAATTGAATAAAGCAAATCAGATTTTTAGTTTTGTTCTAGGGGGTTTGCTTTTGGGTTTACACATTAAAAAACTGATTTTTTTAAGTTTGTTATTAGTTTAATCTAATAGGCAATTTTAAGATATTTTCAAAAATTAAATAAAAAAGGGTTTTATTAAGTTTTTGATATAAATGTTTGGTATATTTTAAATTGAAAAAAAAATATTGTTACTATCGTAAGGAATTATCATTTTCATCGTTCTTAGTTTTTAATTTAATTTTATTTGTTTATTATTATGTAAGGTTTCTTCTTCACTATTTAATTTTCATCATTCCTAGTTTTTAATTAAATTTCATATGTTCATCAAAATTAGTATGTAAGGTTTCTTCTTCACTATTTCATATTAATGATAATTATGTAAGTATAGATTGCAAATGACATTTTATTATAAAAGTGAGTTATATTGCTAATAAAAAATATTATTGTACAAACATTGTTGATCATGTTATACCACTGTACAAATAATCTTTGGTTATAAAGTCTAGAGTGTGTGCTAAGATTCATGAGTCGTAGTGATGACATGGCTGATTTGTAATTAAATACTATTAAAATAAACATATTTTAACATTAATGGTCCACCATTTTTCACAAATTACTTATAACTAGTACCTCCATTGAATTGTACAATAATTTATTGATAGGCAAATAAATATTAAGATATTGTGAAAGAAAATAATATCTTCCTCAAATATCAAGAATGTTTCTCTTAAATGTTAACCATTATTACGCTAAAGGAATCCCCACACTTAGCTTTTGCAACCCCTTTTCATCCCCAATGGTGCAGATTGCTTGACAGGCAATGAAATATGATGAAATAAATTGCAGCAATTCATCATTTTCTGCCAATTTCTCAACTGTTTCCCTGCTCCTCCAAACTCTTCCTCACTAGTATTGACCTTTCACTTCTCCACTTGCATGAGATGGTTGAGCATTTACTCTCGCCAGGTCGCTACGTAGCATAGCAGATATTGTAGAATTTATGATGAATGTTGAGGTAGTCAGTGGTGGTAGGGTTACGTTTGTCTTCTTGCAAACTCTGCATAGTTTTCCTCATCGACATTCTTGATAGCACGACACAATTTGAGGTAAGTCGATTGCCCCTTTAATAGAATTCCCCAAACCCTAAATTGATTTCATAGAAACAGTCAATCTATATTTTCATTTCCGCAAAAATCTTTTCTCAAACTCAAGCATGAATCTGGTAGCTGTAAATTCCAATATTCATCTAGGCCTACTTTTTTTTATATTGTGAATAGATTGAAGTAGTATATCTAGGGAGAATCTGGGTTCATCTCATTTTATAAAAATCCATAGTGGTCGGGTTTCGACTGTGGCACAGTTTTTCTCATTGGCATAGTTGACAACAAGACACATTTTGTGTTGAATCTTGCAGTAAGTCACTTGTTGGATCATTTTGTGTGGAGTTTTATTTCTTTTTAGCCACTTCTTAGATCTACTTTTTATTTATTGTGAATAGATTGAAGCAACAATTGTAACAATATGTTGTTTATTATTTTGTGTTAAAATTGATTGAATATGGCCTTACCAACTCCAAAATGAACCAATATCTGATGATGGTAAGACTAGGGTTTTAAGGTGGATAGTACAAAGATTAAATGCTTGGAAAAAAATTTTGGAGTAGCAACCCCTAATGTAGTAATGTTTTTAATTGAGTTCTTTAGCTCTCATTGTCATGTTTGTAACTTACCAATTGTCTTTGCTCGCTATCCAAATGCAACCTATCTCCATTTTTTTGCATTCTATTAGTCCCAAGTCTTTCATTTTTGGCTACTATCTCAATTCTTCCTTTTGAGAACATCTCAAGTAGATTCATCTATGAACCATCAACTATATCAATTTTTTTGAACAAGACAACTGAGAGAGGGGTGGGTGAATTAGTTGTAGCAAATTTAAACCTTAAAAAATTCATCAGAACATAGATGAATCTCAAATTTTTAACTTTGCTAAAATGATTAAACATTTAGTGCAAGTACAGAAACTAAAAACCATCACGAAAACACAGTAACACTAGATTTATGTGGAAAACCCAATGAGGGAAAAAATGATGAGGATTAACTCACAATAGAGAATATCAAAACTAATTGCAAAGGCTCACTGCCTGAGAAAAAGGCTCACTACCAAAACAAGGACTCACTATCCAAATCAGGACTCACTCCCCAACAAGGTTAACCACCCGGAGGGCTCACTGCCACAAAGATACAAAGAATATAGAAGAGATATGTTACAGATAGAAGACAATCTCAATGCAATAGAGAATTCCACCACAATTTTTTCAACCACTTGCAGAAATGTATGAATGCTAGAGTCCACCTTCAACTCACTACATCTAGAAACTCAACATTTAGGTGTCACACTGATTTTCCACACTCGCATCACACACTCACATGAATTCGCATTTATTTCACATCTATCTGCTATATTTATTTGCACTTATCTCTTTGTACATCTTTCATCACTAACTCATCATGTATTTATACCATCTTCAACTTTAAAACATACCCAAAGTCATCCATCCAACATTAAATTCAAATTAGGTCAGTTCCAAAACATCCTAGGGTGGAATTATATTGAGGACAACCCAAATAAACACTTTATGAGGACCCAAGTAGGTCCCAAAATGCTTCATCAACTTCAAAGGTGGTGTTTAACACAAGGTCACCCAAACCAGTGTAAAACACATGAAAAAATTAAGCACATGCAACTCTTAGCACAATAATATCCTTCCAAATACCAAAATTATCTTCAACATGATCATAACAACTTAACACTAGAACCATAAGTCATAAGACTTGACCAAAGAGAAATCTGGACCAACAATATTTCTCCCAGACCTCGGCCAGAAGCACAGAAAACCACAGTTCACAACTAGTGAACATAACTTGCATTGTACAATGAATTAGAAGCCAAAAAACTAGATATAGAAGCTTCCAATAACCATGATCAACATATCTAAACCACACAAACATAGAAGCAAATCCCGAAGCAAAAACTGAAGCAACCACTAAACACCTACAACTTTTCTTCATTACAATGTTATTAATATCCTCGACATATACATCCAATAACCTATATTTATGACATCAATGACAACACCTTCATTCTTGCAACAATCTCCCACTTTTTCATTGATAACAACACATGATGTGAAAAAACATCAAAGACAACATACTAGCTCTGAACACACTTCTCATGATTTTGCTTTTTGTTTCTCCCCTTTAGTAGATAATCTTTTTTATCACATCTCCCATCTCTCATCTCTTACTTTGAAATCAATGGAAAAGGAAAAAGATGTTTTACATTGATTTCCCCTTTGACATCAAAAATAAAATACTTATACAATGACAACGCATGACACTACCTGCTCCCCCTGAGAGGTAGCCACCAAAATATCAGTCTAGAAGAAAGATAGATCCATAGAACCACCAGACTGATGCATCTCCATATGCATCTAGTTCAAGAAATGAGGGGAAATGACCCCTAACTTCTTTTGGAGATACTCAAAAGTATCTTTAGGAAGATCCTTCATAAATATATCAGCACTTTGATCCTTCGTAGGAACATGCTCAAGCTTTACTTCATTCTCCCCGACCTTCTCTCTCAAGAAATGATACCTAGTAGATATATGCTTTGTCCTTGAGTGCATCACTAGATTCTTTGAAATGTTAATTGCACTTGTGTTATCACAAAAGATAAAAATAGGATCATCATACACAACTATGATATCTTTCATTGTCTATTTCATCCATAGAATGTAGCAACAATATACTCAACTTCAACAGTAGATAAGGAAACTAAATCTTTCTTTTTACTCAGCCATCCACTAATTTGCAACCAAGAAAGGATGCACCACCACTTGCACTTTTTTTGTCATCTACACATCCATCCCAATCTGTATCTATAGGTATAAGCACTTAGTGTAAATTCAGTATCCTTAGGATACCATAACCCATAATCCAGAGTCCCATTCAAATATCTTAATATTCTTTTAATAGAAGAAACATGTGTTTCCTTAAGATCTTCTTGAAATCTAGCCACAAGACAAATAGCATGCATAATATTTGGTCTAGTAGCAGTCAAATACAATAGTCCACCAATCATAGATCTATATTTTCTCTTATCAGTCTTAGGTGAATCATTATCTTTACCTAATTTGTAACTAGTCACCATAGGAGTGCATAACAGTTTGGAACCATCCATCCCAAACTTTTTCAACATCTCTTTTACATACTTACACTGTGAAATAAAAATTCCTTTCTTTGTTTGATTAATTTGTAGCCCAAGAAATAAATTCATTTCTCCAAACATAGACATCTCAAATTCCTTTTTCTTTTCTTCCACAAACATCTACACATGGTTTCATCTCCTCCAAAAATAATGTCATCAACATATACAACCACAATTAAGATTTTTTTCATTTTCAATTTTTAAAATATAGATTACTATATATTGTACCTTTATTTAAACCTTTTTGAATCAAGTACCTATCTATCCTTTCATACCAAGCTCTAGGAGCTTGTTTCAATCCATATAAAGCTTTATACAATCTACAAACCATATCTAGTTGATATGACAACTTAAATCCTTCTGGTTGTTCCATGTAGACCTCTTCTTCTAGGTCACCATTCAAAAATGTAGACTTGACATCCATCTGAATGACTTTGAAATCTTTATGAGAAGAAAATGTTAAGAACATCATAATAGCTTCCATTCTCGCCACTGGAGCAAAAGTCTCCTGAAATTCTATGCCTTCTACTTGTGAGTAACCCTTACACACAAGCCTTGCTTTATTTCTAACCACTTCTCCATTTTCATCCAACTTATTTATGAATACCCACTTTGATCCAATAATGGTTTTTTCTATTGGTCTTGGGACCAATTCCCAAGTTTGATTCTTCTCAATCTTCATAATTTCTTTTTTCATAGCTTCCATCCAATGCTCATCTTTACATGATTCACTTACATTCTTTAGTTTAATCTTGGAAAGTAAACACAAATTTACGTCACTAGCAATAGCTCTGCTTCTTGTCAATACTCCTTTTTTCTTGTCTCCAATGATTTATTTTTTAATGATTCTTTTGTACATATCTAGGTGTCTTAGGGGACACCACCAAAGCTTCATCTTCTTCTTCTTCATTATGCTTCTCTTGCTTATCCTTTTCTTTTTCTTCCACAATTTCATCAATCCTTACACAATCAAGTTCATCAAATACATATCTATCAACTTCAATTGAATTCTTCATTGCTTCATCAACCTTGACATTCGAGCTTTCTAAAATCTACCCCAATCTTTTATTGAAACATTTGTAGGATTTTCTTTTAGTAGAATATCCAAGAAAAAAAAATTCATCACTTCTTGCTTCAAACTTTCCTAAATTTTCTTCATCCCATCTGATATAACATTTTCTTCCAAATACCTTAAAATACTTAAAAGTGGGAATTCTTCCACACCATAGCTCATAGGGGTCTTTTTACTATTTTCTCTTACTTGAATTCGATTGAATACATAAACAGTATTATGAATAGCTTCTCTCCAGTAAAATTTTGGTAGACCTGCCTCAGTAATCATTGATCTAGCGACCTCTTGAATTTTTTTGTTCTTTCTTTCAACAACTCCATTCTGTTGAGAAGTTCTTAGAGTAGATAATTGTCTTTTTATTCTGTGCACTTCACAAAACATATTAAATTCATGGGAGGTGAATTCACCACCTCTATAAGACCTTAAGCATTTTATCCTCAAATTTACTTCATTCTCAACAATAGCTTTGAATGTCTTGAATCTATCTAATGCATCCAATTTCTCTCTAAGAAATGTAACCCATATATACCTAGAATAAACATCAATAAAAAGCATAAAGTACCTTTCACCTTGCAGACATCTCACTCTTGTAGGACCATAGAGATTTGTCTGAATTAAATCCAAAAGTCTAGTAGTAGATTTTTCCTTTGATCTGCAATGGTTTCTCACGTGCTTTCCAAACAAACAGTTCCTACAAATAGCATTAACAGAATTTTTAATCCTTGGTAAATCTCTCACAGCCTGAACTACACTAATACTCTCCAAGTTATTAAAATTCATATGAAACATTCTTCGATTCCATAACCAACTGCCATTAATTTGAGTCATAAAGCATTGTCCATCAACACACTTAAGTTGATAGATATTTCCTTCAAATTTCTTTCCTACAACAATCACTATTTCATAATCTTTCTTGATCTCACATATTTCATCCTTAAATACAAATTTGTATCCTTTACATCACATCTATCCAACACTCAACAAATTATGCCTTAAACCCTTAAAATAGTAGACATCATCAGTATTTTGCTTGCCATCAAAACTCATTGAACCTATCCCACAAATTTTAGCACTAGTATCATCTCCAAACATAACCAAGTCTCCATTATATTTTTCAAGTTTAACAAACTTATTCTTATCACCAATCATGTGATGTGAAAAACCACTATCAACAACCCAATAGTTCTTTTCATGTTTATCATGTAGGTTAGAAATTACAGTACCTTTATTTTTTTCCTTCTCCAGAGGGTATTCTTTCACCTATTTTTCAGAATTAGAAGAAGTAGGTTCATCTTTTATAGCCAAGAACAAGCATGCATTGTCATTAGGATCTCCATAATCAGATTCCTCATCAGATATACAAGCATCCTCATTCACATAATATCCTATGTTGATCTTCTTACCTTTCTTTTCTTTCTCATATCTTTGTTTATTTCTCTTAGCTCTTTTTGGACACCTCGAAGCAAATTTCCTATTCCTTCACAACTAAAGCATTTAAAGGGTAACTTACCTTAATACTTTCCAAAGTCTTTCTTCATCCTTCTCAAAAATTTAGCTTCTACTTCATCAATACTTTCTTCATCTGGATCTTCATATTTTCTAGCCATAAAATATTTTTTTGATTTGGATCCATTTCTCAAATTCGCCTTTCTCATCTAATAAGATGTCAGAGTTCCCAACAACTAATCTTTAGTGTAAGTATTGTAATCTATAGGTTCTTCAATAGAACATACCTTTTCATTGTAAGCATCGGGGAGAGCTCTAAGAATTTTCTTTACAGTCCTAGATTCATCTACTGTAGCACCAAGTCATCGCATTGCGGCTACTACCTCATCCAATCTTTGTATGTAACCTTTAACATTCTCATCTTCAAACATGTGCAGGAGCTCAAACTGTGTCTCCAAGTTCTAAAACTTTTCCTCTTTGACCCATTCATATCCTTCATGTGCCTTTTCCAAAGCATCCTAGACATTCTTAGCAGTTTTCAAATTTTGAACTTTAATCAACTCTAAATGTACAAGACTATTCTTCAAAATGTACCTCACCTTATTGTTCACTTCATGTGCCTTGATCCCATCAGTTTTACTCAGACCATTAGTAGGAGGAGTGTAAGTGTTCTTGTAAGATTTCTCCACATCATATCCACAATACTCCAAATATTATTACATCAGTATTTTCCAAATAGCATAATTAGTTCCATAGAACCTTAGATAGTCATGAGTAATTTTTCCAACCATCCCGGACCTTCCTTAAGCGGTTAAGCTCTTTTACAAGGAACCAAGATCTAATACCAATTATTGAACAAGACAACTAAGAGGGGAGGTGAATCAATTGTAAAAAATTTAATCCTTAAACCATTCGTCGAAACATAGATCAATCACAAATATTTAACTCTACTAAAATGATTAAACTTTAAGTGTAAGTGTAGAAACTAAAAACCATCACATAAACATAATAACACTAGATTTATGTGGAAAACCCAATGAGAGAAAACCACTGTGAGGATTAACTCACACTATAGAGAATATCAAAATTGATTACAAAGGATCACTACCTGAGAAAAAGGCTCACTACCAAAACAAGGACTCATTTTTTAGATCAGGACTCACTATCCAACAGGATTAACCACCAAAGGGCTCACTGCCATAGAGATACAAAGAAGATAGAAGAGATATGTTACAAATAGAAGATAATCTCAATACAACTAATAATTCCACCATAATTTTCTCAACCACTTGTAGACATGCATGAATGATAGAGTCCATTGTTAGCTCACTTCATTTGGAAACTCAACATTTAGGCTTCGCACTGACCTGCCACACTCGCATCACACACACACATGGATTCAGAGCTGTTTCACATATATCTGCTCTATTTCTTTGCACTTATCTCTTTGTACATCTTTCACCACTAACTCATCCTATATTTATACCATCTTCAACTTTGAAACATATCCCAAGTTGGAAATCCATCATTAAATTCAAATTAGGTTAGCACTAAAACATCCTAGGGTGGAATTAGAATGAGAGTGACCCAAACACATGCCTGATGAGGACCCAAGTAGGTCCCAACACACTTCATCAACTTCGAAGGAAGTATTCAACACAGTGTCGGCCAACCCAATGTAAAACATGTAGAAAAATTAAGCGCACACAACTCTTAGCACAATCAAATCCTTCTAGATACCAAAATTATCTTCAACGCAATCATAAGAACTTAACTCTAGAACCACAAGTCATAAGACTTGACCAAAGAGAAATCCATACCAACAATATTTCTCCTGAACCTCAGCTAAAAGCATAGAAAACTAGAGTTCACAACTGGTGAACATAACTCACACTGCACAATGAATCAGAAGCCAAAAATTTGGATATAGCAGCTTCCAACAACCATGATCAACATATCTGAACCACACAAACATAGAAGTAAATCCCAAAGCAAGATAGTTTGATGAATCTGGCAAGACCACAATTGTGAATGTCATTTCCTTTTACTGACTTATGGAAAGTGATCTATTGAAGATTTAAAATGCCATGTGTGAACACCCCACCCCTTTTGAACATGTTTATGTACCCCCAATCCCTACCTAGCTATATCACATTAATTAAATTATCCATTTTCCTCAATATTAAAATTGTGATATGTTGAGTCACATTTGATTATTTCAAAACCCCCAAAATGCATACACATGATAACATATAACAAATTAATTAAATAAAATTACCTTTTTTGGGTCATTTTTGGATTTTTTTATAGTCTTTTTGGCCCACAACATTGTAAATCTATCTTTATGATATGCATATCAATATTTACACATACATTAGGGGTTGATATAGTAAGTTTTATAGGTATTATTATGCTGCTATAATTGTTATAAGTTCTTTTTGTTGATGATACTTCCATAAAGACTACATGACTCATTATGTTATATTATTTTTTATGTTTATTTTCTTATAATAATATGATTAATTTAACCTTAAACATTGAACTTAAATTAATTGGAGGATGCTTTATTAAAGCATTGATGATTTTTAATTCTTAATGAAATGGACTGTACATGGAATCTGTTAGACATGGACACATGTAAGAAACGTGAGTTGCTCATACTAAATATTCCTTTGATTATTTTTCTACTCATATGACTTTGACATCCATTATATGACCAATCATCTAAAAATAGTGGTAAATCGGTAATGTAATAATGATCAAACTGTAAAAAAATGGTACAATAATAGTAAATCTCCTTTTTTCTATAATGAATAAAGCGAATCAGATTTTTAGTTTTCTTCTAGTGGGTTTTCTTTTGGGTTTACACATTAAAAAGTGAAATTTGTTGTTGTTAGTTTGTTATTAGTTTAATCTAATAGACAATTTTAAGATATTTTCATAAATTAAATAAAAATAATTTTATTAAGTTTTTGATATAAATGTTTGCTATATTTTACATCGAAGAAATTTTATTGTTACTATTGTAAAGAATTATCATTTTCATCATTCTTAACTTTTAATTTAATTTCATATGTTCATCAAAATTATTATGTAATGTTTCTTTTCCACTATTTCATATTAATGTTAATTATGTAAGTATAGATTGCAAAGGGTGTTTTATCATTAAAGCATGTCTTATTGTTAATAAAGATAGACCACCATTGCAAATCAAGAATTCTTTTAGAGAAAAATATGTATAGTGCCAAGCACAAAGAAGACCACCAAATAAACCAATGAAAAAATAGTAATTCTTTCATAATATCCACCAATGTTACAAATGATTTTTTTAGAAAATTCATTAGGATGCTTGTTAGCAAGAAAACTAGGGAAACATAGACAAAATTTCAAAGCTAAAAGTACTTTATGAGTGTTGTAGTTTATACCTTGGACTGAATCATATAAAGAAAACACCAGTTTGATCCAAACAAAGGATTAACTAATTAAATATATTTACTGAATGTTAGATAATATCAAATAGATAGAATTCTTGCAATCATTATATTAATCACATCAAAAGAGTACATTCATATATCTTCCCTTGTACTCTACACATCTCTTTCCCTCCCTTACATATAACTTTTTATACCTTCATTCTTATACTTATATCTTCTTACATACATTTCATATACAGGTTTCTACATTCATTCCTCTTACACATCTACAAAGTGTTATTCATATCCTTCTATATACATATATCTATGGGATGGGACATGATCCATCTATCCTACCCCTATCCTAGATGGTATCTTTTCATTCTTAAGGTCCACAAGATCTTTTCCATAAGATGTAGTAGGATTTTCCTGGTGGTATCTAGCATTTTTCTCTTTCCTGCCAACATATCCCCCCTTTCAAAATATTGACTTGTCCTCAACTCAACTCTACTTTACTGTTAGGATATCCTTGTATATCTCTTTGAGTTTAGTGAATTTATTATCCCATTGTATTTTTTCCAAATGTAGTTGTTGAGTCTATACATGGATCTATAGTAGTAGCTTCTCTACCTCTCGAAGTGTTTGGGGAATTTGTATCGTTTGTGCTAACTGTTGGGATTCATGGAGGACTCTTGTGATATTTTCAAGCCTTAAACTAACTACTTCCCTTAATTGGTGGAATTAGTTCTATCTTTTGTCCCTTTGA
Source organism: Sequoia sempervirens (assembly GCA_007258455.2). Classification (NCBI taxonomy): domain Eukaryota; kingdom Viridiplantae; phylum Streptophyta; class Pinopsida; order Cupressales; family Cupressaceae; genus Sequoia; species Sequoia sempervirens. Next base: position 443,746,035 of record VDFB02193867.1, read on the forward strand.
CCTTGCATTTGTTGGAATTGTGCATGCAGTGGTTCTATATTTACCCTAGATTGGCCATATGTATCTTGAAGGGAACTATATACAATGGATCTCTGAAGTATCTGGAATTCTATTTGGTCAATTTGAGCTTTAACTTGAGTTATTACTATTGGACATTGTAGATAAAAACTAGTACAGTGCATTGAGGTCTCCTTTTGTATTCTTTACAGTGTTAATCTAAGACTATAAGGAAAAATGTGTGGTAGCACATTTCTTCCTTTCTTCATCTATTTTTGACTTATGTTATTCTCCTTGAATTTGTTGCCTCATTGTTCTATTTTGTAATTGGGTGTCCTTGATCACCCTATCTACCAAACTTTTTAGCTGGTTAGCCAAAGGTCGAGAAGAATCCACTTGGAGATCTGTGAACTTGTTTTGTATGTCTTTTATGATTTCCTCCAACTCTTCTAAGTTCTCCACATGAATATTTAATATTTATGAACTCTTGTTGTTTGGTGCAAAATAGCCCCTGATTGGAATTTTTGCAAGGGTGAAATGCTCCCAATATCTACCTATGATCCTACAAATAGAAGTCAAAGTAGTTGCAAAGATGCCATCGATTGGATCTCCTTTTATTTGGCTAAAATTTTATTGATGGATTACATAAAGGATGTTGTGGATGAGGAGGGTGTCTCAAATTGCAAAGGAGGAGAAAATTGTTCTTTCTCTGAGGTATTTGCTTTATATTTTGCTTCTTCCTTGCACAACTTTTGATGAGCTTTTTATGTAGCCTTCTTCATCTCCTTTTTTACTTGAGTGATTTCTAGTTTCTCTATCATTAATTTTTTAATACTTTCTTGGACCGAAGCTCTTTGGTCTAAATTTCTAATATATTTTATTTTTGTAGAGGTGTAATGGCAATAGCTAATTCTCGATTGGCTAATTCCTTCAAGTTCTCCTCTTCCTTAGCTACTTTTTCTCTTCTCATTTTTATGTTGGTGGTTAATGAGTCTAGGAATTGATCCATTAAGCCTTCCAATAATATGTTGGAAGCTACCATGTATCTGATTATTTCCCTCTTTGTGATCAATCAATTTGGAACTGCCATGTTTGGGCATTTTGGAGGGTCATATCCAACACCTCTTTATGGAATAGACCACTGTATAGTTGATCCTTATCTATGAGTGATGAAACCTTAGAGGTAGTTGTATCTTTTAGGAGAGAGGTATACTCTAGTATTGTTTGTTCCTCCTACTTTATATCCAATATTTGAGTCGAGACCTAATTCAATAGGGGAGGTCCTACAATTTTACTAAACACAATTCCAATCAGTAATCACAATTTCCAAATCACAAATTCATCAAAATCTCACCATCTCTTCAAATTCACTCTTTTCCCTTGTAGCACTAGGAATCAACTCAATTGGGTAACTCTTCTCAATTACCTTCTCTCAAACCAAGGTCTAAACCATTTCAAGGACCCATTTCCATGGTCAATAACATATCAAAAAATCACTTATGGTTGTTTTGAGACAACTTCACCAAATCAGGCTTTCTACGCTTTTAGGGCTCTGATTAGCCATCTTTTACAAAGAAACCACTCACTAAACTTAGGAAAACTCTTTAAAACTTTGTGGCAGAAGTTCCAACATTTCAAAACCTAAGAATCCACAATTGGTTCTCAAAAACCCTCACAACCAAGTTCCAAACTCGAAAACCCTCAATTATAGCCACCAAACTAGGGTTCTATTGAAAATCCAACATACCACCCTCAATCTACTATTAAATTACTTCAAACAAGTTCATTTAGACCTATAGAAACTAAAAACATCAACCAACCATGTTTCCCCAACAAGATTCCAACTTTGACATAACAAAGCCATAAGAATTCATGTGGAAGATACTAAAATCCACCTTAGGGATTCACACCCATCACCAAACTAGACCTCCCCTGTTCAAAATATCCATCCACACACCTTATTAATGTTGGTGTAGAACCATTCCTTAAGCCATAGTGGTTATAGAAAGAGAAATGGGTCAGACAACCATTTTATTGATTCAAAACCCTTTAATTCTGTATACAGGGCAGTTTCAAAAAAACAAAGAGTTCTCCCTCAAATCTATATATTAAACTCTCAAACTTGATGTAATTGAGAGGTATTTCATGTATCTAAAAATTACACAAGGTTTCAAAGCATCTTCCTTTTGTACGGGTCCGTACACACATAGTAAATAAAGGAAAAATAGTAAATCTTGTAGAAAAGCAGAGTTATATCAAAGAAATCTTTATTCAATCTTCAAGATCCTCCTTCAATCAATATTTTACATCACATATGTATTGTTTCCATTTCAAAATGACTTTCTAACTTCCTAAAACTGACTTTTAAAATCTTATGACTTTTTGCCTTCCTTTAATCTGCTCTTTTACAGCTTTATTATTGACAACTTCCCAAAAATGCAATTTTTTGCAATGTCAAATAATTTGACCACCCTAGACACCTAAAATGACTCAAAATTAACTAAATACATAATAGAATAGTCTCGTAGACCTTATTTTAATACAAAATCTCAAGAGCCCTATAACTTACTCCTCATTAACCTTGATGGACCAAATTTACTTAATGGTGCTCCTACACCATACACCCCAACTTGAAGCTTTTCCAAATCTCTTGGAAAGATTAGTGTTACATGTCCTCCTTTGTATTCTTCATGCCTTTTACTTCCTTGCTTGTCTTCAACTGGTTCATTGTGTTCTTGTTTCTTGCTTCCTTTAACCTTCTTGATCTTGTCTCCATCTAAAACTTGCTTCTCACTGTCATACAACTTTGTGGGGTGTTTCCCAACTTTACCATCTTCAAATATTGTCATTTCACCTTTCTTTTCACCTATGCTCTGACCTCCAACATCTTATTTTACTTTACCTTGCTCTCCATGTATCATCCACTATCCAATACTCATACCAATTGCTCTTTTCTTACTATCAATAGTACCATCAGACTTAACTCTATCAAACCCATCCTTTTGTTTATTGTCCTATCATCACCCAAAGCCTTTATATCCTTGGCTATTGTCCTACCATTCTCCCTAGGTTTTGTATCAACACCTTTATATTGTCTCTTTACTTGTTTCCCTGCTGCTACAGGGAACTCAACTGTCCCAATCAACACACTGTCATTCTCGTCTTTCCTTACCAAAGGCTTTGCATAATTACTCTACACTATCTCAATCTTAGATACATTCCCATCCATTTTCTTCTTCCATATATAAGCATTCTCCTTCACAACTAGTTGTACACTCTTTTTTTCCTTTATCTGCTGCCATCACTTTGTCCTGACTTACATTGGCTACCATTCTCTAACTCTTACTCACATATTCCCTTTTCCCAGTCATTATGATCTCACCATGCTCCTTTTCCTCTTCCTCCAATGGAGTTAAGATGAATTTCCTACCATCCTTCTCAATTGTATATGTGTTTTTCCTCCCATTGTATATGATTGACCTATCAAATTGCCAAACCCTTCCTAACAACATATGGAAACATTTCATTAGTAATATGTCACAAACTAATCTATCCCCATATTGAACAATCTGAAAATCAACTACTACTTGTCCACACACCACCATAGAATGACTATCATTGACCCATGAGACTTTATAGGGCTTCTCCTTAGGCACTCTTTCCAAATGTAACTTATCCACCATTTCACTAGATACAAAATTATCAGAGCACCCTGAATCAACTATTACTTTGCATACCTTATTTTTGCATCTGCAAGCTATCCTGAATAAGGCTCTTCTTTGGATTTTCTCTTTCTCCTTTGTGGACTTCAAAATTTGTCTTCTCATTATCAGCATCTCATCAACTTTAGGAGTTGCATGTAGAGTGTTAGAATTTGAACTTTTTGCCTCCTCCTCTTGGACAATTTGTGCTCTTCTTTCATTCTTCTTATCTCCTCCACTTGAATTTGATCCAAAATCCTCTGGAAACTTGTAACATTTTTGTGCAAATTCATTGTAATCTCTTCTTGGTCTGAAACTTGTCCTTCCTCCTCTCCAACCTCCTCTTGGTTCTGGTGCTAAAGGCTCTTGCTTGCACTATCTTGTTCTTCATTGATCTATCGTGTGCCTCTACCTCTATTCATGTTACCTCTACCCCTTCCTTTCCTTTCTTGTCTCCTTTTTATTCTATCCTCTGCCCTTACTGCCATTTGGAAGCATTCTTCTACTGTCTTAGGAGGGTTCAAACTGATTTCGTCTCTTATGCTCAACCTTAAGCCACTCAATATCTAGCCACTCAATATCTAGCCACTCTTTCAATCTCATCTTCATGGTGACCTGACCTTATGAATAATCTATGGAATTCTTCAGTATAATACATCACATCCATCTCCCTCTACTTTAATTCTTGTAATTTCATGAAAGTTTGAATAGCATAGTCTACTGGTAAAAATTGAGCCTTAACTTTTTCTACCATCCTATCCCAAGAACTTATTTTAGACTTACCTTTCTTGACCCTATCTTCTTGAACAAAATTCCACCATGTGAGAGTTGGTCCTTTCAACTTTTTCTATGCATACTTAACCTTCTTGTTTTCCTCAATGTCTTCAAATTCAAAACAGTTATCTAAGGCATCAATCCATGCCAAAACCTCTTCACTATCCATCTTACCTCCATACATTGACACATCAACCTTCACTTTTGGAGTGTTGTCACCCTTCACTACCTTCAACATTATTCTTGATCATTCTCCTTTCATCAAGGTCTAAATCATCTTCATCATTCTGGACTAGAGGATTTCCTTGTTCTCCTTCATCCTCCTTATCACTCTGGTCTTCATTCACTACTCCTCTTCTCTGGTTATTTTCCAAGGATGATATCCTAGCTATAGTGGCTTCTTGTGATTCTCTATAGAGCCTATCCTTCTATGACAAAAGCTCGTTAATTATTTTATTTCCTTTGCCATTGCACTGGCCTTTGGAGGCATCTTTAACAACTTGTCTTTTTGCCTTCCAAACTGCAAATTTCTTCTTCAAGGAACTACTTCCTCCCTCTAATACCACTTTTATGCAATAGGGGAGTTCCTACAATTTTACTAAACATAATTCCAACTAGTAATCACAATTTTCAGATCACAAATTTATCAAAATCTCACCATCTTTTCAAATTCACTATTTTCCCTTGTAGCACTGGGAATCAACTCAATTGGGTAACTCTTCTCAATGACCTTCTCTTAGACCAAGGTCTAAACCATTTCAAGGACCCATTTCCATGGTCAATAACATATCAACAAATCACTTATGGTTTTTTTGAGACAACTTCACCAAATCAAGCTTTCTACGCTTTTAGGGCTTTGATTAGCCATCTTTTACAAAGCAACCACTCACTAAACTTAGGAAAACTCTCTAAAACTTTTGGAAAGTAGTTCCAACATGTCAAAACCTAAGAATCCATAATTTTTCCTCAGAAACCCTCACAACCAAGTTCCAAACTCGAAAACCCTCAATTATAGCCATCAAACTAGGGTTCTATTGAAAATCCAACATACCACCCTCAATCTACTATGCAATTACTTCAAAAAAGTTCATTTAGACCTGTAGAAACTAAAAACATCAACCAACCACACTACCCCAAAAATATTCCAACTTTGACATAACAAAACCACAAGAATTCATGTGGAAGACACTAAAATCCACCTTAGGGATTCACACCCATCACCAAACTAGACCTCCCCTATTCAAAATATCCATCCACACACCTTATTAATGTTGGTGTAGAACCATTCCTCAAGCCATAGTGGTTACAGAAAGAGGAATGGATCATAAAACCATTTTATTTATTCAAAACCCTCTAATTTTGTATACAGGGCAGATTCATAAAAACTAAGGGTTCTCCCTCAAATCTATATATTAAACTCTCAAACTTGATGGAATTAAGAGGTATTTCATGTATCTACAAATTACACAAGGTTTCAAAGCATATTCCTCCTGTACGGGTCCGTACACACATAGTAAATAAAGGAAAAATAATAAATCTTGTAGAAAAGAAGAGTTATATCAAAGAAATCTTTATTCAATCTTCAAGATCCTCCTTCAATCGATCTTTTACATCATATATGTATTGTTTCCATTTCAAACTGACTTTATAACTTCCTAAAACTGACTTTTAAAATCTTATGACCATTTTCCTTCCTTTAATCTACTCTTTTACAACTTTATTATTGACAACTTGCCAAAAATGCAATTTTTTTGCAATGTCAAATAATTTGACCACCCTAAACACCTAAAATGACTCAAAATTAACTAAATGAATAATAGAATGGTCTCATAGACCTTACTTTAATAAAAAATCTAAAAAACCCTATAACCTACTCCTCATTAACCTTGATGGACCAAATTTACTTAATGGTGCTCCTACACTAAGACCTCCTGGTGTGCCTTCTCCTTCCTTCACTTGGATTTCTTCTGCACACTCATTTGTAAGAGGGCCTCTATGGCTTCCTCTTCTAATTTTTCTTTCCTAGGAGGTGTGATGGTGATTCTTCTCTTTCTCAGGCTACTACTTTCATGTTGTGAAGGATATGTAGGTGGAGTATCGATATGAAACCTTTTAGACCTCCAAGAAGTGGATGCACTCAGCTCCTTTATCTCATGCTTTGGTAAATCCCATTTATTATATAGTTTCTCCCAATTCATCTTTGGATTTGATTCTAACTTATTTTTAGCCAGATTATCTATATACTCCCAATAAGTTGTGAATTTCTTTGCTTGTGATTCTTTGGGGAGGTTGAGGAGTGTGGAGGAATAATTATGGATCTATGCATCAGTTACCTCATATGGGAGTTGGGATATCTAGGATGTTCTAGTTTCAACCAGTTCCATGAATGTATAGTCCTTGTCAACTAGGATGATGATGTCTTTGATATGTTGGAAGACCACCTAATATGAGATCTAATCCCTAGCCTATAAATTTTATTGTAGGGATTTGAAGAATCCTCGATAGGTCGTAGTGTAGGAGGTGGAATCTTAGAAATGGTTGATGTGGTCTTGGATTTGGGCCACAACCAACTAGGTGGTATCCCAAATTTTTCCCAAAAAGTCCAACAATTGTTGCATGAAGTAGAAGGTAAGGCAAATTAACATTGATCCATACCTGAATTGGTAGTGAGATTGTTTTGTTCATTGAATGTTCTCCATGATCTCATGTCGTAAAACATCGTATAGATCAATGTCTTTCCCTTTTGTGACCATTTGATATGTTGCGTGAATTGTGGTGGCGATAGTTGAATCCTCATGGTTTGTGTAGTATACCTTGTAAGAAATTCCTATGGTGGCATACTTTACCTTCATATTGGTTATTTTAGTGACATTGAGGCTCCAACCATCATATGTTGCTCTAATTAGCCATGTGACTTTTGCATTCTTTATAACCTTCATTGGAAAAAATTATCCTTGCACCCATAGGCTAGTTACTACTTTGATGGAATCCTTGGTAATTTTGTAGGGATAATCCAAGTAGAGATACTCATCATGGAATCGACTTAGTATGATCTAGACCCAATCTTCTTGCACCATGAAGTCTAGAAACTCATGTCATATGTCTAGTCGCTTCTCTAAGATTTTCTTATACTGTGGTAGATATTGTTGTGTTCCTAATTGTAGGAGAGTGTGTCTTGAAACTTCAATCTTAGTGCATAATATCTTCAAGTACCTTTGATAATTCCCCTGCTAGGTGAGTCTCCATTTCTTTATATGGGAATATTTTGTATTTGGGTCTTGGTTTTTGAGAAATGTTGACAAGGTAGGTGTGCCCATTTTATGAGCTAAAATTTTGTAGTGGACTAGTAAATTTCTTAGGGTTTGGCATGAAGTAGCTATGAGCTTAACAAGAATAGAATGCACAGTGAGGGAGAATGGCAAAGTGAATGGTGTATTTATAATTTTCTTGTGAGGTGAGTTTAATAAATGATCTAGCCATTTTCTCATATTCTCACATTTTTTTGCTCGTTATTTTCCTATGGCTTTATTTCCTCAATGAGTTATTTCTTTGTTTTAATGTATGAAAAGACTCCAATACAATATGTGCTACCTTTATTTGAGCTAGGTTAGTGTGTATATAAAACTCTTCTTCGATCCCCTTTTTTATCCTTTTAGGGTTAGATCGAGGAAATTGAATTTTTAATTGAAGCATACCCATTGTTGGTGGATAGTGAAACCTCGCTTTGTGAAGTTGTTATTATCTTGTTATCATTAGTCATTTTATGTATAATTGTTCTTCTAGTCTCATGTGTATATCTTAGATAGCCTTGTTATTTTTTAAAGGTTGTTAATTTTTGGTGTATTGAGCTTTTTGATTTTATATGTTGGGATAAGTCTATAGGATGTTGGTATAGTAGTTGTGTATTGATTTTGTCTATTTGTGGTATTTGTCTTGTGTTTGTGGTAGTTTGAAGAGGTTTTATGGGTTTCTTGTGTACCATAAATGCTCTGTTGAAGCTATAAACCTAAGAATTTAATTCTTGTTCTCCTTGCATCCATGCATCTAAAACTTCTTCACTATCAATATTGTCATTATCACTATTGAATTAATTTCTTCAAAGCTATTGGGATATTCCTCTTCTTCTGTGGTAGGTACCACATTGAGATAGAATATAGATTTCTTATATCTTCCCCCTCTTTGTCTTGTTCAATTTCTTCCACATATGTTATATCTTCTCTTTCTCCTAGTGGAATATAGACTATCTTATTATCATCTGCCAAAGAGATCTCTTCTTTTTCTTGAGTCTACTATTCCATTATAATTTACAAACCATCTTAGTTCTAGAAATTTTCTAAAGGTATTAAATGGTTCCTTCATCTCAACTACCTCAAAGTCAAAAATTTGTGTGAGTCCTTTATATTTACTTCATTATTTTTTCATGTCCCTAAGATCTCCATACCAAATCCATCTACCAAACTAATGTTCATTGCTGTCCAGATGACAAGCTTGGATCTACCTAACTTCTCCCAAGTGGTTCTAGAATAATATTTAGGTCTACACCTAGATCTACCATTACATGTTTGACTTTATTGTTATTAAGGTGTGTAGTGATTAAGAGAGGGCCATTATTTCAATTTTGGTCTTCTAAAATTTGGTGAATTTAATTTTTTGTTTGTTCCAATATTTTCCTAGTTGTTTCAACTTGACTAATAGGTCCTTTTGTTGGGACAAAGAGGCTAAAATATTTTTCATCATTACTTCTTCCTTTAAAAAACATGTTATGTCATCCTTTTGTTGTTGTATGATCTGTTGTTTTTCTTTCTCTACTATCTTATCATGTTGTTGCTTATTTGCCCAAAAGTAATCATATTATTCTTCATCACTTCTAATTCTTCATTGATTTCTTCAATCACCCTTTGTTTATTCTTATTTGTATATATTCCTTGTCTAGTCAACACTATAACTTTTTTTTCTTTGTTTCATGTTTCTTCTTTTTCTTAATCTGCAACTATTGTTCTTCTCCATAATATCCTTCAATTGATCTATCTAATGATCAGTTATCAATTCTTTGATAGGTTTTAACTCCTTGTAGTATTATTTTGATTATTCTAGCTCATTTATGATAGTGAAAATCATCACTTCTTGATTGTGTTGTATTCCAATAATATTTTTGTGCTTTATCACATTTGAAGGTACCATGATAATCATCTTCACAAAAGGGACATTTTATTTTCTTTTCCCCCCAGCACTCAGTAGCATAATGGCCTATCTTTCTACAGTTATAGCATGTGGCATCACTTCTTTTATGGTTGTTTCTACCACATCCTCTTCCTCCTCTATAGTTGGACTCTATGTCATCTCACATGTAATCTTGTGGTGGATTATTTTGTAATGCATAAGCACCTCTAGTATCTCTTCATGGTGGTTATCTATAACCCGCATCATATAAAGGTCCTTCTATAAGTCCCTTAACATATGTAATTTTTCTATATATGTGTCATAATTTTAATTCATAGGGAATCTCATATTAGGATGACTCATTTTGTTTTGGATTTGAAATTGGTATGCAAGAGAGTCCTCAGTGAGGTGACTATCCCATTTCGGGAAAGTTTTGCAGTATAATGTGTTTGTTTTAGCCGATATTGTTTTTAATTCTATATGTAGTGTTGATGAAGTTCTTTCTCCTTGAGCTTTAGGAAAATCATTCCAAAGGTGGCCTTCCCTTGAACAGTATGTGCACCAAATTTATTTACCTTTCTTTGCTTATCCTCTTGCCAAAATTCCATTTTGTATGGTTAATTGCTCTACTGCCAATTGTAATTTCTCTAGGTTCTCTTTTATATCATCCTTTGGATGTTTGTGGCATGTTTGGGATCTTATGGAATAGGCCATTGTGATCAAATCTATATAAGAATTAAATATTCTTCCATCTAAGGTGTGAACGCTTCAGCCTAGACCTGTTCAAACATGGACAAACAAACAAACATTCCTGATGGAATTCATTCAAGCATAAGAACAAGAAAACAACATAAAATATCAAATAAAAGCTAATTAAATCTCATTTGAATGCTCAAACCAGCATCCCATAGGGGAATTCATACTTCTTTGATGTGGAAAGAAGCCCTTTCCCAATTCCTTGGTAAACTTGATGATGGTTGATTGATCCTTGATGAAAAATGCCAATAACCTAGCTATGGATGATGAATTCTATGATGACTTGGATGAAAATGTGAATGAACTTGCATAAACTTGTGGATAATAACCTTGCTTGAAGTTTTTTATGATTGTGGATCCCAAATCAATAGAGAAGGCCTTTATTTATAATGGAGAATATTTGAAGAATGAAGAATAGGATGAATGTGGGATTAAAGAGGGGACCAATGGCATTGTTCCACTTGTCAACATTCTAATGAAGGAGAGTGGATCACATTTTGAACAATGTGCATGTTAAATGCATGTAGGTGGATTTTGAATTTGAAGAAGTGACTTGTGCAAGAGGGGATGTAAGAGGAATTAATGCCAAGTTGGCTCAAGGAGAGTACATGTAAGAGCTTTTAATGCCCAGATGGACGAAAAAAGTCCTTTTGGGAGGGGTAATTCAAATAGGTGGAAATTCCAAGGATATGCCATATTTGAATGAAAATAGGAGGAATTAATAAATCAAATAAATTGATTTACATGTGCAACTTGAAAAAGCTAAAGGAATGGAGGATTTAGGAGTTAACTAATTTGTGATTAATTAACTTAGATGGAATTAGTTGATTTGACTTTTGATTTAGATATTTAGATTTATTTAAATCAAATGAGAGGATAGTTGGGAGATTAGTAATTTAATTAAATGAAGAACATTAAATAAAGTTGATTTATTTAATCAAATGAAGAACATTAGGATTTAATTAAATAAACTTGATTTATTTAATCAAATGAAGAACATTAGGATTTAATTAAATAAAATCGATCTATTTAATTAAAGGAAGAATATGATGAAATACCCTGATAATGTGTATTATCTAATTTTTAGGAGGAATTAATTAAATAAAGAGTATTCAATTAATTGGTTAGTGTGGACATGATAAAGGAAGAATCGGTGTTAGTTAATCAAGATCGAATGCATGATATCAATCAGGATAACTTGAGCGTCTAAATTTTGCCCCTCTTTGAAGCAATGTACTTGCTACATTGGTTCAAAGAATAACCTTGATAAGATCAAAATTCAAAATGTTCTAATTTTTTAGATGCCCATTGTTGCCCCAGTGCAAAGAAGTACGTTGGTACACTGCCCCCTTGAGAGATGGAGAGGAAATGTTATTTTTTTAATCAAGATTGTGATAAAATGTGAGAGAAGTGGTTCTAGTGATCAGAGGACAAAATATAATTCTTTAGAAAGATCAAATATTTGACATAGAAAATTTTGATGATGTATAGATAGTCATTAGCCATGGGTAGCATCATGTATATTTTGAGATATCACACAAATTTGGATAGAAATGTTAGTAAAGATAGAAGAATAAGAAGAATAAGATGGATGGATTAACCCTTGATTCCTAGAAGATGTAGGAATCCAACAAGTCTATGAAGCATTAAGACTTTATTAGATTAATGATAAGTGATGATGATTTTCTTATCAAGGATTAAGACATGAAAGGGACAACTTTCCTTATGTTTGATAAAACACATAGATATGATGCATCAACATATAGATAACTAGGATGGTGGGGTATCTAGCGCGATGGACTTTGACTTGAAAAATAGATAGGAATATTCTTGTTCACACCTGACATACAGAAACCTCACTAGGATGTACTTTAGATATTTCAAACATCTTAGACCAAAATACAGAAAGGCATAACCTTCCAATTATTGGCAAGAGACACTACACATGTCATCTAGTGTTGTCATTGATGGCAACCCTAGTCAGTGATTCAATGCACACATCATCATTTGTTCATACCAGAAGTCAGATTGAAGATCAGTAATTAACTGATAAGCAAGAACAGAGCATTCAACATAATTGTGTTCATCGGTTCACATGCAATTTTATATTATCATTTTGAGTTGTGGATCTCAAGGAAGGTTGTTTGGTATATTATTTCTATTATTCTTGAATCTTAGTGCCTCATATTGATCCATGTGCAAGTTAGGATATTTGGTTGATTAATAATTTGTTTAACAGTGCATGAAGGTCGACTAAGTGAATATAGTCGTTGTGAATATTTGATGAGTAATTGTTTAAGTGTTTTTGTGTTCGAACATGTTTATTTGGGTCCTCACTATGTTGTGTCTGATTTTGTTTGGTGCACATTTAAATTTAATTATGGATTGAGCTGACATGTAACAATTAAATCCTTAGTTGCAAATATATATAAGTGATAAATTATATCATTTTGATATATGTATGAAGTGTGTTGATGTATGTTGTGAAAATCAAAAGGGTTGTAGAGCGATTATACATAGTTCCACTTGTGCATAAAATGATTTTGTGATGTGAGTTGAAGTAGAACAGAGTAGAAGAGCATAATCAGATAGAAGGTCAAGAATTCAATTGATGAGCTTAACCGGAACTATTCTCATACATTTGTGCATGCTATTTCATATTTCACCACTCTAGTTGTCTTTTGACATTGATTGTAAGGCAGTAATCCTTTATGTTTTTGAGCAATGAGCTATAGCAAGTGCGCCTGAATGCAAGTGCATTTCTATTTTTGTAAACATCTTTTTGAGTATACTTAGATCATATTGTGGATTGACCTCCACTATGGTTTTTCCCCTAATAGGGTTTCCATGTAAAAATCCTTGTGTTATGGTGTTGTGGTTGTTTGATTTATGTTCATGCATATTTCTTTTGGTTCAATGTTATTAGTACATTAGAGATTAGATTAATAAGATTAAAAATTGCATAACACTGATTCAACCCCCCCTCTTAGTGTTCCTTGATTCCAAAAATTGGTATCAAAGCCTAGTTCTTCAGAAGAAGTTTAAAAGCTTGGGGAAGATCCAAGAAAGTGTTTCAATGGATTCAAGCATTCTTCAACAACAAGTTTTGGTGGCCCTAGATGACCTTGATCAATCCAAATCTAAAGTCCAGGATTTACAGGTGAGTCTCAAGAATGTCGAGAAGTTCATTCAATCATTGAAAGATAATATCAATGATTCAAGGGAGAAGAGAAGGAAAATTTGTGACCAGATCAAGCAGAAAGAGAGTAAAAGCATTGAAAATGAACAACTGAGTCAAGCCCTGAAGGAAAAGATAGAAGAGTGTGAAAAGTTTTCCAGAGAAAATGTTGTCCTGAAGCATGAGATGGAATCCATTGTGATGAGGATGACAAAGGAGATTGAAGACAAGAAGAAGAATGAAGAGAAGCTTGCTCAGTCCTTAAAATAAAAATTTGAAGAATGCAGTCGAATTACTGATGGATTCAATTAGTTGGAGCTTGAATTGGAACAATCTAGAAATAATGAAGAAGATCTTGAAAAGTAGATTGTTGATCTTAGAGATGAGATGAACTTGCTACTACAAATGAATTCAAGGAGAAGTTCAAGATTAGATCAGACAAGCTTGGTGAACTAATTAAAAGTCAGAGGACTAAAGGTGACAAGTGAGGTCTTGGATATGAGGAAGGAGAAAGTTCCAGATCTGGACAAAGGAGATTTAGGAAAGGAAATCAGATGAACAAAGCTAGAAGGTATCTAGTAAGACAACCTAATGCTCAAAGGTTTAATGGTTACTTTTTTGTTTGTAATAAATTTTGTCATATGGCTACTCAATGTGGAAGTAGAATGAATTCAAATGGTCCATTCTCTGGATAGTGTTTCAATTGCAATAAGTATGGCCATAAGTCAAATGAATGTAGAAATATGATGAACAACTTATATAGAGATGTCAGATGTTATACATGCAATAAATTTGGCCATATTGCTAACCAATGCAGATCAAGAGAAAATCAATAGAACAACTGGTTTAGGTAGAGAAATGTGATGTGCTACAATAGCAACAAATTTGGTCACATTGCTAGACTTTGCAGAAGACGTTCAGAAAATCAAAGGAGAAACATGCAGAAGAATGAAAAGGGAAAAGGAAAGGTTACTAAAAATGAGATCAAGAAGAAAATGAAGAAGATATGGGTGAAGAAGAGTCCCTCTATTGCAAGAAATGAGTCAGCACCAGGATTAGGGTCTGTAAGTTCTTCTGGTAATTCCTCCGAGAATTAGTTTTAGGCCTCTGGCCTAGGGGGGTTGTTAAGAAAATTCTTCAAATTCCCTGCCAGTAGTTTGTACCAAGATATGGATGAATGCAATGATATAATTGATGATCTACAGATGTTGAAATAGTTTGAGAGATTATTTATATAAAATTGAAGGTCCACAAAAGAGTTATCCTTCACAATGTATGGAAACAGGGTATCTAGATGAGTTAGGGAAAAAGCATTTATTGTGACAAAAATTTAGGTTTGTGAATGATAAAAGGTCATTTGTATTCTTCATTTGTCACTTTGCACTTTGAGAAGAAGAATTTTGGAGAGATGTGAAGTGAACTTTGTGAATTTTGGCAAAAATTCAAGTGTGAAGGCCTGATTTGGCAATCAAACCCTAATCTAGTGAAAAGGTATTTATTGGGAAAACTTGTGAACTTGTGAATTTTTGAAAATGGCTGCTCCATAGGTAGTTTATATCAAGGATAGACCCTGTTTGAAATTCAAGTGGCATCCTTTCAAATCTATTGAGACAAAGCCCTTAGGTGCATTTTCATTCGTTATGTACGACGTCTTGCATATTAAAGACATTAGGGCATATATTCATGCAAATATTGAGTTAGGGAGTTTGCAATTGTTGAATTTGTACTTAAATCATATAATTGTAAAATATTTCAAGGTAAAGCCTGAATTCAAAACCCTAGAGGAGAAGAAATTCACACAAATTGTAAAATTTCCCATTTTTGAAGAAAACGAGTGGGTCTGGTATATCTTGAGTCAAGTTCATGCTAAATTTATGTGGTTGATCCAACCGTTCAAGATTACAAAAGAATCCATAAGCGCTATTATAGGTTTAAATTCCTCTGGTGGGTTGTCGATCTTGAAGTCCGTGAAGAATTAGATAGTTACTGATGCAACTAGTTCAATGTTTGATAAAAGAGCTATGACAATTGATGATATCATTGAAGTGGATGTCAAATTTGCATCTATGGTCATTGGCTACAAGATATAACATTCCAATTAGGATAATTTTGTATCTAGTACAACTATTTATGCAGCATATCAGATGATGAAGGAGAATGCAGAGTATGATCTATGTGAGTTACTTAGAAGCCAGTTAATGGAGAATCTTGGTAAGATCAAGAAAGATAAGAATAATTCCTTCAAAAATGGCAATCTTCTATTGTTTTTGTTCTTTTATTTCATGAATGAAGTTCCAGGATTTGGAAAAGTTCAATGGCAAGCTAATAAACTAGTAGTTGTTCAAATTAGAGATATCTTGCACAGAGTTGGTGATAGTAAGATAAGGAAAACTACAATATGGGGATATTTCAAGAGCTTTCAGAATGAAATGCAAGCAAGAGAAAGAATTCCTACTTCTATTGTGGAGAAGTGTAAGGACACAATCTATTTTATGGTTGAAATTGATCAATGCTTGATGGAAGCTATAGATCCTAGAATGGTCTGGATTATGCCAATGGGCTACGAAGTTGAGGAGAACATCTTGGAGCTATATGCACAAAATTTGTTAACCTTGAGATTCTATAGAAGAGAGGTTTGGAACCTATGAAGAAAAATATATGCAAGTAAATGAGTAGCTAAAGAAACCTATGATAGTCTGAAGAGTAAGGAAGGAATTTGAAGCCTTTCCAAAGAGCATGGGTATATTTGTAGAAGCTATGAGAGAAGCTAGAAGAAAGAGATAAGAAGCCAAAGTAGGAGAGTCAGTTAGAACTAAATTTTCTAGTCTAGCATCATCCTCTACCCAAACTAGATCTACAAGAAGCTCCACTCTCTCATTTGGTCCTACAAAGAAGTCAAGTTCTATGAAAGCTCAAGTGAAGCCATCCAGGAGAGAAGGAAAAAGGAAGAAGGATAAAAGCACAAGAGTTTATGTTGTTTCTAAAGATGAAGAGACTAAATCTGATGAAGAGATAAGAGAAACAAGCAAAAGGGCACAAAGGAAATAGAAGTCTCTAAGGACAAGCCCTCCAATGAAGAGAAAGGAAAGAAAAAGATGAAAATAGATAAATCAGATATGTCTATAGAAGAAATGGAGAAGGCATTAATTAAGGATGGTAATCTTAGGCCTCTTTGTGAATGGTATGACACCTTTGGTAGTGCCTTTGGAAGCTTCAATAAATACTTGAATAATTTCAATATGACCCTTATTGAAATAATGTCTACGTTACCCAAAATTCTATATGAAGTTTTAGAAATGAGAAGAGTGAGTGCAAGGACAAAAGAAGAGCAAATGAGAGAATGGATACTTGTTGATCTGTGTCCAATGATTTCATTAGAAGAAATGAAGAATATACTGAATGAAGCAAAAAGGGATGTTAAGAGAAAAACAAGGGTGAACAAGCTAATGATTGGTCAAACTGAAGAAGTTGCAAAGGAGATTGAGAAAATCCTCAAGGAAATTTTGTTAAAGAATAGATACAATGTTGTTTCTAAAGAAGTGCATGATGAAGATGTTTCATCTGGTCCAGTAGCAGAAGAGGGAAAAGAAGATACATTTGAGGACACTCTAAATCCTCTAGATATACATGATGTAGAAATTCCTATGGAGACTAAAGCTCCTAAAGTAGTGTCGATTGAAGAAAAAGAGATTTCTAAAGCCTAGGAAGAATCAGTGCCTGAAGAGAAGAAGGATGAAGTGAAGGATATTCCTATGGAAGAAAGAGACACTACTAAGGCAGTGAAGGATTTTTTGGAAGAGCAATAGGAAGAGTTTGATCATGAATTGATTAGAGGTCCTATCAATTTGGCTACTTTGTCTCCCATTGAGAAACTGAAAGTTGCATCAGTTGCACAAGCCAAGGCAAGGGAAGAAATTCTAAAATCACATATTGAAGATAGTGAGTTGTTGAATCTTGCATCCGGTATTCTAGAGAGATCATGCCTTTAGATGTAAAGGATTCATCCAATTCTCCATCCGGTCAGCTAAAGAAGCTTGTTAACTCTGTAAGTACTCATTTTGAGTCACTTGAGAAGTCATCCATGGATAAGGTTCAGAAGGAGTTTGATGCTAAAAGTTTTAGCCAGTTGAAAGGGATGATAGCTAATGAAATATCTCTATTAGCTACTTGTGTGAAGAATATCCAAAGTGATTTTTCTAAAGGTGGTATCATTTATAAGTCATGTCTATCTTTATCTAAGTTCACTGAGGATATTGAAAAGAAAATGAAAGAATGTGAGAAATAGTTAGTTGATATCACTCAAGCAATCGATCCTCTAACTATTTCTATTAGAAAGCAAGAAGGGAAATTCATATCCCTACTTGACAAGATCAAAATTTTGAAGCATGAAGAAGGTAAAATGGTTGAAAGGGTTTGTGAGCTTAGAGGACTAATTGGTCTAAAGATGGAAACAATGTTGAGTGCATTGAAGGAAGCACAAGATGTTATGGCGGTCGGTGATACGAAGAACCTTGAATCAACAAAAATGAAATCTTACTTATTTTGTGGTCACATGACTATCTTGGAGAGTCTCAAGAAAGGTTGGGACATGAGTTTGAACCTATTGAAGAACAATTTTTCAGATCTATTCAAGTTTATGTAAGTTGTAGAAGCCCATTTGTACATATGCAGTTTGTTCATAGCAATTTTGTTTGATATTTGGTATGTGGATTCCTTCCTTTTCCATTGATGTCAAAGGGGGAGAATGGGATAGTGAAAAATGCCTTAATCACCTCAGGGGGGTTGTGTTTTTGGAGTTTTGAAGGTTGGCAGTGTATGTTGGAATATGTGCCTCAATCCTTACTGACATGGAACTCCTGAAGGGCAAAGTCGCTGTGGCAATGTTCATGTCTGGGCGACTAACTGTTCTGAAAGTTCTAAAAAGTTCATGTCGCTATGACAAAGTAGATGTCTTGTCAAATGAAGTCTATCACTGTGACTCTTTGAGTTTGGCATGACCTTTTGGTGATCAATAGAACTTTGGGTGATAGTTGATCTCATCGGTGTAACTCTCGGGTTGCAGGGAGATGTCACGGAAAAAGTCTCATGTCTTACCGACAATGTGTATCCTTGTGGTGACTTCGCGGTAACTGGAAGACTTCACTAAGAAGTCTTAGCGAAAGTCATAAGTCACGCCAATGGGAGAAGTCATATTGTCTTCACAGTAACAAAAGGGTTTCGCTGGGATGTCTTAGCAAATGTCTCAAGTTTTTCCGACTGATGTCTTCAGGCTAGCTTTGGAAGCTCGATGAAACGTCACGGCGAATGACCCAAGTCTTGGCGACAGAATGTTTTTCAGTGGAAGTCTTTGTTTTAGTATGACATCTCACCGAAACCATGGGAGTTTGGCCGATAGGAGAAAGGCTTTGGGGTAACTTAAGATTGTCAGTAGAATGTCTTGGCGAGGTTAGTATGTCTTGTCGATGATGAGATGCTCTCGGTATAGGTCTTGCCATATGGTAGTCATTGGTATGAATGAGGGCTTCAGTATGAAGTCCTGGCAAAGATGATAAGTCTCGCCGACTCATCAAAGGTTTTGGTGTAGCCCAAGGAACTCGACAAAAGGTCTTGGTGAAGAAGTAGTGTCTTGCCGATAGACTGTTTGCTCGATGAGACTGGTGAATTCGCTATGTGTCTCATCGATAAGGGAAATCCTTGCCGATAGAATCATTTTGGTCATCATTGGTTTTACTATAACTTGCTACAGTTGATATAGCATCTTGCTGACTCATGGAAGTTAGAGCGATGCCAATAGAGAAATTTTGTGGCATCAGAGAGACACTGTAAGTGTCTCACCGATATGCCAACAAAGTTGAATTCTCTTGACCAGTCTAACTGTCCTACGTGGAGCATCGTGGGCCAATCACAGGAAGCAATTTTAAAGCATGACAACAGTTGATTTTATGCATCAGTTGAAACGTTGGAAAATCAGCATGCAGGGAAAAATCAAGGCTCGAATGGAAATTTTCTTTGGTTGGCAATGGCGGATAAGAATGCACAGTTGGAAAATCAGAATGAGATTGTTTAAAGTAGATCGATTCTGTTATGAACAAAGAGATGAGTTTATTGAATTGTATGAGAGCTTTTTAGATCAAAGTTTTGAACAGTGAATGTTGTAGCTACTCTGAAACAACAGAGATTTGAATTTCCTAATTGTATGTAATTATTGATTATTGTAATACAAAAAGATTCAGCTTGGTGTGGTGGGTTTTTACCCAAAAGGGTTTCCCATGTAAAATTTGTTGTTTGATTTGTCTATGTGTATTTGTTCTATTTCTGTTATTCCTTCATGTGTGTCTTAATTAGATTTTAATTTGAAAAATTAATAGCCCTGTATTGCATTCTCCCCTGTGGTTTGATGTTAGGAAAGTTGTTTCCGCACCTTTGCTTTCCTTTCAAGTGGTATCAAAGCCTGGCCAGTTGTGTTGTCCTTGTGAGTGGGTTGGGTTTTTTGTGTTAAATCCTTTTCAGTGGGAATCTTGTAGAGGTCTATTAATTTAATTACAGATTAAGATGGAAAGCACATCCAGTAGGATGGAAATAGAGAAATTCAATGGTAGCAATTTTGAGTTGTGGAAACTCAAAATGGAAGATATGCTAGTTGATCGAGATATTTGGACTGTTGTGTCTGGAACAATGCCTCAAGGCATGAAGCAAGAGGATTGGGACCTGTCTGATAGAAAATAAAAAGGGCCGATAAGGCTCTGTTTAGCTGACTCTGTTCTTTTAAATGTGCATAAAGAAAAGACTGCAGCCTCTTTGTGGACAAGACTAGCTGCTATTTATCAAGGCAAGTCCTTGGTGAACAAGTTGTTCTTGAGGAAGAAGTTGTACAACTTGAAGATGCAGGATGGAGTTGGTGTTGCTGATCACTTGAATGCTTTCAACATGTTGATTGCTCAGTTAGCATCTATTGGTGTGAAGATAGAAGAAGAAGTTTGCTGCATTGTACTGTTATGTTCTTTGTCTGATTCGTGGGATCATCTGGTGATGGCCATTGGGAGTACAACATCCTCATTCAAGATGTAAGATGTTGTTGCTTCTCTGTTATCAGAAGAAATGAGAAGGAAATCTTCTAAGATTGTAAAGGAGGCTCTGGCTATCAGAGGAAGACCAAAGGAGAAAGGTAAGAAGAAGGACAAGAAGTCCAGATTGAAATCAGAAGGGAGATCAAAGTCTCCTAGCAAGAAGTCAAAGGTGAAGTGTTGGAACTATGGGAAACCTAGTCATGTCTAAAAGGACTGCAAGGAGGAGAAAAAGAAGAACTCTTCGAGAAATGATTCTTCTCATAGTGATGCAGATGCCTTCATTGTAGCTTTGGCTACACGGGCATCAGATGATGTCTGGCTAATTAATTCTAGAGCATCTTTCCACATGACATCTCATAGAGAATGGTTCACGAAGAATAAAGAAACAATGGTGGAAAGGTGTACTTAGCAAGTGATTCATCTTTGGAAATTTTTGGTTGTGGAAGAGTCAGAATTCAATTCCCTGATGGAAGAGTAAAGGGAATCAATGATGTGATGCACATACCAGGTCTAGCTTGAAACCTACTTTCTGTAAGTAAGCTGAATGATATCAGAGTGCAAGTCACATTCTCTGGAAATGGCTGCAAGATGACTAGAGGCTATATGGTGTTGGCTAGGGGTGTTCGAATTGGTACTCTGTACAAGCTGGATGCACAAGCTATTCAATGTAATATTGTCTCTGTAAAGTCACTTAAGGCTGCTCATGAAGAAAAGAAGGAAAACGTTCCTGATGGTGTAAACTTCCAACAAAGAAGACTATGCTCTAGCATCATAGGCTTGGCCACATTGGTGAGCAAGGTCTAAAAACCTTGAAAAATAAAAACCTGGTAGAAGGTCTTGAAGATTGTAACCTTGAATTTGATTTATGTGAACATTGCATATATGGAAAGTAGCACCATGTTTCATTTTATTCCAATCCTCACAAAACATCTGGTTTACTTGATTATATATATTTTGATGTGTTTGGTCCAGTGAATGTTCCTTCTTTGTCTAAATCAAGATACTACATGTCGTTTATTGATGATTACTCAAGAAGAGCATTTGTATATTTTTTGAAAAGTAAATTAGAAGTGTACAGTCAATTTAAGGAATTTAAAGACCTTGTAGAAAATCAAACTGATAGAAAAATAAAGTGTTTAAGGATTGACAATGGTGGTGAGTTATGTTCAAATGAATTTGAAAGGTACTATAAAGATCATGGGATCAAAAGACATAAGACTATACCTTATACTCCATAGCAAAATGGAGTTGCTGAAAGGTTCAACAGGATGATAATGGAAAGAACACGAAGTATGCTAAGCAGTGCTGGTCTAGAGGAGAAGTTCTAGGCGGAAGTAGTCTCTACAGTATGTTACTTGGTAAATCACTCTCTGAACTCTGCTCTTGTTGAGAAGACGCCTTTGGAATCATGGTCTGGAAAGAAGCCCTCTCTGAGACATATTCGTGTTTTTGGCTGTGAGGCATATGCATATGTGCCATTTGAAAAAAGATCCAAGTTGGAAAACAAAGTTGTAAAGTGTATATTTATAGGCTATAGTGCTGGTATAAAAGGATACAAGCTTTGGAATCCTGAGACTGAGAAGGTTTTGCATAGCAAAAGCATTATCTTTCATGAGTTGAAACCTTCTACTTTGGATATGCAGTCAGAGAAGAAATCAGAAAATGAAAAGGATGCAGTAGCAATTCCTTAGACACCAGATAAAGAGGAATTGAAAATCAAAATGTACCTGATACTGAGGAGAGCTCAAGCAATTCTGAAAGTTCTGAAGATGATGAAGAACCACCTCAGCCTCAGCCAATGAGGAGGTCAACTCGTGAAAGAAAGCAACCTGAAAGGTATGGGTTTTCTTTAATTAGAGTCTACTTGTGCCTATGCTTTAATTTCTAGCACTGATGAACCTAGGACTATAAAAGAGGCATTTAAAATGTCTGATTCAAACTCTTGGTTGGAAGCCATGAATGAAGAAATGGCATCATTAGAAAAGAATGACACCTGGAGTTTGGTTCCATTGCCTAAAGGAAAAAAATTTGTAGGCTGCAAATGGATATTCAAAAAGAAAATAGGTCTAGATGGCAGTATAGAAAAATATAAAGCAAGGTTGGTTGCAAAAGGTTATTCCCAGGTAGAGGGAATTGACTATGGAGAAATATTTTCTCCTGTAGCTAAGCTGACATCCATTAGATTTCTCTTGTCACTTGCATCAGCATATGATTTAGAGATTGAACAAATGGATGTGAAAACAGTGTTTCTACATGGTGATCTTGAAGAAGAAATTTATATGTCCCAGCCAGAGCACTTTGTGGAAAAAGCTAAGGAAAGGCTGGTTTGCAAGTTGAAGAAATCTATGTATGGTTTAAAATAGTCTCCTAGAATGTGGTACCAAAAGTTTGACATGTTTGTCTTGTCTTTGGGATTTGTAAGATCAAAATGTGATCATTGTGTCTATTACAAAGCTGAAAGTGATCAAATTCTTATTATTGCTCTATATGTTGATGATATGTTGTTTATAGGCAATAGTAAGCTAATGATTTCTGATCTTAAGTCTCAGTTGTCTACAAAGTTCGAAATGAAAGATCTTGGCGCAGCAGGGTATATTCTAGGAATGGAAATAACCAGGGACAGAAGGAATAGAAAACTTTGGCTTAGTCAGAGTAAGTATATCATGACTATTCTAGAGAGATTTTGTATGACTGAGTGCAAACATCTAGTTGTTCCAGTTACACAGGGAACGAAGCTATCTGTTGAGGATTGTCCAAAATCTTCTTCTAAGATGGAGGACATGACCAGTGTGCCTTATGCAAGTGCAGTTGGAAATCTCATGTATGCTATGGTCTGTACAAGGCCAGACATTGCCCAAGCAGTGGGAGTTCTTAGTCGGTTTATGGCTAATCCTAGAAGAACACATTGGGATGCTATGAAGAGAGTGTTTAGATATGTGAAGGGCACTTCAGACTATGCTTTGTGTTACCATGGTAACTTGGTTGAATTATAGAAGACTCTCAACATTCAAGGTTGTGTAGATTCTGATTGGGCAAGGGACATTGACAGCAGAAGATCCACCAGTGGATATATTTTCATGATGAATGGTGGTGCAGTGAGTTGGATGAGTAGGCGGCAGGTTGTAGTCACTTAGTCTACTACAGAGGCAGAATACATGGCAGCCACACATGCCTATAAAGAAGCAATCTGGTTAAAACATTTTTGTTCTAACATTGGCTTTAATGTAGAAAAGATTACTATCTACTGTGACAGCTAGAGCGCTATATGTTTGGAAAAGAATCCTACTTTCCATGCCAGGACGAAACATATAGATGTACAGTATCACTTTGTATGAGATATGGTGGAGGATGAGAAGGTCTCTTTGGAGAAATTGGATACTCTAGAGAATGTTGCAGATGCATTGACGAAGCCTGTGAGCACAAACAAGTTTAGTTGGTGTGCCAATTCAATGGGCCTCTTGGCCCATGAATCTCAGTAGTTTGGTTATGCTCTGGAGGTGTCAGTAAGATCTTCGTCAAGTGGGAGCTTGTTGGAATATGTGCCTTAATATTCCTTACTGACATGGAACTCCTGAAGGGCAAAGTTGCTATGACAGTGTTCATGTCTAGGTGACTAACTGTTCTGAAAGTTCTAAAAAGTTCATGTCGTTGTGACAAAGTAGATGTCTTGCCGAATGAAGTCTATCGCTATGACTCTAAGTTCTGCATGACCTTTTGGTGATCGATAGAAAGCCGGGCAATAGTTGATCTCATCGGTGTAACTCTCAGGTCGCGGGGAGATGTCACGATGAAAGTCTCATGTCTTACCGACAGTGTGTATCCTCGTGGTAACTTCGCGGTAACTGAAAGACTTCCCTGAGAAGTCTTAGCGAAAGTCATAAGTCATACCGATGGGAGAAGTCATATTGTCTTCACGGTGACAAAAAGGTTTCACTGGGATGTCTTAGCAAATGTCTCAAGTTTTTCCAACTGATGTCTTCAGGCTAGCTTTGGAAGCTCGATGAAACGTCACAGCGAATGACCCAAGTCTTGGCGACAGAATGTTTTTCAGTGGAAGTCTTTGTTTCGGTATGACGTCTCACCGAAACCATGGGAGTCTAGCTGATAGGAGAAAGGCTTCAGGGTAACTTAAGATTGTCAGCAGAATGTCTTTGCAAGGTTAGTATGTCTTGCCGATGATGAGATGCTCTCGGTATAGGTCTTGCCATATGGTAGTTGTCGGTATGACTGAGGGTTTCAGTATGAAGTCCTGGCAAAGATGATAAGTCTCGCCGACTCACCAAAGGTTTTGGTGTAGCCCAAGGAACTTGACAGAAGGTCTTGGCAAAGACGTAGTGTCTTGTCGATAGACTATTTGCTCGATGAGACTAGTGAATTCGCTATGTTTCTCGCCGATAAGGGAAATCCTTGTCGATAGAATCATTTTGGTCATCGTTGGTTTTGGTATAACCTGCTACAGTCTATATAGCATCTTGCCGACTCGTGGAATCTATAGCGATGCTGATAGAGGAACTTTGTGGCATCGGGGAGACACTATAAGTGTCTCACCGATATGCCAACAAAGTTGAATGCTCTTGACTAGTCTGACCGTCCTACGTGGAGCATCGTGGGCCAATCACAGGAAGCAGTTTTAAAGCATGACGACAGTTGATTTTATGCATTAGTTGAAACATTGGAAAATTGGCATGCAGGGAAAAATCAAGGCTCAAATGGAAATTGTCTTTGGTTGGCAATGGCGAATAAGAATGCACAGTTGGAAAATCAGAATGAGATTGTTTAAAGCAGATCGATTCTGTTATGAAAAAAGAGATGAGTTTATCGAATTGTATAAGAGCTTTTCAAATCAGATTTTTGAATAGTGAATGTTGTAGCTACTGTGAAACAACAGAGAGTTGAATTTCTTGATTGTATGTAATTATTGATTACTATAATACAAAGAGATTCAGCTTGGTGTGGTGGGTTTTTTCCTGAAAGGGTTTCCCACGTAAAATATGTTGTTTGATTTGTCTATGTGTATTTGTTCTATTTCTGTTATTCCTTCATGTGTGTCTTAATTAGATTGTAATTTGAAAAATTAATAGCCCTGTATTGCATTCTCCCCTATGGTTTGACGTTAGGAAATTTGTTTCCGCACCTTTGCTTTCCTTACAGTGTATTCATGTTGGTACTGATCTGACACTTAGTCATTTTTCACTAAGTGTTGCCATCAATGCCAAAGGGGGAGATTTTTGGAAAGAGACACTGCACATGTCATCTGGTGTTGTCATTGATTTCAACCCTAGTCAGTGGTTTGATCCACACATCATCATTTTTTCATATTGGAAGTCAGATTGAATATCAGTAATTAACTGTTAAGCAAGAACAAAGCATCCGACAAAATTGTGTTCATCGATTCACATGCAATTTTATATTATCATTTTGAGTTGTAGATCTTAGGGAAGGTTGTTTGGTATATTATCTCTATTATTCTTGAATCTTAGAGCCCTGTATCGATTCGTGTGCAAGTTAGGAGATTCGGTTGATTAATTTTTTGTTTAATAGTGCATGAAGGCTGACTAAGTGAATATAGTTGTTGTGGATATTTGAGGATTAATTTTTTAAGTTTTTTTGTGTTCGAGCATGTTTATTTGGGTCCTCACTATAATGTCGCTGACTTTGGTTCATGTGCATTGAAATTTAATTATGGATTGAGTCGACAGTTTGTAAATATTTCATATTTTGTTGGAGCTAACATGTAGCGAATAAATCCTTAGTTGCGGATATATATAAGTGATTGATTATATCATTTTGATATATATACAAAGTGTGTTGATGTATGTTGCAAAAATTAGAAGGGTTGTAGAGCGATTATGCACAATTTCACTTGTGCATAAAAGGATTTTGTGATGCGAGTTGAAGCAGAATAGAGCAGAAGAGCAAAATCAGACAGAAGGTCAAGAATTTGATTGATGAGCTTAACCGAAACTATTCTCAGGCATTTGTAGATGCTATTTCATAGTTCACCACTCTAGTTGTCTTTTGACATTGATTGTAAGGCAATAAGCCTTTCATTTTTTGAGCAGTGAGCTCTAGGCAGTGCGGCCGAATGCAAGTGCATTCCCATTTTTGTAAACATCTTTTTTAGTATACTTAGATCATATTGTGGATTGACCTCCACCATGGTTTTTCCCCTAACAGGGTTTCCACATAAAAAATCATTATGTTATGGTGTTGTGATTGTTTTCTTTATGTTCATACATATTGCTTTTGGTTGAATGTTATCAGTACCTTAGAGATCAGATTAATAAGATTAAAAATTGTAGAACACTGATTCACCCCCCACTCTTAGTTTTCCTTGATTCCAACACCAATGTAATAGTCAAAAATCTATTCAAAACACCCTCCATACATACCTCACAAAGCAAGTATTCACCAAGGTTATATTACAAGAACATCCAACAATGCCCCATTCCTTTCTCTCTAAATTGTTCTGATAGATATCATCGAGAGCTCCTTGGTATGAGTGCAATGAGATAAATCAAAAGAAAAGATCAAGTAAACAAACAATTCAATGTTCCTCATACCTATAGCAGAAGGGATGTGTTTTGAGGATAAGAATCCAAAGTGATTGCAAAAAATAATGCCCATTGTAGGAAGGATGCATCCTAGGACATGTTAGTGGATGATGGCAAGTTGATAGGTTGTTTGAAAGGTTGTTGATATAAGGTTGATTGACATGTTTGCTAAAAATATCAAGAGTTTGATTTTGTGTTTAAAAGTTTGTTGTTTCGATTTTAATTTTACGTTTGAAGTTTCCTTTTGTTGATTGTTGTGGTTGTTTCTATTTGTTTTTCCAAAGGGTGGAGATGACGATTGATTTATTATGGATGACTAATTATCATGGGTGAAGTGAAACAAGACGAATGGATTTTTTCAAATATTTTGATGTTTTTGATTTTTTTCAAATGCTATGAGGCTATTTTTTTAGGTTTTTAGGTTATTTAAATGTTTTTATGTTTTTGTGTCTTGGAGGCTGATCAAAGATTAGCCTTGCCTACATTTAAGCTCAAAGATGACATAGTTTAGACAACCATGTTTTTGACGGTTTCTAACCTTTTGACCTATTTTTGGATTTTGATATGATTTGGATGTTTTCTGGTTTTCTAATTTTATGAATGTTTTAGATTTTTCAATTTTCTGAATGTTTTTGGATTTTTCTAATTTTCTGAATGTTTTGGATTTTTTGATTTTGACGATTTGGATATGGATATGTGTGATGATATTAGTGCTATTTTTTGGGATTTTGTTGAAAATCAAGCTAAGGTTGATTGATCAGATCAATGGATTGATTATGATAACATTGTTGAGGATACACAACAATGCAAGGATAGTGTTTAAGCAACATGAGGATTGGGATGGATATCCTGAGATGATGATGGATTGATTGGATTTGATTGATCAGAATTTTGAAGCTTGATTTTGGAACAAAATTGTTTTGAATGATTTGATATGACATTGAAGTACCAATTAGATGCAATTGATGTTGATCATTTGGATTGATGTTCAATGAAATATAATGCTTGATAAGGAACATCTTCTTGTCAAAATATGCCATGGGCTAGTGATTTCAATTTTGGATCACAAATTCTTTGACCAATTTGATTTTACATTTGCCAATGTTCGGATCACCACATAAGTTGGAAGATAAAGATCAAGATTTATTCCTAAAGCAAGATGTAAATATATTCCCCCAATGTCTAGCAATGTATGGAATGCCATGGGTGGATGCTTGGATAGGTTTATGGATGGAGGGATATGGATTATCTTGTGATAAGGTAAGGTGTTCGAACAAAGGAATGCTTCATTAGATAATGCCTCATGGCTAAGATAACGTTGGGTAGGATAGAACCAATGAAAATGACCCATGTCAAGATGTTTACCATAAGCAAGTGTAAAGTGTGCACCAAACTTTATCAAGATCAAGATCATTTGGATGATGGATGTAGATGGATGAAAAATGGATTGGATAAATGGTTTATGGATGAATGGATCTATTATGGATAATATGGATGGAATGTTGGATTTATTATGGATAGGATGAGATGCTTCCACCTAAACTAGCACATGTAGATGCTCAATTCCACACATGATGCCTATTTTCTAGGTTTGCATCATGGTACCTATCTGAAGCATTACCCATGTTGTTTTCACTAGAGGATGGTTTTTATCTTTACTATTTTCATGATCTTTTGATTTTTTTGATTTTTTTGTTTTTTCTAAAATATTTTAAGCTCATGTTGAACCACCGGTGGTGTCGATGTAGATGCTTCGGTCATAATGTGCCATCAATATCCTACTTGAAGAAATTGCATTGCCAAGATATGTGCACTTGAATACAACTTTTGAGATTCCCAATCTACTTTGTTGATATCATAGTTAACTTTGTCTTTGTGCTCACATCGTGATAGGATGCCCTCTAAATCCTTATGATGAAGGGTGGCTGCCAATACATGGTCAATTTGAGAATTGGATATCATGCATGGAGGCGTGGATGGGGTGTGTTTAGGAATGAAAGATGGATTGGTTGATAGTTTGGAACCTTTGACTCTCTAAACTTGGGAAGATGAGCAATGATGGGTGTCTATGAAAGTGTGTGTGGAATTAGGACCAACTGCTTGATATACTTTGTACGCTGCTTGAGAAGTCTGCTTTTTCCTTTGTGGACATATTTGATGGATACTTTTTCCTTTTTTATTTTTCCCCATAGTTTCTTTGATTGATGGAGCTTGATAGGGATAATCTTTGTTTGTATTCTTTGGTATCCACGTGTATTTGATTTGTCCACTATGTTTCTCAGCTTCTTTTGCTTTGATAACATTCTTTCCTGCTTTGATTCAAATATTTCTTTTGATGTTGGTCCCAATTCATGGATGGGATGATGGGTGGATGAAGATTCATGATGTGGCTGGTTGTAGTATTGTCATTGGTTTCACTATAAGGACTCTTTGTGCTCCCTATGTTGATTCTTGCACTAGATAATGTTGCCCCTAGTATTATAGAGGTATCACTGATATGTTTAGCTCCCTTAATTTTCAAATAACCAATACCTTGATGCTTAGGATTACCAATAATCTCCACTAGTTCTAGGATACCTTGTTCGTGTAGGCATAATCCTCTGCCTTGATAATTCATTTGTTGAAAAAATTTATTTGTAATAGGATATGATTTACCTTGGAAACAAAGTGCTACTCCTTCTCTGCTCTATTGTGGATCTTCAAAGGTGATAGTTTCTTCATTGATAAGATAGATTTCCCTAAAAAAGGTAAGTGATCCAATTTTATAAGTCATAGGATCCTCCATAAGTGGGATAACTTCTTGATTCATATCTTTGGCTTGATCTTGTGAAATATCTAATTTTAATGATTCTTTAAGAGGTGTTGATGATTCATTATCCACATAGAAGTCTCCCTCATGGTTCATTTTTTATATGCCTTCATAGGATGTTTTTGATTCACAAGTTCTATAGAAGCCTTCATGACCCATTTCTAATATGTCTCTAAATTTTTCCATATCTTGATCATGTTTACAAACGTTGAGAGTAGGAGACTCTTGTCCCTTGGTAATGATATATGTAATCTATGGAAAAATCAGATTGTTAGATTGTTAACACAATAACACTAAAATCCATTGAAATAGCGAAGTACAAAGGAAAATGATGAAAACAAAAGGAATGATATTACCAAGAATCTTCATCTTCCATGATTGACCTTCGTTACACCTCCTAGCTTGCAGTAAATGAAGATGCCCTCAGATTTATATGAGCAACTATGACGAATGACAAGACTAAAGCAAGTTTTGAAGGATTTACTCAAAATCTAAATGCCTATGACTATTGCCAATGTCTATGATTGATAATGTCTATGCCTAAAACAAATACCAATATTAATCAAATGCCTATAAAAATTAGTAATACAATTACCTATGACAAAATATGTGAAAGTAAATGAATGCCTATAGTAATTACGCGAAATGTCAGCATGTGTCTGTATTCAAAAAATGAGAAGAAGATGGCATTTTATAGAAAAGGCCATTTTGAATGGACGGAAGAGATAAATTGATGAAATGAACGATCCAGATTAAACCTAAGAATCCCTAACTAGGGTTAGGGCAAAATCCTTAATCGAACGGTCAGAATAAAATCAGATCGACGGCAGAGAATAAATGAGACAAATTAATTAGAAAATAAAGATTTTTGAAAAAATCAAGAAGATAAGATTGCCTAATTTGCAAGATTCGAAAAATCAAGAGATAAGATTTGGACTGAAGATAAGATTTGGAAAATCAAGAATCTGCCCGATTACTTGATTTTTGGAAGATTAATTACTAATTTGAATTAAAATAATTCAAATTATGGATTTTGAGAGATAATAAATAATCTTATT
This sequence comes from Sequoia sempervirens, assembly GCA_007258455.2. NCBI lineage: Eukaryota > Viridiplantae > Streptophyta > Pinopsida > Cupressales > Cupressaceae > Sequoia > Sequoia sempervirens. The sequence continues at coordinate 443,777,089 of VDFB02193867.1, forward strand.
AGATTATTTATCAAAAAGGACTAACAGTTAAGATTGACATGACATTTTAAATAATTTAATTTATTTAAAATGAGAAGAATATTAATTAGCAATTAAATAATTAAATTTAATTATTTAATTTAGTAGATAAGACTTAAATAATTAAATAAAGTAATCCATTTATTTAATTAAGACAGTTAGTGATGTATTAAATAAATAAATAAATTTATTTATTTAATAATCAAGAAGAAATAAATGACAAAGGGGAATTAAATAAATTAAGAAATTTATTTAATCAAAGAAAGACTTTAGACAATTAATGACGTATTTAATAAATAAATAAAATTTATTTATTTAATAATCATGAAGAATAAATGACATGAATTAATTAAATAATTATGAATTATTTAATTAATAGTCGAATGTGGACCAAAGACATAATTAAATGTCATAATTATGCTAGGATGAAAGTGGTAAAAATGAAGCTTGCAAGCCTAGGTCATTTTTAGGTGTCTACAATATCAAGATTATGAGACTCTTGTTTTGAATGAAGATCATCTACATGTCCATTAGGAGTAAGCATCTCATGGGTAGATGGAGGAATATGTGATATATGGATATGATCATCATTTGCGACATCTTGTATAGATTGGAAAGTTTCCATTAGATCATTGTAGTATCTTGGAGATACGAATTCTTGATCTTGAATGATTTCATAATTGCTTTTGACATGCTTAAGTTCTTGACATGGGTCCATTTCAAAGGATGAATTTCTTACAAAGGGTTCTTGGATATAGTCATTAGGCATGAGAAGTGGCTCAATATCCTCTTGATCTTTGAGTGGACTTTGATCAAATGTTGAGTTGAGGATCCCTTTAGTATCTATAACCATGATGTCAAAGGATGTCAATATGTCTTGGAAAGGACCATTGCTAGACTTTAGTGAAATATGTTGATCATGCTTTAGAATAAATTCTTGAGATATGTCCTCTAACTTACTATGTGATGTAGAGGTATTGTGAAAATGATCATTGGTGGAAGGATCGTTGATTATAGGATCAAATAATGTTAACACTCCTTGAAATAGATCATTGTCAGATATTGTTGAGGGGTTTTTATTATGATCAAAAATTTACTCTTGATGTATGTTGAGTTGATCTTCGGATTAGGTAGAAACACCTTCAAGGTGCTCATTGATGGATAGATCTTGATCATTGTTTTCAATAATTATGGTGGGGAGATTGTTAATGTTATCACTAGTCATTGAATATTCATCATTGTCCTTAACAGTTATTATTTTTTGATCAATAAGGTCTTGGATGAGATTTTTGAGTTGAATACAATTTGATGTTGTGTGTCCCTTTATTTTGTGAAAATCACAAAGGTGATTCTTGTTATACCATGGTGGTTTAACTCGAGGCTCTTGATAATTTTCATAAATGGAGATTTTGATGAAATTTTCTTGTACCAACTATTGCACGACTGATTCGATTAGTTCCCCAAGTGGTGTGTATTTTTGTTTGTTACCTTATGGGATTTGTACTTTAAATTGACCTTGTGGTGATTGATTTTGGAGATGTGGTGATTGATCTTTGAAATGTGGAGGTTGAGTTTGTTGTTGATGTTATAGATCTTGATATCCAACTTCTTGACATTGGAGATATTGTTCTTGATGTGGTTGTGGAAACAATTCAATTCCTTGATGACACGGTTTAACCAATGGAAGAGTGTATTGATTTTGGGTGGAGATGTCTCTTGGCACAATGAATCAACTATTTTGGTAAGTGTAGCAATTTGATTTTGCAAAATTTGATCTTGATTTTGATCTTGACACCCTTGATTTGGAATGTACACTTGTGGTGTCTGTATGGGATCACGGACAAACTAATTTTGGACAATGTTATGATTTGGGTTGATGTTTATATTTGGCATTATATGTTCAAATTGAACATTTTTTTGGTTTGGAAACATATTTCCTTGATTTAGGTAACTTTGATTTTGCATGGTGTTACCTTGACTTGGATCAATACATGGAGTCGTTAACATATTGTTTGTACTTTGAACAACATTTGTATGATTTTCAAACATATATATCCCAAATTTTACGAAGTGTGGATTTGAAATTTTCATGTTTGGTAAACTTGTACGTGGTATATTCCCATTTGGAATGTATGGATTTTTTGGGATAATGTTGTTTTGTTGAAGACTCATGCATTGATTGTTTGGTTGATAGATTTATAGGTTTGGACTTTGATTTACATCTACCATAGGGAAAGGTTTTCCAAAATTTACATTGGGCATACTCACATTTGTTGTACCATTGAGGTTTTTAGGAGATAATAATCCCATGTATGGATTGTATAAATGTGAGTTTTGATAATCAATCGGTTTTGTAAGGCTTTGATAGTTTGGTTGACTTAGATCACTCATGATGTATGGATCAAGTTTATATTCCATGTTCTTGTTTTTTGACCTTGTTGACCTCTAAGGAATTTAGGATGAATGATGAGATGAAAGATGAAAGGGGTGAATGATATGGGTGTTGAACTTTTAGGAGCTTTGGATCAATGCTAGAGTTTAGGATTTGATTTTGATTGGTTTGATTGGATAACGAACTTGTAGATCCCAAGATGATGGATGTTATCTTAGGATGAACTCGTTCAAAAGGGCGATAATTTAACTAAGTGTGTGAGGAAGGATTCATCCACACACACCTAACTAAATAGATTATTTTGATTTGGTTTAAGGATGTACCCAAGTCTAGATAATGATGTTTCCAAAGCTCTAAAGTTGTTTGTGGGATGGAGATGATAAATTTTTGGGATGAATGAAGTGTTTGATTTTGATCCTAAATGAACCTAAGAAGGACCTTGTTTTCAAGACCAAGATAGTGAAGAACATGCTTTTCCCTAAGAGTAGTTCAAATGAAAGGACCAATGTTTGCATGGAAAACCATAAGACAAAAGATAACAAGCACATGTGTGGGGTTCAATTGATTTAATCTTGGTTAATGAATTGCTTTTACCACATCCACACTTCTTGCTTAGCTTTTCAAACTAAATGTCTATGTCTCAACTCCTTTTCATCCCACAAAGTCCATTATGTGGAAATCAAGAGAATCAAAGCAATAGTTCCCTAGTGTTGACTTTAGTGAGAGAAAATTGAGATATAAATCCAAATACTTAGAAGCCTCTAAGGATGAAATCCCTAGGGACAAGCAGTAGCACTTGGATTTTTCAAAGGTATTTACTCCCTCTAAAGGTTTGAAATTTGATGTCCTTGTTGAATGTTTTTTTTCAATATTTTGGATCCAAGCAATGTGTTTAACTAACTCAAAGATTGCACAATCCTAGGATGGAAAAGAAAATATTTGTTGAATTCCCACTTGCATAAATCCAACTATGCTTATTCAAAGCAGATGACTAGAAGCTTGACCACACTGGCTCCCCTCCACAACACTCACTTCTATGAGTCAGCCAAGCTTTAGTTCTCATGAATCTCCCATGACAAACTTTTCATCTCTACAAAGAATCCCAAATATGTGGGACGGCTCTAAAGGTCCAACCTCCTAACACCAAAAAATTTTGGGATTTTGGATTCCAAACAAAGATTCATAGTAAGGGAATCTAGTTTAGGGGGTGAAATGATAAAATCCTTATGATATATCTCCCAACCCTTAGAAAAAGGGCTTTATGCATCATAAAGACACTAGGGGAGAGTTATCATGTACCGCTTCCCATTGTTTATGATTTTCATCGTAACCACAAATTTATATAGTGATTTGGAAGAGCTTGGCTTATGCTCATTACCGCTTGGGTTGTTCCCTTGGGGTGAGTACTTTTTCCCACCAAGGAAGACCCTATAAAGGTGAACAATAGCAAGTAATCACATTCGTAGTTTGATCAATCTTTGTTTGCATGAATAAAGAGAGAACACACGCAATGCCTTTTCTGACACTAGAAAGCTTTTGTTCAATTTTAAAAACCCAATTTTGAAATGTGGAGAAAATATTTTAGACAACCTAATATCACCAAAATGCTTTTGATTCTTAAGATCACTGTGAAGCACAAGAGAAGTGCATACGCATTTGGATGATATTAGTTTGTAAAGAAGACTACAAAACAAGATAGAAACAAGTTCATTTTAAATCCTTGAAGACAATAGTGAGTTCTTTTTAAAGCACCAAACTTGAGTGTGGATTTGATTATTCAATTTTAACCAAATCCAAAAACTAGTGAGTTTTGACTGTTCTTTTTAACCAACTTTGACAAAGCTTGTGTAGATGGTTAGTTTTATGCCCAAAATAATTATAGTTGGTCCTAAAGCATAAAAGGAAAATATATGATAGGTTATTTTCCCATGAGTGTTTAAAAACACTATTACAATGAGTATCAAATGCTTTTTCTTTCACTTTCATGCTCCATGATCATTTAAAACCTGCAATCCAAGCTCCAAATTTTAGATGAAATCAAACAAGAAGATATGAGGGTTAGATAAATGATTAAGCATAGAAACCCTAAAACTTAGACCAAGTTTCATTGTGATTCAACATTAGGTGAAAATTTGAAAATTTTAACTCTATCAAAGTTAAGAAACACCTACACCATTACATAGCTTATGAAATTCTACCCCATTTCCAAAAAAAAGCTTCAAAAAAGACCTCCATATGACCAAGATATGGCCATTTTAAGATTGACTATAAAAGCAAAAAAAAACAAAGAGCATATGCGCTAAAACAGAGAGCATATGTGCTAAAATATCATGTATGTGCACTAAAACAGGAGGTAAATGCACTGGTTTGGGTTGTCGATTAGCTATAATAGGGCCTTGATACGCCAACAGTCACCACCAACGCGCTAAAATAGATAGTGGATGTGCTACATCGGAATTCACGAATGGACCTGTTGATGAAACTTGCAAGAAAAATATAAAAAATAGGGCTAGGCCCCGCGGTGGGCACCAAAATGTGAACGCTTCAGCCTAGACCTGTTCAAACATGGACAAACAAACAAACATTAGTCCTCAAACAAGTTTAAACCAAACATTCCCTATGTAATTCATTCAAGCATAAGAACAAGAAAACAACATAAAATATCAAATAAAAGCTAATGAAATCACATTCAAATGCTCAAACCAGCATCCCATAGGGGAATTGGTGCTTCTTTGATGTGGAAAGAATCCCTTTCCCAATTCCTTGATAAGCTTGATGATGATTGATTGATTCTTGATGAAAAATGCCAATAGCCTAGCTATGGATGATGAATTCTATGATCAACTGGATGAAAATGTGAATGAACTTGCATAAACTTGTGGATAATAACCTTGCTTGAAGTTTTTTATGATTGTGGATCCCAAGTCAATAGAGAAGGCCTCTATTTATAATGGAGAAGGTTTGAAGAATGAAGAATAGGATGAATGTGGGATTAAAGAGGGGACCAATGGTATTGTGCCACTTGTCAACATGCTAATGAAGGAGAGTGGATCACATTTTGAACAATGTGCATGTTAAATGCATGTAGGTGGATTTTGAATTTGAAGAAGTGACTTGTGCAAGATGGGATGTAAGAGGAATTAATGCCAAGTTGGCTCAAGGAGAGGACATGTAAGAGCTTTTAATGCCAAGTTGGACGACAAAAGTACTTTTGGGAGGGAGAATTCAAATAGGTGGAATATTCCAAGGATATGCCATATTTGAATGAAAATAAGAGGAATTAATAAATCAAATAAATTGATTTACATGTGCAACTTGCAAAAGCTAGAGGAATGGAGGATTTAGGAGTTAACTAATTTGTGATTAATTATATTAGATGGAATTAGTTGATTTGATATTTGATTTATATATTTAGATTTATTTAAATCAAATGAGAGGATAGTTGGGAGATTCGTAATTTAATTAAATAAATTTGATTTATTCAATTAAATGAAGAACATTAAATAAAGTTGATTTCTTTAATCAAATGAAGAACATTAGGATTTAATTAAATAAACTTAATTTATTTAATCAAATGAAGAACATTAGGATTTAATTAAATAAACTTAATTTATTTAATCAAATGAAGAACATTAGGATTTAATTAAATAAACTTAATTTATTTAATCAAATGAAGAACATTAGGATTTAATTAAATAAATTTGATTTATTTAATTAAAGGGACAATATGATGAAATAACCTAATAACGTGTATTATCTAATTTTTAGGAGGAATTAATTAAATAAAGATTATTCAATTAATTGCTTAGTGTGGACATGATAAAGGAAGAATATGTGTTAGTTAATCAAGATTGAATGCATGATATCAATCAAGATAATTTTAGCATCTACATTTTGCCCCTCTTTGAAGCAATGTGTGTTGCGTTGGTTCAAATAATAACCTTGTTGAGATCAAAATTCAAAAAAAAATTGATTTTTTTCGATGCCCCATTGTTGCCCCAGTGGAAAGTATGTTGGTACACTACCCCCCTTAAGAGATCAAGTGGAAATGTTAATTTTTCGATCGAGATCGCGATAAAATGTGAGAGGAGTGGTTCTACTTATCAGAGGAAAAAATATAATTCTTTAGAAAGATCAGATATTTGACATAGACAATTTTGATGATGTATAGATAGTTATCAGCCATGGGTAGCCTCATGTATATTTTGAGATATCACACAAATTTGGATAGAAATGTTAGTAAAGATAGAAGAATAAGATGGATGGATTAACCCTTGATTCCTAGAAGATGCAGGAGTCCAACAAGTCTATGAAGCATTAATACTTTATTAGATTAATGATGAGTGATGATGATTTGCTTATCATGGATTGGGACATGAAAGGGACAACTTTCCTTATGTTTTATATAACACATAGATACAATGCATCAAGGTATAGATAACTAGGATGGAAGGGTATCTAGTGTGATGGAATTTGACTCGACAAACAGATAGGAGTATTCTTGTTCACACTTGACATACGAAAACCTCACTAGGATGTACTTCAGATATTTCAAACATCTTGGACCAAAATACGGAAAGGCATAACCTTCCAATGTAATAGTCAACAAGCTATTCAAAACACCCTCCATACATACCTAACAAAGCAAGTATTCGACAAGGTTATATTACAAGAAAATCTAACAAGCATAGCAAACAAAACATAATGATCAATGCCCCATTCCTTTCTCTCTAAATAATTTTGATAGATATCATCAAGAGGTCCTTGGAACAAGTGCAATAAGATAAATCAAAAGAAAAGATCAAGTAAACAAACAAGTCAATGTTCCTCATACCTATAGCCAAAGGGATGTGTTTTGAGGATAAGAATCCAAAGTGATTGAAAAAGATAATGCCCATTGTAGGAATGATGCATCCTAGGACATGTTAGTGGATGGTGACAAGTCGATAGGTTGTTTGAAAGGCTATTGATATAAGGTCAATTGACACGTTTGCTAAAAAGATTAGGAGTTTGATTTTATGTTTAAAAGTTTGTTGTTTCAATTTTGATTTTACCTTTCAAGTTTTATTTTGTTGATTGTTGTGGTTTTTTCTGTTTGTTTTTCCAAAGGGTGGAGATGACGATTGATTTATTATGGATGATTGATTATCACGGGTGAAGCGAAACAAAACAGATGGATTTTTTTCAAATATTTGGATGTTTTTTATGTTTTTGAAATGTTATGAGGATTTTTTTTGGGTGTTTGGGTTATTTAAATGTTTTTTTTGTTTTTGTGTCTCGGGGGCTAATAAAAGATTAGCCTTTCCTACATTTAAGCTCAGAGACAACGTAGTTCAGATAACCATGTTTTTTGACATTTTTTGACCTGTTGACTTGTTTTTGGATTTTGGTATTGTTGATCATCAAAGCTTGCGCCTCTCCGATAGTCTTATGGGAAATTCAGCGAGTGGGGAACAAATTGTGTCTCACTAAATACCTCTGGGTTTTTTATAGAAATTTCGCTCTTCTTTTGGGGTTTTGAGATAAGGAAGAAAAAATAAATATAAATATAAAACATAAAAGGCAATGTGCCAAAGCTTTTAGAACATTTCAAACCCAAATTATTCCTATAATTGATATAAAGGACACAGAACACCACAACCCGTCATTGTTGGAAACAAAACGAACAGCAAAGGCTAACTTCAAGCATAGTGCAAACTTTCAAATCTTTCCGCAGGCAGTGTTCATTAAGGTTTGATCAAACATAAAGATTTCTTAAAGTAAAAGAACAATATTTCAGAAATTATAAGAACTTTGTCTCCTAATACAACATAGCAGAGAAAAGTAACGAATTCAAGGAAAATAGAAAATTCCAATGACATAGTCTGATTTCTCCCAAAATTGTTATTCCACAGCACAAGCATAAAGCATATAAATCCACTATTTAAACTACCAAAATATAGCTTGCAAGACACATTGTTTCATTCAAAACGATCATATAAATAAAGAAAGCTTGAAAAAGGCCATACATGCACAGTCTCAATAAATTCCCCTTAATAGTCTATGCTTTAATTAAAACTCAACTTTGACACAAAGGTCAGATGCCAATCCGACAATAGTTTAAACCTTAATAGAAATAATTTGGCAAAATAAAGTAGTCCTATAACTTGCTTCTGAAAATAGTTCTTAAAACTTTAAGGAAAACTAAAAAAGAAAACAATTCTTTTCACTAAGAAAACAATTCCTCTTGGAAAAATCCTTTTTTCTTTTGGTGCCGTTGCCTTTCTTATATAGCTATTAGGTTAAAAACATTGGCTCAACCTAGAAGTAAATGCTATCAAATGTTGACACCTGATAGCTCGCAATCTGATTTGTAAGCCCTTGGTTAGGCCGTAAAAGATCTTTGCATTAACTTTTTAGCTACTGCATTAATGTCTTTTAGATATTTTAAAGATAGAGAGCAATACTCAATCAAATCTTAAAAATAATATTTCAGCAATTACTTCTTACCGACTAATCACATCATCTTGAAACACTGACTGGAAGCTTCTGTCTCGAGAAATAAGCAAAGAGAAACTAGCAAGTTTCATCAATCTTTAAAGATATTTCTTTAAAAGATATAGTCCTCCTTTGGTAGAGAGATGACACATCACTCGGTCAGAAACTTATGCTTTCTGAAGAATGTTTTTGCAACAAATCTTCGTTGTCCTAACAAAAAGAAAAATGATAAAGGAAATTCATGCAGCCACCCCATGGCGCATTGCTAACTCTATGGAAATTCCTGAAGTTTGAAGGAGGAATGCTACACCTTCCATTCTTCCTCAATGGGTAAGGACATACTACAGATGAGCCTGTAGGCTTGATCAAGCTGGAAAACTTCTTTGAAAGACATGACCCTCCCATCTGGAAGTAATTAGTCCAAGGTAATGATAAAGGTGAGAGACAGAAAATCTGATGCTCAACCTCATCAGTCATGCACACTATACTCAAACTCGGAAGCTTAGTAGCAGTCTGGTCTTTATATTTGATAGCCTCTGTAACTTTCTCCACAGTCTGCACATTTCCTTCTGGGGAAAACAGGGGAGGTAATTCATAGTTGATCAAAACATTAAAGTCCTTTTTAATCTCTTCAACTCTCCTTTCCAACACTATCTGGCGATCTTTACACTTCTTAGCAATCTTCTAGGAGTTGATGATTTCACTGGCTTTGACATAGGTGGTACTTTGGTCAATAATTCCAGCATCCTTTAAAACTTCTTCGGAGGCCACACAAAGTCTAAAAATAAAACTTTGTGACTCCACCACTCCAGAGTCACATTTCTGCAAAACATGATCAACCGTTGAGCCAATTTTCTCATTTATTTCCTAGAAATCCTTCAAAAATTGAAAAACAAGCCTAAGAACTAGAACTACAATTGCAATCCACTCCCAATGTGAAGATACTAGTCTTTTCAACAATGAGAGAGACCCGATCTCTCCAGCGGCAGCCAACTTTTGATTGAGCTGAGTCTCCTTAGTCTTTGTATTTTCCTTTATTTGACCCTTTTCCTTGAGAGTGTCCACTAGTTTGAAGCTTACTCTTTGTCTCTCTAAATCATGGGTTTGTAATGTGGACACAACTTCTTGTTTTTCTAGCTTCAATTTTTCTATGTCCGCCTGTGTCTTTTGAATAGCATAAAAAAATTGAGATCGTACATTACCTAGCTCATTCTGTAAATTTTCTTGAGTACTTTTGTACCCTCTATTGGTCTAATGTTGGATGGAGAGATCAGCTTTTATCCTTTCAATTTTGGCATGCATCTGAACCTACTGGCTTTGCACTTCTCCAAGCAATCTTGAGTCTTCCCCTTGCTTACTTTGAACCTACATTATGCGAGCCAACTCAACATCCTTAGCTTTAAGCTCAGTTTGAAGTCCTCCATTGTTTCCCTTACATTCACCAACTCCATCTCATGCTTTTTTAACTTTCTACCCATCTTTTCATAGTCTGAGTATACCACCTACTGGGTGGTCTTAGCTAAGACCACCTTGTTGCGTGGACATGTTGCGGTTAGATCTAGGCCTATTGTCCAGCTGTCATAATCCTCAGTTGCATATGCCCTTCAGGCTTAGCCATGAGTGGAGTCATGGTACTGATCAAAAGAGAATTTTTCTCCTCATTGTAACAATCCTCGATCTTCTTAGCAGTTAGTAACTCAACATATTTCATAAGCCACCTCTGTTTAGCATTTCGTCAGGCCATCTTTGTTGCATTGAAATGATCTTGGAGAGTTTGAGGAACATCAATGTTTTGTACTGCAATAGGGGCACCAAGAGGGAAACTAAAAAAGGTAACATAAGGGGATACTTTAGATGTATGGGTATGGAGAGAGGTGAAAGGGAGTGCTATCATGGAAAAGGGCAGTACACCCAACTGAGACTAAGTAGGGGATTTGCTGATAGAGGTAACAAAGACATTGGCAGGTGGAAAGGTGTTTTTTTGGAAGTTGTCAAATTAGGAGTGGGCATTAATACTGATGCTTCAGCTCTTTCAAAAGGGGCCCTTGATAGGGAGAATAAAGAGTCGGCAAGGGCTGAAATAGATGTTGCTCATTCGAAGTGCGGGGTAATTTTAGGAATTTCACTCTGAACAAGGAAAGGTGCATTTAGGATTATTAAATCAGGGTTTGTGGATGGAGAATTCCTTCCCAAAGGAGGAGGAGAGGGGGTAATCAAAGATGTAGAAATGGGAAGAGAAGGAGGAGTAAAACTTACCTAAACCATGGTGGTCTGTACATCTTGGAAAGCAGACTCCACTTCTTCTCCTCGGGCCAGCATTTCGGATATGTCTAGCCCTTCAAGCTGCCTTCTTTTCTCCTGACCAGAGTTGACATGCTTTGTTCTTCTAACCACCGATCCCTCTGAAAATTGACCCTCAATGATTGCAACGGATGACGCTCTTGTGGACCGTCGAGGTTTCTTTCCTTTACTCCAGGCACTAGAGGCAGACAAAGCCCACGAATCCTTTTGCCTCAAATCTTTTCAACTACCAAATTCTCAAGGTTGGTGGTTTTGTCACGCAACTTGTTATGCATTGATTTCATGGTTGGTTTCTAGATTACTGTTGTTGGAGCTGGCCTCTTTATCATAGAAATACTCAAATTCTTCATCTTGTGGGAACTATCCGACAAGAAGGTTGGGACAACGCAACTCTTGGTGGAACCTCTAGAAATATGCCTTCTTCCTTTTCGACCATCCCCTCTTCTTTAGCTATGTGTTGATGGATTTATTTATTGGGAGGTTCCTATCATACTAGACCTTTGGCATATAGAAACTCAGTCGTTCTGGTTGCTTGAAAGGAATATGTTTCAAGTCAATATATACTTGCTCACTTTCCTGAGTCACGTTCTTCCTCCTTTTGAAGTATTCCCTCTCCTCATGCTTCATGCTATAAATTCCCCTTGCATTATAGTCCCACTTATCACAAATAATGACTAGGCCCAAAGTCACCAATAGATTCTTGAGTTCCTCTTCATAAAATCCTTTGTAAGTGATACCTAAATGTTAGCAATATTGAGAGGAAGTGAATATAACCTCGTCTTGTTTCTCCTCACATCGTAGATTTTTTCAACAACGGTCAACTATAGGCATGCTTCCAGTGTGAAAACTCTTTATGTTACAAACCTAGGGAGTCAAAAAGACTCATTGGGAAAACCATGAAATCTAATAAATGTGAAATCTGCACCCAAGAAGTAGTCTATTGGGTTTTGCAAGATCCTTATCCATTGTAAAACCTTAAGAGATAAACACCTCATAGGATGGAGTAACAATTCTTGGAGTATAGGCCTCAAAAATTAATCTACAAACCCATAATAATCCCCTATTTTAGAAAGCAGATGGGTCCATACAAAAACTGGCTAAAGATAATTCCTTTCGTCCAGCCTAGACACTAGCACATTTTTCCCAAAATATTCAAAATTTTGATGCAAAATCAAATGGTACAAGAAGGAAGGGTACTTGAACTTAGAATCAATCCAATAATTTTTTAGTTGGTCCAACATGTTCCCAGCTATCACCTCGAAAATATCATAATGCCTCTAGATCTTTTCTCTCTTTAGCTCAAAAACCAGGCCGAACTGAAAAGGAAGAACCTGGGCATCGTTGTCAAGACCAAATACCCAAGCTAGCATCAAAAATATTGCTTGAGTGTCCCTCTTGAAAATATCATTTGATAGAGGAAAAGGAACATGGCCCCTATCCATTCATTCCCTTGTTTCTTCTTCATAAAAGTTTGTTCTTCTAGCCTTTTCTTCCCCAAAAAGATCCATCCTTTCTTCATTGAATAGCTTTGAATCTTAGGTTGTAGGGATACATAGCATATCCTGTATGGCTTGAGCAGAAATGGTAACCCTAATCCTACTGCTTTGGATAACCCTTGTTACCTCATCAAGCTTCATGGCACATGCATCAACCAATTCAGGGCATGGATGTACAGTGGGCAACATGAATTGCAGCAAGCCGCAATCCCATAACCAAAGCACAAAGCTCTCTGGTGTCCCATACTTTTCCTTCCTTTGAAATGCACCTTCCATGAGGTTTTTAGGGTTGACCGATAGCTTGGGATCAAAAACATTATCAGTGATATCTTGTACTGCTTCTCTTTTCACAGGCTTATCCACAAGTAGCTTCTTGTAGTACTCAAAAGGTCGTTCCTCTATAGTTAGGGCATTGGCAAAAGACTTCCGCCCAAAAATATTGGCATAACCAGGTCGTTGGCTTGAAACTGTGGTTTGTCTTCCAGAAGTTGAGGGTTTTGCCATGACTATATCAAAAGTTGCAAATAACCTCTTAGGGATAGCAGTCAGTGACCTTTTCCCTCAAAAGAAAAATATACTTTTGAGCATAATCAATGATCTTTCTGGTACATGCATTCAAGGCTACGCTATTACTATTGGGTTATTAAATGATGCCACTGGGATGATACGGGTGGACTAAAGATTTGTATCCCTTGGGAATGCCAAAAATATTGTGGGGATGGAATTAGTACATTCCTTTTACCACCTCTTAATTAAAAATAAATATTTCCTTGAGAAGCGTGCTTTTTGCCACACTAAATGTGTTGAAGTGGTGCAAAGTACCCTTGAAAAATGTAACCATTAATTTTCCAGAGATTTTTCTTTTGAAGTGCATTAACCCCATCTTTTCTCATTAATGGGATAGTTGGCACTGATGATGGCGATGGACACATGTCAATAATCGGCATGCTAGAGCATTTACTCCCAATGCCCCAATTTATTTCTTAAGACATTCTAAGGGATCCTTCGTATGATTTATCTAACTTGATCTGTTCTGCCTCAAATTTTCCCATTATCGTCTGGCCAAAAATAGATATTCAGTTGATCAATTTTGTTGGTCGACCTTTTCTATATATAGTCATGCCACCTTTTGCAACATTCATTCAAAAATAAAGCTCTCTAACTTAGTTGTCCTTCCATCTACTTTCTTTCCCTTCTGCTAGAATTTGTCGCTTTACCAGAATGTTTGTTGGCTTGGGGGCCCCTATTCGGCTACTTCCATGGAGGCTGCAATACAACTTTGTGGGACAAATTACTAGTGATTGAATCAAACAGTTGGTCAAGAAATGTGAACCACTTATCATGACTACATTCAAATGGGTGGTGGGTACTAACTTCATTTCTGATGAGAACCAGCTTCAGAACAACTGCAATGTGTTTTCTTACTTTGTGGCCTCACTATTGGACCTGAACATGTCCAAACCTATGATAATTGAGCTATATCGAGAGATTTTTGACACCTCACTAATGGAAGGGCTTGGAAAAATAGTGCAAGTAGCCATCCTTGGCATTGGTATCTTGAGTGCCATGAACCATTGAAGGCATGTGGACTTCGGTATAGACATGCCTTGGCTACCCTTTCTTTTTGACTTCTACACCATGGACATTGCAACACATCGACATTCTTCATAGCCAGTGGCCATTTTCTTGCTTTGTGAGTATGGTGTGGAGTGAGTTATAGGACTAGCTTGGAGGAAACACTTCAACTTCCTAGTGCAAAGTAGTAATGAGTAGGATTTCGGCCCGTGTTTGTGTCTGTCATGTTCTTCGGCCCTCCTTTTGCAACCAGACAAAGAGAAGAAGAGAAATAAAGCTTGATAGTGAGTCTTCTATCATTCCTAGGTGACCATCGAGGTCACCTCTAGAATACTTTTGTGCATTACTCCTTCCTTCTTTATCTTTTGCTTTGTAAACCCTTTTGGACTCGCTCAAGAGTCTCATGTTTGAATCTGAGCCTTGGGCTTTGCATATATGTAGAACTCCCAATAAATATAATACAAGTTACTTATTTATTAGTGTCCCTCTTTAGGTTTTATTCTAAAACTTTGAAATAATTACAAAAATTTACATATGATATATAACTGCTTAAAGTTTTCAAAGAACTTATGCATTTTAATGGACAATCTTCAATAAATACTATTCACCAATATACCTAAAGCATTTCCTTCCAAATCTTCAAGTTCATATGCATTATTTTCTTTACATGCACTGATTCAGAAGGGTCCCTACCATAGTGCTTCAAATTTTGTGTGTTGTCCTGGTTTTGCAGTATGTTCATCATATTTTAGCACTAAGCTCCCTTCCCTAAATTTTGGACTAGAGGCATTTTTCTCAAACCATCGCTTGACCATCTATTGACAATTGATCATGGCTCCATGGGCCTTTTCTCTATCTTCTTCCAATTTGATTTCTACTAGTTGCACTTCCATTTCTCCATTTTCTTCAACTTCTACGGCCTTCAATAGTTGTAGAGTAGGGATTTCTATAAAAATGGGCATTACCACCTCTTTTCCGTATACCAACTCATAAGATGAAGTCTTCAGAATCTACTTGGTGGTAATTTGGTCAGCCCACAAAGTCACTCATAGATGCTTGTGCCAGTCTCTTTTTTGGTCTAACCTGATGCATTTAATTAATCTAATTAGGTTTTTGTTGGTGGACTCTGCTAGCCTGTTCCCTTGTGGATAGTAATTTGATGAAGTTTTAAGAAAAATTCCATGCCAGATAGAAAATTCTGCCATCCCTGACCCAACAAAAGCTTAGGCATTTTCAGATATGATGGTTTTTGGCTGCCCAAATCTGGTCACCAGTTCTTTGAGAAAATTAACAATTTCTCCTTCTATCGCATTCTTTAGGGCTACGACCTCTACCCACCTTGTGAAGTAATCAATCGCCGTGAGGACCCACTTATGTCTGGCACTAGAAATAGGATTTATCATACTGATAAAATCCAAAGCCCACTGGGCAAAGGGTTCCTCAGTCACAATTGTACTCAGGGGTTGAGCGACATTCCTCCTTTTTCCAACAAAAAAATTGGAACTAAGTACACCTGTGTACTAGATGATGTGCTTCAGTGAACATAGAGGGCCAATAATATCTTGCCCTCATTATTTTTAAACTAGTAGTGGCAGAAAAATGACCACCTTCAGGACTATGGTGAAATTTGTTAAGAACCATCTTTGCTTGTAGGGTGTCAAGGTACCAAAGTAGCACACCATCATAATTCATTTTAAAAAGTACATCATCAATTAGTGCATACCTTGCACCTTGCAGACAATAGTACCTCCTTTATTAGATTCCAAACTAGTTAGGTAATATCCTTTTTGCATGTGTCATGTTTGATCAGCAACCCAAGATTTGTTGGACTCAAATTGATTCTAATATACTCGATCAACCTCCCTTTCGAGCGCAGGATTCAATTCATGTGCGATATATTCACACAAACCTCTTCCCCAGACTAGCATAGTTGGTTGGATATCTACATCATACTCTAAGATCTTAGTGATCCAGTTTGCTCTTTTTTCGATGATCTTGCCCTTAGTGATATACTCCCACACACTAGGATGTGCTACGAGGATAGTGATTTTATTGGCCAACACCAAGTGTCAAAATTTCTTCAAACTTTTAACTATGGGAAAAGCTTGTTTTTCCACAAAGTTGTACCTCATTTCATACCCTTTCAAAGTTCTAGAATAGAATGTGACGGGGTGTTCTCCTTCATTTTGATCACCCTTTTGAGTAAGTACCAAAGTTATGCTATCCTGACCACTATACACATAGAGTAGAAAATCCTTGGGAAAATTTGGATTAGCTAAGACTGGAGCAGTAGAAATTGCTATCTTTATTTGCTCAAAGGCCTCTTTCCCTTCTAAGGTCCACTTGAATGGTAGATTCTTTTGTAAGAATTAGTGAAATAGGCATCACAATACCAGCAAAGTCATAAATGAACCTGCTAATGAAATTGATCTTCCCCAAGAACGACTGCAGTCCCTTTTGGTTCACTGGTAGAGGTAATTCTATTATGGACCTAACCCTTTCAGGATCTATTGATATCCCCTCCTTTAAGACTATAAAGCCAAGTAGCTCACCTTGAGGTACTCCAAAAACACATTTTTTTGGGATTTGGAGAAATCTCAAACTGCTAACATTTTTGGAAAACCTTTTCTAGATGGTTAAAGTGATTATCTTTTGATTTTGAAAATTTTGTTAAGTTATCTAGATATATTAGAATGACCAGGTTAATTAAACCTTTGAAGGCGACATCCATTGCTCACTGAAAGGTCGCACCAACATTTGACAAGCCAAATGGCATCTTAGCATATGCAAACACCCCCCACTTAGTGGTAAATTTTGTTTTGTGTTGGTCGCTCTCCTTCACATATACCTGGTTATACCCCGAAAAACCATCGAGTAGTGAGAACATTTCAGACCAGCTACTATCTATTAAATTTGCTCCATTGAAAGCAAGGGGTAATGGTCCTTAAGTGATGCTTTATTTAGATCTCAGAAATTGACACAGAGTTTGATATCATTGTTCTTCTTTTGAATAGGTACCAGGTTCGACACCCAAGTGGAATGTTTGATTAGATATATTATCTTAGACTAGACCAACTTGGTAAGCTCTTGTTCCATTAATGCTTCAACCTTCGGGTTGACAGGCCTTTGCTAATGTTGGACAGGTTTAGACCTGTCCTCCAAGTCTATGGTATGTTGAATTATACCAAGGTTGTAACCTCTAACGTCATCATAAGTCCAGGCCATAACTCCATCATATTCATAACATAGATCCCTTAGTCTTTCTTTATCTTTAGTCAGAACCTCTTTTCTGACTTTCAACTTTCAGCCACTCCCAACATCAAGTTCTTCACAATCTCTCTCATCTGCCATGAACCTTCGTTTTCCATTTCTTGCATCTTCACAATCAAAAATATTCTCGAGGGAAATTAATCCTCTCAGAAGCTTATTCCCTTTTAATTAGATGACCTACCCATCAAAGAATTATGTTCCTAAGGTTGGAGTGTCAGGAATCATTCCCCCCTTTTTCATGAAGGTAGCGTTTTTCCTAGTTGAGGTTGAAATTGGTTCAAATTGCAACCCGACTGATGCCATTTGATCAACTATGTTGTTCTGTGATTAGGGAATAACTTGTATGTTGAAGGCTTCAAAACTCTCAATCAAGTCCCAGACTTAGTGTTTGTATGACCTCATTTGAGTATTCTTTGTTGGTGCTTGACCATGAACCTAGCTCACCACCAACTCTAAATCTTCGAAGACTTGTATTCTCGTTATACCCATTCTTTGTGCAAGATTTAGGACGTGAACTAAGGCCTCATATTCAGCATCATTATTTGAACATGAGAACATGAAATGGTAAGCTCTGAGTGTCTCGGATCCCATTGGAGAGAGAAAACGGACACCTGCACCAATGCTAGCCTTGCACTTGGTGCCGTAAAAAAAAAAAAGAGTCCATAGCCAATTATCAAATGAGTCATCTTATTTCTCTTCATCCTTTACTAGTTTTAGAGAAGTTTGATTGTCATCAAAAATTACATAAGTGTTGAGCCCAGTTGCATGGAAGTTGTCGAATGGATCAGAATCAATGAATTGGTTAAGCAACACTTCTTTAGGAGTTTTCTCACTTGTATCCTCTTCATCCTATAGCATTTCAACACAATATTTCTCCTATTGAGATATAGCGGTATGTGCGGCTTCAAAACATAGGAATGCATTGTCTAAAATATGTTTGGGATGCAACGGCTCCAAAAGAATCTTCATCTTTGCTCCTTTCTTAGTCCTTAAAATCAAGTGGGACCAATCAAGTGCCAGATACCCACCTAGTTTGGCAGTGAAATCTCTTGATAGACACATCCCAAAAACTAGTGGGATATCTATTACTACCACTTCCTGAGTGACTGTTTGGCTTGGGCAAGAGAAAAGGGTCAGAGGTAGGTCTCTTATCCAACCAATGGTCGGGACCCTTTTTTTGTCTAGCTGCATAATTCCCCTTTCAAGGGGTTCATACTTAAGTTTTAAAGCATCAACCACTTGTTTTGGCATGATAGTCATGCTTGCCCTCGAATCAATCATATTATTGTGCAACAATTGGTCTCCTACTATAAGTGTTAAAAAGAAAGGTGTGGGTTTGGTCTTGCTTACCTCTTTTTCTTTAATGTTGCTCATATTATTTGTATAATTTGTTGCTTTCAGAGTCTGAGGGGAAGCACGGATTCATTATTTCCACTCTGATTGTTTGACTGAACCGCGCTTGCCTGCAAACTTTGCCCTTCCACCTTTAATGCTTCCTGTAGCAGGGTTTTTTGTTTTGGAATTGATATGACGTCTCATAACGACACATTGGCAAGTGCCTTCTTCAATTGATCCACTATGTTAAGCATCCCAAATGCTTGGACCTTTTTCTTAAACGGTGATATCTCTTTTGTTTTTGGGAAAGAATGTTCTATCATGATTGGGCCTAGTACTTTATTCACCTCTTTTTCTATTGGTGGCATATTGTGTAGCTGCAAACAAGGTCGAATGATGGGTTGTGAAGCCTACTCTTTGGGGGGAACAGTTCTCATGGTTGTAGACGTGGCGGATCTTTTTGCACATATTCCCTTGTGATCCTTATTTTAGATCTCATGTTGTAATCGGACCACACCGACAGAACGCTAGTTGTCTGAGCTTCATTTGCATATACTTCATCTTCTCCCTCCAACCACGAGAACAATGCTTGATTGGGTGCTACGTTAACTTGTTGTTTCAAGGGCATCCCTTGCAATTACGCTTGGAAATGATCATTCTCCATTTTGGATGACCCGCACTCATCCATATCCAGGGGTGGGCCTTTGCTTCTTTGTTTCACCATCAACTTTCACATATTTTCCTTCGAGCAATTCTACGGGAAATGATTGTCACTACAAGTGAGGCACCATGCTTCATCCTCTTCCTCCAAATTATTCTAGCCTAGGATCATTTCTTTTCTTTGACTACCTTTTACCATTTGAAGTGGCATGGTGACCAAAACTATCTGGTTTGCAAATGTCATTTGTTGGCTTCCTCCCTGGGAAAGACCTAGGTATGAATTTTGTTGATAAGGGAGCTTGATTCCACTATAAGTCTGAGTGTTCACCTTCATTGGCATTTCCTACTGCTGTTTAAGAATGACCAAATCATTAACAAGAGTCCTCAAGAGGATTTTCATGTTATTAATGTCAGTCGTGACTAAACTTGAGCCCAACAAATTGCTTTGTGCAAAAGGATACACATACATAGAGTAGGGCATATCCAAAGTGTTGCTTTGTATAGCGAGTGTATTTGAATAGGCTCCTTCTTGTATCATTCCGGAGGGTTCCACAAACATAGGCATAGGAGGTCAAGGCAGGAGCTTCCCAGAATCAATCAAACTATTTTTCGCTCGCATCGCCAACTCATAAGCATCAAGAAGGATTTCTCTGCCCATGGAAGTTATCATAATGGCGATGCCCAGATTGATAGCCTTCAAATAAAATATGAACGTTGTCGTACCTAGTGGGCGAGCAGTCAAGGGAATCCTCTGCCAAGTTTTATCAAACCTAGTGTTGAAGTCACTCATCGCTTCTCTGGGAGCCCTTTTAATGGTAATTAACTGATGTAATAGTAAGGAGTGGTCCCCTTTTTTCTGAAAAACATTTGAACAAGCATCCTCCAAGCTAGTCCCATGAGATGATAGAACCTGAGACCAAATATCGATACCAATCTTGGGCCTTTACTTTAAAAGATGTGGCTAACAGCCTCAGAGAAACATTTTCCTCTGCTATGTTATGCACTCTGCATACCTCTGCTATATCCTGAAGGTTTTTAGAAGGGGTCTTAAATTCTTCTCTTGAAAACTTTGGAATAGCCTGAGGGCATTAGCAGGTATGGAAAGCCATACATCTGGGGGTGCGGGTGGTTGAAGTGGACTACCACTATCCCATGTTACAAAATTTCTAGGAGCAGGAGGTAGTACTTGAGCCATGAAGAAAAGATTCCTATGAATTGGATATACAGGAAATCTTATCTAGAAATTTAAGTCTCTGGGTGGAGTGGATAAGGCTCTAGATAATAGGCTCTGACTTCTTACTCTATTGCTCCTTACAAGTGATACAAAACCTATAGTTCTTCTCCTTCTAGGATTTAAGGCAGGTAACTGAGAGTACTGGAAATGTCCTCTCGAGGATGCTCTCATTTGGACTCTTGGCATGAAATTTCTAGTTTCCTTCCTTAGCCTGATTTAAGAAATATTTTTGACTTCTAATCAGGTGTTTGGAAAAACTTCAGTCCCATTGAGCGTGCTAGAAAAAAAATTGTTGATCATCAAAGCTTGTGCCTCTTCAACAGTCTTATGGGAAATTCAACAAGTGGGGGACAAATTGCATCTCACTGAATATCTCTGGGTTTTGTATAGAAAGTCGGCTCTTCTTTTGGGGTTTTGAGATAAGGGAGAAAAAAGAAATATAAATATAAAACATAAAAGGCAATGCGCCAAAGCTTTTACAACATTTCAAAACAAAATTATTCCTATGATTCATATATAGGACACAAAATGCCACAACCCCTCTTTTTGGAAAGAGAACGAACAGCAAAGGCTAACTTCAAGCACAGTGTAGACTTTCAAATCTTTCTGCAGGTAGTGTTCATTGAGGTCCAATCAAACATAAAGATTTCTTAAAGTAAAAGAACAATATTTCAGAAATTATAGGAACTTTGTCTCCTAATACAGCATAGCACAGAAAAGTAACAACTTCAAGGAAAACAGAAAATTCCAATGACATAGTCCAATTTCTTCCAAAATTGCTATTCCACAGCACAAGCATAAAGCATGGAAATCCACTATTTAAACTACCAGAATATAGCTTGCAAAACACAATGTTTCATTCAAAATGATAATATAAATAAAGAAAGCTTGAAAAAGGCCATACATGCACAATCTTAATAAATTCCCCTCAATAGTTCGTGCTTTAATTAAAATTAAACTTTGAAACAAAGGTCGGATGCCAATCCGACAATAGTTTAAACCTTAATAGATATTATTTGGCAAAATAAAGTAGTTCTCTAACATGCTTCTGAAAATAGTTCTTAAAACTTTAAGGAAAACTAAAAAAGAAAACCATTCTTTTCACAAAGAAAACAATTCCTCCTAGAAAAATCCTTTTTCTTTTGGTGTCATCGCCTTTCTTATATAGTTGTTAGAGAAAAAACACTGCCAAATGTTGATACCCGATAGCTCGCAATCTGATTTGTAATCCCTTGGTTAGGCCACAAAAGATCTTTGCATTAACTTTTTAGCTACTGCATTAATGTATTTTAGATATTTTAAAGATAGAGAGCAATAATCAATGAAATCTTTAAAATAATATTTCAACAATTACTTCTTACCGACTAATCACATCATCTTGAAGCACTGACTGGAAGCTTCCGTCACGAGAAACTAGCAAGTTTCGCAAATCTTTAAAGATATTTCTTTAAAAGATATAGTCCTCCTTTGGTAGAGAGATGAAACGTCGCTCAGTCAGAAACTTATGCTTTCCGAAGAATCTTTTTGCTGCAAATATTTGTCATCCCGACACATGTCTTGGGTGCTCCTCTGAAAAGAAAAATGAAAAGGAAAGTCGTGCAACCACCCCGTGGCACATTGCTCATATTCCTTATTGGCCTTACCTTACCTCGAATACTTCCACAAAATATAAAAATTGAAGCCAAAAACTAGAAGGTTAGGGAAATAAGGAAAAAACACTTCACAGATATGATTTGGATGCTTTTGGGTTTCCTAATTTTATGAATGTTTTGGATTTTCCAATTTTCTGAATGATTTTTGGATTTTTCTGATTTTCTGAATGTTTTGGATTTTCTAATTTTGACGATTTGGATATGAATATGTGTGATGATATCAGTGCTCTATTTTGGTATTTTTTTGAAAACCAAGCTAAGGTTCATTAATCGGATTGATGGATTGATGATGATAACATTGTTTAGGATACACAACAATGCAAGGTGGTGTAGGAGCACCTACACCTTATTAACAAAGATTTGATCTCCTAAAGGCTTGATAGGTGGTTAGTAGGTTAGTGGGGGTGTTTTGAGTTTAATTATGTTAAATAAGGTCCAAAAGACCATTTGTGATGTAATTGGGTGGTTTAGAGTCATTAGAGTCTAAATGTAGAAGGTTGCACAAAAAGTTGTAAATGTTGCTAAATGCAAAAAAGTTGTCAATCAAAAGTTGTTAAAATGTAGTTTGACGAGATATTAAGAGTCTTAGGAGTTTAAAAATATTTAGGAATTTTGGGAGGTTGGTTTTGAATTGAAAATTTATTTAAAGGGCTAAAATGGCTCGAGAATGGGTTGTTGGTTGTTGAGTTAAAGTATTCCAATAAGAAAACAACGTTCTACATTTTTTATGTGTTTTTAGGACTTTTCCTATTTTATATGGCTCGTACAGACTTGAAGATGCTTTGAAATATCTTGTGGAACATATTAGAATTTTTTAACTTTCATTTCCATCAATTTTGAGAGTCTAGTAATAAATTTTGAGAGTGATTTCTTCTATTTTCTGAAATTTGTTTGTAACAGCTAGAGAAGGCCCGGTTGAAAATTAAACAATGTAATAAGCATTTCCACCTACTTTCAAGTATGTTTCTCAGTGGAAAGGCATGTTATAATGGTAGAATAGATTTTTACATATTTTAGAGGGGAAGAGAATTGAGTTGTGAAGAAAGGAATGATGCCCTAGGGCTGGCAAATGTAATTTCCATGTGAAAATGAGGAACCAAAGTAGGATTTTGATATAATACTAATAGAACTAGTCTTGTGATGGTTTTTTGGGTTTTTTCAGGGTATAAGAAAAGTTTTGGATGCATTGGATTAGTTGGGAAAGTCTTGAAGTTGTGAGTTTTAATAAACCCTAGGTTATTTGCATCAAAGGTGAGGGTTTGATAAGACAACGATCTAGAAGCCCTAAATTTGAGAATAAGTGATGGAATTTGGTGTTTTGACACACAACTAGAGACTATGTATGGATTTTTGACAAAAAAAACAAGTCTAGGAAGTACTTCCTTTGAAAAATAAGGCTAATTTAGTAGCCTAAAACTAGGGTGGTTTATTAGATCTCAACATTGCAGTAAAGAAATCAATTGAACCTTTTTTGGATTTTGGTTTGGGGTCTGTTGTGAGTCTTTGAAGGTGTTTTTCAAGCCTTTGTATGGCCTTCTCCAAAAGATAAGTCTATTTTTTGATCTTTGAAGGCTAGAAGCCTATTGGTGTTGTCTATGGATAGTTTAAGAGAGTTGTGTTGTGAAGGTTGATTTCTTGTTGAAGTCTAATCAAATTGAGTTTGATTTTGAGTTATCACAACCTTTCTTGCATCAGGTGGTATCAGAGCATAGGGAAAAACATCTTTTGTTGGTGATTTTCTTGATTTTTGTAGGCTTGAAGAAAGTTAATTGGTGAAGATGCCTCTGAAAGGTGTTGGTGTTGTTAGAGAGTTGCACGATTTGAAGGAGAAGCATGTTAAGCTTCTGGAATCACATAATGTTGTGTTGGAAAGGATTGCTACCTTGGAGACAAAGAAAAGGAGAGATGAAAATGAAGAAAGTGAAACAAAGGAAGATGATGAAGAATATGAAGATGTTGATGAAGAACTAGACCCTGAAGATCAGAGGATGGTAAAGATGCTCAAAGCAGTGAAAGGTGATTCAATGAAGGTAAAAGTTGATCTTCCTGTGTATGGTGGTAATTTAAATGAAGAAGAATTACTTGATTGGATTTATTCTATGGATAATTACTCTAAAAGTGAAGACATTTTAGATGAAAAAATGGTTAAGGTGGCAAAGACTAAACTCAAAGGTAATGCTCTTCTATGGTGGTACTATGAGCAAGAAGAGGGGAGAAAACAAGGAAAATAAAGGATTACTTCATGGGACAAGATGGTGCAAAAACTGAAGGGTAAGTTTCTTCCAAAATATTATGAAGTTCAATTGTATAAGAAGTTGCAAGGTCTGAAACAAAAAAGATCTAGATGTCAAGTCATACACTGATGAATTTTAGAAATTAAGCATAAGGTCTAGAAGGGATGAAGATGAAGTTGAAAAGGTGGCTAGATACCTAGGTGGTTTGAGATTTAATATACAAGATGAAATTTTTGTTGCTAACCCAAAGTCTATTGAGGAGTGTTTTCAATTAGCAATCAGGGTGGAGGAAAAGCTTAAAAGAAGGAAAGAGAAATCAATGAGAGGAAGAGGAACTAGTGCAAGAGGGAGAGGAGCAATCCCTACACCAAAGTAGCCATTGGAAGAATAAGAAGGAGAAAATAGAGGAAAGGAACAAGGTGTTGATACTAGAGGTGGTTTTAGAGGTAGAGGAAGGTCCAGTAGTGGTAGAGATTCAAATGTTTTTGCAAGGAAATGTTATACATGCAATGAATATGGTCATCCATCTTGGAAATGTCCTAAAAAGGTTGGAAGTTCATCTAGTGGTGAAAAAAGGATTGATAGAAGAGCACAAATCATTCAAGAAGAGGAATGTGAGAGCACTCATTCTACAAGTTTAAAAGCTACTCCTGAGACAGGGGAAATGTTGATGATGAGAAAGACTGTATTGAAGGCAGCCAAGGAGGTGGAACCATTGCAAAGAAAGAGCCTATTCAAGAATACATGTAAGTGTAAAAACAAGGTATGAAAAGTTGTGATTGATTATGGTTCAACAGAGAACATGGTGTCAAGTGAAATGGTGAATAAGTTAAATTTGCAAAAAGTACCTCCTGAATTTCCTTACAAAGTGTCATGGTTGAGTGATGGGCATTCTTTGTTGGTTAATGAAAAAGCAGTTATTGAATTCTAGATTGGGGTTATAGAGATAGTTTAGTTTGTGATATTCTTCCTATGGATTGTTGTCACCTACTCCTAGGTAGACCTTGGCAATATGATAGTCGAGCCTTGTATGATGGTAGAGAGAACACTTATACAATAATGAAGGATGGGTGCAATTTTGTTTTGACTCCACTTGTGGAAGATGAGAAAGGAAAAGAAAAGGTGATTATGTGTGTAAAAAAAGAGCTTGTAGAAATTGTGAATGAGGACGAAAAGATAGGTGTGGCAAATAGTTCAAGGTCTGAGAAAGTTCTGACAGCAAGTGTAAAGGTTAACATAGATTTGAAGACTGAGTTGGTGGTAAATCAGTATGCTAATGTTATGGTAGGGTCCATTTTGTGTCCATTTATTGGGAATAATGTTGGAAAGCATGAAGAGACTGCAGGGACAGTGAATTGTGGGTCTGATAGTATAAAGGTACATGTTGATGATAGGACAAGAGGTTAAAAGTAGAAGCAAGCATGAGTATGAAGCAAGAGGTAAGACAAATCAAAGGATCACTAACATTTGTTTGTTTGCAGGTGTAGATCGAGGAATACAGTCTGGTTTTGATCAGGGAACAGGGAAAAGACAATTGACAAGTTTGAATGTAGAAATGAAGTCATATCCATATGTAACCAAAGTCAAAGATGCAGGGCAGATTGGGAGAACACAGAATTTGGACCAGTGGAGAGGATCTACAGGCCAGAGGAATATATATGAAGCATGGAGGAATTGGCACCAGATGCAACTCATGTGGCTTGAGTTTTTTCCTATGGGGATGTATGGTGCAGGAGCACCTACACCTTATTAACAAAAATTTGATCTCCTAAAGGATTAATAGGTGGTTAGTAGGTTAGTGGGGATGATTTGAGTTTAATTATGTTAAATAAGGTCCAAAAGACCATTTGTGATGTAATTGGGTGGTTTAGAGTCATTAGAGTCTAAATGTAGAAGGTTGCACAAAAAGTTGTCAATCAAAAGTTGTTAAAATATAGTTTTAGGGGATATTAAGAGTCTTGGGAATTTAAAAAATAGTTAGGAACATTGGGAGTTTGGTTTTTGAATTGAAAATGTATTTAAAGTCCTAAAATGGCTCAAGAATGGGTTGGTGGTTGCTAAGTTAAAGTATTCCAATAAGAAAACAATGTCCTTCTGCATTTTTCTATGTTTTTAGAACTTTTCTTATTCTATACGACCCGTACAAACTTGAAGATGCTTTGAAATCTCTTGTGGAACATATTAGCATGTGTTAACTTTCATTTCCATCAATTTTGAGAGTCTAGTAATAAATTTTGAGAGTGATTTCTTCTATTTTCTGAAATTTGTCTGTAACACCCAGAGAAGGCTCAGTTGAAGATTAAATAATGTAATAAGCCTTTCCACCTACTGTCAAGTTTGTTTCTCAATGGAAGGCATGTTATAATGGTAGAATAGATGTTTACATTTTTTAGAGGGGAAGAGAAGTGAGTTGTGAGGAAAGGAATGATGCCCTAGGGCTAGCAAACATAATTTCCATGTGAAAATGAGGAACCAAAGTAGGGTTTTGATATAATACTGATAGAATTAGTCTTGTTATGGTTTTTTGGGTTTGTGCAGGGTATAAGAAAAGTGTTGGATGCATTGGTTCAGTTGGGAAAGTCCTGAAGTTGTGAGTTTTAATAAACCCTAGGTTATTTGCATCAAAGGTGAGGGTTTGATTGGACAACGATCTAGAAGCCTTAAATTTGAGAACAAGTGATGGAATGTGGTGTTTTTACACACAACTAGAGACTTTTTGTGGATTTTTGACAAAAACAACAAGTCTAGGAAGTACTTCCTTTGAAAAATAGGGCTAATTTAGTAGCTTAAAACTAGGGTGGTTTATTGGATCTCAACATTGCAGTAAAGAAATCACTTGAACCTTTTTGGGATTTTTCTTTGGGGTTTGTTGTGAGTCTTTGAAGGTGTTTTTCAGGCCTTTGTACAAAATTCTCCAAAAGATAAGTTCATTTGTTGATCTTTGAAGGCTAGAAGCCTATTGGTGTTGTCTAGGGATAGTTTGAGAGAGTTGTGTTGTGAAGGTTGATTTCTTGTTGAAGTCTGATCAAATTCAATTTGATTGTGAGTTATCACCACCTTGCTTCCATTGCAAGGATAGTGTTTAAGCAACATGAGGATTGGGATGGATATCCCAAGATGATGATGGATTGATTGGATCTGATTGATCAGGATTTTGAAGCTTGATTTTGGAACAAATTTGTTTTGAATGATTTGATATGACATTGAAGTACCAATTAGATGCAACTAATATTGATCATTTGGATTGATGTTCAATAAAATATAATGTTTGATAAGGAACATATTCTTGTCAAAATATGCCATGGGCTAGTGATATGGATTTTGGATCACAAATGCTTTGACCAATTTCATTTTACGTTTTCCAATGTTTGGATCACCACATAAGTTAGAAGATATAGATCAAGATTTATTCCTAAAGCAAGATGTAAATATCTGCCCCCAGTGTCTAGCAATGTATGGAATGCCATGGGTGGATGCTTGGATAGGTGTATGGATGGAGGGATATGGATTATCTTGTGATATGGTAAGGTATTCGAATAGAGGAATGCTTCATTGGATAATGCCTCATGACTTAGATAACATTGGGTAGGATAGGACCAATGAAAATGACCTATAAGCAAGTGTAAAGTGTGCACCAAACTTTATCAATATCAAGATAATTTGGATGATGGATGTAGATGGATGAAAAATGGATTGGATAAATGGTTCATGGATGAATGGATCTATTATGGATAATATGGATGAAATATTGGATTTATTATGGATGGGATGAGATGCTTCCGCCTAAACTAGTGCACTTAGATGCTCGATTCCACACATGACGCCTGTTTGCCAGGTTTTCATCATGGTACCTGTCCAAAGAGTCGCCCATGCGGTTTTCACTAGAGGATGATTTTTATCTTTACTATTTTCATGATTTTTTATTTTTTTTATTTTTTTTATTTTTATAAAATATTTTAAGCTCATGCTAAACCACCTGGTGGTGTTGATGTAGATGCTTCGGTCATAATGTGTCATTGATATCCTGCTTGAAGAAGCTTCTTTACCAAGATACATGCACTTGAATACAAATTTTGAGATTCCCAATCTACTTTGTTGATATCGGAGTTAACTCTGTCTTTGTGCTCACATCGCGATAGGATGCCCCCAAAATCCTTATGATGAAGGGTGGCTGCTAATACATGGTCAATTTAAGAATTAGGTATCATGTGTGGAGACGTGGATGGAGTGTGTTTAGAAATAAAAGATGGATTGGTTGATAGTTTTGAACCTTTGACTCTCCAAACTTGGAAAGATGAGCAATGATGGGTGTATATGAAAGTGTGTGTGGAATTAGGACCAACTGCTTGATATACTTTGTACATTTCTTGAGACACCTGCTTTTGACTTTGTGGAGAAATTCCATGGTACTTTTCCCTTTTTTATTTTTCCCCATATTTTCTTTAACTGATGGAGCTTGATAGGGATAATTTGTCTTTGTATTTTTTGGTATACATGTGTATTTGATTTTTCCATTATGTTTCTCAGCTTCTTTTGCTTTGATAACATTCTTCGTGCTTTTATTCAAATATTTCTTTTGATTTTGGTCCCACTTTGTGGATGGGATGATGGGCGGATGAAGATTCATGATGTGGTTGGTTGTAGTATTGGCATTGGTTTCACCATAAGGACTCTTCATGCTCCCTATGTTGATGCTTGCACTAGATAATGTTGCCCCCAATATTATAGAGGTATCACTGATATGTTTAGCTCCCTTAATTGTTGAATAACCAAGACCTTGATACTTAGGATTACCAATAATCTACACTGGTTCTAGGATACCTTGTTCATGTAGGCCTAATCCTCTGCCTTGATAATTCATCTATTGAAAATTTTTATTTGCAATAGGATATGATTTACCTTGGAAACAAGGTGCTACTCCTTCTTTGCTCTGTTGTGGATCTTCAAAGGTGATAATTTCTTCATTGATAAGATACCTTTCCCTAAAAAAGGTGATAGGATCCTCCATAAGTGGGATAACTTCCTAATTCATATCTTTGGCTTGATCTTGTGAAATATCTTATTTTAATGCTTCTTTAAGAGGTGTTGATCATTCGCTGTCCACATAGAAGTCTCCCTCATGGTTCATTTTTTATATGCCTTCATAGGATGTTTCAGATTCACAACTTCTATATTGAGCTTCAACAAGAGTTGTAGTGCCTTCTAACCATTTTGCTCCTCCTATTGCTATTTCACTCTTTAAGGGTGGACCTATGGTATGGGATCTAAGTTGGTTAGAAGAATAGAGGGAGGAGCAATTTCAAGCTAGGAGTGACAAGGTTGTTCTTGAGAAGCATTCATGTGCTCTAGAAAATGAGTGCCTTGATCTACTGTAGAAGACAATTGAAGATAATCAATTGCAGCAGCAAGACATTAAAAAGGTAGAGAAATTTGATACAATAGAGGAACCAGTCCTCTCATTTGATGTCCTCCCTAGTTTTATTGAATATGTGGAGGAAAGGTCACATATACCTACATTAGAAGAATCCTTTGAGCAGCCTAAGTTGGGCTTGATGGATGAAGACAACTCCATGGTTTTGGAAGAGCAACAATAGATACGTTTATCACCTAATATGATGGATGAAGATCCCAAATATGTTGAGGTTTGTAGTTATGAGGTGGAGGACCTCTTTTGGGATGTTATAGAAACCTTTTGTTTAGGTTTAAAATGTCAAATCATCACCCCCAAAAGAGGAGCTTTATGTGCAATAGCCTAAGAGTAAAGAAACAACAGAGGATGTGGCAACCATTACATGCCAAGAGTCTTTTTTTGTTGCAGCCACTTGCTAAGAAGAAACCAAAATAGAGGGAAAACATGAAGAATTTAGTTCCACATGAAGTGTCTCAAAAATTTGAGGTATGTGTTGATGAAGTGTGCACCGATGTGTGTAATTATGATGTATGTTGGTTTTTCGCTATCCTTTAATGTAGCAACATTGAATATGAGGTCTTAATTCAAGGTGAATATGTGACCTTTGGCATTAGGGATAATGTGATTGAGTTAGAATGCTTCACATGGTACCAACAAGCTGAGAAATCTACCATTGAGCAACCACACATTTTCCTAGAGAGTGATGCTCCTATTGCTTAATTTGATAGTATGCCTGAGCTTCAAATATTTTCTTTTAAGGTGCATGAAGAAGAGTTTCCTTATGTAAATCAACAAATAGGTTTGTCATATTTGCATCACCATGTGAGCTGGAAACTTTCTCTTTTGGTTTCAATTCATGCAATGAGGAGGTCAATGGTAATAGTAATGGCCTATCATTTTGTGAAGTGAGTTATCTTGCCTCTATAGAAGGTTTTCTTTTGAATGTTAACCTATCTTCAAAAAGGTTCACCCATGTTGTTGTATGTTCCCCTAAGGCACCAGTGTCAGATAAATCTGACACTTGCATCATATGGTTCCCCTACAATGGCAAATTTTGTTCCCCTACAATGGAAAAGTCTACAATGAAGTGATTCTTCACCTTGTAGGCATCTTGTGCAGTTACATGCATGTTGGCAATAGTTTTTAGTGGCTACAATTAGGTGAAGTCTACAACTATGGTCTAAGGGAGATCAAATCTCTCAAAAGGTTCATCTTTGGCAGAGGAAAATTTCCATATTTTTCTTTATGTTAGTTTAATGTACATATTGTAAATATCTTGCTTTCCATGAAGTTCTCTTGCACACCCTACATTCTCCTTAAGGGAATGTATGTTTATAGTTTCTTTCTTTCCTCCAAGTGCAGGACCACACATGTTTTGTTTTTCCCTTGGGAGGCCAGTTTTGTAAATCCCCTTCATGACTTTGTGCCCAAAGGATTGATAAGGCCCTAGATTCTGTGATTAGTAGGCAATCATCTCATATGCCACCCTTATGACCCATTATTAAAAATTGATCCAAGAGATCTCACATGGGTCATACTACATGAGTCTCCCTTGAAGGATCCTAAAATTGGCTAAGTGTTGAGTTTCAAGTTATTGGTTGGTCTTTTCCCATTTCTTCTCCTTTCTTTCCCTTTCTTTCCATTTCTTTCCTTAGCTTTTTGAGTTTTTCCCATCGGGCTTAACCCTTTTCCTTTACCACCTTTCCTTCCTTTTGAAAATAAACTAGGTGTTGATCTTTCGAGGGTCAAACTTTGGCCTTCCCCCTTACATCTTACCATTGTTATGGTAGGAGGTGAATCTATCCTTTGATTCCTGACCCCTAATATGAGCTATTCCAAAGCACTAAGTGTCGATGTTTTTCAAAATTTGGAGGTCGTGGTTACCCTTTACATCTTACCATTGTTATGGTAAGAGGTAAGGCATCCTCCTGATGCCTAATCCCTAAAAAAATTCTTCCTTTTTTCCTTTTTCTTATTAACTTCTTTTCTTCTTTGAGCCCTATGCTTCCCTCTTCAGGTCCCATTCCTTCATGATTCGTTTAAGTCTCTCCTTTTTAGAATTTTGGGAATCGAGTTTCACCCTTTCCTCTTACCTCCTTCCATTAGGAAGTATGCCCTCCTCCCAAACCCTGATGTCTAATGGCTTCTTTTGATCATCGACATTCGCTCATCCCTCTTCCCTCTTACTTATTTGCAATAAGCGGTAGACTTCAACCCCAATGCCTAGCAAGGGACAACTTTCAGACTTTACGGCTTGGCTTTTCCTCCTTCCAATCTTCAATAGGTAGCAAGTGGTACTCTCAATGTATAAGGTCTGATGGTCTGATGCTAACATAGCAAGTAGTAGGATGCAATCTCGAATCCTGACCCCCGAAAGTTCCAATCTTCACAATTTCATGGCTTCGATCTTCTACATCTCGACATGTAGTAGGAGGTATGAGGCAGGGTCGATGCCCAACCTCCGATAGGGACACCTTTTCAGGCCTCCAATCCATTTATTTCATAATCAAATAGAGGTTCCTTTTGGGACCAATGTCTTGATGTTTCACATTTTGGCATGTTTTTCATAGTGGTACCATTAATGTCTAAGTGACCTCACCTGCTTGTTCAACTTCTGGGGCTCAAGGACATCATTTATTGCACTTCTTGAATTTTTTGAATGATCTTATGGGTTCCCATGCTCATTCATTGTCGACTATTATCCTTCTTGACTTGCTCCATGCACAGATCATTGATTTCACAGGGCATTTTTGAGGGATTTTGGGTTCAACATTTATTGTTGGGTATGGTACACACGTCTAGGCTTATTCCAGCATGGATTTCAGGGATGATCTCCTTAATCTTCCCTGATCAAACCTTGCTAACTCAAGTTAGGGTTAGGGTTTGGTTGGTGGTTTTTTAGTTATGCTTGCACTTTAAAAGCAACACTTGTAATAATTTCAAAGGGTTCTTTCTTTGGGTTTTTCCCAATATTTTCTCTTGTAGGCTATGTATTTCAAATTTTTTGTAACTATAAGATTGGCTTTTATGCCTCCAAGTTAATAAATTAGTCAATATTTCACCTCTTCTCAATACTTGTATCTTGTGTAACACTTGGTGCCTCTATGCATCCATGAAATTTCATCATTTTTGTAGGTTGCTTGTTGGTGCTAAATGACTCTAAGTGTTGATTGTGGGTAATCTCTACCCCTTTTGATCTTTCAAACTCCCAACCATTTATTCTCTCTTATATATTTGGTGAAATAGAGAACTGTGTGAGTTTCCCAAATGGTTTTGTTGATACCATGTGCAACAGGAAGTAAGAAGAAACACTTTAAAGCTAGGTGCATCACCACTTTCCCTTTTTAGCATCCTCTTTCTCCCTCTTCCTCATGTAGTTCATAATTTAGGTTTAGTATAGATTTTTCCAATGTTGGGTTGGACTAATATTTTCACATCTAGTTTTGAAGAGGAAGTCGGCCTTCTCCGAAGATTCAACCTCACCACACAAGATCCCACACCTTGAGGTCATTTCCATTGTGTCATTGGAATGTTGAACCCCATGTCATGTGACAACAAACCCTTAAATCCTTTGGATTACCAAATTATTTTTTCCAAATGTTTAACACTCTATTAAAAGATGTTTCTCACGTAGATGTTAATGGATCCCTTTCAAAGAAATTCTCTTTAGAGGTCTATTAGGCAGGGATTCCCTCTTGCTCCTACACTCTTTGTTATTTAATATGATGATATATTCTATCTTTCAAGATATTAAAGTTTGAACCTTAAGATAAGATGTTTATCCTTACCCAACAATGAAGACCTATTGAATATCCAATTTGTAGATGATATTATGCTCTTTGTGGAGCTAGAAGAGAATAATGTGGAAAACTTAATTCAGAGATTGAACCTATTCTATACTGCCTTAGAGAAAAAGTATCTAATTATAAATCTATTATACTTGGTTGGATGGACACCCCCCCAAAATGGTTCTCTAAATATTAATTCCAATGGGGCCATCCCAACAAGTAGGTTATATTTTTAGGAATCCCCTTTGCTATAAACCCATGCTTAAAGGATATGTGGGTTTGGATTTGTGTCGCCAAAAAATGTATAATTGACATTTTTTTATGCTCACTTGAGTCTTTCTAGTGGACTTTGGCTTGATTTTGCCTAGATTTAATGTTTTAATGTGGTCAACACATTCACATTAGGTCTTGGACCCTTGTGAATCATTAAGACTTCTAGGATGTCTAGTAAAGGTGTTGTGAAGTGTTGTAAGCCACTTTCACACTTTTCTAGGATCCTTTTATTATAATTCGCTTAAGTAACCTCTTTTTATCACTTACTAAGTCTTATTTCAAAGTGTTGTAAAGTGTTGTAACCCACTTTCATGCTTTTGTAGACTTTTCATCACTAATTCAACCCTTTCTCATGTTTAAATGACCCCTTAATGCACTTTCCAGTCATTTTTAAGTGTGTTTTTTAGGATAGTCTTGTTGGAAAACATTTAATTCCCTTTAATTCCTGACACCCACTTAATTTGCTTAAGTGGGACTAAGTCACCAATAGGGGCGACTTAGTCCATTTTGGCACAAAACTCAAAATTATTTCAATTTTTTAGCAGGATTTTGTCCTCTAACCCTTGAGGTCAGCCTGTGATGTGTTATTTTTCAAGAAATTTAGTAAGAACATGTATAAATAAGGGATTTTATCCTCATTTTTCATCTCCCATCTCCTACAACCTCCTAACTCATCTAGTCATTCAAGCATTCACTCAAGCAATTAACTGAATCATTCTCAAGCATTCAAGCAATTTAGGCATAATCAAGTCATCCATTAGAGCACTTCATTGTATATCTTAAGATCTACACATCGATGGTTTGGTAACTTTATTACATTGCATGTTGTTTATTTATCATTCTCTTTCCATTCCATTTCATTATCTAGGGTTTGATTACCAAAGTGGGATTTGACCAAGGCAAATCCCTATACTCTAACCCTTAACCATTTGATCCTCTTTGCATGTGTGTTTGCAGACTTTATATGCATATTTATCAAATAAATAGGTTTTCAAATGTGTTCAAGAAGTATTCAAAGTCAATCAAGTCAACATCACCCTAATTCAAGCTTGGGGACACTTTCTATCCAGTTTTCTGCAGAATCAACTACAGACACCTATCAGAAAAGCAAGTACAGACCTAAGGCTACAAGATTTTGTCCCGAAATTCCTGAGATCCATAGATGGACTAAGATACCACTATTGGAAGATTAGTCTCGCTTCTGGGCTTTAAAAGTGGTTTCTACATTTTTGGATGCCTATTTGGTAGATTCCTATTTTGGCAAGTTTTCCCAAAACTGGGACTAAGTCGCCCAGCCTGGCATAAGTGTCCCATTCAACATTTTTAATAATATTTTTAGGATTCCAAAATGTAAGGAAAAATTAGATGCGGAAACAATTGTCCTAACGTCAATACCTTAGAGAATAATGTAGATATACTTTTAATTTTTTTAATTACAGTTCAACTAAGATGCATTATGAAGTAATATAACAGAAATAGAGTATTTGAAAATCACACATGAACACCAGATATACGTGGAAAAACCCTTACAGGAGAAAAAACCACCACACCAAGAGAAATCACTTTGTATTACAGTAATGGAGATTACATACAAATGTCAGACTTATCTTTCTGGTGTCTGTTTACAGCAGCATTCACCATGAACAATCTTTTACAGGAACCTTCAAATTACAGTATGCACAGAATAGAATTCATCTACTAATTCAATCACTCAACAAATTCATCAATCCAACCAACCAACCAATCACAATCTGCAATCATAGAGTATATCCATGTTGTTCCATGTCTGTCGAGCTTCCTCACAGAATCGTTACAACGAACAATCTTCCAATTGTTTAGATTCGGCTTCTCCTATTGGTCCACGAGACTCCATAAAGGACGGTCAAATGGTCAAAAGAGATTCAAGCTTTGTTGGCATCTCGGTGAGACACTATCAGTGTCTCCCCAATGCCCAAAAGCTTCATATCGATGTCACCAAGAATCGTTTCCATCGGCAAGAGGTTTCACCGAGCTTACAACTTGTATCAGCTTCAATTTTCCTTTCGGAAAGACTATCGCTCTTGCCAAGACATCCCAACGAGCCTTCTTTTGTTACACCGAGTTCAAGAGACTATCGATAAGACCTCCTTATGTCGCTAGGACCTCACACCGACGTTCTCCACATGTATCGCTATCGCCCAAACTCATTGCTTTCGGTGAGACGATATACCGAAGCTCCATATGTTACATAGACTTAAGTTTCCCATCGGCCAGACAATCGGCTTTCACCGAGACATCATACCGAGGGTTCAAAGTTCTCTGAAGTAATCAGTAGTCAGCAGGACTCTACCGCTATCGTTGAGACATTACTCTAAAAACTTTAAGTCATAACAAGCAACAAGCAACAGTCGGCAAGACAAATGTTTATCGCTAAGAGATCTTCCTGAGATCCTTTGTGTTACTCTGATGAAAAAACTTGAACCTCCATTGGTGAGACATTCGCACATCGATAAGACTTCTTACTAATAGAATATAAGATATGTCAAAGACCACAACATGTAACATACTATCGGCGAGACTTTAATATCTCAATAAGACTTCTCACCGAGCCATCGTAGGTTATTTCGATATGCAATAGAATGGCCTATCAGCCTGAAATCTTCACAAGCAGTGAGAGGTTTCAACGACTGCTCTATGTCACAGCAATAGACTCCACAGTGAAAGCGTTTGGTGAGACAGAAGCTAGGTCACAGCGACCTGTACAAAACATGATGTTCCAAACTGCTAGTTGGCCAGACATGATAGATGTCATACTGACTTGACTCTAATGGAGGTTTCAACCTGTGTTGATTGAGGCACATATTTCCAACACAAAATCTCCCAGCATCAAGCTTCAGATTCCAAGTGCACCTCTCTTATTTTGTTTAGTTATTTCATCATTTACTTGCATTTTTAGGCATTTTTGCATATCACGGTGTGTTTTCCAGCACTTCACATTTCTTAGGTTTTGCATCATTAAATTATTTCATTTTCATATCAGTGCATTAGTACATCATAATTATACATAATACATCTCATTTACATTAACTTTGAGTGTTGACATTTGCATTTTGGACCCCTCCCCATTCTCCTTTTAGGTGAAAAACCTTAGGAGCAAAGCATTGTGTGGGCAATCCAAAATCATTGTCCACATTTTGGTGAACTCGACCTTTTGAACATATTTACTTCTGATTTTAAGTGCATCTTAGGTTTCATTTGCATTGCATTACATATTGCATTGATTAAATTGCATCATAGGGTTTTCAAAATTGCATTAGTGAAAAGCTAAAATAGCTTGCATTTTTGCATCAGTTCTACATTAAAAATCACAAATATTTTGCATTTTCATACTGTAATTGCATTTGTACATCTGAAAGACATAGAGTTGCATTTAAAATTTCTGAAAATTTTCAAAAAAATCATCAATGGGACTAAATCACCATATTGGGCGACTTAGTCCTCTTGCATATTTTGCACTCAAATTTCTGGCATTTTCTGGGTATTTTCTGCACTTTTGTTCTCTATTGCTGCATTATGTCATATTTTGAAGATTTTTTGTTTTATTCTCTTTCTAGTATATTAGTTTACTTTCATTCATTGTCATCATGGCCTTTTGTTTTAATAAGTTTTGGGCTTCATTAAAAACTTTAGTGGACATGTCAAATCATGCCTTTGGTTGTGATAAGCTTGAAGCCAATGCAACCTTTTACCCATCCATGAGGTCACAAGATCTTCCTACTATTGCACCCCCTGATACATTTGGTTATCTTCATCCTAAAACGAATGAAGGACCTAAGTTCCCTCCATCAGGTGGACCTAGTTCCTCTAAACAAGCACATCCTCAACCATTTTATGATCACAAAGTTACAAACACACCAATCAACCTTGAAGAAACATATGGAAAGGGTTTTACTATCTTAAGCAAACAAGGATGTGATACAACAACCAAACATGACATTCACCAACTTTTAGAACAACCAACTGATGAAAACACAATAGGGCTAGGATATCAAGATCCTCCTCATGACAACAAGCCTCCTTTTGAATATAGGAGACTTCGGGATGATGGCACAGTGATCTTTGATTCCCGTCCTGACTTGAATGTCCTCCTTCCATGAGAACAACCATTACATGATTCCAATGAAAAGGATGCTAGGATCCCCATGGGTCGTCTTCCTCCTTCAATCCATGAAAAAGGTGAATCTAGTAAACACAAACAACCTTATAAATTAAAGAAACTCAAGTTTCCTCTCCATCCACCACCTGAATGTGAAAGGAGACTCCAAATGATTTTAAACAGAGGCCTTATACTCTTACCACCTTCAAACAGGTTGGTCATTCATCCTAAAGATTCCAACATACCATATCATAAATACCATTGTGTTCTTGGACACCGAACTGATGAATGTCGAACATTGAAGGACATACTGAACAAGTATCACTTCACTGATACCGACTATTATCCTATCATTCCATAGCACACTATCACCCACCTTATCATGCAATAGTTGTAGAATTTTCCATTCTCACTATTGCATGATCCTTCCCATCATCCATCTTGGCTCCTTCTTTTCTTGCACTCACTGGGGACATGAAGTTGTTAGCCTTGCCCTCATAATGCATTTTTCCTTGTCCCTTAGATACGTTATTCATCTTCCACTTACACCCATTGAGATGGGGAGATGGATGACTTGTTTGATGCACAACCTGCATTTGCATAACTAGACATTTTACATTTACATTTTCTTTTTCTTTTATTTTATTTCATGTGCATAACATGTTCCCTCATGTTGTGGCGTTTGGTGTTCTCTCTTTGTCCACTTCCTCTATTTGTACCTTTATTCTTCTATATGTTGTACATTTCCATTTCTCTTTTGTTTTGTGTTCTCATTTTGGGGACGACGCAAAGCGTACAGACACCCTATGTCTCTTCCATGTTGACCCAAAAGGTCCTTTTTCCTTTGTTTTGTGTTTTTCCTTTTGGGGATGACACAAGGCATTGAGACTAAAATGTCTCCTTCATGTTGACCCAAAATCTTTTCCTTTGTTTTGTCTTTTCGTTTTCTTTTCGCTTGTGTTTCTCCTTTTGAGGATGATGCCAAGCATTGAGACTGCAATGTCTCTTCCATGTTGACCCAAAACAGACTTTTTTTTTCTTTTTTTTTGCTCTTTGTGTCATTATTTTAGTTCTGAGCTCTTTCATAAAAAACATTGCAACAACGAACATACTGACCCCCAATCCATAGATCCCTTATGTGTTTGGTGTGTTCCTTTTTGGGGGCAACCCCTCTTTCTTTCTTTTCCTTTTCATTTGCATGATGTAGCCTCACTCAGAAACATATGAATTTGCATAGGGGCTTTCCAAGTTGGCTCTATTTCTTGCTTATTTTTTCATTTCCATTCACTACTTTAAAGTAATTGCTCATAGAATAGTGTGTAGCAATTCCTTTAAAGTGAGGGTATACATTGGCATTATTCATTTGCATTTTTATTTTTCTTGGTTCTTAGTACAACCTTGTTACTTCATATGATGTGTTTGTCACTTTTGTGGATGACATTGCGTGTGATGTCCTTCATAAGCATGATCCATCTTAGCATATTGCATTCCTCTTGGTGTCTTGATGCGACACACTGCATCCCCTAAGTTGTCAATCTTCTATTCTTTGATGGGTCCTCTCTTGGAGACATTAGACACAATGTTCCCTAAGTGATAGACCTCGCATGAAATAAATAAGACCCCTTTGAGAATTTCCTTTGCATTTTACATTTTGCATTTACATGGCCACCTTGCATAACACAGCTTGCATGCCTGTGGTACCTTTGCATTTGTTCATGAGTTCTAAGCATACGAAGCTTTGCTTGTCTCATGAAGCACGAAATGACATTGTCTTTGTGGCACCTTATTAAAGTTAACATGAGGTATAACTTTTATATGGTTGCACAGGAAGCCCATTATGAGGAACGACTCTCCCCATAGCCACCTTTTGTTGATTTCTCACCCCACAAACAACCAGAAGTTTTGTGGCCTCAAAGTGAGTATGTTGTTGATTTCTCACCTCGTGGACAACCAGAAGTTCCATGGCCCCAGAGTGAGTATACTTGGGCCTTCTCACTCAATGAAAATCCATAAGTTTCATCACCCCAAAGTGTACACATTTCCTTTTCCAAACAAATCGCCTAGATCTAATCCACAATGGGCAGGAAATACAATCAAAGATTTCTTTCATCCCTTTTCCTCATCATGTGTGTTCCTTTGCGCTTATGTTTGGTTTAACATGGGATCATGATCCTAGGGGCTTGATCATACCTCTTGATTATTGTTGTCTCACCTTACCAACATGTGTGCATTAGGATCCCTCTCGATGTGCATGTTGGGCTACTTTAGTGAGAGTTTGAAGCAAGCTCATCCTCTCACTAAAGTGGGGGCTTAATGTGTCGCCAAAAAATGTATAGTTGACATTTTTTTGGTCACTTGAGTCTTTCTAGTGGACTTTGGCTTGATTTTACCTATATTTAATGTTGTAATGTGGTCAACACATTCACATTAGGTCTTGGACCCTTGTGAATCATTAAGACTTCTAGGATGTCTAGTAAAGGTGTTGTGAAGTGTTGTAACCCACTTTCACACTTTTCTAGGACCTTTTTATTATAATTCACTTAAATAACCTCTTTTTATCACTTAATAAGTATTATTTCAATTTTTTGTAAAGTGTTGTAACCCACTTTCATGCTTTTCTAGATTTGTCATTACTAATTCAACCCTTTCTCATGTTTAAATGACCCCTTAATGCACTTTTCAGTCATTTTTAAGTGTGTTTTTGAGGATATTCCCATTGGAAAAAATTTAATGCCCTTTAATTCCCAAAACCCACTTAATTTTCTTAAGTGGGACTAAGTCACCAATAGGGGCGACTTAGTCCTTTTTGGCACAAAACTCAAAATTATTTCAATTTTCTGGCGGGATTTTGTCCTCTAACCCTTGA
This sequence comes from Sequoia sempervirens, assembly GCA_007258455.2. Taxonomy (NCBI): domain Eukaryota; kingdom Viridiplantae; phylum Streptophyta; class Pinopsida; order Cupressales; family Cupressaceae; genus Sequoia; species Sequoia sempervirens. The sequence continues at coordinate 443,818,205 of VDFB02193867.1, forward strand.
GGTCGGCCTGTGATGTGTTATTTTTCAATAAATTTAGTAAGAACATGTATAAATAAGGGATTTTATCCTCATTTTTCATCTCCCATCTCCTACAATCTCCTAACTCATCTAGTCATTCAAGCATTCACTCAAGTAATTAACTCAATCATTCTCAAGAATTCAAGCAATTTAGGAATTATCAAGTCATCCATTGGAGCACTTCATTGCATATCTTCAGATCTACACATCGAGGGTTTGGTAAGTTTATGAAATTTCATGTTGTTTATTTATCATTCTCTTTCTATTTCATTTCATTATCTAGGGTTTGATTAAAAAAGTGGGATTTGACCAAGGCAAATCCCTATACTCTAACCCTTAACCATTTTTCCCTCTTTGCATGTGTGTTTGTAGACTTTATTGTTAGTGTAGGTTTTTTATTCCTTATTATAAGGTTTTTCCTACACATTTATTTAAGCTTGCTTAGGTTAATAAAGCATGTTTAATTAGGTGAGAGGATCATGAGGTGTCACCTTCCTACATGTGAGCATCCATTAGCTATCTTGGGAAGATACTTTCCTATCTTTAGTACGATAGATGGTTGCTCCTCATTGGTCGATGTTGCCACCTCTTCCCTCTCTCTAGTCTATATAAGCATGCTACCTAGCTTGTATTTTCATTTGATATTAGAGATAGTTATCTGATGCTAGCCATTCGAGCATTTTACATCAATCTCTTGGTATCATTGTTTTGTTGTTTCAATTGCTTTTGCATTTACAGTATATGTTTCTAACTCTTTCAATTGATTCTGGGTTATAATCTGTTTTACGAATTTTAACATGGTATCAGAGCAAGTTTGGTAAGGTTAGATTCTTTGTAGAGATCTTGTAAAATCCTGTATTCTCTTCTCTTGCATTAATTTTGAAGTTCTAGAGAATCATAAAGGATTTATGAAGATTCTAAAATCTTGTTTCTATCAATCGACTTGCATATTTTGTGTTTCAATCAGTATTGCATGTTGCAGCATGCCTTTTCTTATCTTAGGTAGCTGATACATCCTTTGCATGCCATTTTTTGGTTGCTGGAGTCATTTTTTGTTGCTAAAGGCATTTGATTTACATTAGATCTACATCTTCTATACCTAATCAAGAAAAACACCTTCTAGGTTTTGTTCACCGCATCAAAAAACCATCTGGGTATCTTTTTTTTTTGCATGCAGCTTATATATTTTGCATAATCGAACTCAGAAAGCTTCAGCCATACCCCTCTCTGTTGGCAGTTTCAAATTTGAAGACAGTTTTCAAAAGCTTCGTTCTTGCTCACACGGACTTTGTTTCTCATGAAAAATTTTTTGATATTGGCTATTTTCTCGTGATCTATGCACTAGTGTAGTTGTTTTTTGATTTGGATGTAGAGATTTTTCAAAAATTATAGATTCTCAGTCGTGACATTGCGCAGTCCTCGTTTTGGGAACTTCGAAGAGGCATAACTTTTGCATAAAACCTCAGATCGAGGTGATTCTTTTTTTGAAAGTGAATGTTTTTTTTTGTAGATTGCAGTGGTGTTGTTTATTTTACTAGGTATTGTGCCTAAGTTGTATTTTTAGCATATACTCATTTTGAGGATCTATAATAGCATTGAGATCAATTCCACTCAGTATTTCTTGCTGGTGGTAATTGTAAACACACTAAATATAAAGTGCCAAATCAAATTTTCTTTGGGGGGATTCTTTAATTGAGTAAAAAAAAGGGGGGTTTCTTGTGTTGCATCTTTTCTTTCCTCACAAACAACAACAACAATATTTCTTTCTACATTAAAATGGATCAATTAACAGTACCTGTGCTCACACCTTACAACTACTATGAGTGGAAGTCCAAGATGACTATACAACTTAAGAAGTTAGGGTTGTTTAGAGTAACTATGGGTCTTGAAACTGAACCATCTTTAATTGCAGAAAAGCCTAAATGTTTTAACAAACTTGATGAAGCTTTTTGAACTCTATGTATGTCTGTATCTCTGGATTTACTTTTCCATATTGAGTCTGTTACAACGCCTAATGATGTATTGACTACTTTGGAAAACCTCTTTGGTGCACAAGATGAACTTAGAGGACATTTATTGGAGAATGAGTTGATAGGGTTAAATCCATGTAATTTCGATACAATTCAGGATTTCTTCACAAAACTAAAGGCTTTAAGATTGTAGTTAAAATAGTGTGGGATAGAAAAGAAAGATAGTCAGTTGATTCTTAGCATTCTTTCCAAACTTGGTCCTAACTACTCTGTGTTTGTTTCTACATTCTATGCCACAAAAAGTGCCTTGGGAACCACATATAAGATGCCTTCTTTAGATGATTTTGCTAATGAACTCACTAAGAAGCAAGACAAATTGGTTCAAATGGGTACAATTAAGCCCTCTAAATCTCATGCCTTGACTGCAAATCAGGGAACTAAAGATCAGAAGGGGGTTGCTAAGAAAGAGAAGAAACAAAAGAACCAAGAAGAAAAGAAGTAAGAACAAACATCAATTGCTTCTAAAGCAATGAATAATGCCTCTTCTTCAAAAGGCAACAAGCCTAAGAAGGAGAAAATTCAGTGTTCTTATTGCAAGAAACTTGGTCATGATGAACATAAGTGCTTGAAGAAACAGATTGATCACCTGTCACAGCTTCTTAAGAAGAACAATATCCAGGTGCCTGATTCTGTCAAACAAGTCTCATCAGAAGGGTCTTCAAAGAACACAGAAAAGAGTAAGGGGAAAGGAAAGGGAAAGGCCTTAGTTGCAAGAGCTTCTCAACCAGATTCTTGGGTAATTGACTCAGGTGCTTCTCACCACATGGCCAATAGAAAGTAAAGCTTCTCATCCTTGGAGTCATGTTTTGTGCCTGATATTCTTATGGGTAATGATACACCAGAAGAAGTTCTTGGGAGAGGGTCTGTTGACATTGGTGATGGGACATTCCATGATGTTCTTTGTGTTCCTTCTTTGTCAACTAATCTCCTATCTGTCTACCAGATCACCCATACAGGTTCTGGCAAGAGAGTTGAATTTACACTTGATTCTGTGGTTATTAGTGATCTGCACAATGGGTCTATAGTTGCTATAGGAAAATTTGATAACCATTCTCAGCTCTATCAATTTTCTCATTTTGTTCCTAATTCTCCTTCACTGGCATTGCTCACTCACTCAGATGAGGTGAGTCATTTGTGGCATCATCGGTTTGGGCACTTGAATTACCGCTACTTGCAGCTGCTCAGTCAGCATGACATGGTTACAGGGTTGCCTTCTATTCGATTCTCTAATGGAGTTTGTCAAGGTTGCATTCTTGGCAAGCATCCTGAAGAAAAATTTGACAAAGGCAAAGCATGGAGAGCCACACAGCTCTTGGAGTTAGTACACAGTGATTTGGCTGGTCCATTTCAGCATCCTTCATTCAGTAGAGCTAGATATGTATTGACCTTCATTGACAATCTTTCCCGATACACCTTTGTATATTTTCTCAAACAAAAGTCTGAAGTATTTGAGTCTTTTCAGGAATTTAAATCTTTTGTAGAGAAACAATCTAGGAAGGTTGTCAAGGTTTTGCGCACCGATAATGGCGGGGAATATGTCAACCAAAGGTTTGAGCAATTTTGTACTTCAGAGGGTATTAATCTTCAGCACACAATTCCCTACAATCCACAACAAAATGGAGTTGCAGAATGAAAGAATCAGTCATTGAAGGAAATGGCCAATTGCATGATCCACTCCAAATCATTGGCACCTCAGTATTGGGCAGAGGCCATCAACTGTGCATGTTATATCTAGAACCGGGTTCCTCACCGAGCTGTGAAGGGGGTAACTCCTTTTCAAGCTTGGACCGGTCGGAAACCCACAGTCAAGCACTTCTGAGTGTTTGGGTCTCCTGCATGGGCCCACATTCCAGTAGAGAAACGCAAGGCAATGGATCCACAGAGTAGGCCTTGCATTTTTTTTGGCTATCCAGATGGTGTCAAAGGCTACAGGCTACTCCACCCTACCACACATGAGCTCTTCATTGAGAGGAGTGTTCAGTTTGAGGAAGATACTTCTTCTACGACTTCTCCATCATTCATTCCCATGGAGACACTGCGACTTCATGATGATAGTTCTTCTGAGGATCTTAATCCTCCCAAGGAGTCTTCTTCCTCCACTTTAGATGGTGATGATGAGGGTTCATCTTCCTCCTCTCTTAGTCATCATTTAGAGGATGATGATTCTCCTCCAAATTCTCCTGCCACTGGGCCTCTTTGGGCTCGTCAGACTTTGGAGTCAGCAGGTGATTGGGTTGGTGATCCTTCAAATGCGAGATGAACAAGGTCACAGTTCGAGCAGGCTCCTCATCTCTTCTTTGCTTCAGCTTCTGATCCACAATTCTTTAGGGAAGCTTCTGGTGTCCCCGAGTGGGATGCTGCTATGCAGGAAGAGTTCAGTTCCTTGGAAAGGAACCATACTTGGGATTTAGTCCCACTTCCTAAGGGAAGAAAACTTGTTCGATGCAAGTGGTTCTATCAAACAAAATTTGCTGCAGATGGGTCAGTTGACAAACATAAGGCTCGCTTGGTTGCAAAAGGATTCTCCCAAGTTCCTAGGATTGACTACTCTGAGACTTTTGCGTCGGTTGCCAAGATGACTTCAATCCGACTTGTCCTTGCCATTGTTGCAGCCCATCGTTGGGACGTTCATCAGATGGATGTGAAGAGTGCCTTTCTTCACGGTGACCTTCAAGAGGAGATATATATGGAGCAGCCACAGGGGTTCATCCAGGATCTTTCACTTGTTTGCCGACTTCGGAAGTCTCTCTATGGTCTTAAACAAGCCCCACGAGCCTGATATGCCAAGATGGACTCCTTTCTTCTATTAGTTAGGTTCACTCGGTGCCATTCTGATCCGAACGTCTACATTTTGCAGCAGGATGCTACTCTCACTTTCCTTGTTCTCTATGTTGATGACTTGCTGATTACAAGGAGTTCCTCATCCACCATCAAGGCAGTGAAAATTGCCCTTCATGATCGTTTTCTGATGTCTGACTTGGGTCTTCTTCATTATTTCTTGGGCATTGAGATTACACAGTCTTTGGCTGGTATCTTTCTTTCTCAGCCCAAGTATGCTCTTGATATGCTCTCAATTTCACATGGCTGATTGTAAGCCTGCACCAACTCCATTTCTATCAGGGATCAAACTTGAGGCTTCTTGTGCTTCACCTAAGTTGGTAGATGCTACCTTGTATCACCAATTGGTTGGGATTCTCATATACTTGACTCACACGAGGCCTGATATTTCTTATGCAGTGGGCCTGGTCTCCAGGTTCATGCAAGAGCCACATGAGCTGCATTGGAAAGTAGCTAAACGGATTCTTCACTATGTACAGGGCACTCATAGTTATGGGACTCATTTTGTAGCAGGCGTGGATATTGACTTGGTGGGATACACAGATTTAGATTGGGCAGGTGATTCTTAGGATCGCAAGTCTACTTCGGGGTATTGCTTCTCTCTTGGGTCTGGTTTGATTTCTTGGTCGAGCAAGAAGCAATCTGCTATTGCTCTTTCATCTACAGAGGCCATTTGGCTTCAACACATTCTCACTGAGTTTGGCATTTCCTTTCGGAAGCCTACAATCATCTTTTGTGACAACCAGAGTGTTATTCAGATCTCTTGCAATCCGATCCATCATCAGCAGACCAAACACATTGAGATTCACATGCACTACATTTGGGAGCTGATTCATGAGCAGGTTCTTGATCTTCAATATTGTTCAACATCAGATTAGATAGCGGACATCTTCACCAAACCCTTCACTGAGAGCAAGATCATTCATTTGCGAGCTTTGCTTGGGGTGCGGCAGGTGTCCTCTTGATAAGTAAGAGGTATTCTTCCACAGCGTGTCAAATTATGATATTGAGTTTGACTCGAAACTACAAGGTGTCCTCTTTTTAGGGGGCTTCTTAGCTCCTTTATTTCTCTCTCTATTCTGGGGGGGGCATACTCTCTTTTGTGGGGGGGGTTTCATTGTACATGGGTACCTCATCAAGCTTGATTTGTCGACACCCATCTCTGTACCCACCTAAGCTATGCTTAAGGGGGGTGTTAGTGTAGGTTTTTTATTCCTTATTATAAGGTTTTTCCTACACATTTATTTAAGCTTGCTTAGGTTAATAAAGCATGTTTAATTAGGTGAGAGGATTATGAGGTGTCACCTTCCTACATGTGAGCATCCATTAGCTATCTTGGGAAGATACTTTACTATCTTTAGTACGATAGATGGTTGCTCCTCATTGGTCAATGTTGCCACCTCTTCCCTCTCTCTAGTCTATATAAGCATGCTACCTAGCTTGTATTTTCATTCGATATTGGAGATAGTTATCTAATGCTATTTTTCCATGCGAGCATTTCACATCAATCTCTTGGTATCATTGTTATGTTGTTTCAATTGCTTTTTCATTTACAGTATATGTTTCTAACTCTTTCAATTGATTCTGGGTTATAATCTATTTTATGGATTTTAACATTTATATGCAGATTTGTCAAAGAAATAGGTGTTGAAAAGTGGTCAAGAAGTCTTCAAATTCAATCAATTCAACATCACCCTAATTCAAGCTTGGAGATACTTTTTATCCCGTTTTCTACATAATCAAGTGTGGACACTTGTCAAAAAAGCAAGTGCAGACCTAAGGCTACAAGATTTTGTCTCGAAATTCCCAAGATCTGTAGGTGGATTAAGTCACCACTACTGGCAGATTATTCTTGCTTTTGGACCTAAAAAGTGGTTTCTACATTTTTGGATACCCATTTGGTAGATTCTTGTTTCGGCAAGTTTTCCTAAAACTGGGACTAAGTTGCCCAACCTAGTGTAAGTGTCCCAGTCAACATTTTTAGTCAAATTTTTAGGATTCCAGAATCTCCCACCATCAAGCTTTAGATTCCAAGTGCACCTCTCTAATTTTGTTTATTTATTTCATCATTTACTTGCATTTTTAGGCATTTTTGCATACCATGGTGTGTTTTCCAACACTTCACATTTCTTAGGTTTTGCATCATTAAATCATTTCATTTTAAGATCAGTGCATTATTACATCATAATTAGACATAATACATCTCATTTACATTAACTTTGAGTGTTGAAATTTGCATTTTGGACCCCTCCCTTTTCTCCTTTTAGGTGAAAAACCCAAGAAGGAACAAAGTAGTTGTGTGGGCAATCCAAAATCATTGTCCACGGGATTAAAGGAAAATTTGAGAAAAAACTTGATAATTGGAATTTAGGCAATATTTATCTTTGGAAATTAGAATCCAAATATGTCAAAAGATCCTTCCATCATACAATTTATATTACTCTTGAGTTTGGCTATTTAATAGTGATGAAGTTAATAGAATTCAAAAGAGAATCATACAATTTTTGTGGCCTGATGGAAAAGGAAAAATGAAGAAGCACTTATTTAAATGGGATTGGTGTTGCTTGGATAAGACTCAAGGTGGTTTAGGTTTGAAAGACCTAAGGAAACATGGCATAGCATGAGCTATTAAATGGATCATTAAATCCTGAACAGGAAAATAACCATGAAAAACTATCATGCAAAAGAATATCTAGTCAGTTGTTCCTAAACATGCTAAGGAATGGAAGCAACTTCCCTTCTATGACCCATTGACTTATAAATTCCATGTGAACTCAATAGGGTATAATGTATTTAGAATATTGTGGAAAGTATGGGTGATCACTAAAAACCAAATTAAAAATTATGAAGTTATAGAATGTAATAAAAACAAACTCTCCTCCAAGTCCATTTGGTGGAACCTTGAGCATAATGGTAAACCCCTAGCACTATTGCAAGGATGTTCAACTATAACTTGGTCCATGAAAGGTATCAATTGCTTTAAGGATATTCTTTGTGATCTGACATTTGAAATCATGGGCTTCTCTAAGTACCAAATTTGGTTTGCCTCCAACTAATTGGAGGAATTACTCCATTCTCAAGGAAGCTTGCAAAATATTACATTTCCCTATTTAGTGTGTCTTTGATATTGATGTTGTTGACCTTCTTAAGTGGAATGATGGGACCAATCTTTACAAAATAAAATCTAAAAATGTGTATAAAAATCTAAATAACTCTAATTACATGATACTTATCTCAATAACTATTGTAACCTTGTATTTTCAGATAAATTGTGATCTAATATTTTTAATTGCTTATGGTCAAATTTTATTGAGCCAAAGAAGGCTTATTTTAAATGGATTCTCATTCTTCAGAAATTACCTTACAAATTGTCTCCTTCTAGTGTGGATCTTTGTAATATATGCAAGAAGCTTGAAACTATTAGACACATTTTTTTTATTGTTTCTTTGCCAGCAAACTATGGAATTTGTTTTGTGTTAATTTGAGAGGATGGGGTGATAGAGGAGATGTTAATTGGAAAGAAATATTTGCTAATTTTATAAATGCATTGGATAAAACTTATAGATTTATTTTTGTTACTATTATCCACTAATATCTTATGACTTATTTGGAAATCTAGAAATGTGAAAATTTTCTAGGGTACAAGGAGGACACTTACTAAGTTTATTAAAAGACTCATGTTCCATTATGTTTTCATGCAGGTCACTTTAATAATTGAGGTATCCAAAATCAAGTTCATTAAGTTGTTGAAATATGACACAATGGAAGCCAACAAATCAAAAATTAAATATGGACAACATTGGCCATTCAACAAGTCAAATAATATCCCATTCTTGAAGGGATAATTGGAGTTCCAAAAGAAGTATAATTGGAAATATTTAGTTGAGACTTTGGAGAAGGATCTAGGATTCCAGAAAGGTCCAAGCTTCCACATTAATGAAGGAGAAGACTTCACAGTGGAGGTGGTGGGATCTAATAGTAATATTTCAATTATCAATCCACCTATTAGCTAGAAAGATCTAGAGGATTATAGAGACAAAAGGAAATTTTGACAATCTCCCTCCTTGAGTTCAAATATATGTAAAGATACCAAGTCCGATGCATTAGAAATAATGGTTTTTTTTTTATAATTTCTTAATTTTAGGTAGAAATCTATATATGAACATGTTATGAGACCCTAAGTGGTCTTCCTTATGTTGTGACCCTACGTGGTCTTCTTTATTTTGTGACCCTGTGTGGTGTTCCCATTATTACTGAATAGTGTGAAATCTGAATCATCATATATTTTGTAATCCATTTGATACACTATTTTTAATATAAACAAAAGAAAAAACTAACTATTCCACCATAGCTTGATTGTTAATATAATTTTAATTAATTAATTTTAGGTCAAGTTATATAAGTAACATGGCCCATTAAATGACTACCTTGAAATAATCTCTAGAACTTGCATATATTTCAAAGGATCTTCTTTGACAATCACATGAGTTTTTATATATAACATGTTGGTTGTTTTTCAAGAACCAAGCTAATCTTCAAGGAAGCCTATGGACTTTGCCATTTCCAATTCTCAGCAACCTAAAGGGATTGGCCAATGAACGAGTGAAGGAAACAATGCTTTCCTCCTGCACTTTTGGCTCTGCAAGACTTGAGAGGGTAATCCCACAATGTATTTAAAGACCTTTTCACCTAATGATTGAATACATTGTAAATAATAGATAAATTCTCATATGGTAGCTCAATAAATGGAATGTATCAAAGAAGTTGGCTACTTCTTAACAACACTCAATATTTAGAGCATGAGAATGGGACAACTTGACACAAAATAACAACAATTGTAATCCATTTAAAGTTTTTTTAATAAATTGATTTGTTCTTTGATAGGTAGGACTGACTCAATTACATCAAAAATTACCATATTAATATAACAGTGCTTTGTCCATAGGTGACAGATTCAAATTTATAGTAAACTATAATACATCAATAATTAGACCTAGAATTCATAAACTATTATGATATTGCCTTGCAATAAAACAATTCAAGATATCCCAGAACAAAATCTAATTATTAATCCTTGTACTTCATCACACAAACCTATGATTTCATCTAAGCATTTTAATTAGTTCTTTGGACTAAAGCAGAAATAAAACCACACATTCAACCAAAATGATTGAAGACAAATAAAATATCCTTGATCATTTTATTCATAGTTTGAGTAACAAAATGCAACATGAGAGAATTCATTCCAGAATTTGCAATTCAAATTCAAATAAATGTCAAATGAAAATGTGAATGTAAGTGTAATTTGGCCCAAAGCTTGTTGCTCCCATGTTCTATAAATGGGAATTCAAGGCCAATTGCACAAGTCTTTGGTTGGTATGGGTTTTGAACTCATGTAATGATAATTTTGTAAATCAAGCAGGACCTAGCATTTGTTATTTAAAAGATCTCAGGAAGAAAAAGAATAGATTGGCAACTCCGTTGGGGAAAAATTTGTGAAAAAGTTCCTATCCTAGTGTGCTTTGTCCAAAGCATTGCAATTAGAGTCTTATATTTTCATAATGGGGTCTAAAGTTTTGTAAATGTTTTCCCAATCTTGCTAAATCTTGTTGAATTTTTCCACTATTTATTATTTGAAGGTCATTTGTGTAAATCCTGCTAAGTCTATCTGTGACCGTGCAAATCCTCCACGTAGAGTGTTGAGCATGGTCTTAGGAGTTCTCTATATTTTCAAATTTGTGCTATTCACTTAAATATTTACAAAATTATCATTACTATTTACAATTCCCAATCAATTTTGGGTGGAAACTCTGAAGTCTCTGCACCAGTGTGCATTATTTGAAGAAGTTAAGAAGGTATTGAAGAAGAAAAGTTGCAAAATAAAGATGAAGAAAACTAGAGGTTACATGAAGAAGAAAAAAGTTGCAAAATAAAGATGAAGAAAACTAAGAGGTTACATGAAGAAAGCACCCATCAAAGAATAGGTCTAGCTGGAATGGCATGCTTCATAAGACTCCCAAGCAGAACGGCCAAGATGGGTATAGAAGATGATGAAGATTTCTAATCAATGGAATTGAGACCACCATCATTACGAGATAAGGATGTTGTAGATGTTGACAATGTCTAAAGTTGTCAATGAGAAATCCACATTTGAGAAGCCTCCCATCCCCCCAATTCAGAATCTAAGATGGACAAGTTAAGGAAGGAAAATGAATCTCTCAAAAGAGAAGTAGAGAAAATGGAAATCATGGCAACAAATCTTGAGATGAAAAGGAAGTTGGATTTCTTGTCCTCCAATGATGCAAAGACTTCTAGTCATATTGATCAATCCACTCATAATGCTAAGAATGTGAACATAAATAGTAATGATTCTACTCACAATCAATTTGCTAATAGAAATGTGGATCAGAAGAAAGGAGGTGGGGAAGCTAACAAAAACAATGAGGATAGAGATACCCAATTTCACAAGCGACCTCTACAGTTGGAAAGATATAGGAAATTGTGCTTTGATGGGATCCCTAGATGCCCAAATCCCATTGACAATGATATCAGGGTTGTGTTGAGAAAATTCACTAGTAATAATGCAATATCTGGTGAGGATCATTTGAGGGCTTTTCTGAACATACTTAATGATTATGAAGTGGAGCATGAGGATGTTGTTATGAAACTATTCATGTAATAATTGATAGAGGATGCAAGAGATTGGTACAGAGATTTACCTGATGGCAACATTGGCTCATGGGAAGAGTTCAAGAGAGTCTTTAGAGAGTAATATGGAGACAAAATTAACCCTTGTTTTATGCTTAATGAATTTAATACAATCACCAAAGGACATAATGAGATGGTGTCTGATTTTAATATCAGATTTCAAAAGACAATGAATAGATTACCACAAACTTTGAGGTTAAATGATCAGGTGTACCTTGTCACTTATTATAATGCATTTGATGCTAAGATGGCATATAGCTTGAGAGATAAATACCCTCAAAATTTGACGGATGCATTCAGAATTGCTTTGCACATTGAAAGCAATAGAAGAGCTTCAGGTAAAGTAGGAAGAAGGGGTGATGTAAAGCTTTTGAAAAACCCAAACAATCTGAAGGATAAACATGAAAAGGATTTTGGTTCGAATCGCCCTTACGATAAAATATAGGATCACGTGATGGATACTCTAAAAGACATCAAATATACTGTTGCAAAAAATGAGAAGTGGCTTGGAATCAACAAGCCACGATTTTAGAAACATGAAAAGCCCCCAAGGCTTCAAGATTACCCTTACAAGACCAACTGGAAGAATGGAAATCCAACCTGAAATAACCATAAAGGTAAACAAGATCAGGCCACACCTGATCCTTTGCAAATTTCATTGATGAGACCCCTTAGTGCATGGTTTCTCAGTTGCCACATTCTCCTCACCAATGTGCAGTTGCACAACTAGTAGAAGTTGAAGAAGGTGTGCTAGAAGATTATGATCAGTCTCATGATGATGATGTTGAATTTAATGTACTCATGAGTAGGTCAGATTATGTTGACAATGAATGCTTATTTCATGTGGAGTCTCACGATATTGATGTGGATGACCAAAGGCAAAGAGAAAATACATATCACCAGCAAGTTCTTTCTAATGAAGATAATTATAATGAAGTATATGTATTAGAAGCATTTGAAGATAATGTTTCCTTAAGGAGACCTTCAAATGAAGAAATTGCAAGATATGTAGTAGCCTTGGCTGCACATGCCAAAGGTTCATACCATCTGAGAAATAGAACAGTGGGAGGTGACCAAGCCAAGGTTGTTGGCCTTTTCATCAAAGATCAGAATGTTAAAGGCAAAGAACCAAAATTTGATAGTAAAGTGGATGGGCCTGAAGCCAAGGAGGGTAAGGGAGATAAAATATGGGCAAAGAAGGCTAACAAACCAAAATTTGATGGAGAATTCAAGTCTCCTACTATGAAAGTGAAAGCCCAAAAGCAAAATTATGAGTCTAAAAAGAAAGATGCTAAGCTTAAAGTTGAAACAAAAGGTGAGCAATAGAAGGAGAGCAATGTTGAACAAGGTATGATTCCAATTGATTTTCCTAAATATACCCCTGTTGATATGTTTCAATTTAGTTAGCCAAGTAAAATTTTATGTTCCTTTGCTTGAAATGATGAGAATTGATGAGCATAAACAGAAGGTAGTAGCCCTTATCAATGGCGCTACTATAGCCTGCAATGAACCAATGGTGTCTACTCCACCCAAAGAGAGTGGAAAGGAAAAGAAAGAAAAAGATATTGAGGGAGTAATTACTAAAATCCCTCAGGTTTATCTAGGAAATTTAGTGATTTCCTATCATGGAAATATAGATCCATTTTTTCTAACTCTGATAGTAGATGGAAAATTGTTGAAGAATTGTATGATTGACTCGGGAGCATCTAATAACATTATGCCAGCTAAGATTATGGAGGAAATGGGATTGAAAGTTGATAGTACCCAGGGAAAATGTTACACCATGGATTCCAGGGAAGTCCTTGTGACTGGTGTGATACATGAACTCCCCTAATATAAATTGGCTACATTCCCAGAAAAAGAGTTTAAAATGAGTGTGATAGTGGTGGATATTCCACCAAACTATGGAATGTTGTTGTCTAGAAAGTGGAGTGCTTCCATGGGGGTAGTATTCAATGCGATATGTCTTTTGCTACTTTCCCAATTGATGGCAAAGATTTCAAAGTGGTTAGAGAATTAAAAGTACCATACATGATTTAACATGCTCCTCAAGGTGATACAACTCACTTTGTTAATACTAACCTTGATGATTTAAGGTGGAAGAGTTACCAAGAGAAACTGACACTTTATTAATTTTGATGGTGCAAGTTCCAAAGACGGATTGGGTGCAAGTATACTATTGGTTTCACCTAGTTGTGATACATTTAAGTTTTCCTTCACTTTGTCTTTTGTTTGCACAAACAATGTGGATGAGTATGAGGCCTTGCTACTAGGACCGAGGCTAGCAGAGAAACATGGGATAAAGAAATTGATGGTAATAGGTGATTCTAAGTTAGTAATATCTCAGGTCAGATCCAAATATGCATGTAAAAATAAGAGGTTAAAGTAACACAGGAATGTCATATGGGATTCTATTGAGAAATTTGACGCTTTTGGCATTGATTGGATGGAAAGAGGTCAAAACAGAGTGGCAAAGTTGTTATCAAACATTGCACTAAGGCCTAATGACATGAATTTTTTCAGTATCTCCAAGGTTGAGGTACAGACAAGGCCTTCAATCCAAGACAATATTCAGAATCAAAAAAATTTCAATGATGATGATGACATTCTAAAATTTTTGAAGTGTGTTGATGAGTATGAGAGTCAAAAGATTGACTTTGGAGATTTTGTTGAAAATATAGATGGAAAGAAAATAGTCTTTGGAAATGAAGTTATTTAGCTAAAGACAAATAAGATTCTCGAAGGCCTTGTGGCATTGGAGAGAATTTTTGACAATAAGGACAAAAGTAATGCCAAAACAATTGTTACCCATCTAGAGGATTTGGAAGAAGTAAACTTGGGGACTGAAAATGCCCCTAAAAAGGTTTATGTGGGCAAGAAGATGAAGCCCAAGATAAAGGAAATGTTTTGATCGCCTTGTTGAGAAAATATAGATATGTCTTTGCTTGGTCATGTAATGACTTGAAAGCATATAGGGAGGAATTGTTTCAACATGAGATTCCTCTAAAGGAAGATACAAAGCCTGTCAGGCAGAAGCAAAGACCCATTAATCCAACCTTAGCTCCTAAAATGTGAGAGGAATTAGTAAAGCTAACAGATGTTGGCATTATAAAGCCTATCAGGCACTCATCTTGGGTGTCTAACTTAGTGTCGATCAGGAAGAAGAATGGTGATATAAGATTATGTGTTGAATTTAGAAATTTCACATATCATCATTAAAAAATAACTAACCACTACCTAATATGGAAGCCATGTCGCAAAAGGTGACTAGTTGTGAATTATTATCTATGATGGATGGTTTTTCTGGTTAAGGCCAAGTTAAAGTGAAGAAGTCTGAGCAGTACAAGACTACATTCACAACCCAAAGAAATATACCTTTGGGGTTACTGAAGGCAAATTGTTGGGACACATTGTGTCAAAAGAAGGGGTGAGAATTGACCCTGAGAGGGTAGTTTCCATTGACAAGATTCCACAACCAAAGAATGTGAAGGGCATTTAGTATTTCTTTGGTTAGATTAACTTCTTGAAAAGATTTGTTACTAATTTTGCAGAGATCACCTGTACCATATCCAAAATGTTGAAAAAAGGTGAAAAGGTGGAATGGAATGAAGAGCCAAGTAAGGCTTGTAAAGCAATTAAGTAGGCAATCAAGGAGGCCCTAGTTCTAAGGACTCCTAATTTTTCCAGGCCACTGCAAATTTTCTCATTTGCTTCATTTCACACTATTGTTGTAGTTCTACTACAAAAGAATCAAGAAAGATTTGAGCAACCTATCATTTTCTTTAGCAAGTCTCTCCAAACTATAGAATTAAAGTATGATTTAATGGAGAAACAAGCATATACACTTGTTAAGGTTGTAAAGAACTTTAGGACTTATCTTGTAGGGGAAACAGTCATTGCTTATGTTCCAAGTGTAGTTGTAAAAGACATCTTTACCCAGCAAGAAGTCATGGGTAGAAGATGCAAATGGATAAACAAAATACAAGAATTTAATATTGGCATTCAAATCACCAAATTGGCGAGAGGTCAAGGATTAGCTAAGTTAATGGCTGAAGTGACCCTAGATGCCAATCAGATAAATATTGAGAATGAATTTGATAGATCATATATTTGTGATATGGAGGGTTGTGATTGGTATAAGAATGTCATTTACTACTTGCAGAAAATGCAATGCCCTAAAGGATTAACTGATGATGAGAAGAGGACTCTCAAGTTGCATTCCATCAAGTATGTTATCATTAAAGGTGAACTATGGTGGAGAAACCTAGATGGTGTTATGTTAAAGTGTGTTGATAAGGATAAGGCTTTTGAATTGCTGAATGAGATGCATAGTGGAGAATGTGGTGGACATTACATGGCTAAAATTGCTGCTCACAAAGTCTTAAGAGTTAGATTTTGGTGGCCTATAGTTTTTAAAGATGCTCACAAATTGGTAAGAACATTTGATGCATGCCAAAGGTTTTTTGGGAAGTTGAAATTCTCAAGTAATCTACCCCTTAGACCAGTTATTGTCCAGGCGCCATTTCAATAATGGGGTATTGATTTCATTGGAGAGATATTTGATAAATCTAGTGGAGGTCATTCATGGATTCTTGTGGCCACGAACTACTTTACAAAATGGGTGGAAGTCATTCCAACAAAAAGAGCAACAAGCAAAGTAGTCATAGATTTCTTAATGGATAATATATTGACCAGGTTTGAAGTACTTGAAAGAATTGTTTCAGGCAATGCAGTGTGCTTTAGATTTGAGGAATTTATAGATTTCTGCTCAAAGCATAGGATTCAGATGTCTTACTCCTCACCATATCACCCTCAAGGTAATGGCCAAGTAAAGTCAAGCAACCAAATATTGATGAAGATTATCAAAGGATCCTTGAGAAGAATAAGAGAGCTTGGGATTCTAAGTTGAAGTTGGCTTTGTGGGAAAATAGAGTGACTATCAAGAAAGCCACTAGTTATGCACCTTTTGACTTAGTATATGGAATTGCAAGTAGGTTACCTCAAAACAACCTCATGAAGATGTATAAGTTTGTCCAAGAGTATGATGAAGATACATGTGATGAGATACAGCGTAGGATTGATGCATTGATGAAAGTGGATGAAACAAGGAGAGATGCTCAAAAAAGAAATGTTAAATTGTAGTTGTAGGTCAAGAGCATGTATGACAAGAAAGCATCTTCAAGAAAATTCCAAGTAGGAGGCATGGTGTTGATGTGGAACACAAGATATGAGGATAAGGGAAAACATGGAAAGTTTGAGGAATTGTGTCTCAACCCTTATCTAATTAGCAACACTCATGGTGAAGATTCATATTTTCTAGAAGATCTGGCATGTGAACTTCTAGAATTTCCAGTACATCGGCAGTTTTTGAAGCCATATTTCTCTTGAAATATGCTATTTTCCATGTACATTGTATAGTCCTGTAAATTTTGTATATATGTTGGTTTTCTTGGGTTTGGTCTTCTTGCCTTGTCTGGGTAGGTCCTTTGTTTTTAGTGTCATTTTGCTTGGTCTTCTTCAATCTAAGATCTAAAATATTTCCATTCCTATGAGAGGCATGCATCCCTAGTCAGAGCCACTACTGGAACCCTCAAATGTTCCTATTCCATTGATCTAACATGCCTTACTTTGGTGGCTTTAGTCTGAATTTGAAAATAGGTTTTAGGGTTTTATGCTAGGGGTGGGTTTTACTTAATATATTTTTCCCCTTTATCTAAACCCTTATTGTTTTGTCTAATTTCTTGTTGACCTGTTGTGGCTAGTTCCAAGTTGTCTTAGTTGTATCTTATGCCTTTGGGTTCATTCAGTCGTTTGTGGTTACAATTCCCTATTTACCTATCACCTAATATTTCCCTTGTTATTTTGGTTTGGGGACTTAATGTTTTATAAAGTTGAAAATCTAAAATATTTAAATTTGTTTAGCCTTTACATCCTTTGCAAAAAATTGAGTTTAAGTCCTTTTAAGGCATTATCCAACGTTATCCTTAGGCGGTCCCTCTTTTAAAACAAACTTTATACACGTGCATATTTTTGCCACTTAATTCATGTATTGCTCATTGTAGAAGTCATTTTTCTCATCAGGTTCATTACCATGATGAACGATGAGCCTTTGAATTTATCTTGTATCGCGCATTGCAGAAGGTGTTTGGTCTTCATGCTTCACTACTGCAATAAGCAGTATGCTTGGTTCCTTTTATATTACATATCGTTGAAGATCTTTTGTTCTTTGGTTCCACTTCAATGAGGCGCGATGAACATTGCTTCTCCTTTGTATCGTGTCATCGTAGAAAGGTTTTCTTGCTCAATTTACTTGTAGTGATGAGCGATATGAAGTGAAAGGAACAGTGGGTTGTGATCTTTCCATGTGTCTGTATTTGGTGCCATCACTTTCTTTGCTCATCATTGAAAGCACTTTCATCTCCAAATCAACTACAGTGAAGAGCGATGGACTATGGAAGACTCTTTGTATCGCTGAATTTTTCTCTTCGTTGAAGTATACATGTAACTTTGACACACTTTAGTGACAAGCGATGGAGAATATAATGAGGAATATTCCTTTCATCAAAGGTGTTATCACTCATCATTGAAATTTGAGCCTAACTTCAAAGCATTATTGTGATGAGAGATGGAGTTCTAAAACGTAAATGAACATGTGGGTGGCTATGTGGCAGCTCCCTAGGGTATCATCGCTATTTTAAAGTCATAATGTATTTAAAGACCTCTCCACCTAATGATTGACTACATTGTAAATAACATATAAATTGTCATATGGTAGCTCAACAAATGGAATGTATCAAAGAAGCTAGCTACTTCTTAACAACACTCAACATTTAGAGCATGAGAATGGGACAACCTGACACAAAATAACAACAATTGTAATCTATTTAAAGGTTTGTTTATAAATTGATTTGTTCTTTGATAGGAAGGACCGACTCAATTACATCAAAGATTACCAGATTAATAGAATAGTGCTTTATCCATGGGTGACGGATTCAAATTTGTAGTAAAATGTAATACATCAATAATTAGACCTGGCATTCATATACTATTATGATATTGCCTTGCAATAAAACAATTTAATATATCCCAGAACACAAACTACTTATTAATCCTCGTACTTCATCACACAGACCGATGATTTCATCTTAGCGTTTTAATAAGTTCTTTGAACTAAAGAAAAAATAAAACCACACATTCAACCAAAACATGATTGAAGATAAATAAAATATCCTTTATCATTTTATTCATAGTTTAAGTAACAAAATACAATAGGAGAGAATTCATTCCAGAATTTGCAATTCTCATTCAAATGCCATTACTGTTGTAAAACTATTATGTCTATTACATAATAGAATTCACACCTAAGACTTAATCAATTATTCTATTCATGTGCTTGCTTTAGAAAATTCTCATTACATGAGTTCAAAACCTAGACCAACCAAAGACCTGTGCAATTGGCCTTGAATTCCCATTTATAGAACATAGAAGCAACAAGATTCAGGCCAAATTGCACTTATAGTCACATTTTCATTTGACATTCATTTGAATTTGAATTTCAAAACTTCCCCATGCAGTTATATTTTTATTTCCATGAGGAGGAAAGCACATAAGACAAAAACTCCTTCTATTCACTGAAGAAGATTTTGCTCGCCTTCCAAAAGGCATCTTTCATTCATTATAGCAACATCAAACCATCTTCTTCATGAGCCAAAAAATTTTCCATGTACACCAACCATAAAAGAGATAAAATCATAAAGTGTAGAAAATCAAAAGAGAAAAAAGACTCTCCACATCTGCATCCTTGTCACCAAATTCAAATTGAGGAGAAATCAATATTTTATCCATACTTTATAAAAAGGCTAATTTGTACTAGTTTCAGGCTATGCATTGTATTTCTCCCATCCGTTACTCACCATATTTGCAAACTTAATACCAAAATTGTTTACCGTGTGAGTGTCCAATCAGTAGAAACATTAAAACAAGAAAATAATAACACAGAGCAGACCCCATCCACATCACCACATTTGTCATCAATCTTCATAACTGGGAGGATACAATATTTTGCAATACTTCAACATAAGCTTAATTTATAAATTTTTTGTGCCATGTGTTGTAATCCTTCTCATTTGGCTATTGCATATCCAACAACTTCTGCATTTTTGTATTATGTTGGTTGTACCTTGCATCAATTAGCACCTTGGCCTCTTTGACAAATGTATCTTTCCTCATCTCTATTCCTATCATATTATCTATATTAGGATTCAACATATACTAAACAATGACACTAAGCATCATCTTAGAATGTGGGAGTAAATCTCCCAACTCCTCCTTCCATTTGGAAAATTCCTTCAATTCACCCTTATCATTCAATATCTTGGGCATACCATACCCTTCCATCTCTCTAAACATTCTCAATTTATTTTGAAGTTGTATTCCCAACTTTTCATGAAAAGTTGTGATCTCATTCACCAAATCAGTTGCCCTCAATAAATTGGGAATGTTGGTGGGAGCTTCAGGGTCTTCCTGCATTTGAGGCATCATTTCTTTCAATGTCCCCACCCTAGTACTCCACTTACTCCACTAAGTTTGGAATTCTTTTTGAACCTGCAAATATTTCGCATTGGCCTCATGAATTTTCTTGTATGCATCCCATATAATGTCAACCTTATTCACTTAATTTTTCACTCTGTGTTTCAACACATCATCAAAGATATCATTAGCCACTTTGACTATCTCCTCAGATTTCTTGGTGTTTTCTTTCTCTATTTTCACTTCCTGTCTTAAACTTTGAATCCTCGATGACAAGGTTTCTTTGTCTTGTGCAAATAAATTTGAAGTAGAAGTTGTTGGAGAGGGAAAACCCCTAGATGCACTAGCAGTAGTAGCAAATACCTTGTTATGCTCATCCATCAATTTATTGTATTTATCCAACAACTTTTTGTACTTATTTTTTGTAATCTGGGCTATGTCTACACTCAGCATAGCAACATGCATTATCGATTGTGCAACTACAATGGTGGTCATTTTAATAGCCCTTTTAACAACCATAGCTCCAATTTCCTTTTCCACAAACTTTACCACTTCAGGCTTCCCAATATTTGGTGCCATGGAACAAATAGCAAGTGTATGCAGCTTAGGGCTGAAGCCTAAGCCAAAAAATGTATTGTCAAAAATCTCCTCAGAAATGGAGGCATCAGGATCCTTTTTGATAGCATCTAATGCAATGGCAAATGAGAGCTCCCATCTAGGCAACAATAGAATCCTGCTTCCTTTAACCAAGGCTCTTGCATCCTATGGTGACATGGTAACAAAGTCTTGCATTATTTTTCCCTCTTCCTCCTTCTTAGCTTCATCTTGTAAGGAGGGATCAACCTTCTCCTTTGCCTCTTCTATTCTCTTCTTTCTATCAAAGCCTTTCACATGAATAAAAAAGTCTCTGAACTCTCTTGTCTTAACAAAAGCATCATCACAAGCCTTTATTCTAAAATTGTCATCCTCGGCTTCATTATATTTCCACTTTATTATTTTGTTAGGAGGGACAACTACATTCAAGGCATCCTCCTTTTCAAGAGATGGGAACCTTTGATCTACTTCCTCCTCCATGGGAATATGCTCTCTAGACTCCTCGAGAACATGAGTCTCACCTATCTGCTCACTTGCTAAATAAGCCACCAATGGAGTGACTGCAAGTTTCTCCCCTGTCTCCTTTGTTTGCACATGGATTCCTTGAGCAAAAGATTGAGTTGGTTGGCTCCTTATTTGTGCATCATGGTTTTGTTTGGCCACCTTGTCCTTGATTTCATCTTGTTTTACTTTTTAAAAGAAACTTTTATCTTTAAAATCTCCAAGCATCAATTTGGCTTGCACAAACTTATCCTGTACCTCAAAATAAGGACTTACATAGAAAGGGTTCTCTTTTAACATCTTTTCCTCAATAACATATTTTTTTTCTCTAGACACTCTTCCTTTCTACAACCTCTTGATCAAAAGATAAGTTTCTGATCACATCCTCTTGATAGAGGAACTGATGTTGTCTCCCTGACAATCCCCTTGCTCTTCTCTCGACAGTAATAACGCCCTCAGGGTCATAATACCTTATAATATCTTTTTTCATTCTATATTTTTTTAAGGGAGACCCAAATCTCTCAATGCCCTCCTTTGAAGTGCAAGTGAAATAAGAAAATCCATAATTAGGGTTCACCAAGGATGCCTTCCTTTATTTTCTAAAATGTTCCTCATCCATGGCATCAAGCTGCCACATTATCTCCATGAATGCTTGCCTATCAGACAAATTTGTAGGCAATTTGTGAGGTGGCACTAGAGACCCATATATCATGATTGTAGTATAGTTGGAATGGAGGTACCAATCACCCCAATTGAATTTTTGTGTAGTTCCTTCCTCATACTCCAAATGCCTCAATATTTCTTTCACACCCTTTGAGATTATATAAACGGGCTTTAAGCCCAACTGTTTCAGCACCAAAAACTTGAAAACATTGCAAAATGGAGTGTAATTGGATTCAAGACAGTGCACATCCCAGACATGGGTCCACATTTGCACAGGCAACTCATTGTCCATGTTATCCCTTTCTCTTAATTTCATGAAATTCCTTAACACCTTTTTGCCTTTCCACATTAACATGTGCATCAAAAAAGAATAAAGTCTACATGACAATGGAGGTGTTGTGTCCTTCAACTTTATTAGATCCTCATGCAGTTGCTCAGCAATATAAGAAGCATAATCAAAAACCATATTCTGATATTTGTTTTGAATATCAATTGCTAAAACCATTAAAGCAACATCCATTTTTATGTCAAATTTTTTGTACGGGACCTGACACAATGTATAATCTATATTTTTGAAATAGTCCTCAAAATCATCACAATCAAATGGTTCTAACTCCAGAGGACTAAAAGGAACACCATTCTTCTTCAAGTCATGACTCCCATGCCTTGGCAAAACATTTTTCTATATCCAAACCTGTTTTGCTCATATTCATTATACAGTGCACAGAACTTAATGGATTCAGTAGCAAATGGATTCAAGTTGAAGACCTCAACTATTTGACTTCTCGATATCTCCAACATGGGGACAAAATCTAGGAACCTCTTGATTGTTTTGTTTATAGGATCATAACACCTGCCAATTCAAGCATCAAATCCACCTCCACAAACACATTGGGGAAAACCAATTTACCAATATCACAAGTCCATAAATGACAGGTGGGATGATTGGAAAACCTTTGTTTAAAAGCATACATGAATAAATCCAAACCACTCTATGGCAGCACTACATCACCAATCCCAACAGCTAGATCATGAAAATGACTTGTCAAAGCTCCTTCACCAGTTTTCCTCTTACCATCTAGTTTAACTTCCATAGCAAGATCCTTGGGAGCTTCCTCCATGAACTAAGAATAATCTATTTGCACTGCTCTCTTCTTTGTTGATGTTTCAGGAACCTCTAGTTTAGGTGTGGGTTTTCATCTCGAGGTTTAGGCTTCAAGAACCTTTTCTGCTTAGGTTTTCTCTTGGGTTTAGCAGAAGATTCACTAGGCTCACTCATTATTACAGTATAATGGAGCTAGGGTTTCAAGTAATAGGGAATTATAGCCTAAGTTCTTTCAATTCATAGGGTTTTGTTGAAAGGCACAAGACAACTGAGAGGGGGGTTGAATCAGTTGTCACCAAACTCAATCTCAAATCTCAAACACTTATCAACTTCACAACCACTTTATTTTGTTATTAAGTGTGAACATGAAATGCAAATAACAAAAAGCAATATCAACATAGAAAACACTAGATTTACATGGAAAACCCAATAAGGGAAAAACCGCGGTGAGGATTAACTCACAATATAAAGTAATTCCAAAACTAAATACAAAGAGGCTCACTACCCGAATACAAGGCTCACTGCCTACAGAAAGGACTCATTGTCCAACAAGGAGGCTCATTATCTATAGATACAAAATACTATAGAAAAGAATCCACCACAAAAGATTAGACACATCAGCAACCTTGATTAGAAGAATTGTCGACACCGTCAGCTCACTGCTTTCAGGAATCTAACACATTAAAGTAATATTGCCTCAATTCACTTTCGTACAACTCTACTTCTCAAACTCATGGCATGTCTTGATTGATTAATTCATAACATCTCGACTTGTATTTATACCATCTTCAACCTTATAAACTTTCTCCAAGGTCGGCTACACACGCTTCAATTTATAAATTTAAATTAGGTCGGCAACTCAACATTCATGTGGTGGAAAGGAATGAGAGTAGACCAATCCAACACTTAACCAAGACCCAAAGCAACTTCTCAGATCAATCATATGCTTCCTTAATTGATACTTAATCTTTTGCATGAAGTGTAAACACCAGGTCGACCAAACCTAATGAAAACACAAATGAAATTTGAAGTACACACTTCTGCAACAAGAAAATAAAAATTCTAACCACATAACATGCTTCACCGTGCATGAGAACGCATCTCAAATACCTTCATATTCATCTACAACAAGTGCAACAAACTTCAACCACTTAACACTTCCCAACAATCCATCTAGATTGTACAGAAACTTTGAAACTTGTCTTCTAGAATACCAAATCATGAATGTCTTTTCCTGAACACAGATAACATCATTACAACCCTTCTACTAGATTTGAAAGACCTGAGACAAACCAGCAGAGGACTACGGAGTAAAAAAATTTCTCCCTATACATAAACAAAAAACTCTGCCAAACCAGTTCACACATCGGTGAGCACAACTTTCACTTTCCATCAAACCAAAAGCTACAAACTAGGATTTATCACCAACTGATGCCCATTAACAACACTTCAGATCCACACAAGCATAGGATCAACACAAAATAAATGTGGAGCACATTCTGAACACATAAAACTCTATCTTCACTATTTCTCAAAAACACCTAACAACTTATCATATCAGCACATCTACAACACTACAAAGATAGCTCCATGTACTCACAACATCTCAACTATACATACACAACCTGTAACAACTTGTACTGTGTTGACATCAATGAAAACAAAACCAAACTTAGTCATACTTGCAATAATCTCCATCTTTGTCATTAATGGCAACACATGATGTGAAAAACCATCAAAGACAACACTCTCCTTTATATTCCAGATTAGACAACCTATACAACATTCTTGCACTTCAAAAACTCTCTCTTCTTCAGCTTCTTCTTTTTCTCTACCCCTTACAACTTTTGTTGTTTTTCACATGACTCGCTCTCCCCCTTTAACATCAATGGAAAAGACCAAAAGCTTTGATCACTCCCCCTTAGGAGTGCACCCATACATCTCATACTGCAACAATGAAACTTTCTACCCCCTATGGAGTAGACCCATTCATCAGTCCAGACAAATGAAGAATCTATAGACCCACTGAATTGATGCACCTCCATGTGCACCTAGTTTGAAGGAGGGTCAATGACCCCCAACTTCCCCTTGAGATACTCAAAAGTATCCTTCAGAAGAGCCTTAGTAAATATATCTACCATTTGATCCTTTGTAGATACATACTCCAATATAACTTCATTCTTCGATACTCTCTCTCTCAAGAAATGATATCTGATAGATATACATTTTGTCCTTGAATGCATTACCGGATTTTTTAAAATGGTTATAGCACTTGTATTATCACAGAAGATAGGGATAGGCTCATCACATATCACTCCAATGTCCTTCAATGTTTGCTTCATCCATAAAACCTGTGTGCAACAAGATGCTACAACAATGTACTCAACTTCAGCAATGGATAAAGAAACTGAATCTTGTTTCTTTCTTAGCCATGAGACCAATCTTCCACCAAGAGATAATGCACCACTACTTGTACTCTTTCGGTCATCTACACAACCATCCCAATCTGTATCAATAAAAGCACTCAAAGTGAAATCAATATCCTTGGGATACCACAAGCCATAATCTGGAGTGCCTTTAAGATATCTAAATATCCTCTTCACAACTGTAACATGTGTTTCTTTAGGTTATGCCTGAAATCTGGCAACCAAACATACTGCATGCATGATACTAATCTAGTAGTAGTAAGATACAACAGTCCACCAATCATAGATTTGTACATGCTCTAATCAACTTTAGCAGATTCATCATTCTTGCTCAACTTGCAACCGGTCACCATAGGAGTTGATAGGTTGTCGTTAGGTCCCATTACTTTAGAATAAAATATTCAAATTTTCGACCGGGTAGTGTTCAAGGCAATCTGCAATAGAAGAGTTTCAGAGTATCTCCCTCAGGTTCCTTAAATTTTTAAGAACTTCAAATTAATTCTAACTTCAAACTATTTAACTATCAAATTGAAAAGTAATATATTCCTAAGAAAACAGAAAATGCTTGAACTGTAAACATGAGCATACTAATTTAGAAAGCATAATAACTAAGTTAAAAAGCATAAAATCAATTTAAACTAAGAAACTGATAAATTATAACAACAGAAAAGCTTATAACAATTCATAAAACATTTTCTTAACAATCAAAATTCCAACAGTAAGTAACAGAAACTACGAAAGTTGAAAAGATAACAGATACCTCAAAACTAAGATTTCATAACATTGAATTCAAATAACTCTCTACAAAACATCAGTATGACAAAAGAAAACACTTATCTACTCCAGTCGAGTGGCCAACTCGTGGGACAACAAATTCATTCTCAACTCACATCCACAGTTATTTCAGGAACACCTCTATTAACCATAGTTATCATCCATAACTCATAACTCAGAATTTTAGATAGCAATCTCTTTATTTATAAACCTTGGAAAACATTCTGTCAGCATAACATTGCTTTCACTGTATATCTTACTTCCAGCGACTATATCTTTTATCGAAAAATTGTAACTACATGCTATATTTTAGCTGGTATAGATAACCATTGAAAAATATCTAAAACAAATCTACGTATAACTCGTCTATCTTTAATCCTATTACATAGAATTTAAGAGGCTCAAGTCGAGCCATAAAGTCTTTTATTCAAAAGATAACAGAAATAACATCTTTTAAGAACAACACATTTTCGGTCCATCATCCTGAAGTTCCAGAGCATACTTCTAGCATATATCTCTAACTGTTCTGGAGCACGTGCCAGCTGGATACTTCAATCTGTAACTTGATTGACCGATTATTATCTACAAAACACTTAAAACATCCCATTAAATCTATATTGGAAAATTACTTTAAGAAATCAAAAGAAATAAAGTTTATACAAGTTCTTACTAAAATTAAGCAATTATTTCTTCTAAAATTTAATTAATTGGCAGAGGATAGAGATTTGCATGTATGAACCAGGTCTTTGTGATATTATTATGATGAGGTTATTTTTACCTCATCATTTCCTCCCCTTCCTAGTTCTTGGCAGGTCCTCTGTCCCCTGATTATAATTCTTCCCTCTACTCCCTTCTTCATACTTTGCACTGATATCATATAAGTCTTTTGCTATGTCATCAAATTTTATAGGGGAATTATGGAAACCTGCATGAAAAGCAACTCCCCTTTTCCATTCATTGAAGACTCTGTCATCTTGATCTGTATTAATATGAAAAGTAGGGGTTGGATATAGCAGTAAAGGAGGTTGTACCTCATTCCTATCCATTTTGTTCTGAGATCTCCTAGAATTTTGGCCAAGGCATCTGCTCTTCTGAAGGACCATCTAAGACCAAGAGGAGAGATCACTTCTCTTTTCTTTAAATATATAGGCAATGGAGTGTATCTCTCTTCACATGCATGCCAAGCCTTGCCAACCAATTTTTGCCCCTGTTCTATAAATGATTATAGCAAACTGAAGGCTATCATCATACCTTTCTTTCATTTTCTCATCCAGCAAAAGAGCTACAAATGTCTTCTTAAAAGCTGTTGGTCTACTATTTGGAGATCTTATCTGAAGTCCTATACTTTTCTCTGCTTGAACATATTCTTTATTTCGTTCTTGCCAATGGATTTGATTTTGCATAGTAGACAATAGAGATCTTAATTGTACTTCTCCCACAAAAATATTAACAAAGAAATCAGTATGTTGTTCTAACAAAAGATCATAGGTAAAGAATTCACAGAGCATATCTTGCTCTTCAGGTTTTGAGTCTGCAAACATTTTAACAAATTCTTTATCATTAGGTTCATAGGGTTGATCATTGTAAATCCTAAGCAATTTCCATCTAAAACATTGCTCATTCAAAAACATGGAATATAATCTGGATGGCCTTCTACAAGATAAAAGAAATTCAGCTATTTGACAAGCATCCTGTTTCCCCTTATAAGCTTTATGAAATGCTTCTCTTAATAATACCATTTCCATTTTCAATCTGTTATTCTCAATTTGTGCATTCCTGAGGAAATAGCACCATTCCATCCATTTCGTTAATAATTGAGGAATCTAAATTTGGAACCATTTAGTTACCGTTGGCTCGGTTTGAACTTCTCTAGATTCCATCTTTGGTTTACTAGTGCTTTCCTGTAAGTCCTGCTCTAATTCCACAATCTTACTAAGAGAAGTATTTAATTCTTCTTTTTGTCTTTTCTTTTCCTCTTCAAAAGCTGAAAACATGAGCATAAAATTTCCTTTTAAATCCTGAATTTCTTTATTTAATTCATCCCTATGTATCCTATTTTCCTTATCACAATTCTGAATTTGTAATTGTAGTTCACTAATAGATGTATCTTTTCCCTGCATTTCCAACTTTAAATCCTGAATTTATTGATCCCTTTCATCTATTATAGTCTTATACACCATTATTTCCTTTGTTGTAATTCCATTCTTTCTTTATTTTCATGTAGTTGATTTCTTAGCTCTTCTATCTCTACTTTCAATTTTTTAAACTCCATGCTAATATTTTCAGTTTCAACAATTTCAATAGCTTTATTAATAACTGAAGACAATTTCCCTAACGTACTATCATCAATCTCCCTAAAGTGGAGATTGTTCCCTTCCTATTTCCTGTATTTCCTGTTCTACAGCTTCCTCTTCAGATAAGAAAGGAAAATGCACTTCTTCAACATATATTTCTTTTTCTAAGGATTGGTGAATTGACTCCTCAGTTTCAAAATTTCTCTTTTGCTTTTTAGCTTTTGACCTTTTCTCTTTACTCTATGCTGGGGTTTTTGTAGATCCAGAATATAATATTTTACTCCTCCTCAAAGGAGGAGTATCCTGATAACTTAAAATAGTTGGATCATTTAGAAGAATAGTTCTTCTTTTCCTCTTCTTAACAGGGTGAGTATCCACATTTGGACTCATTATCTCTACATCCTCTATCTGGGCTGGAGTTTCAAACTCATATTTTCTAAATTCTGGCACTTCCTCACCAACTATGGTGGGAATTTGGGGTTCAGGAGCTTTAGGGTTTTTGGGGGAAGTTGCTCTAGAAGGTGAAGCAACTTGTTTTGAGGATTCTCCTAATTCCATCTTCCTTCCTAATGTAGGCATATCAAACTTCCCCAAAAAAATTTCCCATTTGCTTTGAGGTTTCTTATGAAAATGATATTTACAAATCAATTGAATTAACCCATGGTGTTTTAATGGTCTTGAACCAGTTTTGTATCTCTCTATTGAAGAATTAATAGAATCATTCAAGAAATGAGGCAAATTAACCCTTAGAGCAGGCTTTTCCTTCCCATGCCGCAAATGTGTTAATATGCGGAATGTTGGTCCTACCACAGTGGCAAGTTGACCTTCACAAGTAAAATATCTAATGATCCATGCAACATCAGTACCACATGGTTCTAAGATAGAGGCTCTCTGAAACCCTTTATTTTGTCCCCTAGTACTGACAACTATCATGGGTTGAGGATCTCCCTGTCTAATGAATAATTATGATAATTTCTGATATGGAATTTGTGTAGTTTTAGATATTTTAATACTAGAATCTTCCAACCTTGAAATAGAAGAGATAATTTTTGAACTCACCTTGAAACTCTTCCCATGCAGAATCACTTGACCATTAGAGTAGCTTTCTACAAATGCATTCACCAGCTTTTCATTATACCCTTCAAATTTCTTGATAAAATCCAACCAACCTACTTCCTCAAACAACCGAGAGATATTACTTAACCCCAACAACTTTTCTATAGAAGCCGGTTCAGATTTCTTCTTTGTGCCGCCCATTTCTTGTCTCTCTTGCTTACCACCCTGCTAAAAAAATCAATAATGCCAAGGACTTGTGCACCGGTATTTTTGAATATATGATCAGACTATAATAATTTACTCTACTCTTTGCTTAGAGCTTACTGTGTAATAATTTCAATTTGCATGAAGGGCCGCAAAAAGAGTTGCGTACTTAACAATTAATCACCAAGTAGCTCAATTTACTAAATTGGGAAAATAACTCTTGCCAATCAATTATATTTTATTCGAAAATAACTACTTATTTAAAACAAAAATTTGTACTTACTTCCATTCCATGATCGCTTGGAGATCTTGTACCTCACGATTTGACAAGATGATGCAAGGTATTGGCTAAGGTGACAGTATAATTATTATGACATGAATGAAGAGACTCATGGATGACGAAGTTATTAATAAAGATAGCTATTATGGTGGCTTTTATTTACAATGACAGAAGAAGGCGCATGTACCAATGTACGATAACCAAAGCATCAAAAAAAGATTTGAATTTTTTTCTAGAAAAGAGTTGGCAGAATGAAAATGAATAAGTTCTGGAGCATCGTCAAAGGATGCATTCAAACTAAGAAAGTGGTTGAAGTTCCAGAGCATGCATAAGGCATGCATTAAGAATTGGAAAAGTGGATAAGTTCTGGAGCATTGCTAAAAGATGCAACTGAAATGGTGATCAAATGAAAGTTTTGAAGCATCATTGAAGGATGCATCCGAAGGAGCATGAAGTTTTAGAGCATCGTCGAAAGATGCAGTCAAAGTGGGGAAAATGAAAGTTTTGGAGCATCGTTGAAGGATGCAGCCGAAGCAATGACCGGATGAAAGTTTTGGAGCATCATTGAAGGATGCAGCCGGAGCAGCAACAAATGAAAGTTTCAAAGCAGCGACCAAATGAAAGTTCTGGAGCATTGTTGAAGGATGCAGCCAGGGCAGCAACAAATGAAATTTTTGGAGCATCGTCGAAGGATGCAGCCGGAGCAGCTACCAGGTGAAAGTTTCAGAGCATCATTGAAGGATGCAATCAGAGCAGCAACAAATGAAAGTTTTGGAGCATCGTCGAAGGATGCAGCCGAAGCAGCGACCATATGAAATTTTTGGAGCATCAGGCGTTCAAATCATCAAGTTCTAAAGCACTCGCCAGCTAAATGATCAAGTTCCAGAGCATCATGGAATGATGCTCCGGAAGTTGTTATTCCTTTATAAAAATACCTGCCAAATGAAAATACATGTTAAGTCTGAAAATTTATGAAAGATGCTAAAAAAATGAACTAAGTACATGTCTTCTTTTTTTATAATTTTTCATCAATTTTTTTTTCTTTTTTTCTTTTTTTTTTCATATAACATATAATCATTTAAATCAAAATAGACTCTGCCTTGGCAGAGTCAATACATTGGATTTCTCCTTGCATTTCTACCAGCTTTGTAAATTCTTCTTTATTAACTAGTTTGTGATAAATACGTAGGCGATGGCCATTTACTAAAAGAGCTCGTGAATCACCATTAATAGGTTTTAACTGAACTGTGCCATTCCGGAAAACCTCAGAAATTTGATATGGCCCCAGCCAATGAGTTCTGAGTTTTCCTTTATGATATTTATATCTTGAATCAAATAGCAGGGCCCAGTCACCGTTATGAAATTCTCTTTCTTTAATATATTTGTCATGCCAAACTTTCTATTGATGTTGAACTAATATCGTTTAATGAATAACATCTAGACAAACTCATCCAACTGATTTAACTATAAAACTCATTCTATTTGAGCTCATTTCAAATATAGACCCAATTCCATAGCTATTTGTAGGGTCTGAAGTTAAAATTCAATGGGAAGAAGAGGTTTCTTTTCAAAAACAAGCTCATAGGAATTGAATCTAGTTGTAGATTTCCATGTTGTATTATATGCCCAAATAGCTTCAGGAAACTTCCTGGCCCAATCTTTTCTTCCTGAAGAGACAGTTTTTGTCAGTATGTTTTCTAACTCCCTATTAGTTACCTCTACTTGACCATTTGCTTGAGGGTGATAGGGGGATGACTTCTTATGGCTCACCTAAAAATGGTCTATAAATGCTAAGACTTTGGACATAAATTGGGGTCCCTGATCTATAACAATAGTTCGAGGGGCTCCAAATTGAAGAAAATTTTTGTTATAGAGAAAATCAACAACCTGCTCTTCTCTAGCAACTCATAAAGCTTGAACTTCAACCCATTTTGTCAAATAATCAATACAAACTAATATATATTATTTCCCTTGTGAGGAAGGATCTATGGGTCTGATAAAATCTAACCCCCATTTTTCAAATGGTTCCAAAGTTACCTGGGGTTGCAATGGCATGTTGAAGCAGTTGGTCTTCCTACTCTTTGACATTCATCACAATGATGAACATAATTTTTAACATCTTTATGCATTGAAGGCCAATAATATCCAGTACTTAGGATTTTATGGGAAGTTCTTTTTGCAGAATAATGACCCCCTGAAGGATCATCATGATAGGCCCTCATAATACTATAAGTTCATTAGCCCTGACACATCTTCTCAAAACCATATTAGGTCCACAACGAAATAAAATCCCATTAATCCATTTAAATGGTGCACATTCTCGAATAAGTCGCTTCCTTTGTTTAAATGTAAATTCAGGAGGTACTTCAGAAGTAGCCAAATAGTTGGCAATATCAGCAAACCAAGGAACCTTTATAGAGATAGCAAACAAATTTTCATCAGGGAACTCATTTTGTACAGGTGCTCGATCACCCTCTTCTTGTTTAATTCGAGATATAAAATCTGCCACCTCATTAAATTTTCCTAGTTTTTCAAGTTTTGTCACATTGAACTCCTGAAGAAGTAGTAACCATCTCATTATTCGACCATTAACTACAGGTTTATTCATTAAATATTTTACAACTGAGTGATCTGTGTAAACTATAACTTTATATCCTATAATATAATGATGGAACTTTTTAATGGCATGAACGACTGCTAAGAATTATTTTTCTGTTGTCATGTAATTTCTCTCAGCAGACGTTAAGTTTTTACTAATAAAATATATGGCATATTTACCCCCATCCTCATCTTCTTACCCTAATACTGCACCAATTGCATCATCCAAAGCATAAGCATAAATGTGAAAGGGAAGGCTCCAATTTGGTCCACGTAGTACAAGAGCAAAGACAAGCCTTTCTTTTATCATTTCAAATGATTGTTGACACTCAGATGTCCAACGAAACTCCACATCTTTTTGGAGTAGAGAAAACATAGGGGCCGCTATCTTACTAAAGCTTTTTATGAACCTTTTATAATATCCAACATGTCCAAGAAAACTTCGTACATCTATTTGTGTTTGAGGTACAGTTAATTGTTGTATGACTTCAATTTTTTTAGGATCAACTTTTATTCCTTCTAAGGAAATGTGATGGCCTAAGACTATTCCTTGTTCTACCATTATTAAGCACTTTTCGTGGCTAAGGGACAATCGATTTTCCTCACAGACCTGCAAAACCCTATCCAAGTTTTGAAGGGATTCATCATAGGTTGACCCATATACTGTGAAATCATCCATATAAACCTCTACACAATCGTTAAAAAGTGTTGCAAATATAGCCAAAATGGCCCTCTAAAACGTAGTTGGGGCATTACAAAGTCCAAAAGGAAGAACTTTGTATGCATATGTACCCCAAGGACAAGTAAACATGGTCTTGTATTAGTCTTCTGGTGCTACCTAAATTTGGTTGTAACCACTAAATCCATCTAGGAAAGAAAAATATTTCCTTCCAGCTAAATTGTCCAAAACCTAGTCAACAAATGGTAAGAGAAAATAATCTCTAAAGGTGGCTTTATTAAGTTCTCTATAATACACGCAAATTCTCCACTTGTCTTTTTCTTTGGTACAACTACCATAGGTGACACCCACTTGCTATCTGAGATAGGATAAATAAATCCTGCATGGAGGATTTTCTCAATCTCTACTTTAACAAGATCCTTTAATGCACGGTTGAGTTGCCTTTGTGGTTGGCAAATAGGTCTTATATTAGGACCAGTGTAAATGTGATGAGTACAAACACTTAGGTGAATCCCCCTCATGTCTGTATAATCCCAAGCAAAAGCTTTAGACCTTTTTACCAGCACATTAAATAATTTATCCTCTTGTACTTTTGTCAACCAACTATTAATATTCATAGTTTTTCCTGGTAGCAACATAATTGTTTTTGTTCTTGGATAAGCCAAAGTGACAGTATGTATTGGTCGTAACAAAGTGTTGAGAGGACAACTATGAGGTATAAGTTGGTGAAATATCGTAATATCATCAAAGAAATAACTCATTCTGGGAATCATATTAGCCAAGGGACAAGGCATCCCCATGGTAACATAATTTTGTTTCATTCCACTTAAATCAATCGGTTGTCCCAAAATTTCTAGTGCATCCTCTATTGCTTCTTCACTAGAACTTATAGCCAAATGTGCCACCTCATTCACTAACTCATCCTCAAAGTCTTCTCCATGTTGTTTAATCACTACCATGGCTAAAGAGGCCAAACTATCCTACCCACTAAATTCTTCTAGTTCATCAACCCAAACTTTGTTATATTCAGTTGGTTTAGCAGGAGGATATAAAAATAAACGTTTACTCTCTGGACCATGTGAAATGGTCATACCTCCTTCTCGACAATCAATTTTAGCAGTGACAGTAGCCAACCATGGTCTTCCCAAAATTATAGGATAACTATCTTTAGGTGTAAGTGATTGAATTATTTGAAAATCAACTGGATATTCCCATCCATCAACTTTAACAAGAACATTTTTTATAACACCTTTTAGAATGGCTATAGACTGATTTTCCATTTGCAAGACTATAGTTGTAGGACTTAAATCTGTAAGACTTAATTTCTCCATTACATCCACTGTCATTACATTAATAGCTGCTCCCAAATCCACCAATGCATTAGGTATTGCTACCTCATTAATTGTAATAGTAATCAGTGGACTCCCCGGATCATCATATTTTGGAGCAACCGTATTCCCAAACAAAAATTCAGCGAGATAACCATCAATATGCATAGTGTTTATTTTCTTTGGTTTCCTTCCTAGGGTTCTAATACACAGTTGTTTGATCAACTGATTTAACTCAGGAATTTCCTTTATTGCTTGTAGCAAAGGAACCTCTATCTGCAATTGTTTAATTTCCCGAATTAATGCAGTTTCAGAAGCTAATGACATTTTCGGAGTATCTTTCAGAATTGTTGATTTTAGGCACTCCGGAAATGGTGCTTGAGTTTTCTCCTTTGAAAGGATATCTCTTCTCTCATTTGGAGGAATATCTTTACTAGACTCAATCAAAGACTGACCTTCCTCCTCCCGAGGAAAACTAGCAACACCTGCTACTGAAGACTCGGTAATATCTATAGGTGGTATAGTATCTTTCTCAAAATTTTGAGATGGAGGTTCATCCACTATTTCCTCAATAGTGGATGATTGAAGTGTCCTATCAGAACATAACTAAACATTTCCACAATGAATTGCATTAAGGCCTGTGACATGATCTTGCTCTGTAGTGTATACTGGAGTATTCTATCTACTATTCTTTGGATTGGGAAGTGGTTGCACCGGAAGTTGAGGTTGATTCACCTACTCAGTCAGAGGAAGATTTTGAGGTGGTGGCAACAAGTTCTATTGTTCATTCCTCCTAGGACCAGTATAAAATTGATTTTGTCCTTGATTCCATTGGGGAGAAATATGTTGTGGGTACCATTTTGTTGTGACTAGTTTGGCCATTAATGTGTTCCCCATGATTGACTTGCCCATTCAGGAGATCCCCAATAAGGAGTTCCCCAAGTAGGTTGTGGAGGATAGGGTTGATTCCAAGGGAGAGGCCATTGATTACCAGCCCAGTTATTTTGAGGTCTCCATGCAGAGTTAGAATTCTGGCCATAAGAAAAATTACCTCCCTGGCGCTAATTTAGCACATTTATTTCTTCTTCAACCTGAGCAGTTTTTTTCTAGTATTCTTAAGATTAGTAAGAAGCTCACATTGATTGGTAGGGTGGCTTTGCTCACAAAGTTGACAAACATTAACCTTATCCAATGGGAACTCCCATGAAAGATGTTTATTTCGACACCTAGGACAATAGATTGACAAAGTCTCAGGGTTACATGTCTTTGCTTGTATACCATCCAACGTAGTATTCAATTGTACCAATATGTTTGTCTTCAAATTTTCTATTTCTTCTCAAAGTTTACCTATCTCATTATTCCCTTTGAAAAGATTTGTTTTTCGGATTCCTCCACAAGTACATGAAAAATTGCGACACAAATCACATATGTCTTCAAGGTTTAATTGAGACACATTTCCTTTTCCCATTAAATCAAGACTTCTTCTTACATCATCGTCGAGTCCTTTAAGAAATATAGTCTTGAGAATCTCAACACTAATTGTTGTTTCCCCACAACGTTTGGATAAGAAAAGAAACCTATCCAAATAGTCTTCTAGACTCTCATCCTCATTTTGCCAAAGTTTAAACAACTCTTACTTATGATCACTCACCCTACAATAACTCTGATATTTATTCAAAAACACAACCTTCATTTCTTCCCAAGTTGTAATACTTCCAAACGGTAGTCCCATAAACCAACGCATGGTTGAATCCTTCAAAGTAGAAGGAAACAACTTCAATTTTTGGTTGTCATTTTTATAGTCATAGGTTTGACAAAGGACCTTAAATTCAAAAAGAAATTGGTCTGGGTCTTCCGAAGATAAACCACGAAATGTTGGAAGGAAAGCTGGAGAAATTTTTTTCATTGTTGTATCATCATTTGCATTGAGAGCAATAGGATAAGTGAACGTCCGAGGTGGTGGAGGATCATTATTATTATGGTTTCCACCACTATAGTTGGATTTTCCCTCTGATCTCCCATGATGTTTAGAGGAATATGCTCCTCAACAAAAGGTTGTACCACATGATGATCTTTTGGAAGATAGTGGAAAGCCTCTAGTGGGTTAGGTTCAAGTAATTCATCAGTAGAATAATCTTCTGAGCCTTGGGCCTTCCTTTGTATAACCTAAATGTATTTTGGGGGGGTCTTTGGTATAAATTTTCCATGAGGGCCTCTTTTCCTGACCATGCAGAAAAGGAAGCCACATATAATATTTTTGTCCTAAAAGAGGTATTCTAGGCATCTTCAATTAACACTTTAAGCAAAAGAAGTGAAAGGGTCCTTGGCAACAGCGCCAAAAAGTGATAGGCTATCGTTAGGTCCCATTACTTTAGAATAAAATATTCAAATTTCCGACCGGGTAGTGTTCAAGGCAATCTACAATAGAAGAGTTTCAGAGTATCTCCCTCAGGTTCCTTAACTTTTTAAGAACAACTTCAAATTAATTCTAACTTCAAACTATTTAACTATCAAACTGAAAAGTAATCTATTCCTAAGAAAATAGAAAATGCTTGAACTGTAAACATGAGCATACTAATTTAGAAAGCATAATAACTAAGTTAAAAAGCATAAAATCAATTTAAACTAAGAAACTGATAAATTATAACAATAGAAAAACTTATAACAATTCATAAAACATTTTCTTAACAATCAAAATTCCAACAGTAAGTAACAGAAACTACGCAAGTTGAAAAGATAACAGATACTTCAAAACTAAGATTTCATAACAGTGAATTCAAATAACTCTCTACAAAACATCAGTATGACAAAAGAAAACACTTATCTACTCCCGTCGAGTGGCCAGCTCGTGGGACAACGCATTCATTCTCAACTCACATCCACAATTATTTTAGGAACACCTCTATTAACCATAGTTATCATCCATAACTCATAACTCATAATTTCAGATAGCAATCTCTTTATTTATAAACCTTGGAAAACATTCTATCAACATAACATTGCTTTCACTATATATCTTACTTCCAGCAACCATATCTTTTATAGAAAAATTGTAACTACATGCTATATTTCAGCTGGTATAGCTAACCATTGAAAAATATCTAAAACAAATCTACGTATAACTCGTCTATCTTTAATCCTATTACACAGAATTTAAGAGGCTCAAGTCGAGCCATAACAGAAATAACATCTTTTAAGAACAACAGCATTTTTGGTCCATCATCTTGAAGTTTCAGAGCATATTTCTAGCATATATCTCTAACCGTTCTAGAGCACGTGCCACCTGGATACTTCAATCTGTAACTTGATTGACTGATTATTATCTACAAAATACTTAAAACATCCC
This sequence comes from Sequoia sempervirens, assembly GCA_007258455.2. NCBI lineage: Eukaryota > Viridiplantae > Streptophyta > Pinopsida > Cupressales > Cupressaceae > Sequoia > Sequoia sempervirens. The sequence continues at coordinate 443,856,176 of VDFB02193867.1, forward strand.
ATTAAATCTATATTGGAAAATTACTTTAATAAATCAAAAGAAATAAAGTTTATACAAGTTTATACAAGTTCTTACTAAAATTAAGCAATTATTTCTTCTAAAATTTAATTAATTGGTAGAGGATAGAAATTTGTATGTATGAACCAAGTCTTTGTGATATTATTATGATGAGGTTATTTTTACCTCATCAGGAGTACTAATCATCCATTCCAAACTTCTTCAATAATTCTTTAACATACTTCAATTGTGAAATGAATATCCCCTTATCAATTTGATTCACTTGCAATCCAAGGAAGAAATTCAACTTGCCAATCATAAACATTTCAAATTTCTTTTGCATCTCCTCTACAAATCTCTTACACGTACCTTCATTTCCTCCAAAAATGATATCATCAACATACACAACTACTATCAACATTTTGTTCCCTTTAATCTTGAAATAAAGATCATTGTCTGTGGAGCCCTTGTTGAATCTTTGTTGTGTCAAGTATCTATCCAACCTTGCATACCATGCTCTGAGAGCCTATTTCAGTCCATACAATGCCTTTTTCAATTTATAGACCATATCCAATTTATCTGATAACTAAAAACCCTTTGATTGTTCCATGTACACCTCTTCTTCCAATTCTCCATTCAAAAATGGAGACTTAACATCCATCTGATACACCTTCAAATCTTTATGAGCAGAAAATGCCAAAAACATCCTCATAGCCTCCATTCTTGCCACCGGGGAAAATGTCTCCTCAAAGTCAATTCCTTCAACCTGTGAATAGACTTTGCGTACAAGTCTTGCTTTGTTTCTCACTACTTCACCATTCCCATTCAACTTATTCCTAAACACCCACTTTGAACCAATTACATTCTTATTTATAGGTCTAGGAACCAGTTCCCATGTTTGATTCTTCTTTATCTGTTGCAATACTTCTTTCATTTCTTTGACCCAACTCTCATCTTTACATGCTTCACACACAGACTTAGGTTCTATCTTTGAAAGTAAACACAGATTTACCTCAGCTGCTATCACATTGCTTCTTGTCTTCACACCTTCACTCTTATCTCTAATTATCTTTTCTTCAAGATGGTTCTTCTTTACATACTTAGGAGTCTTAGGAGCAGGTTCCAGAGTTTCTTCTTTTTCTTCAATCTATTCTTCTTCTTCTTCTTCCTTATTCTCTTCTGGTACTAGTTCACAGATAGCCTCATCCAGTTCAACTTCACTTATCTCAATAGGTCTATGCATATCTTCATCAACTTTTACATTTGCACTCTCAAAAATCTTCCTCAATCTTTTATTGAAGCATCTATATGCTTTTCTACTAGTTGAATATCCAAGGAAAATCCCTTCATCACATATTGCATCAAACTTCCCAAGGTTCTCATCATCTCTTTTAATGTAACACTTGCTTCCAAACACTTTAAAGTACTTCACAGTAGGAATATTACCAGTCCATAACTCATAAGGAGTCTTTTTGTTGTTACCTCTTGTTGGAACTCTATTAAGAATACAAATAGCATTGTGGGTTACCTCTCTCTAGTATACATCAAGTACATTTGACTCTTTCATCATAGTTCTTGTAGTCTCTTGCACAGTCTAGTTCTTTCTCTCAACAAATCCATTCTGCTGAGGAATTATAGGAGCAAATAAAATGTCTCTTTATGCCATGCTCTTCACAAAATGTATTAAACTCACTGAAGTGAATTCTCCACCTCTATCAGACCTTAAACATTTGATTCTCAAGTTCACCTCATTCTCTACTCTTGCCTCAAACACTTTAAATCTATCCAGAGCCAAAGCTTTCTCTCTAAGAAATGTAACCTATGCCATTCTTGAATAATCATCAATTAAAAACATGAAGTACCTATCACCATTTAGACTTCCTATTCTTGTAGTGCCACAGAGGTCAATATGAACCAATTATAGCATTCTGGTAGTAGATTTCTCTTTTCCTTTAAAACTACATCTTGTTTGCTTTCCTAACTAACAAAATCTGCACACAGTATTAGGCTTTGTGATTTTAGGTAGATCTCAGACAACCTCTCTTGAATTGATCCTAATCAAGTTATCAAAGTTTACATGTCCCATCCTCTAGTGCCATATCCAACTTCCATTAACTTGAGATACAAGGAACTGACCATCGACACCCTTAAGCTGATAAATATTTCCATAAGTTCTGCCAACAACAACCACAATTCCAGACCATTTTCTGATCTCACAAGTGTTATCCTAAAACACAAGCTCGAAACCTTTGCTACACATTTATCCAACACTCAAAAGATTATGCCTTAAGCCCTTCACATAATAGACATCATCAATACTGTGTTTTCAATCAAAAACAATTGTTCCTTTCCCAACAATTTTTGCTCCAGAATCATCTCCAAACATGACTAAACCACCATCATACTTTTCAAGCTTAGTGAACTTACTTTATCCCTGGTCATCTTATTAGAGTAGCCACTGTTAATCACCCAATAGTCTTCATCTTGTCTAGCATGAAAGGTAGTAACCAGAGTACCTTCCATCTCATCCTTCTCATTCTCCATACCACTTTCCCTTTGCACATCTTCTAGAGTTAGCAAACACAGATTTATTCTCTAAAGCTAGAAACAAGCATTCATCATCATTATCCTCAAAATCATATTCATCATTAGAAATTCCAGCATCTTCTCTAACCTAATACAACTTCTTGAATTTCTTATCCTTTTTGTTTTTATGATTACCTCTATTCTTCTTATGTACAACTCTATTTGGACATCTCGAAGCATAGTGACCAATATTTCCACAACTGAAACATTTAAAAGGCAACATACCTTTGTACTTACTGGTACCTTTCTTCAACTTCCTTGTAAAGTTTGCTTCCAACTCATCTGAATTATCACTATCTGGATCATCCTCTATCTTTGTAGCTTTAAATGTTGATTATGTCTTCTCCTCTTTCTTTCCAAACTTCCTCATCTCCAATGTAGTCAAGGTGCCAAATAGTTGTTCTTTAGTAAACTTCTTAGGATCATACACTTCTTCAATAGCTAAAACTTTATCACTATAACTCTCTGGTACAATCATCAAAATCTTCTCCATCACATCTTCATCAGTTAGAGTACCCCCTTGAATTTTCACTTCATTCACTACAATATCAACCCTCTAGAAATAGCTTGCAATATCTTCACCTTCTTCCATTTTTAAATTCTCATATCTATGCTTTGTTGTTAGCTTCTTTGACAATTTCAGTCTATCATTTCCTTCATAAATATCTTCTGACTTATTCCAAAATTCAAAAGCAGTGCCCAAAGAAATAACTTTCGTTCGCTCAATCTTAGATAGAGCACTGTAAATAGCATACCTTGCTTTCTCATTCTCCTCATAGACATAATCTCATTTGCAGAAGTAGGACCACTTGCCGGTGCAACATACTTTGTCTCAATAGCCTTCCAAGCCTTGTACCCAAGAGACATTATGTAACCTCTCATCTACACTTTCTAGTCACTGTAGTCAGATCCATCAAACATAGGATTGCCAATTTATGTGCCATCGAATCTACCTCAAGCAGTTAAGCTCTTCACCAAGGAACCAAAGCTCTGATACCAATTGTTGAAAGGCACAAGACAACTAAGAGGGTGGGTGAATTAGTTGTCACCAAACTTAATCTCAAATCTCAAAAAATTATCAACTTCACAACCACTTTATTTTGTTATTAAGTGTGAACATGAAATTCACATAACAAAAATCAATATCAACACAGAAAACACTAGATTTATGTGGAAAACCCAATAAGGGAAAAACCATGGTGAGGATTAACTCACAATATAAAGTAATTCCACAATCAAATACAAAGAGGCTCATTGCCTATAGAAAGGACTCATTGTCCAACAAGGAGGCTCATTGCCTACAAATACAAAAGATTACAAAAAAGAATCCACCACAAAAGATTACACACATCCGCAACCTTGATCAGAAGAATTGTAGACACCGTCAGTTCACTGCTTCGAGGAATCTAACACATTAAATTACTGTTGCCTCAATTCACTTTTGCACAACTCTACTTCTCAAACTCATGGTATGTCTTGATTGATTAATTAATAATATCTAGACTTGTATTTATACCATCTTCAACCTTAGAAACTTCCTCCAAGGTCAGCTACACATGCTTCATTTTATAAATTCAAATTAGGTTGGCAACTCAACATTCCTGCAGTGGAAAGGAATGAGAGTGGACCAATCCAACACTTAACCAGGACCCAAAGCAATGTCTCAAATTAATCACATGCTTCCTTAATTGATACTTAATCTTTCGCATGAAGTGTAAACACCAGGTCGACCAAACCTAATGAAAACACAAATGAACTTTGAAGTACACACTTCTGCAACAAGAAAATAACAATGTGAACCACATAACATGCTTCACCATGCATGAGAACACATCTCAGATGCCTTTAGATTCATCCGCAGTAAGTGCAACAAACTTCAACCACTGAACACTTCCCAACAGTCCATCTAGACTGTACATAAACTCTAAAACTTGTCTTCTAGAACACCAAACCATGAACATCTTTTCCAAAACATAGATAACATCATTACAACCCTTCTAATAGATCCACAAGACTTGAGACAAACTAGTAGAGGACTGCAAAGCAAAATCATTTCTCCCAGTCCACAGACAAACAACTCTGCCAAACCAGTTCACACACCAGTGAACACAACTTTCACTCTCCATCAAACTAGAAGCTACAAACTAGGATATATCACCAATAGATTCCCATTAACAACACTTCATATCTGCACAAGCATAGGATCAACACAAAAGAAATGTGGAGCACATATTGGAGCACATTCTGAACACACACAACTCTGTCTCCACTATTTCTCAAAAACACCTAACATTTTATCATATCAGCACATTTGCAACACTACAAAGATAGCTCCATGTACTCACAACATCTCAATAGCATCTCAACTATACATGCACAACCTACAACAACCTATACTATTTTGACATCAATGACAACACAACCAAACTTACTCATACTTGCAATAGGTTCAAACTAAAAATCAACAAATTTCACTCCTCTACCCCCAAACCCTACCTTCAATAGTTTCAATTCCCCTTCTAATAGAGGGAAGCAACCCTAAAATTTAAACCCTAGTGCTCAACTTAATTCTTAAACTACCCAATGCTATAAAATCACTCGCATAAGTATATAATTTTAACTTACCCAAGAAAACTAGTAATTTGTTCTTCAAAAATTGCTTTGCCTGGAGCTATGCCTTCTTATTTTCTTTATTCAACCAGTTCTTCAACTCTTGACAATTGCAATTATGGAAGAAAAGTGATCAACAACCCTCTTTATGACTCTGAGATGGAGCATATTCTCCATTAATGTTTGATAGTTAGCTCGCGTGAGCGAACTGACAAGTAGTCGTTCAAATTTTTGTTGAAAATGTGATAGATAGGCATAATTATTTCATGGGGGTGTAGGTATTCTCATAATATAAAATTCTATAATTAGTGTAGTGGGTGTCATGATCTTTACCATTATCACTATTTGTGCCAATAATCCACCAATGGTGAATTCAATAGTTGAAACACAAACCAATTAAGGTTTATCATGGATGAATTATAAGTACTAGATAATTCATCATATATAGCTTCATTTTATCAAAGCCTTTTGGTAGCTTATATCCCATTGAAATTTAACATCCTTCTTCAAAATACCAGTGAAAGATAAGGGGCAATCAACTAGTTATGTATTAAAGTGTTGGGTGGATTGGATCTTCCTTGAAGACTACAAAGTTTTGAATATGTAGATGGATATTAATAATACCATTGATTTTATTAGTGTTAACTTAAATTGCTCATCTAGATATAGTAGAGCTTAATAAATAGCCATGAGCTACACCAAATATGCACTTTTAAGGATTCAATCTTACATGATACTATTTTAATCTCTTTAAGATAGTCCTTAAATGTCATAAATGATTAGTTCATTTCTTAGATTGACCTAAAATATCATCTACATAGTCTTCTAAGATATTATATATTAGATTGTGGGAGACTAGAGCCACATTGCTTTAAGAAATGATATTAGCATTCTTCAATCCACATGGCATGATAATATTTAACCAAATGTGCCCCAAAAAGTAGTGAAAATGATCTCTTATATTGGTATTGAGATTTATAAGAATTTGATTATAGCTTCAAAATCCATCCATGAAGGATAACATTTATTTCTCAATAGTAGAATCTATAATCATATCCATATTAGTCAATGAGAAGTCATCCTCAAGTGATGCTTTATTTAGGAATCTAAACTTAATGCATAGGCAAACACAATCATCAAGTTTAAATATAGGTCCCATATTTGAAATCTATGTGGAATAATCAATAGGTTTAATGAAACCCTACTTTGAACTTGTTCTCAAGGTCCTTTTTAATCATAAATGTGATTCAAATGCATATTTCTAATCTTTTATTTCATAGGTTTAGAAGAAAGGTGAAGAATAATGTTACACATAATAATATTGTTAGATGTATTTGGAATGTCTTGGTAAGTCCATGAGAATATGTCACTAAAGTCTCATGGTAAATCATTCAAGCATTCTCCAATTTTGATACTTTATATTCATTTTCACATCAAATGGTACCTCTACTCACTAATGTGTTTGTATCCTGAATAGATGGTTTGGTAGTTAATACATTAGATGGATTGAGAGGAGCACCTATTGAAGGGGAAGTTTTCCTAAAATAATAACTAGTCTCAAGAATGCATGGGAAGTCTCTATCACAATAAAACTTAGGAAAAATTTCATAAAATCCTAAAAATTTGACAAGGCTCCCACCATTAGAAAATGTGCATAGGGGGGGTTATATCCAACAAGTTTATGCCATGATCAACGATACAAGCTAATTGGAAGATCATTTTAAAAATTTATTCTTATCTTTGGTAGGGGAATAACCTTTACAAAGAGGGTCATGTTTGTATGATAGTTGAATGGGTTGTAATATACCTTACTGCCTTGAACTAAACCTTTTTTTATTTTATCCTTTTTTTATAAAATGATAAATTATTTACTATATTATTTAGCTAATTTGGATGGAGATAAACCACTATTAAAGTGATGACTATCCTTGGATCGATAAGTAAGAATACATTCACTTAGAATAGTTTCATCATGAAGATACAATAGTGGTCAACCATGCATATAAAAGAGGCCATCTTTTATACTCTTTATCATCCATTGTGTGTTTCTTGTCATACAATTGTGTAAAGTGTAGATTTCCCTCATTAATCTCATGATCAACATGAGACGTGGGTGAAGAAGGTGGAGCTCTTTATGGTATTATTGCCCAATTTTCACCCACAGGCTCAATCAGGCAGAATATTATGTTCAGAGGTTCGAGAAGGCCAAATGGAGCATTCGCACAAGGGAAAAAGTCATGAATTTGATGCTAGGTTACAGGGAACTCAGTTTGGAAGCCTGCCTTGTTTAGGTTTGGCATGAAAATCTTCTAAGGAGAGAGTCACCAAGACCTCAGGAATGTCACGACGAGTGGGATTCATTTACAGATCCCTATCAGCAAGACATCGATCATCATCCCGGCGACAAAAGGATATTCATTTCGGCAGAAGTTCTTTTCTTCGGAGAGAAGTCTTGATGAATGCATCGAGTCTCGCTGACAAATCAAAGCAGGATCCCTTCGACGTATGTTTGTGGGTTTTGGTAGGAGGTCTTACCGATTGGAAGAGGTCTCGTCGAAGTCAAGCGGCGTCGGCAAAGCAAGCGAGCTTTGCCAAAGGGTCTCACTGAAGTCACAAGGTCTCCCCGACTCTAAAAGCTTTCGGCATAAGGATTGAGTTCTACAAGATGTCTCAGCGACCCGGGATGTTTTGGTGACAAGAAGGATAGGCCATTCAATCATCGATCGGGGAGACTCATGGCGACCATGGGTTTTGGTAAAGGAAGCAGGCTCAGGGTAAGGTCTCACTGACCACTGGATGTCTCCCCGACTGAAGAAAAAGCAAACCCATCGCCAAAAGATAAGGAGCTCGGTGAAAGGTCTGGCCGATAGGACAATGTCTCACTAAAAACAAAGGGGCCTTGCCAAGAGTTGAAGCCCTCGCAGTGATGTCTCAATGATCAAGAATGTCTCGCTGAGGGCCGGGGATCTCACCCAAGGAAAGTCAAGTCGGCAAGATGTCTTGGCGATAAATAAAAGTCATGCTGACTAAAATAAGCCCTCGCCAAAGCAAAGCGTCTTCGACATAATGTCTCACTAACACTCAAGTGTCTTGCCGACAAATGAAGAGGCCTTGGCAGGAGATGATGGTTTCGGCAAAGGATAGAGGAATCGCCATAATGTCTCAGCAAATGAAAAGGTCTTGCCGAAGGATAAAGGGAGCCTTCGGTGTAACAAAAAGGTTGCTAAGAAGTCCCACCGACCGAAGGGAGTCTCGGCGAAAGGAGATGTCAGCAAGGAGACAAGAGGGAGTTCGACAAGAGGTCTCACCGACCGTTAGTGACTGCCCCGAAATGAAAGGAGATCGTCAAAAGATAAGGAGCCTGGCGAGAGGTCTGGCCAACAGGCCAATGTCTCGCTGACAGTAAAGTGAACAACTCGGCAGAAAGAGAGTCTCAGAGAGAAGTCTAGGCGATAAAGGAAAGTCATGCCGACTGAAAGATCCTTGCCAAAGCAAAGCGCCTTCGGTATGATGTCTTCCCGACTGGCGGGAGTCTCAGCAAATAGAGGAGAGCTTGGACAGACAAGAGGAGTTCGCTATGAAGTCTCAGCAACCGCATAACGTCTCACCGACCAGAAAGTATAGACCTCACCGAAAGAGCTTGACATTGGCATAAGGTCTTGCCAATATAAGGATGTCTGGCCGACAGAGGGAAAGGAGCTCAGCGGTATGACTTTTGGAGACATCGGCAAAGGTCTCCTCGACATGAATTTCATTGATGTAGCACCCGACTATCAGAGTGATGTCTTACCGACATCATGTGGTCTCAGCGAAAGAGGAGAGATTGATATAACATCTGAGCCTCGCCATGATGTCTTCTTGATTGATGGGAGTCACACCAAAGAAGATCTACAGCTTGGTGGAAATAAAGGACCTCGTGTGAGGTATGGGCAAAGTCAGGATGTTTCGCCGAAGTAAAGTAGCGTCACTAAAGAAAAGAGAGCTCAGCGGGAGGTCTCTTCGACAACGAGAGGTCACATCGACATGCCTGGTGCCTTCAATGTAACACGCGAAGCAAAAGGAAGTCTACAAGAGGTCTCGATGAATGAAGGAGGTCTCAACAACAGAATGGAATTGCCCAATAAAGCAGCATCAGTATAGCTCAGTGGTGCTCGCTATGACTTCTCCCCGATGCCGTTTGACTTGCTGATGTTTTGGCAATATCAACGTGACTCCTAAGTTTGCCAAGACTCTCATAATTGTCGCATATTATGTCGATAGTTTCAGAGGGCATAATCGCATTAGTGAGACACTTTTAGTGTCCCACCGAGATGCAATTCTTTTCGAAAAGAGTTTTGACCGCCTACAAAGTCTACGTGGAGTAGGCTCAACCAATTAGAGAAAGCCAAAGCAAGCCGTGGCAGTAGAACCAATTGCCAGGAGAAGGTGATTAACAGAAGGAAAAGCAACATGAGCTCAGGAGCATTCAAAGTAGCTCCACTGGGGAGAATTCAAAGAGGGACACGATACCAGGAAGTGAATGCAGTGGTTGCAGAAAGATCAAGAAGGTTTCCTCTGAAGGCAACCTTTCTTCACCAACATAGGCGGCATGGATATGCAGGTTGCAACATTAAATTCAATGAAAAGATCTAAGGAAAGATCTATCCTGAGGCCTGATATTTTTTGTAAGCCCTAAGGGCCGACTTGGTTTGATATATAAGGCATTTTTTGCCTTTTTGTAGATAGTTCTGATTATACACTCTGAAGAGTTAGTGATTTCTATCAATCCTTTCTTGACTAAATGTATGTTTTTGTAACTCAACTAAAATCTGGAATGCAAAACAAAGTTCACCTTGAAAACAAGTACTAATGCTCTTACCACTCTCATTTATGTATGTTAGCTTATGTATGTATTTCTTTAATAGTGTTTCCTAAATCTGTATTCATACTACAAAGCTGTGAAGTTTGTTCCTTCCTTCTTGAGATATGTATGCAGATCAAACCTATCAAGAGTGATGCATAATTCTAATGGGGTTATGTTGAGTAAGTAAAATAGCTGCAGTCTAGTTTCCCTAGTGTGTTTGTATCTTGTTTTCATTTCCTGATTTCTTATCAACTCGATGTATCACTATAGGAATAGTTCAGTATAGTTTCATTTTGTATGCACTTTTTCTCCCTTTACCTCGCAAAGATCATTAGTCTAGGTGATACCTAAAGGAAGCTGGCCTTCTCCGGAGGTTCACCTCTGTCTACAAGAAACCCACATCTTTAGAGGTCTTCCAATGTTACACTGAGGTGTTGAACATCGGTTTCAACAAGGGTGCAATTTCAAGTGATAATAGGTATCACATGTGTAAATAATTGATTAGGAGATATTCAAAAAAAATTCCACTAAGAAAAATACCATGGATTGTTATTAGTTGTAATAATAAACCTATTATTTTGAATAAAATTCAAATTTAGATGAACTATAGAGGGAAGGAATCCATAGTTTATATCTAATGGTGATCTAATAAGATGTCATACACTAAGGAACAACACATCATATGTAACATGATATCAAGTGTAATACATCCTAAAGTGACAACAACAAGAAATTCTTGGACCACATTATCAAACCCTTCTATTGTTATCTTAGATTTTGGTAATTTGTATATTTGACATTAATGCCACCTAGGAAATTCTTGCCACAAATATTAAGCCTAATCCATTATTAATTAACAATGTTTTTGATCTAAATATCCTTGTATTTAATTAATATGTATACTAGTCAATATTCTTAATTGACATGGGAGGAGGTAACCCATGAGATACAAAAAAAAAATATTTATCTTGATGAATCAATTTTAGAGTAGTAATGACCTTAGTGGGAGTAACATATGTAGATAGGGTTTCAAATTCAGGGACTATGCATGAATCAATAATAGCAACCACAAAACTATATAATTCAAGCAATAAAGACCCTAATCCAACAATAAAGTGCAAATGAACATAGAAATCACAATAATAAAACAAATACAACCTTAATTCCTATTCCATAATTGAATCACCTCCATTGCTCTTCTTTATTTTGCTTTTTTTTTTGTTTTCATATATATAGTATGCAATATACTCAATGAGCTTGATGTTGGCAATTGATAGCTTGATCTCTTGATAGCAAAACTTCAAATATTGTGGTTAGCCTTGAAATGAAGATGATGACTTGCTCTTATAGAAATCCCAATTCAAATGAAGGGCTAGGATTAGATGATGACGTATCATGATCAATGGATGAGGTTGATTGAGACAAGGATAGGGATGAATGGACCAAAACTCAAGAAACTGGTTGAGATTGAGTGCTTAGCTAAGAAGAAATTCAAATTAAATAATGATAGTTATTTAATTTAAAGGAGGGAAAATAAATAATTAAATAATTAAAAATAATTATTTAATTATAGAAGAAAGGTGGAGTGTTAAATATTAAATATTTAAAAATAATTATTTAATGAGGGAAAGAGGAAAATGACAAATAATTAAATAATTGAAAATAATTATTTCATTATGGGAGATAAGAATAGGATAAATAATTAAATAAATAAAATTTATTTAATTATTTGGAGACAAGGGGTTGTTAGTGACGTAATTAAATTTAAAATTGATATTTATCTAAAGTAATCAAAGGAAGAATAAAGTAAAGTGAATTAATTAATTAAATAATTAAGAATTATTTAGTTAATAGAGGAAAATGACATTAGAAGATAATTAAATAATTAAAATTATTTAATTATGCAAGGATGAAGGCCAATTAACGATAAAATGTTGCTTGCAAGCTCGGGACATTTTTAGTGTCTACAACATAAATCGAACAATTATCTTAATAGATCTATAGAGTCTAAACTAGTGCCTTGTAAACTTGGTAGAAACTACACAATTCAAAGGAATGACTAGGTGAGCAGTCCACTCAACATTGTAAAGACTTCATTAAATTGTCAACCAAGGTTTGTAAACTTGTGATGGTTTTGCACTATATGTACCTTTAGAGACCTGAGGTTAGCGAGGTTATCCTATTAAAGGTATTCTACTTGTTGGAGAATCACATAAACAAATAACAATGAAAGAAGAAAACTATTGTTACTGAAACGAAGTCAAAACTACTCAAACTGATAACTGAACTTATTCTAACCTCTAGAGTACTACAAGTTAACTAAATGCATTCATGTTCATGAACAACCATTTTAATAATCACAATATGAGAATCTATTTTGACTTACATCCAATTTATGAATCAATGATTGATAGAAATAATTGCTAACAAAAATGAAATAACTATAAATGTGGTGAAGAATAGTTGCCTTGAGTGGCCTGCTCAAGTGGTTGTCTTCACTTAACTAGAACCAAATCTAAATCTTCAAATTATACGTACTTGTATGAACTGAACACCATTCATTACACATTCCAAAAGATTACACAAAATATTCCTCACATATTGTATACAAGGAAATCATTTATGAATAATCAACATATCTGTAGATGATAACTAAAAACTAAAAAAGTAACTGATAACAAAATATTGAATCAACAACACTATCTAAGGACTCAACCACCAGCTATATACAAGCATGGGGGGGTTTATTCTAAACATAAATCCTAGCTAAAATCATTAACTACAACTCCCTATATATTAGAGTATGCAATTAAGATTGAATTATTCAAATTACAACTAAAAAGAAACAAGAGTTCTAATAGAATTCAAACTCTACAAAACATATCTACATGTAGAACACATAATCAGTTATCCAAAATCCTATCAACAAAAGAATTCTTCTTCTTTAGCACATTATTAACTATCATAATGATGCACAACTAACTCCATTAGGTGCCTTCACATAGTAGTTATTACACTCAGCTTGATTTGGAACTTCCCTTGTTTCGTTGTCTAAGTCCTTTTGCTGCAAGCTACAACTTCTAATTGTTGCGGGCTACAATGTCTTCTTGGGCTACAAGAATTTAATCCACAAAATATATACACAAAGCTAACTACCATGATTAAATATAGAATTCCAACCATATTTCATATATACTCACATATAAACCATGCAATTTTACTATATCATAACTATATTTCCATTACTATAATTTAGGTCCAAGGTTGTATAATAAGCATAAAAGGATAGTATAGCATAGGAATATTGTCTAAAAATATTATCTAATAATGTCTGAAAGCATGCATAAAAACAACAAAAAATAGGCTAATTAATGAACCCATCACTCTCCCCAACTATAATTTTGCTTTTCCTCAAGCAAAACACTAGGGGTACAAATTATAACGCAATGTAATCTCCTTGAGGTCCATGACAACATCAACTCCCTTGATCTTTTTTAAGTAGAAACCTCTATAAGCTGCAAGTTGTCTCATTCCAATGATCTCGACATTCTCACACTCCTCACCTTTTTCACCGTTCTAATGTGGAAATAGATAGAGCAACATAGGTGGGTGGAATGTGAGTGGTACCCAGTGAAGTCCTATATTATCAACAACTTTCATGTATTTTTGTACCTTCTCAAGCATGGTGGCAAAATTGTATATTGAATGAGGTTCTTTTCTCTATAACTCTGGGGTCAAGTTGTTCCATCTGTTTTGCATATAACTGTAACATTGTTGACCCAATCCTACAACTAATGTTTGCATTCTTTTATAACCCTTTGTTCTTAGTTTCATAATCTTACTTCCTACACCTTTATGATCTAGGAATTTCAACCATTCATTTATAAGTGCATTAGGGTCTTTAGACTCTTTCCTTATTGGGAGAGCAATTGATTTCTCCCTTAAATTGTTCATTCGTATAATAAGATGCTAGTGCTCTTACCTGGAGATCCCCTACAAACATCAAAGGATTCCACTCTGTTTCTTTCGGTACCACATAGTTGTGCAAAGAGTATTCACATAGTTGATCCTGCTCTTCTGGTGTAGAATTAGCAAAAACATTAAGAAATTCAAATTACCTGCTCATCCCAACTGATTGGTCATTGATTAGCCTACTAAACTGAAAACTCAAAAAAAATTCTTGCAAAAATAATACATATGTTCTTGCTAGAGGTCTACATCTTATAATTTGGGTAGCTTTATCTATCACTTCCTCCAATCTGACTGTCAGTTTCCTTAGCTCAATGTCTTTTCCTTCCAGCACTTTGGCATGTTCTTCAATCAAAGTTTCTCTTTCTCTCCTCCACTTTTCTTTTTCTTGTGAGAATTCATCAATCACCTTCCATAGTTGATAACCAAAAGACAAAGTTGTGTGGTGAATTGGAGTTTTTATGAGAGGAGGTTTCTGATTTGCTATTGCAAGTTCTCCATCACCTATTTTGGTAATGGGCAATTGTTCCAATAGATCCAACTTTGCACCATGGCCATATGTCTACAATTTTTCTTCCAATTCTTGTATTTTTGTCTCCTTTTCTTTGTCTCTCTTTTCATAACTCTGCACTAGTTCTTCCAGAGTTTAATTCTGTCAAAAGCTTCCTAAAGCTCTTTCCTAACATTCCTATCTTCTATAAACATTTCCTTGGTTTCCAAAAATTGTTCATTACCACCCCCTGTACAATCATAGTCTTCATAAGTAGGACTATCTGGGGTTTTATTTTGTGTTTTCCTGGCAAAAAATACCTTTTCTAAGTTTGAATCAGAAGTGGTGGACACATTTCTCTTTCTCTTTATAGGTGTATGTACATTTCTAGGGATATTTCCCTTCTCTTCTGAGTCTATTTCAACCAACATCACATCTTCTTCTTGTTGTTCCTTTCCTTTTGCCTCTTCAGGTTTTTCCACACTCCCCCTCATAACACCTTGCTTTTTCAATTGACTTGAACATCTAGGTGTAGGTTTGTCCTTCTGTACATCCTTATTTTTCTTTTGAACATCCTTCTTTTTCTTCTCTGTTTTAGAAGGTGTGGATGTTGTAGATGTACTACCTCTTATGTTCTTGGATTTAGGTGATTTTGAGGAAGATGGGGTTTCCTCCATTGCTAGTGACCTAGACTCTGGCACATTATGCTCCTCAGGCTCACCTTGGCTATGGGTAGGTGAAGCCATAGGTGAGACAAGAGAATTTCCTCTTGTAGGTTCAACTTGTGGCTCTAAAGTTTCTCTTACAACAGGTGCCTCAAGTAAATTGCTAATATCTTCACATTTCACAAAATCTTCCTAGGCTACTTGTGGGTATTGAATTCTCAAGCTTCTTTTTACTAATAGAGTAATCAAACAGTGATGTGATAAGGTTGTGACACTCTATTTCCTCTGATACTCAAATGTCAATATTTTTAACATATTATAGAGAAAATTTGGCACATTTACTAGGCTATTATGGCAAAGGTGACTAACCAATTTGAAATGTATATTATAGAGAAGATTTTTTCTACCATCACAAGGTATCTAATGTCATAGGAAGCACATTTGGGTCAAAACCATGGAAGAGAAATTCTTTTTATACCTTGTGATGATGAATCCAAATTTTCTCCTTGCTCATAGAATTCTTCTCTTGCAGCCACTGCATCTGCTCTAACTGGAAAATCTGCTCCAGTCCTAGGCAACCCAGATACCTATGCTATTTTAGATGCATCTACTAACAACCCTTTTACCATTGCTTCATCGTGCTCTAATGTGGTTGCAAATCTTCTTGCTATGTCATTGTCAATTTTTTTCAGCTTCAAAAAATAATCAAGCCAACCAACTCTTGTGAAGATAGGCAATACCATTGCATCTTCTCTGCTTGTGTGCTGATGACTCTCTCTTAATAACATCACCTCCCATTAGGAATATTTTACCTCTACTCAATTTCTTAACCTTAAAAATTCAGCTCAATTTTCACTTCACTGCCTTTAAACCTTTCTCTTACTCTGCTATTTTCTCATGCATTCTTCACTACCACTATTCTATAACTACAACTTCCTTCTTCATATCAGCTTAAGTGAGCTTAAAAATGAGTTTTGGGTTTGAATTTTCTCAAGATCATAGGATTAGGTAATTGGAAATTGGAATTAATGGCAAAATGTGGATGCAATTTAGGACAAAGAGGGTTTGCATTTGGTTTTAGGTGGCAAAAAATGAAAAAACTGGCTGACCTCACTTCAACTCATGATAGGAAAGGTATCATGAGAGAATATGGTAATAAATGTTATGAATATAGTGCATGCTTAATTTAATATGAAATACATAATGAAAATGCTAAGAAATCTATCACAATTATGGTAATGTACTTTATGTACCTGTCAAAGGTGATTAATTGAACGTCGCGCATGTGGGCTGAATAAAATGTATTTGCAATATGATTTGATGTGACCAAAAGTAATTACAGGAGAATGAATGATGAGGTGGTGGGTGTAATGTAATGAAATGGATTAGACGGATGATAGTTGGTGATGTGATAGTTCAAATGCTTAAAATTTGAATTGGTAGTGTGAAATAAGATATGCATGTTGCGAGTACTTATTACAATAAGACTTATACAACATGTGTGAGAAAAATAAGGTGAAAAAGGTGAGTACTACAATTAATGTGGCACCAAGTTTTAAATTTCCTGCCAGACAGTGCTACAAGTACCTTCAACATCAAGTCCCTTCCTGGCTTGTGACAGTTGTTGTGCTTCACATCCCTACTAAAATAGGGCCCTTACTGAATGTTGATAGTTGTATATATAAGACAGGCCCTTTGGAAAAAGTATGTACATCATTATAATATTGTTGTGTGTGCATGTGAGGTAGAATAAAAAATTAAAGTTGAGTGATCTTAAGGATTGAGCTATGTAGCTCAATCTCTAAATCACCTCAAGAACTTGGTATATCTACTGTTTCTAAGTCATAATTCTATGTTTTTGAATTTGTATCTAGACCACTATGAGGTCCATACTGTTGAAATAGAGAAAGAATGAAATCTTCCTTTTGTAATGGTTTTTTATAAAGTTTCAACCTATGGCCATTTACCAGGGGTGAGAACTATACTGCATCTATGGTGTGTAACTTTACGACTCCATTAGGAAAGACTTGGCTAATTTCATAAGGTCCCAACCACCCAAATTGAAGTTTCCCTTTGAAATCCTTGTATTTTGAATCATATAGTAAGGTATAGTCTCCTACATTAAATTCATTTGTCTTGATATATTGGTCATGCCACTTTGTTCTCTACTTTTGTACTATCTCAATATGATGGATGTCCTCCATCCTTATTTCATCTGGTCCATTTAAATAGTGTAACCTATTTTTTTGAGTTGTTGCAAGATCCATGTCCATCTACTATTTTTCTTAATGTTTTATACTCAAACTCAATTGAGAGGACTGTTGTTTTTCCATATACTAACTTGCAGGATGTAAAACCAATTATTGTTTTCCAAGTTGTTCTATATGCCCATATTGCTTCCAGTAATCTAGCAAACCAATATTTCCTATGTAATTGCACTGTCTTGGTTAGAATACTTTCAATTTCTCTATTTGTAACCTCCACCTGGCCATTGGCCTGAGGTTGATAAGGTGTTGACTTTTTGTGCTTGATTTGATATTCTTCCACCAATTTGGTGATGAAGTCTAAAGTAAATTATGGACCCTAATCAGTCACTATTTTCCTAGGTACTCCATACCTAGTAAAAATGTCCTCAAACAAGAATTTAGCCACATTGCGATCTCTAGAAAACTGTAATGCCTTCACTTCTACCCATTTAGTCAAATAATCAATGCAAACTAGAATGTATTCCTTGTTGTTAGAAGTAGGTGAAATTGGCTCAATGAAGTCTAAATCCAATCTATCAAAGGGAGCTAGTGTTAACTATGGTTGTAATGGAATTTCATCACTCCTTGTTGGCTTACCCATTCTTTGACACCTATCAAAACTCCTTATATACTTAACAAAATTCTTATGTAGAGTTGGCCGATAGTACACCAATTGTGAGGATTTTGAATGTTGTTCTTTTTGCTGAAAAATGACCCCCGCATGGTTCATCATGGCAAGCCTTCATGATATCAAAGATTTCATCTTCCCTTATGCACTTTCTCATGATATTGTTAGGGCTAGTGTAGAATAGGTAACTAGATATCCAAGAGTGAAAAACACTTATGTACGAACTATCTCTTTTTTCTTTGAGAAAAGTGTTGTGGAATATGCCCCGTCATTAAATAATCTGCAATGTCAACATACCAAGGTACATGTACATTAAGAGAAAACAAGTGCTCATCTAGAAATGAGTCATCCACTACCCCTTCTATTGATTGTGTTGGAAACCTTGACAGAAAAATCTGCTACTACATTAGCCTTACCAGGCTTGTCCACTATTGTAATATAAAACTCTTGTAGAAGGAGTAGCCATCTAACTAGTCTACCCCCTACTACAAGCTTGTTCATTAAATATTTGATAGTTGTATGGTCCGTGTAGACAAAAATTGAATAACTAGTGATATAATGCATGAATTTATTGATGGAATATACCACCGCTAGCAGTTCTTTCTCTGTAACAGTATAATTTAGCTCTGCTCCCTAAAGATTCTTGCTAATGTAGTAAATAGCATATTCTTTGGTACCTTCTTTCTGACCCAAAATTGCTCCAATAGCAGAATCTAAAGCATCAATATGTATATGGAACGGTAACGTCCAATTTCCCTCCCTCAAAACAGGTGCTTGGGTTAAGGCTTTCTTCAGTTCTTCAAAGGAGTGTTGGCACTCTGATGTCTAATCAAATTCTACGTCTTATGTTAGTAGAACAAACAATGGTGCAAAAATCTTACTAAAGTCTTTAATGAACCTCCTATAATAGCCCGCATGACCTAGGAAGCTTCTAACATCTCTTTGCCTCTATGGAACATGTAATGTAGAAATGATCTCTATCTTATGTGGATCAACTTGAATCCTTGCACTAGATATGAAATGCCCTAAAATAATTCCACGAGTCATCATCATAAAGCACTTTTCATTACTAAGGGACAAATTGTGTTCTATACATCTCTACAAAACCTTTTCCAGATTGCTAAGGGCTTGCTCATAAGTTTCCCCATATGTGGTGAAGTTGAATCCATATATATCTCCATACAGTCACCAACATAATTAGAAAAGATGTTAAGCACTGCCCTCTAGAAAGTAGTTGGAGCATTGCATAAACCAAAGGGCAGAATAGAGTAGGCATAAGTACCCAAGGACATGTAAATGTTGTTTTTTTCCTAATCCCCTAGAGCATTTTTTATCTGATTGTAACCACTAAAACCATCTAGAAATGAAAAGTACTTCTCTGCTAAAGAGTCAAGCACTTGATCTATAAAGGGCAATGGAAATCGGTCCTTCCTAGTGGTTGTGTTTAGTTCCCTAAAATCTACACATACTCTCCATTTACCACTTTTCTTGGGAACAATGACTAAAGTTCATACCCATTCATTGTCAAATATGGGATAAATGAAGCCTACATCAAGGAGTTTTTGAAGTTCAACTTTGACTATTTCTCTTAAGGTAGGGTTTATTCGTGTTAATAGGTGCAAAACAACTCAGAGGGGGGGTGAATCAATTGTCACCAAATTTAAACTCAAAACTTCAACACTTTTTCACAACTACATTGTTTTGTTATTAAGCATAAGCATGAAATGTAGAAAATAGAAAGTAAAATCAACACATTGAACACCAAATTTTACGTGGAAAACCCAATGAGGGAAAAACCACGCTGAGGATTAACTCACAATATAAAGTAGTTCCAAAACTAAATGTATAAGGCTCACTACCAAGGGCTCATTTCCCTAAAAGGACTCACTGTTTGGATACAAAAGCTCACTACTTACAAGGAGGCTCACTGCCTACAAAAAGATTTACAAAACAAAATTGGGCTTCACAGCTGAAATGAACTAAAAAGAGTGCACCTAAGAAGTGTTGATGCAGTTTCGGTGATGCTCAATAGATTAACTTAACACACTTCATCATTTTCACTCTTCTTCACTTTCGCATTCATTGCTGCTTCATTGATTTCACACCATCTTCAAAAACTGTTCAACATATATATACTCGATCTATTTGCAAGCATCAATTAGGAAGACCTAATTGGATGCAATTCAAAAAGGTAATTGTCAGCTTCATACAAAGCTTCTCCGAAAGTAATCCAAGTGCATAATACACTACAATATGTCGGCATGGACCAAATATAGGTTGCACATATATCTGCAGTACACGTTAAATTATTAACTGATTATTAGGTTATCCAAAATACAATTGCCAAAGCTAATGCCAATACACCAACGAATCATATGATCATATGAAAATACATACATATGCGCTTCAATGATCATAAACCACTTCTCAAAATCTTAAATGTAGACACCGAAATCTTGTTTAGGCCTGCAACTTCCATATTCTTCATATTTCGTATTCTTCATGGTCATTGATTAAATAATCTTAATTATTTGATTAATTCATCTTAACATTAATTCTTCTATTAATTAAATAACCTTAATTATTTAATTAGTTCACAATTTTCTTTATTCTATCTAATTAATTAAATAAATGCTTTTTATTTAATTATCTTACCAATTAACCTTATCCTTCTTCTCAAATTAAATAAATTCTTATTTAATTTATTCTTTATCATATTTCAACTATAATTAAATAAATTCATTTATTTATTTAATTATTCATTTAAAATCCCTTCACCATTTAATTAAATAAATATTATTTAATTAATTATTCTTCGAATATCGAGTCTTGAATTAAATGAATTATTTAATTCATTAATTCTATTTTAACGCATTCCTCTATATTTTAGATAATTATGTGAGTTATCTAAGTATTCACTTTTACTCGACTCAACATCTATTTTAATTGTTCAGTTAACTATTGATTTAATGTCTGAGTGGCATCTTTGAGTAATCTCTTCGTCAAATCATGCAATCCTCCAGTTCTAACTCATTTGCGTGTACATGCATATTAATTAAATATTCTTATTTAAATTAATTAAATGTTGTGCGTGCATTCGAACAGAGAGTCGTTATAATCAATCTTCATCTTTGTCATGGAAAGATATTTCTAATGTTTTCGAATGCTGAACTGAAGATTAAATCATTTATTTAATCTTTAATTCTATCAGTTATCTGAATGCATGTCCAATCTGTCAATCTCAACCGTTTGTTGATCTTTCAATCTTGACCTATCGTTCGAATAATCAATTTTCTATAAATTGATTTGTCATTCTTCATTCCAATCTCTCTCGCGAAATCTTATGACTTTTGAGAGCACTTTTGTCTTGAATCTTCGATATTTTGCTAATCATTATCTTAGGCTATACTTGCACAAATCTACTGAAAATCTGAGGGCAATTATACTACACAAGCAAAATGGAGAAGGGCAATCGAGATGAATCATGGAAATACATTTGGAATTGGTGAGATTGTTCTAGTTTTAATTACATTTTTTACTTTCCCATGTTCTTTGTTGCTTAACGAATGAATTTGCATTTTAGATTTAGTATTGTATGCAATGTGTGCTTCTAATCTAACCTTTGTTGTCTATTGTGCAAGCCTTTTCATTTTCAGCATTACATTTTGGTGAACCTAACATGAAGACACCATCTTCGCGGATCCGTAGATATTTTTATTTTTTTTCGTTTTGCAGGTTTTTCGTACAGAACGACGCATGTGAAGTTTTCTGCACCGTAATTGAATTTCTAAACCGCATCTCCCAAAAAATGATGCAATTGAAGTTTTTGAACCGCAACTAACTTTCTGAGCCACAACTGAAATATAAACAACGCATCTGACTGGTAATGAAATGACGCAATTGACTGGTAAAATTTTATTCTCGTTTCCCGCAATTTGAAATTTTCATTGGATTTTTGTGTTACTGATATCTTATTTTCAGCGGGTGGCCTTTTCAGAGTTAACAAGCTTTTTGCAGGATGATTGACGAAGACAATATTAAAAATTACTAATTAGTTTTTCTGTAGGATGTTTGTCGAAGACCCTAGTTAAATTTAAAACTGATTGTTTGGTAGCATAGAAAATCTTTCGTTTGGATTAAAATTAACAAGTGTCTACTGTGTTTAGTGCGAAAGCACAAGTTTGGTCACCCTTACGACTTGGTACACCGAAGTATCCTCTCCCCTTACGCATCTATGTAATCCTGGGTGTAAGAGAAACAGTTACCAACTCTAGAACTTGGGCCTGTTCTGGTGGGAAAAAGTACTCACCCCAGGATGACTCAGACCGATAGCACCCTGAACCCGAGGGACTTCCAACCGGTATACAAAAGTGGGTTCTTGGGGAAATCCCAAGAATCACGAGTGTGGTTCCGACGAGATGGATCCGAAAGGGGACTCGCGCCATATGGATCACACCCCACAAACGGAATGCCCGAATTAAATACCTTTTGTTTTAGAGACCAACCTATTTGTGGTCGTTGCTTGGTATTAGTGCAGGGTACAGTATCGTGCCCGAAGATACTCACCACTGATCCCCTTGAGTAGAGATAGTAGTTCTTGGGAAGTCACTGCCCAACGAATTCAAAATTGGTGTGCTCGAAAGACGTTAATGAGCCGTGGAGGGGAGCCGATGCCACCAAAATTCTAAGCTATCCGCTCTCGAGAAGGAAAGGTGTTCATCACCAATCCGGGGTATTTAGGTGGGCTATACCAAGTATACAAACCCTAGGCCTTTGGCCTATTAGGATGTGCTTGTTTGTTGTCACTTTAAACGTTCTTGGAGTCCAAAATTGAAACTGAAAACACTTTGTCTTATGATTGTCTTTGATCGTCAGAATTTGATTATAGAAAACGGAGTTAGTTCAAATTTCATGTCACTAAAAAATTCACAGAGAGTCACAACTGTTCACCAGAAACACGCATCTAATTTTTCGGGTCGCATCTGTTAGGTTTTGAGTCGCATTTGGAATTTCTGAGTCGCATCTGTCATTTTGGCTCACATCTGTTTCAAAAAAACCACATGTGCTATATTCTGAGTCGCATCTGTCAGTAGGAGTCGCATCTGGTAATTCTGAGTCGCATATGTCAGATTAGACCGCAACTGTCAAAATTGAACCGCATCTGTCTGATTATCAGAAAACCAAAATTCACTGTCACTGTCCAGTCAACACAATTATACCAGTTTCACACATAAACAATCTTTGAAATAGAAACTTGAAACGATTTGCTCAATTTTGCATCCTTTAGGTTCATTTAGTCATTACCATAGTTGTCTTCAGTTAGAGTTTAGTTTCATCTTAGGGTACATATCACCTTGCATTAGACTTCTAGGAGGGTCACTCTTACAAACTTTAAGGTTGATTTACCATCTACACTCTAGAAAGGTCATAGTGTTAACAAAATTTGTCATTGAACCTAGTCCTATCATCTTATACTTTGTCCTACAGAGAGTCATCCTAGCTCATCAGTCTAGTTAGGAAACTCAGCTTGTCTTTGATCTTCGTCCTACATTGGTTCCTTGACTTAACTAAATTGACACCTTGGTTTGACTTTAGGTAGTTGGTCCCGTCATCTTGGGTTTATAGAATTAATCACTTTAGAATCTCAATTAGACTTTTGCATTCTTAGAGTCTAGATTAGTGTCATCCTAGGAAATCCCTTATTTTGCATAAGAAAATCCCAAAAACATAGACTAGGGTCATACTGATCATACATATAGTCTTGCATTTCCTGCATATTGAGCTTGTCTTACATGGTTGAAACTAGGTCTAAGAGAAGAGAGAGAGAGAGAGAGAGAAAACATGTCGAACCCAAACGAGTTCATCAATCCATTTGCTTCAAGACCTCATAAAACTCTATTAGACAAATTCACCACTAGAAACACTCAAGGAAACATTGTAGTAGAGGACATAGAGGCTGTCGCACAGGACCCTGAGTTTGCCTCTTTTGTAGATGAGTACCTAGCAAATGATCGTCAATGGTTTTTAGGCAAATTGCTAGCTGAAGGTGCTACTTTACCCCCAGGGTTTGATATCAGCACCTTACAAACTCAACCTACACAAGGGACAAATACTACAACTGCTAGTACTACTATACCTCAAGTCAACACGACTATGCCATCTAGCACGTCTACACAGAGTACGACAGTCCATACGTCCCCATTTGATACATCTAGCATGACATCGCGATTTAGTTTCACTACAGGGGGTTCATCATCTACTCCCTTCGGTCCTCTTGTTAGGAATAAAAGGTCTAAAACCTTAGCCTCTACACCTTATGTCGGTACCACCAGTTCACAGTCAACGGCTATACCTAATGCTAGTATCACAAGTACCATACCACAGTCAATTGCCATACCTAGTGCTCAAATCACTAGTACTATACCAAGGATTACACAAACAGGGGGCATTCCCTCCTTCCAATATGGCAATCAGAATCCAATCACACAGTTTTTGAGTCAGAATCTACTCTCCCAAATTGGTACACAAAATCCACTTACATTGGTTCCGAATCAGAACCCCTTTTCACATATTGGTAATCAGAATCCATCTATACAGATTCCCCGTCAAAACCAATTTACATCGGTTCCGAATCAGAACCCTTTTTCATAGATTGGTAGTTAGAATCCGTCCACACAGATTCCAAGTCAAAACCAATATACATTGATTCTGAATTAGAATCCCTTTTCACAGAGTGGTACTCAGAATCCATTTACATAAAACCCAGGTCAATATCAATTTATGCAGATACTAGACCAAAATACATTTACCAACATTCTAAATCTGAATCCACCTTAGGTGCCAATGTTCAATCAAAACCCATCACGAGACTTTCGATTTCAGAATACATACATGGATCCGCATAATCATCCTAGCACATCTTTGACCCAAGTTGACGTCCTACAAACACAAATGCACGCATTACAAACGCAAATGGATAACATGTCGGTGTCAACTAAGAAATCATTTTCACCAAAGGACATATGCCCATTCCCTTTTGATAGATCATTGTCCATGACACCTTTCCCTCATGGATATGTCATATCGAATCTCCCTAAGTACAATGGCAAACGAAATCTAGTGGAACATATCAAGGAATTTTCTACCATATGCATAGATGTCACTTATGACCCCACGTATCTTATGAGGCTATTTCCACGAAGTCTTGTAGGAGTTGCACTAGAATGGTTTTCAGGTCTAGATTCTAGTATTAGATCATGGGGAGAACTAGTCGAGAAGTTTGTGGAGCAATTCTCCTTCCACATTGGCCATGAGATAAATATAGCAACCTTGTGCCACACAACACAAGATGAAGGTGAAACATTCATTGCTTTCTTCCAGAGATGGAGAACTATTGCTAGTAGGTGTCCTGTCGAGATACTCGAAAAACAAAAGGTTACAATGTTTCAAGAAAATATTCATCCAAAACTCAGGAGTAACTTAAGGGTACATTGTTGCATATCTTTTTCAGAACTAGTGGAAAAAGGGGTGATAATAGAGAAGGATCTCATTGAAAAGGGTGAACTCAAGATGACAACATCCAATCGCAACCCGATTGTACAAAACACCCCCACAGATAGAAATAGATTCTGGTCTCGAAATAAAAATGTCACAAATGATGGGGTGGTTGATGCTAAAACACTACAAGCAGGACCCCTTCTCACATTACAAGGGCCTCATAATTTTGCCAACACGCTTAATGTTGTAGGCCAACCTCCCAACGTGGTCCAAAATACTCAACGTCCACAACCAAGGAGATTTCAGAAACATGAGTTCACTCCCTTAGGGGAACCCATTGAGTCGGTGTTTAAACAACTGTTACAACACAACCTTATACAGCTGTAGGAACCAAGACAATACGATCCAGGACAGTTTAAACCAACTTGGTGGGATGACAATGCCTTTTGTGAATATCATAGGGCTAAGGGACATAACCTACAAAACTGTCGACAACTGAAGAATATCATACAGGATCTTGTTGACAAGAGAATTATTGAAGTTAGTGGACAAAAGCAAAAGACATCGAACACTGATCATCAAGTCTTTTCAGACCCACTACATGACCATGGGAAAGGAACTGTCCCCAGTTCGAGTACTAAGACCAATATGTCAGCCAATTATGCAAGTATCAAACATGATTATGATAGTGGCAAAATCATTCATTGCCTTTGCGCCGCCGATGAAAACATCAATACCATAACTATCAATACTAATCCTGAGTGTGCGGTCAATACTCGTCGTACTAAGTTCGTTATCCAAGGCCCTCCATCACAGCAAACATCACAACCTTCCAAGTTACAATATAACCTACTTGACCAGTTGGGGAAGACCCCAGCCCAAATTTCAATCTTGGAATTGTTGCGCATTTCACCTGAGCATCGATCCATCCTCGATAAGGCTTTACAGAACACCACGGTCCCTAATGACCTTGATGTCAATTGTTTCCAGGAAATGGTGGGCTACTTGACCAATAATCATCATGCCACGCTCTCTGAACAAGACTATGCCACAGAAAAGACAAACCACAATGACCCTTTACATCTAGAAGTCCTTGTTGATGATACCAAAGTTAGACGAGTTTTGGTAGACGGAGGAGCAGGGTTAAATCTATGCACTTTAAAACTAATTAAGGCATTAGGTATCTCAGAAGCATGTGTGGACACCACTAAGAGTATTGTCATTAAGGCTTATGATGATGAAGAACGAAAATCAAAGGGGGTGGTAACACTTCCTATTAGAATTGGTCCTGCTGTGATGGAGACAAAGTTCCAGGTCTTGGATCTCACCCTCCCTTATAACCTTCTGCTAGGTAGACCATGGATTCATGCCATGAAGGCAGTCCCTTCCACGTATCACCAGTGTCTTAAAATCCCTTACAATGGTACCGAAATAACTATAGATGGTGATCCTGATCCTTTCCAATATTGTACAAATCTAAAGGAGATCCCTCAACGCCAAATACCAGTCAACCAAGAGGCCTCGTCGTCTAATCCATCTTCTTATGTTGACCCATCCACACTCACTCGAACATTTGTTTCACCCTCGCTTCCTACCACTCCTAGGGTTGAGATCCAAGACAAGGGTTGTGGAGAGTATTACATGAAGACTTCTTATTGTGTTAGCCATTTGGTTCCTCCTAAGTCATATGATTTGCCTACAACAAGTAGGGGACAGTCTATGATCACTATACATGTTCCCCCCACAACAACTTTCACTAAATGGGGTGAATTAAGCAAAGAGGCTGTAGATACAGAAGATGTCACTTCCTGGCTATATAAGGAAGATAATCAAGAACCCCTTTTACTTGCTCATATTCCTACAAGACTATATGGGAAGGGTTTCAAAATCATGCAAAGCAAAGGATATGATGGACAAAGTGGTTTAGGCTTAAACCAAGATGGCAGAATTGAACCAATATTTTTTCTCAGTGGCCAAAAGGAGTAGGGCTAGGGTTTCAACCAATTCAGATTGGCCTTCCTAGTACTCCATTACCCTTACATGAGGAAGTACGTGCTTCAGACCATATTAAGACATCTCACAAACCAGTTGACCAAAATCATTGTAATTCCCCTGACTCTAATGATTATGAGTGGGATTCCTTATCCTCTACTTCTTCCATGGACCTTGACAAGTTATTTGGAGAACTTGACTTGAGGTTAAGTTCCTCACCCAATCCTTTAAATTCCTGTCCACCCAAGAAAATGAAAAAAGAGGAGTGGTTTAAACACTACTACTGGGAATCACTTGATCCTACCTTGTGGCAACCTGAGCCACCTGTTTCTGATTGTCAAACCTTGGCATTAGGCCCACCTATTCATCCACCTAGACCCAAACCCAAGAGCAAAAAGGACCTGGTACAAGACTTTTGTAACCACATGAATAATTCAATCCTTACCTTGACCCCATTAGATTTTGATAACTCTAACGATGACATGCCCTTAGTTTATCCCCAACTCATTGATTGGGATCAACAAGATACACCCGTTTTAGACACTTTTGAGAACGACGAAGCAATTGCTGAGTTCCTGGGATTACGCGAAGGCATACCTAACAGGGATCATAAAGCTAGTTTTACCATTGACTTGGACAATAGAGCATATTTTGGGGAATTTGTTCAACCCTCCAGTCACAAAAATGAGAAAAAACAATAAACAAAATAAAAAAGAGGAGTCTCTAGGTGAAAACTGAAAGGCACCTTTAGATAATGAAAAAGTAAAAAGAAAGGACGTATCCGAAGGTGAAAACCTCTCTGAGGCACCCAAGGATGGAGGTTTGAACATTCTTCCCATTACATAGGAAAAGTCACCCATGCTTGTTGAAG
Organism: Sequoia sempervirens; assembly: GCA_007258455.2. Lineage (NCBI taxonomy): Eukaryota > Viridiplantae > Streptophyta > Pinopsida > Cupressales > Cupressaceae > Sequoia > Sequoia sempervirens. The sequence continues at coordinate 443,884,570 of VDFB02193867.1, forward strand.
AAACCGTAGAGGTCAACATAGGCACAAAAGAGAATCCTCGACTAGTTTATTTTGCAACGTCATTGACAATAGAAGAGAAGCTTGAGTTCCATGACTTATTTGCACAGAGACAGATAAATCTTGCTTGGTCATATGCGAACATGCCAGGGTTGGATCCTGAACTTGTTCTACACCATTTGCCTTTACAACCAGGTGCCAAACCAGTGAAACAGAAGTTGAGAAAAATGCACCCACAAATTGCTTTATTAGTCAAGGCAGAACTTAAGAAATTGTTAGACGTTGGTTTCATCAGATCTATTGACTATGCAGACTAGATCTCCAATCTTGTTCCAGTCACTAAACCAACTGGGGGCATCCGCATCTGCACTGATTTTAGAGATATCAACAAAGCTTGTCCTAAGGATGACTTCCCTTTGCCTAACATAGACATGATTGTTGACATGACAACAGGATATGAGATGTTGTCCCTTATCGATGGATTTTTCAGGATATAACCAGATTAGAATTACAACTGAAGATCAACATAAGATGGCTTTTACTTGTCCTTGGGGAACGTATTGCTGGAATGTTATGCCCTTTGGACTCAAGAATGCAGGAGCAACATATCAATGTGCCATGACTACTATCTTTCATGATTTAGTACACACTTATATGGAGGATTATGTCGATGACCTTATTGTAAAATCCAAGACAAGGGCAGAACACTTACAGGTTTTAGACAAGATATTTCAGAGGCTGGGGAAGTATAAAGTGAGACTTAATCCAAAGAAATGTGTGTTTGGAGTCAAGTCAGGGAAACTATTAGGTTTTATCATTTCTAGACGAGGCATTGAAGTGGATCCTGCCAAGGTGAAAGCAATCATGGATATGCCTCCTCCCACTAATCTCAGTCAACTAAGGACACTACAGGGAAGGTTGCAATCTATCAGAAGGTTTATAGTGCAGCTAGCAGACAAGACACATCCTTTTCAACATCTTCTTAGGAAAGGAGTACCATTTGCATGGACAGTTAGGTGTGAAGAGGCTTTTCAATTGATTAAGGAATATTTACTTACACCACCTGTCTTAATGCCACCTGTTGAAGGAAGACCATTGATTCTTTATATTACAGCAACCCATTCATCACTCAGAGCATTTCTTGCACAGAATGACGATGAAGGTCATGAAAGGGCAGTCTATTATATCAGCCGGACTTTGGTTGGTTATGAGCTCAACTATAGTAACATTGAACATGCCTGTCTTGCAGTGGTATTTGCTACCAAAAAACTAAGACATTACAAGCTAAATCATCAAACAATGCTGATTGCTAAAATAGACCCTCTGAAATATCTTCTTAGCAAGGCAGCATTAACAGGGCGACTGGCTAAGTGGGTTATGATAATTAGTGAATATGATATACAGTATGTAGAAAGGAAAGCTATTAAAGGACAGGTCATTGTTGATCAGTTAGCTGACACACCCATACAGGCAGATCACCCATTAGTTGCAGACTTTCCTGATGAGTTCATATTCACATTTGACACAAACATAACGTGGAAACTGTACTTTGACGGCTCACATACAAATCATGGTTCAGGAGCTGGTATACTGTTTATCACACCGAAGGGGGATTCCATCCCTAAGTCATTCAGGATTGCATTTCCATGCACTAACAACATGGTGGAATATGAAGCTTTAGTGAAAAGTTTACGCATGGCAGTAAAGTGGAAAATCAAGAGCCTATAGGAATATGGAGATTCTCAACTAGTCATAAGATAGGTAAATGATGATTATGAGACTAAGGATGAGAAGCTTGCTCCGTACAAGCACATGGCTGATAGCTTTAAGGAGTACTTTGACAAAGTCAAGTTTCATCAGATACCCCGTGTTTTAAACAAAGCAGCAGACGCTATGGCTACCATTGCATCACTTCTTGACATTCCTAACAATGTGCCTAAGTTTGAGTTCTTGGTTGAACAGCTTTTGGTCCCAGCCTACGATATCCCAGATTCTGAAATGGTGTGTGACATTGTTGGTCCTGATTCCCCATGGTACAAAGAAATTTATGATTACCTTCATGCCGAAGTCATACCCATTGGCCTATCCAATAACCAACGTAGGACATTCCTCCGCAAGTAAGCCAAGTACACCATTGTCGGAGACACCCTATATAGACGTGCCTTAGATAATACCTTGTTGAGATGTCTTGATTCTACTAAAGCACAAGCAACCTTGTGTGGGGTGCATGAGGGTATATGCGGTTCCCATTCTAGCGGTCCTACCTTAGCCAAAAAGATTATGAGACTGGGTTATTATTGGCCTACTATGGAAAAATAATCATATGTCTTTGTCACAAAATGTCGCCAATGTCAGGTTCATGGAGATTTGATACATGCCCCAGCACAGGAGCTTCGTCCTATCACGTCACCATGGCCCTTTGCCCAATGGGGACTCGACCTCATAGGTAAGATCCACCCCACATCATCAAATGGACACAAGTTCATTATCACTGCCACTGAGTACTTTATGAAGTGGATTGAAGCTATCCCTATGACATATATTACTGGCACACAGATTTCTAGATTTATCCTGAACTATATCATCTGTCGGTATGGTGTCCCTCAGTCCATAATCACTGATAATGGTCGTCCATTTAAGAACCAAGAAGTTCATCACCTGTGTGATCAATTTCATATCCAACATCACTTCTCCACCCCATACTACCCCCAAGATAATGGCCAAGCGGAGGCGTCTAACAAGACCATCATTCGAATCCTCAAGAAGACTATCAATGATGCTGGTCGGGACTGGCATTTACAGCTTAACCCTGCTTTATGGGCCTATCGCACAAGTATTCACACTCCTACTGGTGCTACCCCATATTCACTTGTGTTTGGTTCTGAAGCCATTCTGCCTATTGAGGTTGAGATTCCTTCCCTAAGGGTATCTTTGAAAGGCCACATTGATGATGAAGAGTACCGAGTGTCAAGGCTTCATGAGTTAGAATTTCTAGATGAACGAAGATAGAAGGCATTAGACCATCTCCAAGCATATCAGAATCGCCTTCGTCGTAGCTATAACAGGAGGGTCTTAAACATAAATTTTGACATTGGTGACCTGGTTTTAATGGAGAGCCCAAAGAATCAAGTAGAAAGAGAAAAACTAGGAAAGTTTGAACCTAATTGGTTGGGACCTTATGTTGTTACAGAAGCTTTTGGATCAGGAGCATACCAACTCTCTACTCCTAAAGGTGAACCATTGTCCTCACCAATCAATAGTATGCATCTGAAGAAGTTCTACGCATAGCTTCTGGGAGTCTTTGTCTTACTTAGTGAAAAATACAAAAAAATCAGTAAAATCAAAAAAATCGTTATCAAGGTGAAAACCTGGCAAACAGGCATCTTGCTAACACCAAAAAAAATTAGTTAATATGGAAAATAGTAAAAATAAATCAATCGTCCAATGGTGAAAACCACTTCGGTGGTGCTTTGGATAGGTACCTTGGTGAAAACCTGGCAAACAGGCACCATGTGTACTCAACTCTGCTCCTTTGTCTACTATTATTCTAATCTATCTTGTACATACATCACATCACTATATATAGTATCTACCCTTGTACATAATCCATGACCCCTGTACATAGTCGTCATCCCTGTACGTACCACCTATCCCTATACATATCCCTTATCTTTCGTATCCATCGCTTGTATATACCATTCCTAATAAGTGGTAGTCTTTCCCATAACTTGGAACGATTGACATCGAGAGCATTTCATATCCCCCGTTTTACCCTATTCATAATCAATTGGTCTTATACTCGACTGGGGGCAAACACTTGACATGTGTCATATTGGTTCTTACATTGGTTGTGTTGAAGATGTAAAACCATGGAAAATCCACGAACATCGCAAAATGACCTGAGAAAACACAAAAATAATAGAAAACTTCAAAAAGACAAAAAAATCACAAGATTTTCAAAAATCCAAAAATAGAGTCAAAGTCAGTCACATTTGTTAGTCTTTGTTGTTTGTCGAACTACGTTGCCTCTGCGACTGGACGTAGGCAAGGCCATCTGCCGATGTGCCCTCGAGGCATTAGGTCAGTCTGTTTAGGTTTGTCTGTATAAAGTCATGAGTCAATCCATTTGTTTATATGACAAGGTCATTGGTTGTGTCAAACTACGAGGTCTCTGCGTGTACAACATAGGCAAGGCCATCACACGATGAGCCCTTGAGGCCGCACTAGGTCAGTCCATTAGGGTTCGTCATATTCACTTTCACACACGTCTTCTATTTTGTAGTTAGTCTTTTCGGTCAAGTCAAGTCAAACTACGAGGTCTCTACGTGTACAACGTAGGCAAGGCCATCACACGATGAGCCCCCGAGGCCGCGCTAGGTCAGTCCTTTAGGGTTTGTCATCACACACAGTCAATTGTCAATGCATCATATCAAGTCATGCGTCAATCTGGTGAACAAGTCAGCAATGTCTCTAAGTCAAATCAAACAACTTGCCAAACAAAACAATTCAAAACAGATCAACCAAAAGTCTGCTACAGGATGTGTCCTTGGAAACAAACGTTATCAAAATAGTCAACCTATGTCTTATGCAGGATGAGTCCTTCCTGCATAATCAACAAGGTTAACACAATCAAACATAGCCTTACACAGATTATCACATCAATGACATCTGACTTAACGTCTTATACGATACATGTCTTTCTGAAACCAGGCTTTGTCATGCCTTATATAGATAGTCATAACATCGAAACCAGACTCATAGTCTTATCCGGTATGTGTATCTCCTGAAATCAGGCTCTACCAACCAATTCGTTTATCAATCAAAACAAATCAAACAAACAATTCATGTTTTGGCAAATATTTTCATTGGCTTATTGACTTTATGGCTTATTTATCTTATCATTTATCTTGAATTGATGACTGGGATTCATGATACTAGCTTTCTCAAGGATGTCCCATGAAGGATTTAGAGAAGCAACGATGTATCAGAATTTTGTTTTCTTTGACTGTTGTCTGTCGACTGTCTTTTCTATTTGATTTTGAGTCATGTTACTAGTTTCCTTAAGGATGTCCCATGAAGGATTTAGAGGAGCAATGACGTCTCATGACCCGTCTTTTTCTTTTGTTTGTTGTCTATGGTTTGTCTTAACAAAAAGACTGGGGCAACTTGTGTCCTTAGTATGAGTTAACGACACTCCTTATCTGCGACTGTCTGTTATCAGCAAGTGGATGACCTTGCACACCTTGATCTATGTCATATCACGGTGTTTTTCTCCATTTGTATTAGTCCCGCCCAATGATGATAAAGTGCAATACCTTTTGTGATAAAGCAAAATATCGAAGATTCTTAATACTAACATTTATCTTCCATCTTTTCATTCTTTGTCAATCTTTGTTTTCTGCACTAATAGTTCTTCTTTCTTGCATTATGACGAAGTCCTGTGACACCAAAATGGTATACATCATCCTGCATCAACATACATGTTAGAAACATACATACATATAGGCATATTTCACATTTAGATCATCATGGCATAATAGACAATAATCATCACTTAACAATGCATATCATAAGCATTTTTGTAAATACATGCATCACATTACATTTATATAGCATCACATGTCATTTGCATCATATATATAACACCACATTGCATCTCATAATCATATAGAATCATACAGTACATACAAATACAATGTCATAATGTATCACAAGTACATGGAAGCTCGCAGGCTATAAGATCAAAAGAGAATGAATCCCAAACAGTATCTCTATCCTGAGCTGCCACTGCCATCATGCCGGGAGTTTGTGGGAGACTAATGCTGGGAACCCACTGATCTCTGAACTGTGGGAGGTCTGTCATAGGGCCCTGCTCTATGTGGCTGATCCACCCCCTCTAAGCTCACTGTCTGTGTATGGGTCCTGGTCTAGGACCTGCTACTGTGTGCCGCTGAAAAGCTGGGAGCCCGTCTCTCTAGGGGAACCTCTGCCTCATATAAATCCCTATAGTATCTCTCCCTCTCTCCGGCTCTGACCAACTCTCTAACAAATGCTGCTGCAGGTCCTGTGCATAGTGCCCTAAGCTCTGTGAACCTCTGCTCAGTCTCCTGCCATTGGGCTATGGCCTGATCCCTGTCCATCAAGGCTTTGTCCCTCTCCACCTGATAAGCATCCCTCTCTGCCATCAATACTCTCATCTGCTCCTCCAAGGAGGCAACCTGGGCTCGCAACATATCTGTGTCGGGAACCTCTGCCTCTGTCTCATCCTGTCGAGCCCTATCTAGCCCATCCTCCACCTCGTCGAGCTCCTCAAGGATCTGATCTCGGATCTCCTGCTCGTGATCATCCTCCTCATCATCATCCTCCTGGTAGGCACCTAGCAACCCAAGAGTGTCAAGCTCTGCCTCCTCAACACCTCCCTCCTCTCCACCTACCTCTGCCTCTGCTGGGATATCAGGGATGTTTGGGATCACTGCCTCTGCCGGCTGCTCCTCCTCACCACCTCTAGCCACATCTAACATGGCCACATCCTCCTCTCCTCCTCTCTCCTCCTGAATCAATGACAAGGTTGGTCCTTGTCCTTGTCGACCACGCCTCCCTCTCCTGCCTCCACGTCGGCCACCTCTGCCATCATCCCCTCTATTATCCTGGCCTCTCCCTCTACCTCACCTGCCTCTAGGGCCTATCCCCCGCCGCTCTACTAGTGTTGGTTGCCCTGGATCTGTCAAGGGAATCGGCCTGTGCACTGCCCACCACTGATCATAAGCTGGTGTGGTCCCTGGATCTGCTGGTTCGTCTCTCCATCCCCACGGCTGTTCCTGTAGCACATTAATGTCTGCCTCCATAGTGGCGACTGGAATCTCTGGCCCCCAAAGTAGGACCTCTCGTGATGACCTAGCAAACTCTGCTCTCCCTCGAGGTACATCCTGTACCTCTCCATACTGTCTAAGGACTTGCTCTGGCAGCTGTCGCTCTATAATGTGCATGTGGGCGGCTGTACGTCCCACCAGATACCGTGTCTGTCTACAAAATGGTAGATGCTCGCCCTCATCTGACCACACCTCGCAGCCCAGGTACGGTCTCCATGTGAACTCCTGCATCATGTCTATAGTGTGTCTAAAATAACGTGTATCCCCAATATGATGTTGTGTAGTTGCCCCCGCATAACGGAAGGCATACGACGCTCCATGAGGTACGTCTACTATAACAGGTGGCCTGAATATAGCGATATGCTCCCACGCCCATACCATCAGGAGCGTGGTACCGCAGCTCATCAATTGCGCCTCTATGTAGGCAATGTCATGCAAGTGGAAGTACAACATCTCAAGAACACATGAAACCTAGGCATATACGACTCGGCGCTCCAACATGCCCACTAACATCTCCCCCCATCCTACAGGGAATCCATGTCCTCGGCGGTCAGGCAGTACTATACCGCCTATCAAGGTTGCTACTAGAGAATCTAACTGTCTATATCTCTGGGCCAATACCCACCATCTAATCTCATAGTCGTCCACCCCTAGCTGTCTCACGTCGGCATGGGGGTAGTATCTGCACATCTCCGCTATACCCCTCTGGGTATCATAGACCACCCGGGTCCCTCTAATTGGCAGTCTCAATATCCTGTATATGTCCTCCAAGGTCACTATGGCCTCTCCAGTCGGAAGGTGGAAGGAAGACGTCTTCGAGTGCCACCGCTCACATAATGCCGTCAGTAGTCCCCGATTTGCCCGAATCTGGGGCATATCGGTCACATCTAACAAACCCAAATGCTATAACATCTGTCGCTGGGCCGACCGCAAGCTGTCTTTAAATCGAAACGTGGTAGGTCTCAACTCCCGTGTATAAATAGGGTCCAATATAACCTGCAACAACATTTTACATGTCTCATGACAGCCTGAATCATCTATCCTAGTGAAAAATGACTATTTTAACATAAAATGCAAATGCGTCGTTATTCTTCACATGCGTCATTATTTTACAAATGCGTCGCTTTTTAACAAATGTGATTCAAAAATTTTAAATGCGTTGCTTTTTAACAAATGCAGTTCATAATAGTCAAATGCGTCATAAAAATAACATGTGCATTTCAACAAAACAAATGCGTTTCAAAATAAACAAATGCGTCTATTAATATACACATGCATTGCAAAATATCAAATGCATAGAAAAACAAACTATTCTAAATGACCAACGTAAAATTTCACATGCGGCTTTTCACAAGCAAATGCGTCGTTCGCGCATTCACATGCGGTGCAAAATAAAAAATGACGCATAACTTAAATTGCAATAAATGTCTTAAAATACGCGCAAATTAAAAATTTTCAAAGGGCAAGTTTTAGGTCCATACCGTGGGGTCCGCGCCGGTTGGTCTCTGGTATGTCCGGATCTTATATGCGCGATGGTGAGTGGCTGGAACTGGAGACATCCTCGCTGAAAATCCAGAGCAACTTTTCCAATCTCTAAGCTAGGTGGGTGCAAATGAATAGTTTTTCACCCTAATTCAGATATATACCTAGGGGCTTAGGTGGCATTTCCTACCTTCTGGCCATGTAAACTTCCATTTTCTATCATCCCGTGCCCTTCCCTCCCGTTTCCGAACCCAATTCCGTCAACTGCATTGCACTTCTGCCTATTTACTGGACTAATTGGGCGCATTTCCAAATTTTTCTGACTGTGTCAAAAATTTGTCAATTTTCCCGAGGGGGCATACCTTCACCTGTTTTAATCTGGAGCATGACGGGCATATTTCTATCAACTTTCTTTGACACAACGCCTAAACGACATTGTATCAAAGAGGGGCAAATGTAGACACCAAAATCTTGTTTAGGCCTGTGACTTCCATATTCTTCATATTTCGTATTCTTCATGGTCATTGATTAAATAATCTTAATTATTTGATTAATTCATCTTAACATTAATTCTTCTATTAATTAAATAACCTTAATTATTTAATTAGTTCACAATTTTCTTTATTCTATCTAATTAATTAAATAAACATTTTTTATTTAATTATCTTACTAATTAACCTTATCCTTCTTCTCAAATTAAATAAATTCTTATTTAATTTATTCTTTATCATATTTCAACTATAATTAAATAAATTCATTTATTTATTTAATTATTCATTTAAAATCCCTTCACCATTTAATTAAATAAATATTATTTATTTAATTAATTATTCTTCAATATCGAGTCTTGAATTAAATAAATTATTTAATTCATTAATTCTATTTTAACGATTCCTCTATATTTTAGATAATTATGTGAGTTATCTAAGTATTCACTTTTACTCGACTCAACATCTATTTTAATCGCTCAGTTAACTATTGATTTAATGTCTGAGTGGCATCTTTGAGTAATCTCTTCATCAAATCATGCAATCCTCCAGTTCTAACTCATTTGCGTGTACATGCATATTAATTAAATATTCTTATTTAAATTAATTAAATGTTGTGCGTGCATTCGAACAGAGAGTCGTTATAATCAATCTTCATCTTTGTCATGCAAAGATATTTCTAATGTTTTTGAATGAAGAAGATTAAATCATTTATTTAATCTTTAATTCTATCGTTATTGAATGCATGTCCAATCAGTCAATCTCAACCATTCGTTGATCTTTCAATCTTGACCTGTCGTTCGAATAATCAATTTTCTATAAATTGATTTGTCATTCTTCATTCTAATCTCTCTCGCGAAATCTTATGACTTTTGAGAGCACTTTTGTATTGAATCTTCGATATTTTGCTAATCATTATCTTAGGCTATACTTGCACGAATTTACTGAAAATCGAGGGCAATTATACTACACAAGCAAAATGGAGAAGGGCAATCGAGATGAATCATGGAAATATGTTTGGAATTGGTGAGATTGTTCTAGTTTTAATTACGTTTTTACTTTCCCATGTTCTTTGTTGCTTAACGAATGAATTTGCATTTTAGATTTAGTATTGTATGCAATGTGTGCTTCTAATCTAACCTTTGTTGTCTATTGTGCAAGCCTTTTCATTTTCAGCGTTACATTAAACACCAATGATTACCAGAGGGAATATGCAGACCAAAATACTGTATCTACCACCAGAGGAAGTAAACCTGTTTTGCACACCGTTTCAGGGTACCAGACCAATCCGATACCATAAACAACATGGTGACATCAATGACGACATACAAACTAATCTTCTCCATTCTTCCAACAATATCCCCCTTTGTCACTGATGGCAACATGTGCAAAGAAAAAAATATTCAAAAACTTCTCCTCCAATCTCTCCCAACTTTCCAAATCTCTCCCCCTTTGACATCAATGGCCAAGGGCGACCAAAAAGATGTAAACATGGTGACATTCAAAATTGCAAAAAGATTCCAATTCTTCCAAAAATTCATCTTTGAGGCTGTTGAATAGGCATATAACCATCATTTAATAGATCCTATGCATACATAAGTTAGGATCTATGCCCTTCATATCATGGTAGTCCCATGCATATGTTGTTGCGTGTGCTTGCAACACTGTGTGTAGGGAATTTTGTTGTTCTTCAATCAATGCATTGTTTATGTTTAGCATTTTTCCTAGCATGACTTCTAGTTCTTTGGATGATTCTTGCACATATGAGAGGTCAAGGTTAGGAATAATTGGTACACACTGTTGTGGCAGTAAGGAATGAAATATCTCAGATATTTCTTTTGAGGAATTGGTAGGTATAATGCTTTGCAAGGGGTCTCATAGGAATGAGAGACAACCCTATTGCTACGGGCTCTTACCATAGTCATTTTGGATTATGTGAGCAATTAGATCATCTTCATCCTGATCTTCCAATAAAGGTCTACGTCCTATTGTCATCAAGTTTGTAGGGAATAGTGATCTTCCTCATCCAAGGTAGGAAAAATGGTTTGCTCAAGATGAACATGAGGTTGGGCTAGAGGATAGAGGACCAATTTCTTGGTTACAGTCTCGTTAGCTATTATCATATTTCCAAACCAACAGCTAATGAATGCATTAGCTGTAGCTAACCATGGTTTTCCTAGGATGAGTGGATATCCTACAAGGTTTACCTTTGGCTACAATACTATGAAGTCTACAAGATAGTCCCATGAAGCTAATGTAATAACTAAATCTTCAATGATTTCTTTAGGCTTGAATGTTGACCCATCAACCAACTGTAAAATAATTGGTGTAGGCTTAAGGTTGGCTAATTGAAGTAATTGCATTGTCTCTTTAGTCGTGACATTGATTGTTGCCCCCAAGTTTATCAAGGTGCTCTTGATAAGGGTCCCATTAATCTTCACGTCCACTATTGGACTACCAAGGTCTATGTATTTAGGGATAGTTATGTTCCCTAACATGATATCATCAAGGTTCCCTAAGATATGAACTCTCTAAGGGTCCTTTCTTTTTCTCCTTGGTTTCTTAACACATAGGTCCCTCACAATTTTGGTGTAAATTGGGATGTCCTTAATAGCTTGGATGAGAGGGATCTTGATGCTTACATCCTTTAGTTGACCTGGTAGGTCTATCTTAGCTTGTGTATGATGTTTTTGAATGGCTAAGCATGCAAGGAAAGGAGGCTTTGGACTTGAGGTAGTCTGGTGTACATGATCTGACTTAGGTTCCAAAGGTGTTTTGTTTGTAGCTTCAACTGCAGGTTCCTCAACCTCCATCTTAGTGATTTGAGGGGATGCAGGTTCAACTAGTTGTTTCCCTGACCTGAGGTGGAAATCACTCACCTTTACCCCATAGGTGGGGTATTACATAACCTCTTTAGTATAAGCCTATTGGATAGGCTTGTTGTTAAGGTTATGCGTAGGTAACTACGATGGTCTTATTGGATAGGATGTAGTATTTGATGGAGGCATATTGGCTTGTTGCTGTGGCTGAGGAGGAAGCAGAGGTTGTTGATAATTCATGTTTTGTTGTTGCCACTGCTGACCTTTTTGCCATTATGGTTGTCATTAGTTTTTTTGAGTTGGCCATTGAGGATTGTAATTAGAACCTTGGAAATTTTGTTGTGAACAAAGATTTGGTTGTTGTTGGTTCTAATTTTACTAAGGTTGTTGCCATCATTGAGGGTTTGGCCATTGGCTTTGGTTGTCTGACCATGGCTGCGAACTCCAAGCAAAAAAATTCTGATTACTAATGGGAAAAGATGAACTGAAATTAAGAGGGTCTTGTGGCATACCTTGTCTTTATTTCCATGGCCTTCTTTGAGCTATGTAAAATAGTTGTCCATCCTCTCCTTCAATTGGCTAAAAATCAAGTTTCTTAGTTTTGTCTTGTTGAATACTAGCCACCCTCTTGTATTTACAGTTTGCTTCCTTTTCCTACAACTGGGGCAACATTCAGTGAGGAATGCTTTAGCTTCCTCTTGATTTTTATTTATATGGATAGTGTCCAATTGAGTGGCAAGATGACTGATAATTTCCTCCTTCATGTTGGACAGCAAATTGCTTATCTCTATCTTTGAAACTCCAGTAGATGATTTGGCAATAGTGGATGTCCTCTCTCCTCTTGGCCTCTTAGTGAAGGTCCTCGAGTAATTTTTGTAGACCTTGCAAATGTCTTCAAATGATATTTGAGAGATACCCCCTTGCCCAATAATATTGAGGGCATCCATACAGTCCTCATTGACTCCTCTAAAAAATATTAACTTGAGGGATTCTTTAGATAACTTGTTTTATGGGTTTTTCTTCAAGGTAAACTGGAATCTCTCCACATAGTCTTCTAATGGATCATCCCCCTTTTGTGACATTTTGAAAATTTTATCTCTCCTCCTATCAAGTCCTCTACAATAGTGTTGGTACTTCTCTAAGAACAATGTTTTCATGGTATCCCAATTAGGAACAACATCCTTGCCTAATCCCATAAACCATCTTAGAGATACATCTTTTAAAGTGGTAGGGAAGAGTTTGAGCCTATGATCATCATAAGTATAGTTATAACTCCTGCATAGGACATCAAATTCAAACATAAATGTGTCTGGATCTTCAGTCACCAACCCATAAAAGATTGGTAATGCTAAAGGAGGAATATTCTTTAGCACAGTAGCTCCTTTTCTTGGGTGGTGATTGGGAACTCAAAGGTTGCACATTCGGGATCATCCACTACATCAACATGGTTTGATATGTCCCCTCTGTAGGTGTTGTAGATGTTGGTGATAGGGAAATTTTGTCTTTTGTATTACCCTCGCTCTGAGTACTAGAATCATCAATTTCTGTTGTGGCTTCTTGGTGTGTAGAGGGGAGGAATCTACCCAAAGGGTCTCTCTGCCTCCGCATACAATGAATAGGGCTTTATATAGTAGCGGTCCTGCACAGTATTAGTGTAACTTTCTAGTATTTTGATAAGATAAAGCTTAACTGTCCTAATGCTGAAAATAAAATGTAAACTATGAAAACTTGGAAAAACAAGTCTATGAAGGTAGCACCGTCCCTGACAATGATGCCAAAAATGTAGAGTCTAAAATAGTGTCTTGTAAACTTGGTAAAAACTACACAATTAAGAGGAATGACTAGTTGGATAGTCCACTCAACATTGTAAAGACTTTATTAAATTATCAACCAAGGTTTGTAAACTTGTGATGGTGTTGCACTATATGTGCCTTCAAAGACTTGAGGTTAATTAGGTTATCCTATTAAAGGTATTCTACTTGCTAGAGAATCATAGAAACACATAATAGTGAAAGAAGTAAACTAGTGCTAATGGCTATGAGTGCCTACAACATAACTTGTAGCTAAACTACTATTAACAAAGAATTACTGAAACTAACTCAAAACTACTCAAACTGGTAACTGAACTTATTATAACCTTCGAAGTACTACAAGTTAACTAAATGCATTCATGTTCATGAACAACTATTTTAATAATCACAATATGAGAATCTATTATGACTTACATGCAATTTATGAATCAATGATTAATAGAAATAATTGCTAACAGAAATAAAATAACTATAAATGTAGTGAAGAATAGTTACCTTAAGTGGCCTGCTCAAGTGGTTGTCTTCACTTAACTAGAACCAAATCTAAATCTTCAAATTATAAGCATTCATATGAATTGAACTCCATTCATTACACATTCCAAAAGATTACACAAAATCGTCCTCACAAATTGTATTCAAGGAAATCATTTATGAATAATCAACATATAGGTAGATGATAGCTGAAAACTAAAAAGTACCTGATAATAAAATACTGAATCAACAACACTATCTAAGGACTCAACCACCGGCTATATACAAGCATGGGGGAGTTTATTCTAAACACAAATCCTAACTGAAATCATTAGCTACAACTTCCTAGATATTAGAGTATGCAATTAAGATTGAATTATTCAAACTACAATTGAAAAAAAAAAAGAGTTCTAATAAAATTCAAACTCTACAAAATAAATTTGCATGTAGAACACATAATCATTTATCTAGAATCCTATCAACAAAAGAATTATTCTTCTTCAGTGCCTTATTAACTGTCATAATGATGCATGACTAACTCCATTAGGTGCCTTCATATAGTAGTTATTACACTCAACTTGATCTGGCACTTCCCTTGTTTCGTTGTCCATGTCCTCCTTTTGCTACGGGCTACAACTTCCAGTTGTTGCGGGCTATAGTGCCTTGTTGGGCTGCAAGAGGTTAATCCACAAAACATATACAAAAAGCTAACTACCATGATTAAACACAAAATTCCAACCACATTTCGTACATACTCACATATAAACTATGCAATGCTACTATATCATAACTATATTTCCATTACTATAATTTAGGTCCAAGGTTGTGTAATAAGCGTAAATGGATAGTATAGCATAGGACTATTGTATGAAAATATTGTTTGATAAAGTCTATAAGCATGCATAAAAATAACAAAAAATAGGCTAATTAATGAACCCATCAAGATTTGGTTAAAAAAGATGTTTTAGATGAAAGCATTAAGTCCGGAAGAGATATCTTGGTAGGAGTATTGTTAAGTTGATCCAACATATCGCATCCTTTGAGCATATCATTATGCATATCTCTAATCATGTAAGATATTTGTGGTGTGATCAAAGCATGATAAGTGAGGATGTTATGATTAGGCCTATCATGAAAGGTAAGGCATAAGATGTATAAGTCATATATGCATGATATGATCATGAGACATAAAAGGAATGGTAGACCACATCATAACAATGCCATGTGCAACTAAGGGATATATGAACTCATCGAATATAAATGATTATGTGTATGCGAGTCACTAAGAAGTGAGGGTGCATTGAGTATCCATCATAAAAATTGTACCACCAATAGAACCATATGTTGGGAAAGTGATTAAAGATAAAATATCATTATGCTCAAAGATATTACTAACATTGTCCATAAAAATAAACACAAACATTATGAGGCTCATGGGTGAGTAAAGTGAGGGTATCCAAGAGGGAAGGAAAAACAATGGCTAGGCCACTAAAGGAGGAAAAAGTGCACACATGATGAAATAGTGCCTCCATAGATAATATAATCTCATTCTTATGAAAATTTTTTGAACCCATCAAGGATAATAGGATCAAACATCACAAATTATATCAACATATCAAAATTCACAAGAGAAGTATGCATAAAGATTAAAGACAATGGAATATGAGAATCCATGATAACAAAAAAAAGAAGATAAATTTAGGAGGGTAGGCGGGTATCAAACATATTATGCAAATAAGGCCCTAACCCCAATATAGACGAGTGAATGATATAGTAACCCTAATAAGATACAAGATTAAAGTAATAAATTAGAAAAATAAGATATGAAACAATGCAAACCCTAAAGGTCAAATTAATATTGGCTAGAGTGAGAAAAATATAAGATTAAGCAATGTAAACAAACCCTAAAAGAAGTCAAGCACACAAAGACACAATCAAACCCTATGAAAATTTGATATGAAAGATAAGCAATAAAAAAAGCAAGTTTGGAACCCTAATGAAGGAGAATAAACCAAAAGGGAAAACCTTTAGTCATGTAGAAAAATGTTAGGTTCACAAAAAATGTAAAGAAAATACATGCTTTAAATGCTTTGCATGAATTATCTAGGCTAGTTAAATAAATGTAACCAACTAAGCTAACAATTAGATTATAGAGGGGATCAATAATTGGACTAAAATAAACATGATAATTAAATACAAGGATAAGTATACTCGGCTTTATGATTGATGATGTAAAAATGATGTTTATGTTGTTCTAAAGCTATTGATCACTATTAGAAAATTAATTACCTTGGTATAATGAATGTCTCATAGTATCAAGTTGGCACAAATAAACCTTGCAAATCAAAATTGAGCTCTATGAAGTAGATCCCACACTTGATTTGCCACATATGATTGATTTGAGACACACATAAATGATCTTTGGCAAAAAGTGCACCTAAAAGTTGCTTACCTTTACCTTCTAGATGTTTAAATGTGTTGAGGTGGTGTCTATAGACATCATTTGAGAGTTTTCCAACTTGATAGGTGAATGGGTTCTCTAAAGTCAAACCTTAAGTTTATTTTTTTTGATAGTTAAATAGTCGCTAAGAGGCAACTCCCATTATATTGACAAACTCTAAGTATATTAAATTAACAACGATAAGTGAAATCAAAGACAACATTTATAGACATGCATGTGGCCTATAATAATGATGTAAATTTGATTCCTTTAATGCTACTAAATTTAAAATTAAATGATTTAGTAATTCTTTAATTCCATTATGATGTATTTTAATACACAATGAATATCTTTGCACACCATTGCATAGTAATATACCACACAAACATATATTAGGTTGACACATAACAATTCATATTGGAAACTTATAATTTGAATTTAGAATCTTATAATTCAAGGACTATTTTCGTACTGCTTGAAATTGATCTAGATTAACTTCTAATCACATATAAATGATCTATAAAGAAAAGTGGCGATCTTAGAATAAGAAATGAATGCATTGAAATAATTAAGTACAACATATATGAAAATAAGTACAACAAAATAACATAAAAATTGAAAAAAATTAAATGATAAATTAAAAACTTAACATTAGAACATACCGCTCATCAATATATTATTACATTAATTTTTTTCATTAAAATAAGAACAAAACTAAACATAAAATAACAAATGTAAAGACTTGTTGCTTCTCATTTGATTGTGTGCAAATTTTTTGATCAACATTTCCTAACGCACTCAAATCTAGAAATAATAAATCTTTACATTCATTATGGATTGTGGAAATCCCATATCACTTATAAAATATAAAATAATAAATTCCAAATCGCTTGTGATATCAATTATAAAATATAAAATAACAAATTCCAAATCAATTTAAAACATCTTTATTTTCTTTACAAATTGCTTTAATTATTTATGTAGACTAAATTGTTAATGTGTGAGAGTTCCCTGCAAAATTAAATTTAGGGCAATGTTCCCCACAAAAGATCCTGTTAAAAGTAAAAACACAAATAATCTGGGACGTTGGGTTTTAGATTACTAGAGAAGAAGAGAGAGGGGGCTGCCCGCAAGGGTTTAGAGAATTCGAGGCAGCTCAACTCAGCTCATTCAAATGGCGCGTCTAACTGCAAATAACATCAGACACATTTTACGCATTGCACGAGCACCCTTCAAAGATTCTCTTGCGCTCGATACTGTCCTGGTAAAACCATTTATTTCTGCTTCATTCAATTTCACTCCCAAATTTTCAAGGACGGGAATTGAACCCGCGACCTAATGATTGCAATTGATAAAAACAATCAGTTGCTTGTCCCTTTGAAACTCTTAGCTTGTTGCGCAGTCTTAGATGAACTTCTAGAGAATAAATTGCCAGCAAGTTTTTTTGAAACCAATGTTTTGGGGTTACACTTGCTGACTCATCGCCAGCATGAATAATACAATTGAATTATAAATGAAAGGATAACTCTTTGCAAGTACAGAAGCTTCTTTTGAAAACAGAAAAAAAAATATATTGGCGAGGATTTAACTCGCGATCTCCAGTACCGGAATATTTTGAACCCTATCATAGAAATTCTAAACAAATTTTACTTTTCCATACTTCAAAAACCCTAAGCTTCTACGGTTCATAGTAATTGTTTTCATTTTAAATGAGAACTTCTGGGAGAAATAACGTGAAAATAATTCTTTTATCTATATATGTTTTGGGTTACACTTAGTGTTCCATAATCACCATGGAGAATGCATTTGAGTTGCAAATGAAAACTCCTCAAATAGATTACCCTTTGCCAAAGCTTTTCTGGATTTTCTGCCTAGATGCATTTTATTCATCTTTGTAAGTGAAGTCCGTCAATTTTTCTTAACAGTATGTATTTGAGTTTCAAATGAAAGCTCTTCAAATAGATAACTTTTTGTCAAAGCTTTTGTAGATTTTCTGCATAGATCCGTTTTGACCATCTTTTCCATTTAACTACTTCCGTCGTCGTCCTCAGCGGGATTAATATTGGTTAGAAATTGCAGACCACCTTTAGCTATAAGGATATCAACAAAGTTTAAAAAGTAAACAAGTATTTATGAGTGCTTGAGGTTCTGTTTTATGTTTCATGAAGTCATATTCTTCTATACATGTTGCATGTTCTGTTTCCTGGGTGTAGGAGGATTGATAAGATTTGATTTTCCCTTGAGCTTGGTCATAAGGTTGAAACTTTGGGGTACAAAATTTAACATCATGTAAGGATAATGTGAATAAGTGCCCTTGTGAGTTTACACACATGGTGGGTCTGATATGGTGAACTGGTATCTGGGTTTGGTATAATATTAAAAAACCGGTATCCTTACCCTTGGGTATATTGTATATATATGGCGAATTTTAATGTCATAGACTAGCCGGCATGGGAATCCAGCATATGAGACCTTCTACCTGTCAAAGCAGACCACCTACACAGCCAAAAATACCTCCTACTTGTTATATGAGACCTTCCTTGTAGAAACAAGAATCCTTTTCACTTCACTTTACCTTCTATATATTATTAAATTTGTTTACTGTATGCATGCCGATATTATACTCACAACCAAGCTCGAGAGTAAAACAGGTCTTGCTAATCAACCTTGTAGATAGATATAGTATAACATGGCAGCATGGCATTAAGAGGGTATAGAAAGTGCTGGAGTTTTATTATTGCCTTCTGTCATTGATTACTTAGGGTCTTACACATTTTGTTGGTGCTGGCATTGTTTCAGGATGTAAATTTGTGTGCTCCTGCATCTGGAATCTGTACGTTTTCTGGGCACTTCAAAGGTTCTGTTTTCCAGCAATTCCTACCAGGTTTATTTCTATTTCCTCAAAAATTGTTATTGACTTAGGTTGCTAGATCCTGGTTCTCACTTGGTTTGAGTGCTAGACTTGGTGAAAGGCTTGGAAAATAGAAAAATCATAAATAATAGTAAATTTTTAAAGAAATGTCTGAACAGAAATTTACATCTGAAAACGCTTTCCCACAGGTAAAATTCTTTATTCATGAAGTCATTGACGGTGAAAATTGGTTTTATACAGCTGGAATTCCATCTCTACTCGACCTGTTGGGAGAGAAAAATGAGAATAATACTGTTTTGAGCGACTTTCTATGCCTATTTTCCTTGCTTATATTGTTGACCATTCCTTAACAATTTGTTGGCTCCCAAGTTCCAAAACTTGCTTTTGTTGACTCATGTTTGGTCTTACAAGTCTTGAGCCAAGTTCCTCAAGTGATGCAATTTATTTCATAGTCACCAGGTGCATTTGCTTTTGGAGCAGGTTTATATTTTTGTAGGAAAATGGAATGATTCTTCTGTTGGATTTGGTGTTGTCATGATTACTGGGTACAATTGCCTTTTGTATGAGGGTTTATGTGTGTAGGAGAGAATATCACTGGGCAGTCATTGACACACTGCTTTAGAAGTCTGTGCAGCAAGTTATTTAAGGAAAACTAGTCAGTATTAATATTGCACTAAGAAATTTTAAATAGGTACTTGAAAACCTAGGAAGCATGTGTATAAGAACTAGGGACATCTAGGTTAGAAACAACATGCTCTTTGAATTAAGTTTCTCAAGGGAATGGTTGAAGCTCTAGGAAATGTGTGATTTTATATGTGCGTAGAAATGCTATTGGAAACTGAAGGAATATTTTGGAAGTTAAGTTCCAGTACAGTTAGCCTCTAGAAACTCCTGTAAATTGGGTTCCAACTTATCAGAAATGGTCTCTAGGGATTAAAGGATCAAAATTACTGTTTGGTTTTCTTTATGTTGCCAATTCAGGTTCAATAGTTCATCCATTATGACTTGGACAATGTTTTGAGGTCCCAACTCCTCAATGGATTCTACAAGGATGTTGATGATGAAGTTTGTATTGTTCCCTTGTGCCTCAGAATCAATTGCCCCAAAAAACAATGCTCTTTTAGGGCACATTATATGACATTAATTAGGGGCCTATTTTTGCAATCTTTCAATCCATAAAAAATGATGGACACCCCTGTTTTAGCCCATGAATCTCCCGTGAGGTGCAATGAGGTGCTTAAAAACTTGCTTTCTTTGGCTAACAAGGTAGTGTATACCTTTTCATGGCTAGGACCTGCATACCATGTAGGTGCATCATTTATTCGTCTAACCATTTCTTGTTAGTATGATGATTATATGAGTTTGAAAGGAAGTCCATTGACATAAATACAACATGTAATGTGCTTATCAATGTTGTTCCTCACCTCGTTCTAAAATTCCTTTTAATGGGTTCACATTCTTTTTTCTTTTGCCAAAAAGAGATGCCATTGTCCTCATAGATGGTGTTATAAGAAATGGATGCGTGGCAACCACTATTGGATTTTTTGAGGATGGACTTCTAGGTGGCTTGTGGGATTCTTTCTTTGCTAAAGGATGAGACTTTGATCTAGTTTTTTCGGTTGCACTATCTACTTCTTCTTTCTCTTTGATAGAAGCCAAAATTTGCCCCTTTGGAAACCTATTTTTGGTTAGCCCACCACAAGCTTTAATTCTTTGGTTGGTAATTGCACACAAGTGGGATTTTACTCAACTATAAAAGCTCTTTAATTGGTTTGGCAATCTTTACAATGCCAAAGATAGCCCATGCCTCCAAGAAGTGCTTGATCCTTGTCACAAGTTGCCAAAATAGTGAAAACTGGTTGAATTTGAAAGCCATAGCTGATCCTTGGCCCACTAATCCAGCCATTCTAGACTAGACTTGTATGTACACATTTTAAAAAAAATCAGGAAAAATAAAAAATATGATAATATATCCTTTAGTTTCCCATTACTTGTTAAAAATTAGGAAAAATAGAAATAATAATAATGTAAACCTAGGCAACCATGACTTGTTAAAACAATGAACAAGAAATTTAAAAATATTAATAAACCATTTTCAAAAAAGAAAAAAAGCTCTTGTGGAGCTCAAAAAGAAACTAAGATTTTTTTTCCAAAAACTAAAAATAATTTACTTGGAATGAAGATCGTCCTTGAAGCAAGCTTTTTAATCTCCCTAGAACCTATCTAACACTCATTGAGGAGTAGGGATGAAGAGGGCAGAATGTTTGAACACAAAAAATATGTGTGGCCATGAGGGGGTAAAGCGGAGTTTTGGGTGAGTGAAGAATGAAAGGTAGGAATGTATTTAAGTTTTTGTTTTGTGTGTTATTAGTGGATTAGAAACCACTTTTTAGGGCTAGTTAGGGTTTTCAATTTGTTTTTGGCCTCTTTTGAAATGCACTCTTTTTAATAAAATTTATGAACTTGGTAAGTTCTCCTTGGGTTTGCCCATGGTTCATCCTAGACTTGCACATTTGGTTTGGGGCTAGATTAGAACTTGGATTGAATAGGGGGGATTAGAAGCCAATTGGAGGGGTCTAAGCTTATCTAGGGTTCTTTGGGAATTGTGGGGAGCCAACGTTACTGTTATGTCACAAAGTTGAGTTATAAATACTTCAAGTGGATCGATAATAATGAAAAAGTATGTTCTTTTCTCTACTATACATTGAGATTGAGAAGTGCAAAGAGTCAAGTCTAATGATTATCCATGTGATAAAGTTGGCTGGTTTTACCGTCAAGGGGTTTGCTATTTGAAATTAAAGTCCAACATTGTTGGCATGCCACAAACTTGAGTTATAAATACTTAAAGTGAATTGATCATAATGAACAAGCATGTTCTTTTCTTATATGTTGAGATTAAGAAGTGCAAAGAGTCAAGTCTAATGATCATCCGTGTGCTAAAGCTTAGCGAGTTTTACTATAAAATAATTTGTCATTTGAAATAAAAATCTTTGTGTTGTTGGGTCAAACTTACAGCTTCCCCTTCTCTATTGGCATGTATTTGAGCATGACTCAGGGAACTCAAAGTAACTTCTATGTTTTGGAATTGCAACAAATTCTAACAGCTAGGATGTTCCATTCACAAGAGTTTTTCTACATCATAAGGATATTTGGTGCACCTATGATTAGTCATGGATCATTAATTCTTACATCCTCAAAGTTTATGCTTTAGTTTTGTGTGAGCTAATAAGACATTGATGAACCCATTTTCACTTCTTAGACGCAAAACTCAAGTTTATGTTTTGGGATAAGCTTTGAGTGGCATACATAAATAAGTAATTATAGTTTGATTAAGATTTGGTGAAGAGTTTATGGTGTTGTGTTATGAACAATGTTTAAAATGAATTGAAATTAATGAGTTCAAACAATGTGCAAACATTAGAACTTTGTCATTCATGTTTTTTCTTATTGAACAGTTTCTAGTGGAATACAAAGTTTGTAAAAATGTTATTTTATGAGCACAGTTAACTCTCAGTTGTGAGTTCTAAGTACTGTTTGATAGACTTTGCATTGTAATATGTATGATACTAAACTTTGCTATAGTTTTATTATTCTAGAAACCAAATATATCTTTTTTTATTGAGCTTTGATTACATAGGTTAGCTCATGAATCTAGTAATTGTAGAATATGTTGTAGTAAGATGCCCACTTGATATTTTCTTGTTTTTAATTTGGGCCTAAAAAGAAAAAAAGAGGTTGGTGATTAATGTGTGTGATATCAACCTTATGGAACAAAATATGATTTTATTGCTTGAGTGCTTGGAAGTTGGACTAAAGCATAGAGTTTTTGTTGTAGTGTGATGACCTCTACCCGGATTTATAACCTTAACTCGGCTTTCTATTGCTGTTCCAATCTTACTTAATGGTTTTCGTTGATTGAGTTTACATATGTTGATTGTGTGATTTGAGTCAATCCATTGGAAACTCATATGTGATTAAATAAACACCATTTATGGCAGGAAAGACAACATAATTGTGAAGCATTCAGATTGAATAATCAGAGCATTACAACTTCCCAACAACACAAGCTTCCCCAGCAGATATCAGCACAGAGAATTGTTCTTCCAGATACAAGTTAATAACTCAGAATATGAATGTTTCCAGTTAACACACATGTGCGCAATATGCCTCAGAAAGACACCAATATTACTATCAATGCAAATTCAAATAATAGCTTTCAGGCTTTGACAGTCTATTTGTTCCTTCAAAGTACAGAGGTCTCCACAAATAATGTTTTAATGCCACTCAAATATACTGGTTGGAAACAGAGCATATGCTCATACGCCGATTGAACACAAAGTGTATAAGAAGAATTTCAAACCATTCAATCTAACAAAAACAAGCTTATTCAAAGACGTCTAACACAGATTTGCAAACATAATAATATAAGATGCAGTCAAACTTCCCGAGTGGTACAAAATAACTTTATAGAGACTTTCAGTCGTAGATAATCATACCCGTCATTATCCAGCATTCCGCATATGCACTAACACGGGAATGGTGCCAGACGGCTTCAACATATATTCTGGAAACTCCCGGAAACATACAAACTCCCACTGTCAACTTACGTAGGCAATATGGACGCAAAGGTGAGTATGCGTGGTGTGAAGACAATGAAGATAATAATTCCGATCAACATAGAATCCGTGGCAAGCAATGCAATGTCTCTGCTCCTTGATAATAAGTATATAACAGTGCCGATGCCAACGCCAACAATGATTACCAACAGCACCAATGTCGATGTCAAGTTTCCACTACTGTTGTTAATTGTTCATGAGCGCATAGAGATGCATGATAAACCCGATACCGGATTCCAAGGGCAGGAACTACGCCAGAGAGTCACCTTCCGCAATCGCCCTGCTCGTCATATGATAGTGACAACATAGCCAGCACAAACTGATTCTCCACCAAATATTATTACGAATGCGATGAAAGGGTAATGTCGACAATGATGATCATCCAATATGGAAATGTCAGAAGAAGTGTGGAATCAAACCAATCTTCCCGAGATTATGCCTTCAACAAACTAATAAATTGAATCAATGTGAATGTCCGCTAAAATCGTTCTCCCGTGACAATGGAATAAACCACATCGAATCTACTTATAATTAACAGCAGTAAATGAAAGCCCGATAATTTCAAATGACACACATAAATATAAGTCCAACGCCGAAGCTTTGATATTGCAAGCCAACTGCTCAGGTCGCCATTCAATCTCAAACAGTGAATGAAAGAAATCTCGGATAGCCTGACTGGGTTTTCGTCCAGCCAAGACTTTTTCATCTAAGAGGTATCGTTCTCAGATCCTCTTAACCAAATTCCAAACAAGATTCAATTTTCTCCGTGATAATCTTCTATCCGGTCTCAAAGCCATATAACTTCGCCATATTCAGTTTGCGTAACTGATTCTTCTTTACGGACTTTAGAAGGCTCTTTAACTTTTCATGAAACTCATGACTTTAATAACACAATAGATACCAATAATATTTAATAAATTCATTTTGCATAATTAATTAATTAAATAATTAAAATGTCTTATAAAGAATAAAAGACAATTTAATATTTAAATAATCAATAAGATCTCTTTTTTAGCCTTATAAAAAAAAGGGACATCACAGTCCTCCCTTCTCGGAGATTGCTTGTCCCAAGCAATCATATACCAATCCATTGTGCCATTCTAATTTGCATGCCATTAAACCCCAAGATACAGAGCAACTCACCAAGATCCATGCGGACAATGTAATCAACCATGATAATACCCGGATCCCAAACCAATCTCAAAAACATTGCTCCGCCAATTTGCTGCAACAATCTGTTATCAGTCACCCTGTTATGCCGCAACAACCTGTGAACCGTTCGTTCCAACCAGCAAATCCCTGGATCCCAAACCATAATAACTCTATCATAGGACACCAACCTGTGGAGCACTCTGCTTGCCAAACAAATTCCTGGATCCCACACTGTAAGAATCTCGTCATGCCCAAATTTGTGAAGCCACTCAACAAGATCCAAAAGAAACAATGCACCAATCATGTCAAGGCCAGGATCCCCGATTATCCTTGGTGCATAACCAAGCATGCTGATCTGCCATGTGTTGTTGTTATAGACCCAAACATCATACATCCAACTGAGAATCTCTCTCCAGAAGAAACCCCAAGTAACTCTAATGTGAGAAGATAATAGAAACTCATCACTATGTCTACCTCCTTCATGGAGAATAAGATGCAAATCCCTCCGACTTCTCCAATCAACTGTTGAAAGAAAATGCCCTTCAACAGGAGGAACAATAATCATGCATGCCCCATACCTTGGAAATAAAAAAACTCCATATGCATTATAAGGAAGTAGTGAATCAGTAACCTCTCCAAGAGTGTTAACATACTCAAACAAATCTGATCCAGCAATGCCAATGCTACCATTCATGCATACTCCTTCATAAGCTGGTCTAAAGGATGTAAACTCAACCATGCGAACCTCTAGAAAAGAAAACTCCTCAAACTCACCATGAAAAATCAAAGGCTCAACCAAATCTGCCTTATGGAAATCATTATGTGCATATGAAGACCAGATATTAGTGGCTGTTCCACTTATTGTAAGCTCAACTTTACATCCCACACCTAAAACCCACATATCATTTGCGTCATTAGGGCCAAGAGCCTCATCATCATCCCACTCAAAGAGTGGATTATCTAAAGTTAAGTCAGCACTCAACTCAAAAAGAGGGTTGTCAACAATGGTTGAATATATATTATTAACTTTCTCATGACCATAAACAACATACTCGTGAGGATGGGAAAGTAAACTGCTGTTGTCCCAAACCAACATTTGGGATTCCTCCCTGCTTTCTTTGGAGTCACTAAACACCACCAAATCTTGATCTTCCTCCTGGTCTTTCCAAGTGAGCGGTGGTAGTGTCACACCTAATTCATCATCAAATGATGCCACCAAGCTACAAGATGTTTCCCCATGAAGCTCTTCAGTTCCTTCAACTTGTTCACATTCTATGCAACTTGCATTGTCATTTTGCTTCATAGTAGAGGCTGCTATAGAAGATGCATTTTCTGATTTACGCAATGAATGATGAGACATATCCAACTGAAAATGAAGATCCACAATTTCCCAGCCTTGTATACCCACTTCTAATTTTTCAACATGCGTAGGAGCGGTGTCAATTTGAGATTCAATGGTCACACTTGAAGATGCATCCATACAATAGCTTTTGGAGTCCAAACTATCACTATCCAAATCAACCTCATGCTCTTCATCAATCGCTGATACAAAATCAGACTCTGAGCAATCTGAATACTCATCAAGCTTCTCATGGAAGACTTCACTGTAAGGTTCATGTGATGACAAAGAACTGTCGGCCAAACTCAAGAAATCAGAATCATGCTCATCAATAATCTCTCCAAGGGCTACCGTACCCTGCCTATTGCTTGAGGCCACAAACTCTTCCTTCACCTCTTCCACCATGAATGATGGGACAGCGTTGTGATCACCCAAAGGAGCACTGTTAAAACCCATGCCTTCATAAGATTTATCAGTCGAAATCTTAATGCCACCCACCATAAAACTTTTGCATTCTTTCACAAATGTTACATGTGGTTCCTCTAGTAAGATTACACCTAATTCTATCCTTTTGCCTTTATGACCCAAATTTGCCTGCCTATCAAATTCTTCACTGGGATTTTTACAAACCTCACTTGTAGCCATTATATCTACTTTCTTTCCTTGTTCCAAACCATCTTTATCAAATTGTTCAGGTTCCATGTCTCTGGCATTGACTTCTTGCTTTTGCAAGGTGGCTGCAACACACAACTGATTTTTTGTTTTGCACACTGAATTATGAGCCGTACTCAATTGAAGGCGAAGATCTACAATTTCCCTATCTTTGTCCTCCACCAATTTGACAGCCATGTCTCTATCTCTTAGTAATTGCAAGTAATCACCTTTTATGAATTCCAACTCTTCTATGATGAACTGCATATGTGTATGAGAAGTACCGGTTATCTTTCCTTTTCGCCTTTCCTCAATTTGGGCTGTCCTAATGAGGTCTTCAACAAGCTTATGAGTATCATCCATCCTTGATAATACTTTCACAATCTTTTCTTCCTTCACCATAAAGTGATTTCCCAAATCATCCAACACGAGAGGCTTTTGTTCAAGGCTGCCATGAATTATTTTTTCTGATTTGTCTTCATGTGTATAGGGTCTGTTAACATTGGAATTTGCATGACACTCTTCAACCATCTTGCTTGTGGATGCATTACAATCTTCACCCAATAATGACTGGACAGAGTTGTGATCAAACAAGTGTTCCTCATCACCATAGCCTTCCCTTTTATCCTCATATACATCAGCATGTTTCTCAAACTCTTCATAAAGATTTCTGCCAACTTCCCTTGTAATTTCACTTTCCTCTTCCTGTACCAAAAAATCATGCACTCCTGTACCTGTAGGTGTGGATGAGACAGCAAATTCCTTAGATTCCCTTGAGAGTGAGTCTGCAAGACGCTGCAAATCACGATTTAACTTTTGATGTGTTTTAATCAAATCGTGATTTATCTTTTCTTGAGATTGAGCAAGGTCTTTTAAAATTTTCTCCATGCTAGAATTCTTTCCTTTTGCTGGCAAATCGGGAAGGAAGGTAGGAATCAATCTTCTGTTCTGCATTCTATCCATTGTCATAGCTGAATACCCTCAGGCTGGCAGGATAGTGGCTCTGATACCACTGTAATGACCTCTACCCGGATTTATAACCTTAACTCGGCTTTCTATTGCTGTTCCAATCTTACTTAGTGGTTTTCATTGATTGAGTTTACATATGTTGATTGTGTGATTTGAGTCAATCCATTGGAAACTCATATGTGATTAAATAAACACCATTTATGGCAGGAAAGACAACATAATTGTGAAGCATTCAGATTGAATAATCAGAGCATTACAACTTCCCAACAACACAAGCTTCCCCAGCAGATATCAGCATAGAGAATTGTTCTTCCAGATACAAGTTAATAACTCAGAATATGAATGTTTCCAGTTAACACACATGTGCGCAATATGCCTCAGAAAGACACCAATATTACTATTAATGCAAATTCAAATAATAGCTTTCAGGCTTTGACAGTCTATTTGTTCCTTCAAAGTACAGAGGTCTCCACAAATAATGTTTTAATGCCACTCAAATATACTGGTTGGAAACAGAGCATATGCTCATACGCCGATTGAACACAAAGTGTATAAGAAGAATTTCAAACCTTTCAATCTAACAAAAACAAGCTTATTCAAAGACGTCTAACACAGATTTTCAAACATAATAATATAAGATGCAGTCAAACTTCCCGAGTGGTACAAAATAACTTTATAGAGACTTTCAGTCGTAGATAATCATACCCGTCATTATCCAGCATTCCGCATATGCACTAACACGGGAATGGTGCCAGACGGCTTCAACATATATTCTGGAAACTCCCGGAAACATACAAACTCCCACTGTCAACTTACGTAGGCAATATGGACGCAAATGTCATGTCCCCGTTTTTGGCGAGCATCAGTGATCGTGAGATTGGTCTATCATGAGACCCTCGTAGGCTGACAGAGTGGTTAGACGGTCGTTTCGGAGCTTGGCTCGGCGTCAGATTGGCAGTATTGATCAATTTGCTTTCGTTTGGGCTCGATCGGAGCCCTTTTTGCAGAATTGCTATTTTTAGCAGTTCCTGGCAGGCAGAGTGGGACCACTGCTATTTTTAGCAGTATGGCTTTGGCAGCATCCGGAATCACTTCTGAGTTCGTTAGCATCAGACGGATCGGTAATCGGATGATTTACGAGGAAGATATTAATATTTAATTATATTGATTAAATATTAATTATTTAATGTTTATAATATAAAGTTATAATTTAAAATTATAACTTAAGTCATCTGCCTTGAGGGGTGCGCCCAACATCAGGAAAGGGGCCATTTTGCATATTAAATTTATAATTTAATATTTTGCCTGAGACTTTTGCAAATAAAAGAATTAAAAGTTGAAATATATTAAATTTCCCTATTATTAAGGAAATCGCACTTTTGTGCAATAAAGGGGTTTTGCATTGGAAAATGTGCCTTTATGACATTTGAGAATCAGAAATTGATCAGGCTTTGCCAGAGGACGAAGACCTTAGGGTTTGAGTTCGTTATTCGTTGGGGAACGAGCCATCTCCATCGAAGCAGTTCAGAGGATGTGAAATAACATCTGATTTATTGCCAGTTGAGAAATTTCTTCATGCAGGAGGAATTACAGAGCATCACAGTCGATACAGACATCAGAGATTATTGTTTTTACAGAGCTACAGCATATTTAATCCTTCAGAATACCTTCTATTCAGGAAGGCGCATATTCTGGTGATTCTGGAGATTTAATAAAGAAGCCGTATAAAGTTAATTAATTTACTGCCTCAGCCGTACCAGACTTGTGCCTGGCCGTACTGTCATGAGAGAGGCAAGTTGTGATATTGGAGAAAACGCCTAACACTTGGTTTCCAGTTTGCACCTTTGGTGGCGCCAGAGGATCAAGAATCATTTGCCAGTGCCAGACAGAGATACTAGAGGGAGCCGTACCCTTATTCACTTGATTTGCTGTTACCAGCCGTACTGTACTGCAGGCCGTACTATCTTCATTAGGGCCGTACAAACTCAAGGTTTCAACTATCACTCATTCACAGTGGAAGTAATCAGCTAAGGCGCACATTGATTTCATAGCTGGAGATCCTGAAGTCACTCGTACTATTTACTAAACATTTGCTGCTGGTAGCTGGGCCGTACTGTACAGTACCAGGCCGTACCACCCTTGGGAAGAGCAAATACTCTAGAAGAAGCAAACGCCTATCTTTAGATTACTTTCCTTCTTCACCTGGAAGTGCTAGGGTTGCTGGAGGTGTTGGAGAACAACAGACTGGAGGAGAACATAATCATCATTGCAGCCGTACCTTTTAGCTGTTCATTTAAAGCTGCATCAAAAACCAGGTTTCAATCCTTATTTGCCTTTTGCTTTGCATGTATCTGGGTTATACTGTAATCGTCACCAGAAGAGTCTTTAATGAATAAGATTCAGTATTTGCAATAGATTTGGTTATTTCCAGAGCTATATGATTTTGTTTAGAATTTACATCATTTATGTGCAAAATCGCCTTCATCTTTATTTATGCAAAAACGTCAAAAAACAACACAAAAACCTAAAACCTTCAGAAAATCAAACAAAACAGTCAGATTCATTGTCAGGGGGAAACTAGAGTTTCTACAGTGGTATCAGAGCTAAATCCTGCCATCCTGAGGGTTTAGCCGTCTTCTGCAGCCGGAACAGTTAGGGTTTTATCAGGTTTTATTCATATCTGGCAGCCGGGAAACATGGCTGACAGAACTGACAGGTGTTACAGGATTGATAGAACAGTTGATCTTAGAACAGAGACTCCTTACAATAACAGAGGTCAGAACCGTGCTGAGGTCTTACATGCACTCAAAGAACTTAGTGCAGGTCAACGGCGGTCAAATGGTGTATTACAGCAAGTGGCAGTTGCACTTCAGAGACTGGATACTCCGAGGAGATCGTCACCACCTCGTGACGATGACAGAAGTGTTACAGGTTCGCGGAGAGCTCCTAGGTCAGTGTCACGGACAGCGGATAGGCCTACGAGGCCCACCTTCACGAGACAGGAGCCCGTTGAGGATATACTAGGTGAAAGGTATGAGGGTTTGTTCGCCGGCACACTTAGGGCAGCGAACAACGAGTGGCAGTTAGAGTCACCGGAGGTTAGTGGAAGGATCTCTATTGACAGGACACCGCAGAGCACAGATGGAGAAGTGATTAGCATGTTTCGAGAGTATAGCAATCTACCTCAGAAGATTAAAGACAAACTTCCTTTCATGAATTACGTGGATGTGCATCCGAGTCTTTGCTATAAGACAGAGTTCGAAAAACAGAAATATCTCACTACAGCTCGTGAGTTGTTTACACCTAGAAAGGACAGAGAATCTACACATGAGGATGATTCAGCTCTTCGTCAAAATGATGTGATATCTTCAGTTTCCTATGAAGAAGATAGAAATTTATGTGATGAGTTTGACAGGAGTGCTGATTTAATTCGTGAGCACACTAGCACCGTTTGGGATAATGATTTACCTACTTCGTCCATGCAAGAGGTGACTCGAGAAATTTCTACGATGGAGGCCACTTCTGATTTTTATAACAGCGATGGTGAAATTTTGCGTGAGCATGATATAACAGCTGTTTCAGAGGTGCAAAGTAACCCTATTGAGTCGTCACGTGAAGAAACTCCAGAGTGGGGTACTACAAATGCAGTTGGTGTTGAGAACTTATGTTATGGCGAGTCTGATTTTTCGGATCAGACCCTTGAAAACCAGCTAGAGGATTCGTATGTTGATACGGAATCCCAGGATCATACGTTGGATGAGCATGCAGTCACTGTTGGAGTAGAAGCGTGTGAAGATACTGTCAGACCAGCAACTTCTACCATACCAGTTGAGCCATACTTCGAGGTACAGAGCAGCAGTACCTTAGATGTTGAGGTGTGCATGGTTGAGAGCACACACGATGCTGCAGATCATGAGGTGAGTGATGACGGATCAGCGTCATATCATAGTGCATATGGTGAACAGGATATCTTGTATGGGGGTCGTAAGTTTCAGAGTCCTCATCATTTGGTTGGGCAACTACATGTAGACGACACTATGATTTCCACCGCCCTTGAGCATTTCGACGTTGCTCGTCGGATGTTGACTACCTACAGTTGGAGTCCTTCTTTGACAGATGAGCACAGTGATAGTGGTTTTTCCCTTGCAGTGGTACATGCACTCCGAGAGGCGATTGGAACAATGAAACAAAATTACCTAAGATTACTTGCGAACAGAGATTTCCTTCTCGAGTGGGATTGCATTTGTTATGATGCATGGAAGGGAAAGGAGGAGCGGATCGCTGAGCTCACTCATGAGCGTGAGGTGGCTATGGTTTCATTGCATAGCACCCAGTTGGCTCTTCGAGAGTCATAGTTACAGATTGAGAGGCTTACCGTGGCGTTGAGGTTAGCATAATCTTCACCACCTTTGGATATCGTTCAGTCTTGCATGGCAGTGGTTGGTGAGGAGTATACACCCATGGTTCATAGCCGAGAGGGAGATGTTGATGATGTGGTTACATCCATCATGATCACAGGTGCAGTTGATACCGACGGGATGAGTGCACTAGATGAGAGTTGCAGTGAGCCACACATTGCACCTGGTTCTCATGAGACTAGTCCCGTGATAGGTGATGCAGGGCAGATCATTGATAGTTCCTGTGACATGGTTGTTGATACACTGGAGAGTTGTGTGACAACCCTTGATACTTGTCCATCTTCACAGCAGATTTTCAGAGTCTCATCCAGTTGGGAGATTGGTACTTGTGTTGATTTGTTTCCCTCTTCTGGAAGCAAATCAATCTTTTCATCCGATACAGTTGACTATGACCAGCTGCTGTTTGAGCCTAGTCAGGAGTACAACTCAGTTTATTATTCCAGCGATTCAGAGATGGATGATTCCGATCAGAAGGAAGTCATTGTGCAGTTTGTAAACAATCCATTGTTTGAATTTGATGGTGGGGTAATCTATGACAACCCACTCTTCAAGTTGGACGTTGATCGTACTCTTGACATTAGTTCTGAGTTGGGTGATGATCGTAGTGTTTGGGATTGTTCCAGTGCATCGCAATTCCAAACCAGACTCACAGAGGAGTTCAAAGAGGTGTACACGGTGAGGAGTGCTTACGGTTTTTCCTTTGATCCACCTGTACATGATTCGTATTCGATGCACCGTACTTGTACACAGGGTGATTCTCTTGGAGTAGTTGAGGGGAGTAATTCATTACTGTGTGCAGAGTTACCATCTTCACAAGATGGGGTTGGCAGCTGCAGGTACTTGACTCAGCAGTTTGCGGGGTATTACTTGCAGGGACAGCAGTCCGTTTTACATCATGCCGATATGTATTCGACAGGGCTTGATACTTCTATGTCGCAGATTTTTCATACAGGTACATGGTTTCAGGGCGACTATGGTGTTAGTTGGCATGATGGTTTGGACAGTTATCACATCCATGAGCATTTAGCAGAAGACAGGGAGAGATTTAGGACAGTAGATGCTTCTAGGAGATTTTATCTCTGCATGACGGATGGATGTGGTTTCAAATTGTATTGGGATCCCGGTGGCGACAGCTTTGGCATTGAGTATGGGATGGGTCCCAATGGGTTACTTCACTATTTTCAGTATGGTGAAGTTGGAGGCAGTAGAGCGCAGTGGCAGCCTGAGGAGGACCGTCACGACCGATTTTCACTCTGGGTTTGGGATCCAGGCATTGATTGCGCAGTTGAGTTTGATGATGCTACAGGAGATAGTTCGAGATGTGTGGGACATTACACAGTTTTCTTTTTGGGGCCTTCCGAGGATTGGAGTTTGTTTGCAGTGGAGATTGCTTGGGGTCAAGCAATTTTAGGGAGGGCGGACTGTCATGTCCCCGTTTTTGGCGAGCATCAGTGATCGTGAGATTGGCCTATCATGAGACCCTCGTAGGTTGACAGAGTGGTTAGAGGGTCGTTTGAGCTTGGCTCGGCGTCAGATTGGCAGTATTGATCAATTTGCTTCGTTTGGGCTCGATCGGAGCCCTTTTTGCAGAATTGCTATTTTAGCAGTTCCTGGCAGCAGAGTGGGACCACTGCTATTTTTAGCAAGATGGCTTTGGCAGCATCCGGAATCACTGAGTTGCGCATCGACGGATCGGTAATCGGATGATTTACGAGGAAGATATTAATATTTAATTATATTGATTAAATATTAATTATTTAATGTTTATAATATAAAGTTATAATTTAAAATTATAACTTAAGTCATCTGCCTTGAGGGGTGCGCCCAACATCAGGAAAGGGGCCATTTTGCATATTAAATTTATAATTTAATATTTTGCCTGAGACTTTTGCAAATAAAAGAATTAAAAGTTGAAATATATTAAATTTCCCTATTATTAAGGAAATCGCACTTTTGTGCAATAAAGGGGTTTTGCATTGGAAAATGTGCCTTTATGACATTTGAGAATCAGAAATTGATCAGGCTTTGCCAGAGGACGAAGACCTTAGGGTTTGAGTTTGTTATTCGTTGGGGAACGAGCCATCTCCATCGAAGCAGTTCAGAGGATGTGAAATAACATCTGATTTATTGCCAGTTGAGAAATTTCTTCATGCAGGAGGAATTACAGAGCATCACAGTCGATACAGACATCAGAGATTATTGTTTTTACAGAGCTACAGCATATTTAATCCTTCAGAATACCTTCTATTCAGGAAGGCGCATATTCTGGTGATTCTGGAGATTTAATAAAGAAGCCGTACAAAGTTAATTAATTTGCTGTCTCAGCCGTACCAGACTTGTACCTGGCCGTACTGTCATGAGAGAGGCAAGTTGTGATATTGGAGAAAACGCCTAACACTTGGTTTCCAGTTTGCACCTTTGGTGGCGCCAGAGGATCAAGAATCATTTGCCAGTGCCAGACAGAGATACTAGAGGGAGCCGTACCCTTATTCACTTGATTTGCTGTTACCAGCCGTACTGTACTGCAGGCCGTACTATCTTCATTAGGGCCGTACAAACTCAAGGTTTCAACTATCACTCATTCACAGTGGAAGTAATCAGCTAAGGCGCACATTGATTTCATAGCTGGAGATCCTGAAGTCACTCGTACTATTTACTAAACATTTGCTGCTGGTAGCTGGGCCGTACTGTACAGTACCAGGCCGTACCACCCTTGGGAAGAGCAAATACTCTAGAAGAAGCAAACGCCTATCTTTAGATTACTTTCCTTCTTCACCTGGAAGTGCTAGGGTTGCTGGAGGTGTTGGAGAACAACAGACTGGAGGAGAACATAATCATCATTGCAGCCGTACCTTTTAGCTGTTCATTTAAAGCTGCATCAAAAACCAGGTTTCAATCCTTATTTGCCTTTTGCTTTGCATGTATCTGGGTTATACTGTAATCGTCACCAGAAGAGTCTTTAATGAATAAGATTCAGTATTTGCAATATATTTGGTTATTTCCAGAGCTATATGATTTTGTTTAGAATTTACATCATTTATGTGCAAAATCGCCTTCATCTTTATTTATGCAAAAACGTCAAAAAACAACACAAAAACCTAAAACCTTCAGAAAATCAAACAAAACAGTCAGATTCATTGTCAGGGGGAAACTAGAGTTTCTACAGCAAAGGTGAGTATGCGTGGTGTGAAGACAATGAAGATAATAATTCTGATCAACATAGAATCCGTGGCAAGCAATGCAATGTCTCTGCTCCTTGATAATAAGTATATAACAGTGCCGATGCCAACGCCAACAATGATTACCAATAGCACCAATGTCGATGTCAAGTTTCCACTACTGTTGTTAATTGTTCATGAGCGCATAGAGATGCATGATAAACCCGATACCGGATTCCAAGGGCAGGAACTACGCCAGAGAGTCACCTTCCGCAATCGCCCTGCTCGTCATATGATAGTGACAACATAGCCAGCACAAACCGATTCTCGACCAAATATTATTACGAATGCGATGAAAGGGTAATGTCGACAATGATGATCATCCAATATGGAAATGTCAGAAGAAGTGTGGAATCAAACCAATCTTCCCGAGATTATGCCTTCAACAAACTAATAAATTGAATCAATGTGAATGTTTGCTAAAATCGTTCTCCCGTGACAATGGAATAAACCACATCGAATCTACTTATAATTAACAGCAGTAAATGAAAGCCCGATAATTTCAAATGACACACATAAATATAAGTCCAACGCCGAAGCTTTGATATTGCAAGCCAACTGCTCAGGTCGCCATTCAATCTCAAACAGTGAATGAAAGAAATCTCGGATAGCCTGACTGGGTTTTCGTCCAGCCAAGACTTTTTCATCTAAGAGGTATCGTTCTCAGATCCTCTTAACCAAATTCCAAACAAGATTCAATTTTCTCCGTGATAATCTTCTATCCGGTCTCAAAGCCATATAACTTCGCCATATTCAGTTTGCGTAACTGATTCTTCTTTACGGACTTTAGAAGGCTCTTTAACTTTTCATGAAACTCATGACTTTAATAACACAATAGATACCAATAATATTTAATAAATTCATTTTGCATAATTAATTAATTAAATAATTAAAATGTCTTATAAAGAATAAAAGACAATTTAATATTTAAATAATCAATAAGATCTCTTTTTTAGCCTTATAAAAAAAAGGGACATCACATGTAGGAGCTATGATTGAGCTTAACAAGGGCTGTGAATGACAAACCACTAAATATTCTCCACTCTATGCCCTTCTATATGTATTGTTAGTCCCAAGCTCAAACATATTTAGCAAGTTGAGAGAGTGAGGCCAAAGTAGAGTAAAGAGCCTCTGCCTTCGCCAAATGCTGGTAGGATTGTATGACATTAGGATTACAACTAAGAGCTCTCTAAAGAGTGCGTTAATGAAGGGGCTGGGAAACATGTGATTATTATGCATAAAACTTCTATAGAAGTTCATAGAACTTGAAAACCTCTTTTGATGGAGCGGACCATTCATGATAGACTAGGTGGCTGTCCCAAGCTTGGATGTAGACCAAGGTATCTTTGAGATAGATGGCAATAGATTGAACAAGGTTGAACTTGAAAACCATTATTGAACATGCACATGAATGGAACACATGTATTTATGATGCTAAAAGGCATGGCCAACCGCTTAAAGATCCAAAACCTTGTCTTGAAAGCTCTCTTCCAAACATCATGAGGCTATAGTTAAAGTTGATAATTGGAGGTCAAGCTTGGTTTAATGAAGTGTTTGGCAACATAGTAACATGCTACATTACTTGACAAAAGAATGCGAATAATCCCGAGCTAACAATTTTCTTGAGTCATTTTGATGTGCCATATAATACAATGATTAAACACAAGATTTACCTAGTCAAACATGTGGTTTAAAAGATGTGTAATTCATAAAACACATTTTAAATTTGCACTAACAATCACAATTTATTAAAAAAATAATGTGTTTTTCTTCAGTTATAAAAGGTTCCAAAAGTTTTTTAGTATTGGAGTTTGAAACTTTGATTGTATTCAAAATTGAGACATGTTTCACTTAAAGTTTCAGTCTTTCAATGTATTTCTGTCATGTCCCCAATTTGATTTGAAATTCAAATTTTGCAAGGGTGGGAAAAAGTGTTTTTGAACACTAGTTTCCATATTTAATTAAATATAATAATAATATTTTAAATAAATAAATAAATTAAAAAAATAAAAAATATAAAAATAATAACAAATAAAAATAAATAAATAAATAAAATGAAAAAATAAAATAAAATAAAGGAGGTTGGCCTTGTTAAGGTTATTTTGGGAGTGCTATAAACGAAAGTAAAGTGCAAGTCATTTGGCATCCATTCATATCATATTTTCATTTGGAGATTCTTCTCTTTGGCTGCAACTTTGGTTGGGCTTAATTCCAAGGATGAAAACCCTCGTGAATACGGTGAGTTGGATTGGCCTTGTTAAGGTTATTTTGGGAGGGCTATAAAATAAAGTAAAG
Organism: Sequoia sempervirens; assembly: GCA_007258455.2. Classification (NCBI taxonomy): domain Eukaryota; kingdom Viridiplantae; phylum Streptophyta; class Pinopsida; order Cupressales; family Cupressaceae; genus Sequoia; species Sequoia sempervirens. The sequence goes on from VDFB02193867.1 coordinate 443,922,477, forward strand.
TGCAAGTCACTTGGCATCCATCATATCATTTTTTCATTTGGAGATTCTTCTCTTTGGCTGCAACTTTGGTTGGGCTTTAATTCCAAGGACGAAAACCCTTATGAATACGGTGAGTTGGACGAAAACCTAGCTCATTTTGTGGAGGACTCATAATGGAGTTCGATTTGCACTTCGTTGGAGACAATTGGAGGTTTGGAGCATCATTGCATAACCAGATTTGAAGATCAGATTTGGAGCAGCATCATTGTGGCATTTTGTGAGCAGATTGCATTAGGGTTTTGCCCTAATTTGGAGCACCACTTGGAGCAGACTTGAGCGCCCACCTTTGGAGGATGATTTTGCATTATTTGGAGCATATTAAGAGCAGCAAACCCTAAGCACTTAGCAAGGAGGAATTTCGCCCATCTAGGGTTTGATATTTGAAGATTATTTTGCATATATTTGGTATGTATAATCATAGTTTCTGATCTGATTTGTAGAGCAGAAATTTGGGCATATGTTTGGCATGTTTGAGCCCTTGAGTTCCTTGTAAAATCAGTTCAGAATATTCAGTTTTGTAACAGCAGAAGTTATCTACAGAAAATCAGACCTGTATGTTGCATTTGGATGCCCTATCTTGTGTTTTTCATGGTGGATTTCATGTTTGATATGAATATCAATTGGTAGCATCATTGGGCATGTTTATTTGTCATGTTTGGGCACTTGTATGTTCACTGTGTTATTTTGTTTGAAATCAGAAAATAAATATCACAAATCAGAATTAGGGATTGAGCAGAAATAAAAATCAGAATTTTAGAGCAAATCCCCATTGGGGATATTTCAATTTCAAAACATTTTCATTATTGTTGCCATAATATTCATAATGTATGCATGCTATATTTTCATTTGGATGCCTATGCACGATTTTGCTTGAAATAACAATTTTTGTTGGCTAATATATATATATATAAATTTGTTGTTTTATCCTTCTCGTTTAAGTCTGAGTATTTGCAGAAAGCCTACACTTATGCCATGCCATTATTTTGTGTAAATGGAATGCTACTATGCTTGGCACTTTGAAGTTGGTTTTGAGAGATCATTGGTCCTAACAATTGGATGCTTGGCACTTTGAAGTTGATTTGAAAATAATTGGTCTCAACAATTGGATAACTCTTTTGAAACGATGTAAACCTCAGAGTTAATACTCTTATATTAATCCTAGAGCCTTTATCACAATCCTTGATGTCACCAATTTTGATCAAGCAATTAAGTACCTAGATCTTGCACCAAATTTACCTTTGTCAAGTATGAAATTCTTTTGTTTGCCACATGCATTTACTCTAGGGCTTATCAGAGACATTTTAAAAATCTAAAAATGGTGGCTATTTAATTTTGATATAAGGAAAATATTAACTTATATAACTCCTTGGGTGAAGACGTGTGTGCATATCATTAACTAAGGAAAAGAAGTATGAAGTACAAAAATATTACCATGAAAGCAATTGTTAAGATCACAAATTGTGGTGTGATTACACTGTCTTGGAGAATTTTCAAATTTCAAACAAGGATGCAAAAACAAACCGATTCTAAAAAATATTTGAGAAGGGGATTTGAGAAGATTATGCCATGTGACACAATCTCATTTCTTGGGGTTAAAGACCATTAGGGGTGAAACAAGAAAACCAAGAGACTTTTTGATAGATTCTCATTATCTTGTGGTTAAAAGATCATCAAGGGTAAAACAAGAAAAATCAATGACTCTAAGAAATAATTTTGTAGGATTGTACTACATATCACATTCTTGCTATCTTGGAGAATTTGAGCTCAAAAAGGAAAGCAAACAACTCTCACAAGATCCTATGAACATGATTTCATGAGGAACTATGGGTGGAAAAATCCCTTCACCCAAAAGATTTAGGATTAAGAGAAAGACATCAACAAACCTTCGAAGTTGAGAGAAGGGATTTCATTCACCGTATGGCATAATCTTGTGATCTTGGGTTTTTAGTGAGAAGGAAATGAGATGTACCAATGTTATGAAAGGCTTTAAGGAAAGAAACTTAACACAATTGTATCATTTGGCACAATCTCATTAATTTGGGGAATTTGAACACAAATAACCAAGCCAAGGAATGCCAAAGATTGTGAAAAGGATCCTTGAGATGTTGATGCATGTAGCAATCTTAGAGTCTGAGAGAAAATAATTGAGAGGTCATAGTTTGAACCTAAATCAAAAAAATGTTTCATGAAACATTAGGGGATAATCACATGGCTTACTGTCATGACATTGTGAAAATTGGGAAGATATCAGCTTTATGAAGCTAGACGAAGTCTTGAGAATAAAATAATGAGGATTGACCATGTGGCAAAATCTTTGAGACTAAGGTTTTGACTGATGGACTTAAAATCACTCAATTTTCAACTTAAATTAGGGGACAATTAGAAGTTCAAATGATTTATAGATCTTACGAGGTGCAAAAATCAATATGAAATCCCAAAATAACAAAACTGTGAATATGAAGGGATAAATTCATTGGATTTTAGAAAATATTTCCATTAAAGTTTTCATGGCACACCAAGTTGAAAAAAGCTGGGCATATTGGCAACATCATAGGCATGAATGTGCTTTAGTGGGCAATTGAAGACTGTCCATCAGATTTTTAGAGATCAGGTTCTTCTGGTTGTCATTATCAAGTATAAGCGCAATGAGTTTCCTTTGACTTGACATGATTGTTGTTAGCAGAATAGTCAATGACTATGAGAACTAGCCAAGGATTAAAAACACTGTGATTTGATATCTAAATCTCTAAATCTCTAAGGTTGTGGCTTCTTCTTAGCTAGAAGTGCCTTTACCTTCTTAAATAGGAGATGGCACTTTTTAGTAGAGTACCTAATGCACTTGTGATAGGCATCACACTTATTGTCACTGCTAGATTAAGGAGCCAAACTCTAGTGGAGTCAATGTATGATAAATTTCTCTTCTTCAGTGGTGAGTAGGTAGGGCAGAAGATGGTTTTTCTATGATGCAAAGGACTAGTTGGCCTTCAGATCTCCTTTTTGTTGCTTGGCTTCCACCTCAAAAGCAAGTGTAAGGCATGCTCTAAGAAGGTGATATTGAAGAGTTCCAACTCCTTTTGGAGACGATAAAAAATGCTCAAGACAAACTTGATGCAAAGGGCCTCATTGGCATCTTGTGGCTCCAACTTGACAGGGATGTATTTAAATTAATTATGTTGTATGATTGAGGATTTTCATGCTAGATAAAGTTGGAGGTGACTTGCTAAAAGCTCTTCTTTGTATTTGAGAGAGTAAAAGTGGTTTGAGATATAGTCTTAAAACCGGCTAACTGGCATTGGTAGGTTGTTTAGAATCTAGATTTCCATATTGTTTTTTATCTTTCTTTGGTCATTAGAACATGAAATTTCCACAGTCCATGATATCATTATGGTAATATTTCTAGATTTTGATCATGTAATTTTTTTATCATCGACATTTCAGATCATAATCCATGATCCATCATTAGGATGAGTTATAGCCAAAGAAGAGAATGGAAGAATAGTAGCAGACCAAGATAGTTAAATAGATGAGGGGAGGGGGACACAAGATCCAATAAGTTAGAAGGGCAAGGAAAGGGACCAATTTAACTAATTGGCCCAAAGAGAAGGGAGAGGAGAGAAACAAAATTGGAAGGAAAAAATGACAAATCAAGGAAAAACAAAGATAAAACAAATAAAATGAGAAAAAGAAAGAGATACATGCAATATGAATTATGTTAGAATTGTGAAAAACACGAGCCACAAAATCAAACAACGAACAAAGACACTTTCCAGGCAAGAGAGCTGCAAACAATAATATGCAATATTCCTCAACAAGAAAAAGCTACAAAATTCAAGAGTTCAAGAGTATTAAAGCTCAAGAAATCAAGTATTACAAGGCATGGTAATAAAATGAGGGTTGAGTGCTATATAGGAGCAACCCTAAATGATAAAGGGATTAGATTATGACAAGTGTCAACATCTCATGTAATGAGACAAAATGATCTAATAATAGCTCTCTAGTTAACATAGAAAATCATTTCTAAGTTTAGCTTAAGTGCATGAGAATAAATTAGACTAATAATTAATTAAAGATTAATTATTAGCTAATACATGATTACTCTAACACCCCCCTTAAGATGGACTTAGGGAGTAGCTTAAAACCCTAGAAAGAGAATGCATGATGGGTCCGACAAACAAGGCTCGGTGAGGTTCCCATGTACAAACAAAAGATCTCTCAAAATTGGAGAAAAGGAGAAAACAACATGGGAAAAACTCCTCTCCAAAAGAGAGAAAGGTGAATGTAGGACTGAAAAAGCCTCCAAATCAAGGTGAAGGACTAAGAAGCTTCCAACCAAAACAATGTCCTAGAAAAGAAAGGAACATGTAGAACATCATTGAAGCATGAAGAAGCCATAGACAACCGTCAAAAGATGACTGATGTAGTGCTGAAATGAATAACCTCCAGAATTAGGAATGCAAGAGTGTCCATATTGTAAATGCTCCATCTCATTGAAATTCATGGGTAACCAGCCGTTGATGTACACGTTGCATCCGACTAGTACATAGGAACAAGAACTAGATAAATAGATCACTCCAAAAAAACAAAACCAAGGAAGCATTAGCACCAATAGTAGAAACCCCCCATAATGTTGAAAAGGGAGAGCCAAGATAGGTACACTAAAACTGTGTGAAACCAAGAAGTGCACGTAGGAGAAACAACCTTCAAATAAAAGGGTGTGCAAACTAAGGCACACATGCATGAGGCAAGAATCACTAGGATTCATTGTTGTCATGGAAGGGACACTCACTTGACAAAGGTGTGATGGAATACCAAAGGCAAACATCAACCCCCCCATGGCACTTTATATCATAGTTTGAGTACAAAAGGCACAATAAGATGTGCAAAATCTCCAAAAGGTATACACCATTAGAGTGTCTACAAAAGAGAATGTGCATGAAAAGATTTCTACAATGCCCAAATAGGATAGAAAACTGGAAATACATGTAGAACAACTAAAAACGAGTCATCCCACACAAATGAAAAGTGTCCAAGAGCTAAGACATCCAAGTAATTCACTATAATGTAGAAACACAAAAAATGAATAAAATGTACACGAAGAGTAATCTGGAAAAATGGAATGGATGGCTGTGAAAGCTCTGAAAGATTGTCTGAATGTCACTAGAATCATGAAAAACGGAGAAACAAGTCAAAGGTTATGAGCTTGGGATTGAAAACAACACTTTTGACTTCAACAGGCTATAGAATGCACCAACAATAGAAAATGGTGATGAGATCCACACCACTGGAAAGTTGACGGAACCAGCTTTTCGATGATATCTCATTTGCCCAAGTTATGGCCAAAAGAAAAAACATCTCTTTTAGGGCACAAAGAGGGTTTCAAGGGGCCCTTTAGCAAGCTGTACCGTTAACGTCAACATGACGACATGCTGATGTCATTGGGAAAAAATTGGTGGACGAAAAAAAGCCGTTCGACAAAAAATATCGTTGGAAAGTTGCATCGGATGGAAAAATATCGTTGGAAAGTTGCATTGGATAGAAAAACTTTGATGGCATTGGGAAAAAAATTTCATCTATCAGAAAAAAGATGGTCGACAGAAAAAAAGTTTTCGATTTCCGCAAAAAATCTTAATGCTGGAATATGCAAGAAGATATCAGAATATTCCGGTTGTTGGCAAACTTGAGAGCCCTTGAAAATCGCCGGTGGAGTTTTAAATGGGTCAGTAAGAAAGGAGCTGCCGAAGGTACAAGGTAGGCTGCTAGTCGGCATTAAAGTTGTCGACGGGGGTGAAAAGGGCCCGTAGGCTTGTGCATGTAGGTACCTACGGGTACCCTCATTTAATTTGCCCCCTTTTAATATTAAACCCACACTTTTTTATTTTTATATCTTTGCAAAAATTTCTTAATAATTTTTTGAAAAAAACAGTTTATAAAATAAAAAAAAGTTGACCTGATTTTTTTGCCTTTTTTTGAATTGCATGTAGAGTTTGTACAACGGCTCTTGTGCAAATTTGTTTTGCCTCAAAAGCTCCTGACAGATAATATAGGCGAGTTTATAGTCAAAATTCATCGAATTGGCCTCTTGAATCCAATGGTGAGGTCCTCTACGCGCCAAAATGCACCTTAAAATCACCCACCTCCAAAAATTGCAAAAAAGCAACGAAGAATCTAGATTTGAAGCTTGTAACCCTCGTTGAAGAAAAACCCTCATAAATTGAGAAGGGGTTCATTGAATCCACACTCTGATACCATGTTAGAATTGTGAAAAATATGAGCCACAAGATCAAACAACGAACAAAGACATCTTCCACGCAAGAGAGCTGCAAACAATAATATGCAATATTCCTTAACAAGAAAAACTACAAAATTCAAGAGTTCAAGAGTATGAAAGCTCAAGAGATCAAGTATTGCAAGGCATGATAATACAATGAGGGTTGAGTGCTATATAGGAGCAACCCCAAATGATAAGGGGATTAGATCATGACAAGTGTCAACATCTCATGCGTTGAGACAAAATGATCTAATAATAGCTCTCTAGTTAACATAGAAAATCACTCCTAAGTTTAGCTTAAGTGCATAAGAATAAATTAGACTAATAATTAATTAAAAGTTAATTATTAGCTAATGCATGACTACTCCAACAAATTATATATAAATGATATATATTATATCTAAATATATATTCTTATAGTTTTAAATTTGCATGTATATAATACATAAGTGATCTATATAAATATGTTTGTATAAATCAGTGTTACAAGACTTGGACTCGCCTTAGACTTGGCAAGTTGATTTTTGACTCAGACTCGAACTCGACACCCAAACTCAACAGATTGAAAAAACCATGAAATAAAGAGATTTTTAAGGATTTAAAACTTGTTTCATGCACCCTTTAATAAATAAACTTTAAAGATACAATAAACTAATCCAATAGAAGCTACTTTGATCATCTGCACAAGTATACATTGATCACGAGTATAAAAACGAATTTTATTTTTAGTTGAAGGAAACAACATTGTTAGATATATAAAATTATAACTATTGTCAAATGTATACAAATCTCATGTAATCCATGGCATCAAAACAAATATCAAGACTGAAAATATAAGTCTATGGCTCAGAGGAGCCTGCATCACTCATTGCAACATCACAAAAAGTCCTATGTTAGTGTCTAAGATAGGTCTTGGATGATGATGCAGTTGTGATATATGCCTGTGTCTCAGTGACCACCACCAACATCCAAGGGTCTCCTTGTGTGTAATGTTCCCTAGTCCTAATTTGCCCTAGAATTTGCCTATAGATCACAAACGTCAACAAATTAGGGTTAGGGTTTCATTTTAATGTCTTTGCTCCTTTCTGCATCTTCTCTGTTGCCTTGGTCGAAACTTCCATAGGGCCTGCCTTGGAGAATCCTCAAAGGATGACCTCCTTTCCATCAGCTTTGAACTTCAACTCTAGAGTTTGATAGTTTGTTGTGTACTCCCCAAGCGAGTGCAACCATTGCACTCCCAAGACCACATTTGTCTCACCAATGCCAACAATGTAGAAATCATCCCGCATCTTGTGTCCTCCTAAGGTCAATTCCATTTGTTGAATCCGACAAGTGCATGGAATAGTGTAACCATATGCTACTATCACATTAAATCCTTCGTAATCTTCCACCCCTAGGACCATCTTAGCCACTAGCCCTTCGTCGATGAAATTATGGGTGGCTCCACTATCTATCAATACCATTACCCTTTGTCCTTCTAAGTCCCCTCTAATGTAGAGAGAATGATACCTAGGTGCTCTTGAAAGTGATGCAAGAGTGCCTCCTGAATGTCCTCCTACCAGTGTCTCTACGTGCACCTCCTCGTCAATAAGGCCTGCAAATTCACCTTCCCCCTTTTCAACATCATCATTCGAGGTTCCCTCAACATAGTGCATGTGTCCTTTTCCCATACACTTGTGACCTCGTACCCATGGTCCTTGCAATGGAAACATTCGCAGCTCGTTCTTAGACAAGTCCATCTTGTGAGACCTTGGTCGTGGATTCGTAGGTTCGTGAGGTGGCTTCTTTGGCTGTCCTGTTGGTGCATTCTTGATCATAGGTTTATTCTTCATGGTGGAGTCCTCAAGGTTTAAGGCTCTTTGAATAGCCTCTTCCAATGATGTTAGCTCTAAAGCCCTCACCAAACCATGAAAAGACTCTGATAGCCCTTCAATGAAAAGGAATATGAGTCTCCTATCTGACACATCCGAACCATAATGGCAAGCCTTTGGATTCTGCAACATAATCTTGCATTTTACCATGTTGTTTTACCCTTGTCAGTTCTTGGAAGTACACCTCTGGATCTTTTCTATCAAACCTCTCTACAAACTTTGTGCGAAATCAACATATGTAGTAACAAGGTCAAACCCTTGTGTCACAATGCCATGGTGCCACCATTCGTGAGCTACACCTTCCAAATGCAAAATGGCAAACTTGACTGCCTTGTCTTCGGTCATAGGGCTGAGAGAGAAGTATGCATCTATCTTTTGAACCCATGCACGTATAGTAACTTTCCCTGAACCATCAAATGTAGGGAGTGAAAGTTTGCTCACTTTGTACTGGAGGTATTTATTGGTCTGCTGCAAATGTTGCCTTCCATCACTCTTTCCTAGCATTATTGAATTGATCAAAAGGAATCTCTGCTCGGGTGATGGAGTCAAGCTTCATGTAATCTTCTAAAATGCTATTAAAATCAGGCTGATTTTGTCTTTCACCTTCTTGTGGTGCCACAGTCCTAGGCAAAAAGGTGGGATGGGAAGGTCTGAGAGTCTGTCCATTTGAAGTTCTGCTATGATTTCCCCCTCCAGACCGCTTAGAATTACTATCATCTGCATTATTAGGCATTGATCTGTTGTTGGTGATTGTAGTAGTGAGGGTTTGCATCATTTGCAATAGTGTTTGGTTCACTTGATCTTGTTTTTGTAGGAAGGTTTTGATCTCATTGTTTTTATTTGCCATCTTCTCCTTACCTCTGCATCCTATTCCACTGTCACCATTCTGAGAGGATGCTTCAGTCTTCTTCCTCTCGCTCTGAATAGACCTCAACTCTCTTTGGCTCAATTGCATATATATAGGTTGTCCACAGGCTGGCAGGATTGTGGCTCTAATACCATTATAATGTGCCTGGCTCAGTTCACTCATAGAATAGCAATTTATCTTTTCTAGATGAGAAATACACACATCTGGAATATGCTAATCAAAATTCATATGCACAATGATAACATAATTGATTAAAATAAATTATTAACATAGTGAGACCATTGGTATTACAGAATCTCTATAAGTTGTCTAGAACAGAAAATTCATACATAGTAGGACAATGTTCACCTATAAGGGACTCACAAGCACTGATGGTTACCGAATCATATAGAAAAGAGGTAACACTGAATGGGCCAAATCTTACAACCCGACTAATACATATCCCACAATAAATATCTCCAGGAGATTGCCTGAGCATTCGCAATAGCCACACTAGATAGAGTGAGATGTTCTCGATGAGGATGAGTGTGCCCAGGATGCCTCACAATATGCGACAATGTTTGTCGCCCTTTCCGTTGTGCCCTACCACTGCGACTCAGACGACTTCAGTCCTGCACTCTCCAATATTCGTCTTATTCACAGTTCGCACTAGGAAGATGCTGCTGTGCGGTGAAGGGTAGTGGCCAAAGCCCAAGGCTTGGCCAAAGTATTCGTTGCTTCGCTTCGTCCTGTGTTTGCTGCTCAATGAGTTCCAACCTGTGATAAGTGTTGGCAAAATGGCTGACAGATGGGGATGTATTAGAGAGAACCACGACGCAGGGTAGGGGCTATGTCCTACTAGGCACGGGTAGTAGGGATGATCGTCCTAGCAAGTAAAGACATGATTTTGATTCCGTGGTGATCAGCAAAGCCAAGTGATTCCATATAAATACTCGCCTTCCAAATGGTCGGCCTCAATAAATTTAAATATTATTTTCCATAATTTAAATTTATTATTTAATATTATTAAATTTAGATATAGTGTTTAGAAACACTATTTTCCCTCCTCAAATTTAAATTAGGTCCTCATCGAAAAGGGGACATGACATGTAAACACACAATTTCGAGGGGGTTATGAATATTATTTTTGGGTTATTGTAACAATGAACTAAGATAAAGTTTCATTCTAGGGGGGATTGCAAACTTGTTTTTTGGCACCTCATTTCACTCCTGTTGTCACCCTAGACAAAGGGAACTTTTTGTCTTGGAAAATAGGGATAAACAATCACTACCCTGAGCAAGACCTACTTCTCCATGGACTTGTTCTTGAGCCAAGTGACCATGAACAAAAATGTGCTTGGTTAAACTATGATGACATGATCTACAAACTAATAGGTTCTATAGTTTTTGAGGATATCCTACATCACATAGAACACATTAATTACCCTATCATTGCCATGACCATAATCAAGCAATTGTATGGAGATCTTGAGCTTCCAATAGGTTGTGATATTCCCTTAGAGAAGCTTGCACATTTGGATGAAATTGAAACAATTGGTCCTTCTGATGCCCCATATACATTCATTCATACTCACATCATTGATGTGAGCAATACGTGAGATGTGTAGTGTAGTCATTTGACATGCATTGATATTCCAACACCTTTGCCAACTTTGTCACTTGTTCATACTCAACATTTGATGCAGACATCTTGTGGAATGGGTAGTTTAGTGACATGGCATGCATTACACCTCCGCCACCACCTCTTGCTAACACTATAGAGTTCCAAGTGGCTTTATCTAGAGCTTCCAATAATTCTTCACAACAAGACATCTTGTGGGATGTGCAATGTAGTCACATGACATGTGCTAAGATTCCACCTTTACTTGTTGCTTTTATAGAGTTTAGAGATGCTTTGTTGAGGGCTTCCAATGATTCTTCATAGTAGAACATCTCATGGGATGAGCATTTTAGCCACATGGCATGCATTGAGATTCCATATCCACACACTACTTATTTGGCATTTGTTGCACATGTATTTCCACATCGTCTTGAGTAGTCATCCTCTTTGGTTGGGCTTGGGATTCTTGATCTGATCATGGTGGCACTTAGCATTGACATGAGGTCCATTGCACAAATTCTAGAGACATACATTTCAAATTTTCTTCCGACATATTCCTTTTTGGAGTGGGAAGATCTTTTGCATTCACCTTTGGGTTTCTTTCTTCGTAAGGGGAGAAATATTGTTCAACAAGCATGGATCCTCTCTAACATTCAGACTTGAGCATTCACCATTGGCACAAGAGGCATCACATATTTGGGGGTACTGAGCCTCTCTCTTTAGATTTCTCTCTCTTCTGGTTGGTTTCTCTCTCCTTTGAGGGGTTATCATTTTACATAGATACCTAACATGACCTAGTTGTTGGGACCCATTTCTATTTCCTCCCGAGGTACAGTTATGGGGGGATGTTGGTGTAAATATTTCACTTCACCTAGAATAGTGTTCATCCTAAGTGTAATATTGCACCTAGTTATTAAGTTTACTTAGGATATTAGGAATATTTAATTATTCTCACCTAGGTAGCTAATAGTGACATGTTTACACCATGACTTGAAATACACAAGTGCCACCATGCTTGCTCAATTGTTGATTGATGGTAGTTAGGTGCTACTTCAGTTTAATCAAGGCCACCTTTGTCTTAGTTAAACTAAGTTAACACACCTCTTGATTGAGAGTATAGGGAGTTAAACACATACCTCTTGAACATATCATATCCTTGATTCATGCATCCAAGAGGTCTATATAATTGTACAATTCTTTTTGTAATTAAGCTTCAAATTATTGAATATTAAATATCTTTATTCTCCAATTCTATTTTTATGATCAGGTCATAAACATTAGGTCCTAGGAAGAATTTGTTGTTTATGGCAAAATTCTAACAAATCGGACCTATGTTGATGCCATGTTTTAGCAGATTTTTAAACTACAATATTATTTAAAAAATTCTAAGCAGAAACTGTGGTGATGTATCCTGTTTATTATATTTTGTTATGCCTCCATGCAGGCTATTTGTTTTCCCATCCTAAACCTGATGATATGCCTTTCTGTCCAGAATTTGATGCACTAAATGTACAATTAATATTTTTCTAGTTTTTACATTTTCATTTCAACCCCTGGGGAATTTTTGGCTATGGTAGTCATGTGATAACTGTGCAATTTGACATGCCTATTTTTGTTTTTTGGGTTACCATTCATGATGCCCCTTTGTGCATGTTGTCATTGAGTTTACATTTTTCTTTGATATTATGTTTTTCTTCTTTAGTAAAATTACTTTTTAATTTGGCTTATTCTATTTTGTAGCTTGTGGAAGGGAGAATGTCTGTAGCAACAAGGAATTTAGAGCTATATCATTTAAGAGGAGTTTTCATGCTACAGGTAAATATTTCTATTACTGTTACAATGATATGCCAATAGAGCATGGAACAAAAGACTGGTTTCATATTAAAGTGAAGGATCTTACAGGATTGATATTTGTTTTCCCTTCTACAGGGATGACTGGGATGGCTGCCAGAGACTTCTATGATATTCTTGGAATAAGCAAGGATGCAGGCCAAGGAGAAATCAAGAAGGCTTATTATACGGTATGCTATGCCATCCAGCAAAACAATAAATATTTACAGTAGCCAATAATTAGAAGTATTATTTCTTTGGCTTCTTGTGTTAATATGGTAGAGTTCTCTCTGATATTCTCATTTGCAGGTTTCTTAATGTGAGCTCCTTGACTTCTGCATTTGGGAATTAAATATTCTAGAGATATTATTTGGTAGAATTTGGTTTTGTACATTATAGGTCCTGCAGGTTGCTTTGTTCCCTTTATGGACACTTTCTTTTTAAGACAATGGATTGGCTATTAACTTTATCCAGCTTATATTTTTAGCTTGCTAAGAAGCATCATCCTGATGTAAATAAAGGGGATCCGGATGCAGAGAAAAAATTTCAGGAAATTCAACACGCTTATGAGGTGAGATGTTTAACTTGACATTTCACATTTGGTAGAATTCAGCGACATAGCATTCAAGTTGAGTTTAAGCAATTTCCTTTTGTCTGTGATGCTGAAATTTGACATGATCCCTATGCCAGGTACTCAAAGATGATGAGAAACGATCGCTATATGATAGGGTAATGGTCTCATTGTCTCTTCAATAATAGTTTGAATATTCTGTCATCTAAAAGAAATAAGAAGATATGTAAGCTTTGCATAGAGTAGCGAGACAGTTTATGCTGTGAAATACTCTATCCAGTCCTTGTATATTTAAGGTTACACTTCCCTACTTTTAGCTGGATGTTGCTTGCTTCTGGTGGGTATTTAAATCTGATCTAGAACTGTTTCTGCATATGCTTGTAGGAACACATGCCTCACAGTAAACCCTACAAGTTCCTCATTTAAAGTTAAATTCCAAATATGCTAAGCCTTAATTTTAACTTGCTGTATTGGGTGTGGGTACGGGTATGGATATGTGGGTATTGTATATTGGTACGACACATTTTTTGTGGGGTTGGGTACGTCCGTACTGTTGATGTGTGTTTTATCATCCACCAAACATTCAGAATAAAAATGTTCAAAGACACTTTATCCTCTCTTGAAAAACCACCGCGTATGCTAAGATTGCAAAGAAGATCATATGGCGATTCCAAGGTTTCTTTAGTCGGGTCTCGACGTGTGGATAAGTTCAGTGGTCGTTGTGATTTGCTGGTAATGAACAAGGGGACTTACGTAAGAATATCTTTGCAAGTTCAGGACTTAGGAGATGTATCATTGAGGGCTCTTAGTTGGGACTTTCAATGGATCTCAAAAAAATGGCAAAAAGAATAGGGTTTAGAGAGTCTAATCTAAGCCTAAGAAATCAAGAGACAGTAAGGACTTGGTGAAGCGAAATAAACCACATTTTGTTTCGCCTTCTGTTGGACAACATACGCAAAAATGGGTGCAATCTTCAAAGGGGTTGTGAGAATGATATTCAAACCTCGGATAAGGTTGAAGTTAGGCTTCCACACTTAGGAGCTCAGGCTAACTTTACGCATCGGATGAAAATCATTCATCCGAAGAAAGTATGAGCTACACTTCACCAATGAGTCGATACGATCAATCTTTCATTCAATTAACAACTTTTCAAAGCAAATTCTATTTAATCTAACTTTAATTCTAATCTATGGCGGAAGATAATATGTAACCTCGCTTACTATTCAACAATAAGAAGTGATTCAAGGCAAATCATGCTCAAGAGCTTTTATCATTCAAAATAGTCTCAATGCGACAATATACATAACAGGTCTCCACACAAAATGAAAATGAGAGAGCACTAGTTTATATAGAGCTCCAAAAATGAAATAGACGGCCGAGATTTAAACAAGATTAACGGCCCAGATTGTTACAACCAAACCCTAATTAGGGTTTCCCAAAACAACAAGAGTTATCCATCAGAAAACTATCAGAAAAGTGGCAGTTCCAGCTATAATCAAGGAGAGGCGTCCTTATCCATTTGAGTGGCATTGTGCTTGGCGAATCTGGACACTACGGCAATGACTTCGTCCATCGTGACAGGAGGTAACATGCTGATCCGGAATTCTAGTCCGTCCAACTTCTCGGCGCATCTGGCAAAGGTACTTTCCCAATCTGCCTCCCGCTTCTCAAATTCCTTTCGAATGGATGAGAGTCTTGCCACTCTCGTGAAGTCCTGCTTCGAAAACGGTCCAGTGGTCGAGAAGAAAGTTTCTTGAACTTTTTGCTTCAGTCTCTCTAACTGCATGTCGTTCTCCCGGATGACTTCACGGTCGAACACATCTGTAGTTATCATGCACATCTTCTCCTGGATTTTCCTGACCTGTTCTTCAATTCCAAGCCCATCGATTCTCGCCTTCTCCAATACTTCTTCTCTTATTGTCACTGCCCAAAACCAGTGATGAAAATCATATGCTGCCCCTGTAGCGATCACCCTTTTATCAACTAACTCCTCCCTCGGAGTGCTCTTCAAAATTCTAAGGCTCGGAATAAGCCTTTCTTGCATATCCGGGATACCATCCCATGTCTCTGCCATATCCATCAACCTAGAAAGAAACGAAGAGGTTCGTCCATAAGCAAGCGCCAACCTCTCCATGAACAAGGCCGCTTCCGTGCCTTCACTTGCCATCCAGTCTTGTGCTTCCCTGGCCGTCACCATTCCATGCTCAACTTCCTGAGTCATCTCCTGTGATGAATTGAGGAGAGGAGGAACAGTTGCATTGCCCTGATCAAGTGGCTGGGTCAAATGATGAATATATTCTTTGAGACGTTCGACCTCCTTCTTGTACTCTTTCTTCTTGGCCACTTCTTTTTCCAGTCTCGCTTTGATGGTCGAGACGGAATTATCTAACTCTTCTACTTCCTGACCTTTCGAGGTCGGACCAAGGTCAACAGTGGTGATAGCATACTCCTGCGGAGTGATTTCGTCTGTGGCTTGTCCACTGTAGGTACTGCAATGTGCACGGAACGGTTACCTGTCTCGTTCCTCTGGATGGTGGAAAACTTCTTGGCGGGCTTCTTGGTAGCAACTTGTTCTAATCTTGCCAAGAAATCGGCAGTATCGTCCTCTTCTTCCTGTTGAGCCTCAGCAGGCACCTGGATTTTCATTCTTTCCAACAGCCAGTCTGGAATGGTCGACTGTTCGATGCCATCCTCTACTTGAACTTCCTCCTCATTCGGAACATCCACTATCCCTCTGAGGGCAGAAATCATTCCTTCCTCTAAGTCATTGTCCCGGGCTTCTATGTCATTGTCTGAACCTAAAATCTCTGTGCCTGTTGGTGATGCAGGCTCTTCATCATCTAATTGGATAGGTTCATTGTTCACTTCCTGAGCTGCAAGAGGTTCGAGCATCTCAACCAAGGAGTCGTCTATATTAGCCACCAAATGGTCAACATTCCTGGACGCCGCTGACCGAGAAGGTCCTCCTTTATGCTTCTTGGAAACAGGTTCTGCACTTGGCACTATTTCTTTTCTTTTCTCTCCGATACCGGCCATGTCTTGATGGGATGCCCCAGCATTAGAGGAATATGACTCTGATTCGCTCAACAGATCATATGTGAGCGTGATTCCTTTTTGTCTCAATTCCTGAACATGATCATCAACCCACCACTGAGAATATTTCGTCACTGGCCTCATTAGGGTGGCTAGGTCTGCGTGCTCTGGCTCTGACCACTTCACTGGAGGGAGAGGTCGGCTTTCCTCAAAGCGAGGCTGGACATGGTTTCCATCGTCTTGTAGCTGGTCAGGCACTCGACAGAACTCGATTGTTCTCATGAAATCCACGGACATCCTGGACCACATCTTCCGTCTGATCTCGTATTCATCGGCAGCATTTGCCCAATAATCCTCCAGTTCCGTTCTGTGCTTATATCTTCTTCCTTCCACTGTCCGGATGTTATGATGTGGGTCATAATTGACCCTGGACTTGTATGCCGTGAAAGGGTACCATTGGATCTCCAACCGTGCACTCTCAGCTGCTTGGGCGGATGGGCAGTACTCTAGCATGTTCCCGATGAAGAAAGGGAATGTGACGGACGCTTTCTTGGTCGGCCTCTGAATATTCTGGTACTCTTCTAATTGTCTCAAAACCTCGAGCAATACCATCCGATTAGTCGGATAGATAGGCAATTTATAGGGATTTCCAGTAAATCCCTGGATCCTAATATATGTGAATTTAGGGAACTGGATGAACCAAGACCCATATTTGCTGATAAGACTTTTTGCTTCATGGCTCAGCCTTTGGTGCACTCCTCCCTGAAGCTTTCTGGTGATATGCATTAGGAATGCATCATGCACCCTCCTGAAGTGAGTCTTCTCCTTCAACTGGAGCTGAGGATAGCAGTCGTAAGGCTTGAGCTCGTTCTCTCCGTTGCCAATTTTGCCTTTGCAGATCAATCCTGGATATTTGTATGATCTGGCCAACAGGTATATCACATATGAACTCATGTGAAAAGACTTGGTCTCTTCAAGGTTGATCAGTTGCTCATGGAGGTTGTCACTTATCATTCGTGACCAGTTGAACATTTTGACTCCAGAGGTGACTTCGTCGATGAAGTAGTACATCCAGCTCTCAAAGAAGGCGCCCTGCGGATTGCCAGCAATTCTGTTAAGCATCAGCACAATATCTCCAAAATCTTCCTTGAAATCCGTGCGGCGAGGTCTCTTGGGCATCTTCTTGATTGATGGTTTTGGCTTGTCCATCCACACCTTGTTGACTGTGGTGGCGCACAAATCTGACTTGCTGTCATATAGCATCTTGGTTTCTTCTTTGGTCTTATAGACCGTTCTTGAATGCTCAGGGATGCCGAAGGTTTCTTGGATTACAACTTCGTTCAAATGTGCCAAGACTCGTCCGTCAGGGGCGATGATCTGTCTCTTTTGGGCATCATAATGGCGAGCACATTCCACCATTAACTCTGCACAATCCATTGCCGGAGGGAATCCAGCTGCTTGGAATATCCCGTTTCTGACCATTCTTCTGGCTATTGCCGTGGGAAGTCCCTTCTGACCGTATACTCTTTGCTTGAATTCGTCAAAGTCCACATGTCCGAGGTCAGTGTCCATGACATTCTTCCACTTTGAGATGACCTTGGTCTCCTTCTGGGCACCCTTGTTGGCGAACTTCATTTTCAGCTTCCTTGATGATCTGTCCGCCGTGTCCGTCAACCTGCAGTCATAAAATTAACATTAATATAAAGACCTTTAAAATAATTTAAACCTCGTGCCTTGGATTCGAAAAATAACTTTCAGCTGTTCAAATAATTAAAATATTGCGAAAAAGCAAGCTGAAAGTGACTTCGATGGAGTTGAAAATTCTTGCCAGAACTTCGTCAAGATGACAGGGCATAAAAAGATAGCAAATTTACTTGATCAATCACCAAACCTCAGAGAAGGATCGTTAAATGCAAATCAGATTTAAAAATCTGATTTTTTTTTGAAAAGTGCGCCCCTCTTCAAGAAGAATTCAGCTTTGAAAAACTCTTTTCCTTTTCCCGCGAAAAGTTCTTCAGCATAACACTGCTTATCCTTCTGGACAATTCGACTTTGCCGATTGATGAATTGATTGCCTGACGATTTCGAGAAAGATTAAATTTCTCTTCAGCTGTGTGTGAAAAAATGAGTTGCTGAAACTCATTATAATGCTGAAGGATTGAATTCGATTTAGCAACTGCCATCTTTCTTCTTGATCCTCGATTTGTTTTCATTTTCCAAACAGGCAACTTTCCTTTTATTTTCCGACAAGGCTCAGTCTCGAACTTATCCGGACAAATCTCCTTGATCTTCAAAAATTCGATTTTTCATTTAATGCTTATCTTTGATTTTTCGAATTTTTAAATAAACGTTAAATTTTTTAATTAAATTCGTGATGAATTTAATTTTTCTCGCTGGATTTCATCTTTGCCTGGCATACTTCATTTTCTTCTGATTCGTGTCTGGCAAATTTGATTCCGTCCAAGGTATTTTTAAATTCCAAATAGTTGAGAATTAATTATTAAAATATTAAAATATTTTAATTAATTCCAACCCGTTCGTCTTGGACCCATGGCTATCTCGATTGTTCTTCCGTTTTTCTTGGCTGAGAGTGTATTTTCCGATTTCGTCCTTAATTTCGTCTAGCCAAACCAAAATTCAAGCCATTCCGTCAAAGATTTCATTGCCAGATCCTCATTTTTCTTTGCCGAAGCGAGATTTTAAGCTTATTTTGCTCTGCCAAAGTCAAATATTTCCTTGCTCGGTCGAATTTTTCTAGGCAATATCCTTGTCCGAATGTCTTTGCCGGTTGAATTTTCTTGACGTCTGACATATTCTTCATCCTTTTGGTCAAGGACGATCCTTCCTTTCCCTTTACCTCGTGCATTTTTCTTTAGCCAAAGTTGACAATTTCTTCGCCTTTTCCATACTTAGGCAAATTTTGCCTCTTTTTCCCTCATCGTGTTAGGCATATTCCGTTCCATTCTTCGCCATATCCCAATCCTCTTTAGCATTTGTCCTTTCAATCTTGGCATTTGTCCCCTCAAAAATGTTCGGATGTCTGGCCAAAATCTTCATTTCTTATCCATTAGCCTCTATACTTAGGCGAATTCTCGAACTTTTCTTTGGATTTGGCCTTGACACTTAGCCAAAAATCTTACCATCTTATCCTCTTGGGCGGACTTCCTTGACATCTTGGACGAACGTCATGGATGTCTTTGCTATTTTACCAACTTCTTCCAAGTGCATGATGGACTTCTCTTAAGTCTTTGGGATGAGCATCTTGGACGTCCCTTTTTTTCTAGGGCGAATTCCCTTAACATTTTAGCATTTGTTCATCCTTTGGAAAGGATTTTCCACCCTTTGGAAAGGATTTTCCACCCTTTTAGGCTCTCACACTTAGCATATTTCGAAATTTCCCTCTTGGTAGGCATCAACACTTAATGAAGTTTTAATTTTCCTCACTTTCATGCCTAGGCGGACTTTGGATAGCTTTCAGCTAAGTCCCACCTTTTAAGGGCGGACTTCACAAGCACTTTGGACGTCCTTCTTGCATATGGCGGACTTTGAGGGTCTTTAGCACATCAAGGGCGGACTTTAGGTGGCATTAGGATATCCTCCTTGACATTTGGCGGACTTTGGAGCCTTTTTGGACGAACCTCTTAGTGGATGGCGGACTTTGGATGATGCTTGGACAAGGATGGCAGACTTTAGAAGGTGTTAGGATATCCTTCTTGGCAGATGGCGGACTTCATAGGAGTCAAGGATGGAGATGGCGGACTTCAAAGGCTTTTGGCACTTAACTTAAGCACATGGCGGACTTCAAGAGATGCAAGGACGGACTTTGAAGCATACATGGACATGCATCTTAAGCTTAAGGCGGACTTTGAGACCTCTTTGACATTTTTTTATCCTTCCTCAATCCTTCTTCCATGGCGAATTCTCCAGATTTGAACAGATTTCTCACAAACTTCACCATTTTTGATTTGATTTTCACGATTTCACCTTCAGATCTGATTGATCTTGACTGGTTTTGACTGGTTTTTCCAGATTTTTGAACGTTTTTGGTCTGATTTTCATGTTTTTTGAACTTTTTTTTGCAAATTTTTCAAATTTTTCAAATTTTTACTTTTGATTTTCTGAGAGTTCTGGTGAGTTTTTCGAACTTCTGAGTGCGTTTTCAGAACTCGGGACCCTTCTAAAAATAGAAACTCTCCAAAAGTAGAAACTTTCCAAAAATAGAAACTTTCTAAAAATAGAAAAAGCAACCCTAAAAAATAGGGAACCCTGTTTGGTCCAAAAATGCCAAAAATGAAAAATCGAAAAAGCAACCTTTCCTAAAAAATAGGAAGTCTCAGAATTGACCGAATTCACAGTCGATCTTCGTCTCTTGGGCCTTCTGAGCGCTTCCATGACGTCTACGCACTGATTCAAACATGAATTCCTGGCTTGGCTTGGATAACTCTCGGCAAACCGACTGGAAACTCTAAGCAAAGTGATCTCTCGCAACCGTTGCAAGGAGACAAAACCCTAAAAACTAGCAGGCAACTGGGGGTCCCCATCAGCGATGGGGCGATGTGTGAAAAGGTCACAACACGTACCAAAAAAAATAAAAAATCATATATAATATATATGTATTTGCAGCCTAAAAGCAGAATTTCAATTAAGTTTAGAATACCATATATCGTGCATATGTTAAACAAAAGCATTACAATTTCAAAATTTGAAATACAATAAACTAATTCGATATCAATCTATCAAACTTGAATGTCATTGATAAATAATCACTGTTCAATTTTAAAATAATACAATTAGTAAATAATGCCTAAAATAAAAGACAAAGGTAAATATTTGATGCTGTTACAAAATCCCTCATTTGAAGCACGGAAAACCTCAATATATCTTTTGCTGTTGCTGCTACACTTTCTTCTTATAAAGACATTGAGATGCATAGGGCCACTTGAAAGATGTCATGTGACTCAAGTCTTTCATCTTGTGGTACAAAGAATTTGATTCTTTCTCCTTGCCCTTTTGACCATTCCAAGGCCCTCCTTTCTTACCACCTTTCCTCATCTTCATGATGACAGCTAGGTTTTAATATTAAAATATTAAATGTAATATAAATGTTCATCTTAGTTTTAATTAGTCTTTAGTTAACTAAGTTAGCTTTTAGTAACTGCTGATTATGGTTTAGTTTGTTTGAGGATCTTTCTGCTTTTTAGCTTTAGTTTGCTTCAGTTTACGATTGTTTCTTTTTAGAAACATTGTCTTCTAAATTTCTTCATAACAAGCCTTTGTCTCCTTCTATAAAAGATCCAATTATGAATATCAATTATCAGAGCTTAGGCTTGAACTTGATTAGCCGAAGAAGTTTTTTAGAATTTTTTTCTAGGGTTTAGAAAAAAAAATTCGAATTTGTTTTGGAGTTATTTAGTGAAGATTTATGGAAATTTTCTAACCACTATTTTTCTGTTTCAAAATTTGTGGTTTTTTGGTGAAAAATCGCCGATTACTTTGGAGAAGTTGTTTTTGTTAGATTTTCAAAGTGTTTTTTGAGGGAGATTTTCAAAGCTCCTTCTGCATGAAATCGCGTCCTTCTTCAAGGGTTTTTGACAACTCTTTTACTTCTAAAAATGCGAGACATGTTTTTGAGGGTTTTTCGTCTTTTTTTTGAAGATTCGTCAAAGTTTTGTGCTTATTTTGGGTGCACGACTTGAATCGCATCAGTACTTGCGAGGATTTTTTCTAAAAATTGCGCCATTTGGTGTTTGATGTGGAGGTCGCGACTTCTGATCTGGTGTTTTCTTTTGCGTTTATTTCTGCGACGGGTTTGGAAAAACACACGATTAGGGCCTCTATTTTTGGAGCGCAACTTTCCTCTCTATCTGAGCATTTTTCTTCTCTTTTGCCCGTGTTTCTGGGCTTTCTAAAGACACGTTTCTGGTTTTTTCATAGATGCGGTTTTTTTGTTTGCAATGCTTTGATGGATTCATGGGCTCGCTCTCAGTTTGTGATATCTCAGCCTGTTTCTGCAAAAGCGTGTCTGCTCTTGAAAATCATGGGTCTGCTTTAGATTGCGTGTTCTGCTATTTTTTTCAAGAAAAATTGTGTTCTTTTTGAGTTTGTGGGTGTGCAACCTGTCTAGGGTTTTATGATTTGGCAATTTTTTGCAAGGTTTCATGCCCTTTTTTTGACGGGTTTTGAAGTTTTTTTGGAGATTTTGTGATTCCAATCTGTTGTTTGGTGAGATCCTATCTTCTTTGGTTGTGTGGATTTGCATTATTTTTGGGTGTTGTTCGTTGAAGATCGTGGGTTTTGGTTCGTGGCTACTAGGCATTTTCTTTTCTTGGCTGTGTTTACTTAAAAATCGTGGAGTTTTTCTTCAAGATTTTTGGAAGATTTCTGGGTGGCTAATTGAAGTTTGTGCTTGTGCTAGTTTGTCAAAGGGTTTTAAAAGATTTACTGGGCATCTTCATCAATGTTTTTGGGAAGATTTGAAGTTTTCATGGTAGCCTGAAGGGTTGTTTTTTGAGCCAGTTTTGATAGAATTTTTTTGGGAAAAATAAAAATTCTGCAAAGAGTTTCGAAATTTTTTCTAAAAAAAATTTGCTACAAGTGTTTTTGAAAAATTTTCTATAAAATTTTTGCAGTTTTTTGAGGATTGTTTTCTGAAAAGATCTTATTTTTTCATAGTTTTTAAAGGTTTTTCTGAAAAATCTTATAGTTCGGGAGTAGTGCTAGCTGATTGTCCAGTGTTTTGCTAGCTGATCACAGTGTTACCTTGTTTTTCGTGCTTTAGAAAACGGAAGGGATGGCGCCTTTGTCCAATATCATGTTGGAAAATACGTAGAGTTTCAACGAAAAGTTCTACTACCTGGAAGTAGAAGATACTCACTTTTCGAGTGCCGGTGTCTAGATTTGGTTGTTCTGCGGGAAAGGATCGGTAATTGCAAGGCGGTTATGCTTCTCCAGTTATCAGTCACCGATGATATGTTTGCGGAAGATTATGGGTAGACTTAGTTTTTGTTTGTATAATGACCATTAAGGGAGGCTATTAAAATATTAAATGTAATATTAATAGTCATCTTAGTTTTAATTAGTCTTTAGTTAACTAAGTTAGCTTTTAGTAACTGCTGATTACAATTTAGTTTGTTTTAGAATTGTTCCGCTTTTTAGCTTTATTTTGCTTCAGTTTACGATTATTTCTTTTTAGAAACATCATTTTGTAAATTTCTTTATAAGGAGCCTTCGTCTCCTTTTTGTTGACATTAGTTGTTAGAGGAGATTAGCCTATAATTTGGCTCTCGTAGGCTAATGGGGTTGGTTAGAGGGTCTTCTGGGGGATTGTATCGTTTCCAGTGTTCAGAAACTTGTAGCTTTGGCTTTTGCTCGAGGCTTTCAGGACTCAGTTGGCTCAACTTACTATTTATAGTAAGTCGGACTTGGACAGAAT
The DNA here is from genome assembly GCA_007258455.2 of Sequoia sempervirens. Lineage (NCBI taxonomy): Eukaryota > Viridiplantae > Streptophyta > Pinopsida > Cupressales > Cupressaceae > Sequoia > Sequoia sempervirens. Next base: position 443,945,989 of record VDFB02193867.1, read on the forward strand.
GGGATCCTTACTATTTTTAGTAAGGCATGTGATCGAATGGAGAATTATTAGATGAGTCCCCAGTTCAGATGGCGTGTTGAGAAATGATGAATTTAAGAAATTATTAATGTTATTTGGCTCAAATAACATTAATTAATTAAAAGGTTATATTTTAATGTTATAACTTAAAGTTATAACTTGAGGGTCAAAACGTCATTAAAAGGGGGCCAAACTAATGAATAAATTATTAATAGCCAACTCCTAAGTTTTAAGTGAAATATTAAAAGAATGCGAATAAATAACATTTTTTAATGTTATTAATTGCCTTTTTGGAGAAGTTTGAACTTCTCATGAGAGGATATATATTTCACTTTGAGGTTATTTGATATTCATTGTATTGTGATTGTTGTTGATGAAGTTTTTGTCTGAGAGTGGAAGCCAAGGGTTTTCAATGCTCGTGCCATTGGAGAACGATACTTTTTCAATGTTTGCAGCCATTTGAAGCAGTGCAATACCTGTTGAATTTGGCATTTTGAGGGCATCATCCAGGTGTTCTATTTGAGCTTTAAAGTGAAGAATTTCATCCAGGGTTGAAGATATATTGAATATCTGAAGACTATATGGTTGTTGGTTAAAAAGACGTTGCGGATGCATTGTGGAAATTATTTATTGTCGGCTGCTACAGTAAACGCTACAGTATCCGTGAATAGTAAATCGCTACAGAATAGTGCCGCTACAATGCTGCTACAGTATTCAAGGGATTTCAAAGTTAATCTACTTGTAGATTTTAAAGGGCATTAAAGATATCTTGAAGAAGGTTAATTATTGCTGCTGTGCCATCTCAACTTGGTACGTAGGGTTTCTATAGTTGTGCTGGTGGAGATTTTATTGGTTGTTGAAGGGTTTGAATAGCAGCTGTAGAAAAAATCCCTCTTTGGGTCAGACTACATCATTTTCTTGGTGGATAACGGTTTCTATACCATCTGCTATAAAAAAGGCAGCTTGCAGAGGGAGAGTCGAACCAGTATTGAGTTGCTTTTTTTGGCTGGAAGTGAATGACAGCAACTGCATGCCATCTATTTATTTCGGGTATGCTTGTAATAGACTATTCTTTTGAATATTGAGCAATAAAACATAGTTTGGAGGAGTTGATTTCATAGTTGCTTGTATTTCCTTTATGTTTTGCATTTTATTTTGCTATAAGCATTTTCAAAAAACAAAAAAATCAGAAAACCCTCATAAAACATCAAATCACAAAACAACTAAATCCAGCACCAGAAATTAGGGCAAGAATTGTTACTACATTATGAATATCAATTATCTTTTCATTTAACTCTTATCTGCTTTAGCTAAAACAATCTCCAGTCTACTCTCCTTCTGTATGAAATTATCCCAAAGCTTCTCAAAATTGGGAAGCTTCTCATGAGCATAGATACCCCAAACAAATGGTTCCCACAATGGAGACGATCCATTTAAGATTGTGGATACCAAATTCTTTTTTCTCTACCTTAACCACAATAGTTGCAATTTACAATTTTAATTAGGAATGTGGCCATTGTGTCTATGTCATTGATGCATGTGGGCACTCAGATTTTTCTTTAGCAACATCTTCTAGGAGATGCTCACACTTTTGATAAACAGTGGTCAAGGCATCAGACATCTTGTTCACTGATTTCTTTTTAGCAATATGAAGAATCAAATGATTCTTAATGTAAGCCAAGATGATATGCTTTGCCTTGGCCATCTTCTTGTTACAATCAGCCAACTGAGCAGGATCAGTTGGAGGTGTCAACACGGTTTCCTCAAAGACCCAAAAATCTATTTAGTGCAGCAACATTTGCAACTTGAATACACTTCCAAGGAGTCAAATTTGAAGGTCCCTCTAGGCAGTAATACTTTTTAAGATCACGAGTAGCCATGTCTGTAGTTATTGAAAAGTGCTGAAATTGAACAAAGCAACTGACATTAAATCAGATCAGCGACCTATCACAGGTGTAGATCAACACTCCTGTCATTGGAGTTTAGGGGATCCCACCCTAAAACCTCTCACATAAGTGTAGATCTCTCCAATCATTGAAGACTCTTGGGCATCACATCCATGAAATAAATCAGCTACCTATCTTAGGTTACAGCAACCTTCCAATCATTGGAAGATATTGGGCATCACACCCAACAATGTATTAGATGTCCTTGTGCCACTCATAGGCACAAATGAACTTCAATCATTGAAACTCAGGCATCACACCTGTTGAAACCCTTCAACAACTCCCTCTCACAGGTAGCAATCATTTCCATGCATAGAAATCACACTTGTTGAAACCCTTCAACAACTCCCTCTCATAGGTAGCAATCATTTCCATGCATAGAAATCTTGGAAGAATTCATATTCTCAGCTGTAATATCATGTTAAAGTTCAGCCCATGGTACTGGGGTTTTGGTATGACAGTATGCCAATTTTTTTCCTTGGGTATAGTATGACTAGGTACGGCTTTAAAATATGTGTGTGCAAAAAATTTAAAAAATATACAAAATTGCAAATACAAATGATATTCATATAATATTTTATTTTATAATAATTATGACATTTGAATCATTGATAGTATGATACTTTATCATTGATCAATGATATTATGATAGTCATAAAGATAATTGTCTAAGTTGCCAGTTTTGGTCTCCACTCCTAGATGCCCTCATTGTAATCAAGTTTCTTATGTGACAAGAGATACCAATAACTAGTGGGGGCTGGGAGTGGAGACCCCAATGGGGTGGAGGGGTTACACCTTGCATGGGGGTTTGGGGGCAATGCCTCTAGTGGGGTCGAGGGGCAACACCTCTCTTGGGGGTTTGGGAGCAACACCCCTAGCAGGGTTGAGGGGTAGTGCTCATGGCACATTCTTGGTCGCAATACTAGGTGGGGTTGAGGGCAGATCCATTGCCACCAAGCCCAAATTAAGGCCTTTGATCAAGGCACATGCCATTTTCACAATTTTATCACTTAATGGTGAAATTAGGTATTTGGTACATTTTTGTTTATAAAATGTTTTAAAAAATGATTTTATTTTTATTTTTTGTTTGGGTGGCCCTTGGGTTCGTCTAGGAGTGGATTGGGTTTGCCGAGGGTCTTGCCCAAGCACCTTGGGTGAACCTAGGCCACTCCAGTCATAGGATTCCAGAAGGGTGTACTCGGTAACTTAGCATATTTGTGCAAAAGTAATGCGAAAATACATAGAAGTCTTAAGAGATCCATTTAGAAAATTTCCTATGGATTGTTGATTTCTTGCAACCTTGAGTTGCATCAAAATTGTGGAGGAAACTATAGAAGATGAACCCAAATGGGAGTCAAAGGAAAAGAGTCATGTTGGGGATCAAAAGAAGGATACCATGGCTTTAAACATAAGAAATAATCATCCCAAAACCATGGTCCAAAATTTAGAAGTAAATTCTTGTCTTCCTCCAATTCACATGATAATAAAAAAATCCCTAAGCACATGGTAAAATATCAACTTGCACCTTCACCAATGGCTTCCATACGTTAGTGGACCACTCATGTACACTCTTTAAATTTGGCCAGAAAACCATTGTAACTTGCCAAATAGGGCATGGCATTTTGAGATATTTTCTCAACTAATCATTTCCTTGTTAGAGCTGAATTCAACTTGAGGAAGGAATTCTGCCTTTTTTGGCAAAAGACATTGCTTTCCAAAAGCTTGTCTTACAACCTTTTTTAGGGATATTGAAATAAGCCCAGGAGCCAATTTTTCAATTTTAGATTTAGCAATGCAACATACATTCGTTAAGTTAGCACTAAAACAGTGATCACGAATTCAACTCTAACCAGAATGTACGGGATCAGTGAGACAAGGTATGTGAGCATATGGTTGAAGGATCTCAATACATGCTGAAAGAGTAACTCTAACCAAGAATGTGCCCAAGATGGACGAACATATGGTCAGAGGATCCCTACTAACTACAATTGCTGAAAGTAAACTCGACGCCAAGCATGTGCTTTCAAACCTAGAATGGGAATGGAGCTACCATATGGTGGAAATGCTGAGTACTACAATGCAATTCAAAAGGTAAGATAGGCGGCAAGCCAACCTCTTCCACTTATTCAGTGGGGATTACAATGAAGCAAGAAAAGTAGAAGATTGCTTATTTGTACTACTATTGAAACACAATGGATTTTGCATGTAAGGCATAAGATTAGGACTAATTAGTGCTGCAACAAATAAGAGGACTCTCCTTAGCTCAACAAGAATGCCAAGACCAATAACTCCACTCAAAGACCAATCTTAATATTCTGATTTGTGACAGACCTGCACCTAAAATGCATAACCAGCAACCTAATACCTCACTAAAATGCACATATCTCTCTCACAACTCACCCTATTGATGTGAAACCAAATGCAATATACCCTAATGAAGATGGCGACCAAGTTTGAACACTGAAACCCCACCAAAGATCCCTCAATCTTTTTGCACAAATCCCAAGAAGGTACCAAATGGTACGGCCCTCAAGGAAGGGCAATTTGCCTTGGAAAAATCAGAATCTTCATCTAAAAATCTGCAAACTTGCTCATAGGGTCGCCCAAGGTAGTTAAAGGGAAAAATGCAATACCCAGAAAGAAATGATTTTTATTTTGAAATCTATGGCTGAAACTACAAATCCGATATAACAATCAGCAACTCCATAAATGATAGTATATGCAATAAACTGAACTTCAAATGACAAAACAAGGCTACAATGCAAACCTCACTACAAAATCCTCTCAATAACAAGCTAAATTCTCCACTAGATGCTATCTCTCAAGCACGAAGTCAAGCCAAGGCAAGGAGGCATTCATTCCTCGAAGCAATTCCAACACCATTTCGATAGCATAACAATACTCAAGACATAAGATGTGAAATGAAGACCCAAGGCTTCCTTTTATAATTTTGAGAAGACCCTCCAGAAGCTTCTAGAAGAGAAGCCCTAATTTCAAATTTGAAATCAACCTTTTTCCCTCCAAGAGATGGCGTCACTTTTTCAAGGCTTCATTTTGACTTTATTGAAATTCACCCCTTCATAATATAGGCGTCCAAACCTCAAGCTTCAGTTTTGACCTTAATAAAATATAAAATAACCTCAATGAGGCGCCCACCCTTGAAGACCAATTTTTAAAACAACATTAAGTTATAAGACTAGGCCAAGGGGGGGTAATATAACATTAAAATATAACATTATTTAAATTAATTGAACTTATCTCTTCAAAAGCATCCCAAGGCCAAAAATGAACAATCCAACTAAACCAGCTGAAGAAGAGAACCAACTGTGCCGAAATCAACAAGACCACTGCCAGAAATAGAATTTATGATAAATTCGAGTGCTTGAAAGTACAAGCAAACCTGTGCGAAACTCTTTGAAAACTAGAAAGAATCATAGTCAATCTCCAAGTCTCAAACAACAACACCACTCAAATAGGAAACCTATTTCAACCTTGAGTAGCCTCGGGTCTTGAATAGATTGGTCAGCGAGTTCATCGCAGCAGAAAGGACATTATATAGATATGTCTATAGTCTTTTGTGCCATTAGCATTACGAAGGACATGATCAATCCCATCTTCCTTACCCCTTACCAAGTACTCATTACTCTTAGCTGTAAGATTTGATGTAGTTATCTTAACCCTATGAGCAACTAGGAAAGAAATGGAGGCAACCCAATTTTGAAAAAAGCTAGCAGCACTAGAAAGGAAAACTTCTGAAGAATCAAACTTAGGAAAATTTGAAGTGGATTCCTAATTTGGAATGTGATGATTTTCTGGTGATGAAACAATACCATTGTCAAAAAATAATTGTGAGCTAGGAGACAAAATCAGATTAATACCTTCAGCCTTAACAATAATGAGAAGCTTTGGATGAGGTTTGAAAGCTTTTGCCTCAACACCAATAGACTTTTTGTAGACCACAAGAGTAGGGCTACTACTCTCCAACAAGATACTCAAATGAAATCTAATAACCATTGTGGGAACCTTAGTAGGTGCATGATTGTGCACAAGAGAAGTGTTAGTGTTGGAAGTTGGGATAAATTAATGACACTAGTTGCAATATGGGATAGTTTTCTTGTTCTTCATGTTTTCCTTCACTGCTTGTTTACCTAGTTTGTTTTTTTGGTGGAGTTGTAGTTTTGTAAACTCACCCCACTATTTTCTTTACTATTTACACCTATGGATTTTTGGATTATTTGTTTATGCTTCAAGTTGAAACAAAGAAAAAGGTGATCCTAAAGTTTAAATGCTTAGAACAATAGGATTCAAGGCCTTTCTCTAGGGTTTCATTAAGATAGAGATCGACAAGGTGTATATATTGACTTTCAACCATGAAGGTGAGCCAATTAGACTTGGATCTGCATCTTTAAGGGATGGGAAATGTATTAGAATGATTTTTCCTTGATTAACCTAATTAGATTATGTGCCCTAATATGAAAATTAATATCCCCCTTATTTTTTTTAATTTTTTTTTTTCACATGAAACTTCACCCATTAACGTTAATTTAAAGAAAGATAAGCAAACTGGAATGTAACCCTTCACTTTCTAATCACCCAAAAGTGGGCAACGTGAGAGCATATGGTGTAAGGGGATTTGATTGCAATAATTGAAAATGTTGGAATGTAATGTTCCATTTTTAAGGCACAAAGAAAGTAATATTAAATGGCTATTATCAAACCGGGTTGTTTCAAAAATGGATTAAGGATAGTTGATACTATCCAAGGCCAACATCCTTGTTGTTTTCAACTGTTGAAGATTAAGAGTTGACTACAAGTGTTGACAATTTATCATAACAACAATATTTGGAAACATTGACTTCTAGTATATTGCTGCCTAATTCCCTTGGCATAGTTTTGGTCATGTTCATTATCACAGTCGTACATACTACCAAGCTTCACCATTTCGTGGGATATGAGTAGTTATATGTTAGGAGATAAATATGGTTGGGTTTTATCTAAAGATTTCCTCCAATATACAAGAACTATCAAAACACAAAGACGATACCTAGAAACAGTTTCATATATAGTCCTCCAAGAAAATATTGTGGCGGAAGAGGAGGAAATCCCAGAGGAGGCTATAATGACGGTTTCTATTGTACCACCAAAAGTCTTTTAAATTCACAATCTGCCTCTTGAGTGCAGGTCACATGAGCTTAGGATACCTTTGAAAACTTTGGGCCAATACGGGACACTTATTTGCCTCGAAACCATTACAGTGGGAAGCCACGTAGTTTCGGGTTTGTAGAGTTCAGGAGTCTGAGGACGGTTGAAGCACAATACTATATGGATGGACAACTTTATGGTGGACATGAGTTGATAGTTGTGTTTGCTAAAGATACAGGAAGAGGCCTAAAGAAATGAGAATGAAGTCTTGCAGAAGGTCTCCATTTGGCTATAGAGGCCATGGTTCACGACAATCTAGATCGGGGTCAAGGTTGTTGAGGTCACGATCACATTCAAGGTTAAGACAAATACCGTACAAAGTCAGCCTCCATGGAGCGTAAGCAAGGACATGAAAGGTTCCTTTCACCAAGAAAAAGATATAAGAGATCAATTTTGTAACTCGTAGGAAGACCACATTCGGGCTAAGAACGATATCTTCAATGCTAGGCAATTGTTGGAGATAATCCGCAAGGGCTTGATAATTCTTCAAGCTGTCTATTCCCTGGAGAATACATGTGGTAATATATTCGGCATGTTTGGGAATAAAAAGAATGATTATTTGAAGAGCATCAAATTCGTGGAGGGAAGCAATTATGATATGCAATGATAATTATTGAAGAAGCCGATGATTATAGAAATCAAAACTCATAGGAGAAATTGAAGGTTCTAGTCATGTTTGCATAGTATTGGGTGTATGAGGAGTTTAACGGTGATTAGGAGAACTAAGGCAGTTTCAATAATAAAAATAAATCTACTAATTAAGGCAGCAATGGTTTTTGTTATAAAGGGACACATCCTTATTAAGGGAAGAAAATACATTCTTCATGGAAAGACATATCCCTGGGCAAGATATAAATAAAGGTTGCAAATAGAACCACATATCATCATGGAATAGAATATTTTCAGACAGATATGTATATTTTAACTTAGCAGATCGAAGAGCTCACAGGAACTGAGATCCTCTAATAAGGATGCATGAGTAATAAGCAAAATTAGAAATAGCACCTACGTCTAAATTGCATGAATATAAGGTTAATTGCAGAAACAACAATCTAAGACGTCTAACCTCTTACATATTTAAAGCATGTTTTTTAAATACTAAATAAAAAACAACTATCATATCTATATTTAAATTATTATTTGAATTAGACTTAACAATATTGATTTTATTTTATTTATAATTCTGAAAATCCAATTAGTTTTAACAATATTGGATGACAACTTTTGTTAATCCAGTAAGGAATAAACCGGTAATCGAATGATCCAGAGCTCGGGTCATTACATGGAAGTACAATGATATTGGCAGCAAGCCAGCCAATATAGAAAAGTAAATACTTAGGCGGCAAGCCAGCCTCTTCCACTTTTTAGTGGGCTACAGGAAAAGTAATTGTAAAGTAAAATGCTTAGATGGCAAGCCAACCTCTTCCACTTTTCAGCGGGTAACAAAGGAAAGCAACAAGGCGGCAATTCAGCCTCAATAAAATTAAAGAGCAGAAATGAAAGGGCTGATCAGTACTACTGAATCAGCGTTACAATATTGAAAACTTTTACAATAAAACTGAGATATTCTTAGCAACTTGAAAGCCCAAATGTTAGACAATGATCTCCATATCAAATACAAAGATGAGCATCAAGAAAATAAGGTAAAACACTGAAAATACTAGGTCTGATACAGAATTGCAGCGTTCTGATTTTTTGACCAGCGACCTTGGTAAACCACCAAAATGCTTGTATCTTTGTCAAATCACCTCTGAATGATCCCAAACTGAAAGCGAATGATGCCTAGAGGCTAGGTGTCCAATCTCAAACAGCAAAACCCTTCTAAACAGCACTTATTATTTTTGCATGCTTCCCAAGGCACAATCAGCAAATGGTACGGCCTCCTTGAGAAGGGTGACCTCAAGAAAAAATCAGATACACCTTCTAAAAACACCAAAACAGGAGCATAGGGGCTCCCAAATGCTAGTCATCCAATGAGTTAAACCCACAAAAATCACCTCACTCCTCAGAAAGATGTAAGTCACAACGTGCTACAGCCATACACTAAACCAGAAACATGAAAACTGAAGAAACACACTCCAAAAAGGAACAAATTGAAAGCAAACTCACTGCCACTCCCAAAATTAGAAAACATCGAATGAAGCCATCACCTTGGAAGCTTAGTTGCACCCTCTGAATGAAGAAGCACCAACAATTAGCTAGGAGCTATCTTGCAAGCCCGAAACTGAATAAGGCTTGGAGGTATTCCAACCCCGAAGCAAGAGTCTAGATAAAATTCAGCAACACTTCGCTATGAGATGAATAATGGATACCAAATGAAGAGGTAGAGGGGTTTATTTACAAGTTCAAAACTCAAAAGTTTGAATTTGCTTTTCCCTCCAAAAGGGACGCCACATTTGGAGCAATATTATGTTTAATAAAATTCATTTAATCCTTCATACTTGGGCATCCAACTTGAAAAGGCATAAATATTAACTTTAAAATGTATTTTTCTCCATCTTAAGTGTCCAAGTTAAGAGTTCCCTTTTTAAAAATAGCTTAAGTTGTGAAGCCCAGACGTGGGGGTTCAAAAGCACATTAGAAATATAATGTGACTTAAGTTATAAAACTTTCCAATTCTGGCTCCAAGAAAGCTGGAGACGGCTCTACATCTATTGCCCTGCTAGAAATAGAAATTGAATGCTGCACTGTTGCCAAACTACATTGCCAAAAATAACACTTAACTAAAAATAGCAAAAATAACACTTAACTAAAAATAGCATACTACTAAAAATAGTAAGCGACTCTAAACTCCGTTTGAGCACAAATTGAGCAATTGTTGTAACTTACTAAAAATAGTAATTTTAAAAATATCCTTTAATTGAAATGCATGTCACGCACCTCTGAAGCTCTCTGAAAACCCAGAAAGATCCAGAAGACAAACTGCCAAACTCTTGCATGCAACCCTTGAAAACTCCGAAGGAAACCTCCTAGAAAATAGGAAACCCTAATTTTGCCTCTGACTAGCCTACGGGCCTCCGGAAATAGGCTAACAATCATTGGAAAGCGTAGGGCTAAAAATGGGGACATTATCCCTGACAATGTACAGAGTGAAACAATAGTTTGTAGGCAGATTTGGGAAGAGTAGGCTGTTGTGTACTTGTCATAAAAATTTGGATCCGGCATGCATAGGAAGACTGATTCGACCAAGGGTGTATGGGTCCTTGTAGGGGTGTCCTGCTTTGTTTTTGTAGTCCTTTGATGGCAGATCCGAGACACCCTTTTTTGCTTGCAAACTTGTTGTATCACTATCGGATAATTCTATAGGTGAGTTTTCGCGAATTGACAAGATATAGGGCTTCAATTGCAACAATGGACAAATGATCTTCAAAGGTCCTTCGATCCTCTCTAAACCTGAAATCTCTACATTCACAAAGAGAAGAAATGTTGTGCCATTTAGGTGAACTTCCACAATGGCAATGTCAATGATAAAAATGGATAAATGATAGGAAGGAATGATGAATCAACAAAGTGCTGCAACTCACCACCTTTCAATGGCTTCCTTGAAGGATTGAAGTCATACACATCACTTCAAGGTTTTGGATCTTGCTTGCTTGATTGCTTGAATTGCTTTGGAGACCTACAAAAGGGTTAGCCTTCACAAAACAATGATAACATGAACACACATAAACTCACATAGGATTTGACATGATGTTGGATCTTGAATTGCTGCAATAGGTCTTTGAAAATGCTGCTCTTGACTTGCTCAGTAATGCTCTTGACAATAGTAATTGCTAATAAATTCTCGTTAGATTTCAAATGATGTAATAACTAGGTATTTATAGGCATTTCTTCAATTTCCTGCAAATTAAATCCCAAAAGCCGACATTTGCAATTTGAATTTTGAATGTTAAAATGCCTACACCGACATATCCAAAATTGGTCCTTGGCAAAAAGGGGGACCCATATGCCCTAGGGCGAATGGGTCTTGGCCCTCTTTTCCATGACATTAAGTGTTGGGGGCAAAATATCAATTGGATGCATTTGTTCAATGCTTGCAATTTCTCATAAAATAGTACAAATGGGCCTCAGAATGCATAATTTAGGAAATTAGGTGCTTAATTAGGCTCAATAATTTAGGAGGGACAAAATATAGAGTGAAATTTTCAAGGGTGACAATTTGCAACGGTACACAAGTGTTTGATTCTTATATCTTTGTTACTCAAGTGAAAACCAATAGATACTTATCTTCTTCCATTTTCTCTATTTCAGCAATGTTGGATGGTTTCATTTTAGGATAATCTTCATAATGATGGTCACTAGGACCACATTTAATGCAAAATTTTGAGACTTGTGCTGTTGTACTTGAGCAGTCATTAGCTAGCTGCCTCCATTGATTGGGTTCTTGACATTTGAATTTTACTAGTGCTAGTATTTGAGGATCATCAATTTCCTTAGTTCCTATTACCTTTGCTTGATGGTGTTTATTACCCAATCATGCATCTATCGATGTTATTATTTTCTAGATTAATTGACACTCATTTGTATTACGAGTCCTTAAGTTATATATTCCACAAGTTTTGATAGGACATTCTTCTATGATGTATCCTTCAATTTTGTATTTTAACTTTTAAGCACTGAATTTCTACTTTCCCAATTTCTAGTTTCTTATCATGTAAATACATGATTTCTTCTAAATTGGATTCATTGTCATCTTCATCTGCATTTTGTTTCTGCAAGTAATTTTGTTCTTCTACATCTAGCATTCTTTGATGCTTGTATTGATATTTTGTTGTGGGCACCACTCTTAGACTTTCTCTAATCCTATGTGTGGATTAGATTTGTTGGCTTTGCCCTCTCGATGAGGCAAAGATGGAGGAGCACTTTATTTTCAAATGACTTATGTACAATGAGATACAAGGGATATAGCATTGCTTTTATAGAGTTTCCAATGGCTCACTATCTTCTTCCTTTCACTTTCCAGATTAGTGATGCTTGGCTCTTTTCTTGAGGGAGGTTCTCACCTTTAGGTGTAGGGCCTTATGGGGGACCTCTAAGGATTTTAGATGCTGGAGGGTCATTGACCATGGATTTTAGGAGAGCTTTAGGTAGAGTTTTGGGGCTATGCATTTGCACTTTGCCAATGACATCCATCTAAGGTCTCTTAGCTTAGGGCATTCTACAGGGTATATCGTTGGATTTTGTATTGATGCTCATTGTTACTGGGGAGTGTTTTGATTCTTCATCTAGTGATATGTATTAGAAATTTAGACCTATTTCATTCATTTCAGCAAATCAGTTTCCTTGGCACTTGTTCTTTGGCGATTTGTCTTTCTCTAGGATATTTGGACTTTTTTATGACTATTTTTAGTCATTTTGGTGCTTTCACGGGTTCTTTCCCTTTTGATAGGATTAGGACTTCCTCTTTTTGGGTTCTTCCCTCCTTTTTGTTTGTCAAAATGGCTTTCGGCTATTAGCTCTCATTTTGCTTTTAGTTATCTTTTAGCTTGTAACTTTTTGAGGGCCTCTTCTTTGCTCCTTCCTACTATTGTCTCCAGCTGTATTTCTGAGTCCCATTGACCTATTTTGGTCACTTTGTGTCATTAATATAATTTCTTCCTTTCTTTTTAATCACAAAATATTGCTGTTTGAGATGATTGCGTGTCAGACTGACTTACATCTCTTCTAAATTTAACCTTTGTTTGTTATAATCCTTGATGAATTCGTATTAAATTTTAATCAATTCATTCAGGATATGTATATCTGTGTGCTGCTTTGTAAATTCCTTAGTGAATGCTGCTTCTACTTCCTGCCATGAAAGTTTGTCATCATCTTTTAATTGATTGAACCATTTGATCTTGTAATCTTGTAGCATGCCTAGAAATTACTCATCTTGTCTTATCTTGTGTGATACTGTACTCATTAATATTCCCAATTTAGATAGTGTATAGTTGGGTTTTGGTTGGGTTCACCATCAAACCTTGCAGGTTTGGAAATCAAAGATGGTTTTGAGTTCAACCTCCTCCCCTTAAGCAGTTTTTGGCTTAGCTCTACATTTTTCCACATTGTTGGACAATTAGCTTGTCTAAGCGACTGTTGTTTCTTGTTTCATCAGACATGGACAATCAACTCAAAATCTTTACTGGTAGTTTATGCCACTTACTCTCCAACATAGGTTCAGCTTGTGATACTTCCAAATGACCAATTTTTACTGATAATGATATTTATCTGGCATAGGATTCTGGTTGATATTAATATAATTGCTTTTTCTTCACAATCTTGTGTGCCTTTTTCCAATGTCTCTTACCTCTAGCTTGGTTTTCTACCTTTTCTTAGGTTCTGTTATTACTGTCTTGACAATCAAAACTGCTGCTCATAAATAATGAAATACAAATTTCCTTATGCTGCTATATTGGGTTGACCAATGTAAATGTATTCATATGTACTTGCCTGCTCATTCCAATAAAAATGCAATCAAACACAAGATAACAAAATAATTTTTAGAAAGCCAAATAATAGCATATATAATAAATAAAAAACAAGTGATCTCTTACAACTCAATAACCAAGTGTAATTTTTAATATAAAAAGCTGCAAGTTTAAGGGTGACAACATTTGGAAGTGACTATTTTTATCAGATAACAGTTATTAATTATTAAGTATTTCCTCTATGGGTTACAAGAGCATAGTTACAAGACTTGCTAGGACTCACCTAGAGTCGCCGAGTAGCCCAAAATGAGGCCTGGGACTTGTGATCTGAGTACTTGGCGAGTCTAGTTAGACTTGCTGAGTTTGCTAGACTTGCTGGAATCAGCAAGTCTTGATGGGTAGACTTAGCTAGGTCAATGAAAATAAGAAAAGAAAACATAAAGAATTGAAAATGCTTAAACGTAAAGGCATAAAAGTCAAGCATTTTTTGAAGGGTTTTGAAGGACTTTTGGAGGATGGTTAAAAGTGATAAAATCATGAAAAATGGCATGCCCCATGACGGTTTGTGTGGTCTTAAAAGCTTTAATTTGGGCTTGGTGTTAGGGGCTTTGCCTCTCAACCCCACCCTATATCGTGACAAGGAATGTGCCAAGAGCACTGCCTTCTGACCTTGCGAGGGGTGCTGGTCCTCGATCCTGTTGGGGGCATTTCCCCCAAACTTCTGCAATTGGCACTACCCCTTGACTCATGGTGTTTCCCCCCATAACCCCACAAGGGGCTCTAACCTTTGACTTACCTGGGGGTGCTACTCACAAGTCACTACACTAGTTTTAGAAAAACAAAAAATAAAAATATTTTTGGCCATGTTGGATGGAAAAGCAACATTTTTTTTTTGTCTTTTTCCCAATTAAATTTCTATTTATTAAATTAAATTTATACTTCTAGTTTGCTAAGTCAAACCCTATCCTAAGTAATGCTCTTAAGGATTATCAGCATTTACAGATTTGTCTACGATGCAAGTGAATGACTCCACATACAGCTAGTAATCTTGGGCTGAGGGATACAAGCTCCTTTTTTCTATTGTTCATGACTCCATATTGTGTTTTTTGTTTTTGATGCCATGTATATCATAATCCATGAGTTCTGTACACCTTAAACACTTGACAATATTTATGTATCTAATAATGCTGTTTCCTTCAGCTAAAGCCCACATTTTATTTTATATTTATGTTATCGATGTATACTTGTGTATATGATCAACGTAGCTTCAGTTTGATTTGTTTATTGTGTCTTTAAAGTTTATTTATTAAAGGGTTCATGAAACAGTTTTTAAATCCTTAAAAAATCTCTATATTTCATGAGTTTTTTAATTTGCCGAGTCTTTGTTGAGTGTGGGTGCCAAGTTGATACAGGGGCATCCTTTGATGCACTTTTTGTCATTTTGTGAAACTTTTAATTTTGGGTTGTTTGGACTTGTTTTGGGTCAATAAGGTCAATCTGGACCATTTTGGGCCATTTGGGATCCTTTTGAGTCATTTTGATGATTAGGAGCAAAAAGTTGCAAAAGTTGTCATGTCAAAGTTGTCAAAAAGTTGCATTTTTGGTTTGGGAAGTTAGGAATTAGTTTTGAATGATGGTAATGAATGTAATGCCATAAATATGACATGTATACACGAGCACCAGGGTTGGAGAAGGTTGGAGAACGTTTTGGAATGAAAATACTTTAATTTTGCATGTTTTCCTTTGCATTTTCTATGTGTAATAGACTGTAAATTGGATTGTACAGCTTTGTACTGTATAGTACGATCCTGCAAGTTATTGAAAAAGTTGGAGGATGTTGTTATCTTTCTAATGCTTTTGGTTTGAGTGAATTTCATTGTGTTTTGCAAAAGTTATGATCAAATTAGTGATTGCCATGTATAGATTTTTACTGTGAAACAGCAAGAAACTTGCTTGGTATGGTTTTTTACGACTTGATACGATCGAGGCAGGCATGGGGATGATGAATCTATGAAATACAAAACTTTTGGTTTTTGTTTGGAGTCGTTTCATTAAGTTTTGTGAAAGTTATTGCATTTTTGGTGATGACATATACCCTAACTAGGGTTTCCAACAACATTAAAAAATTCATATCTCCCATTTGGCTCCATGAAAAATGCTCAAATTTTAGTGCATCTCTGTTTTGATACCTTCTAATGTTTTCCAAGTTCTTAGGCCGAGATCTTTTGGCCACAAGGAGTTATTAATGTCTGTGTGTTCTAAATTCTATGAAAACTGTTTTGAAACCTTAGCTACTTGAGGGTTCAATGAAATCTATGCATTATTGAATCATGAATGGGTGATCAATCGCTGAAATATGTTGTGAGAGGTCTGTACAGACCAAGGCTCTTAAGTTTTGATGCTGTTCTCTTGTTAAGTGCCCATTAGGCCTTGAAATCAATGTTTCCAAGTGCACTAGTATGCATTTAGTGATTGTTTGAAATGAATCTTTGTTTGAAAGGTGTCAAATCAGTCAAGTGTGTTTAGGTGAAGTCTTTCTTTGCATCACAAGCCTGAGTTTGGGTAAAAAATCAGCTTGCTGAGTCCGAGTCTTGTAACAGTGGTTACATCAGTGGCTTGACTTGAGATTGGCTAGGAGATTAAGATCTTCCTTAATGGAATCTGAGGTTTTTCTCCTCATTTCCTTTAATAACAAAGAAAAAAACTGCCTCATCAAGTTTTAGCTTTGAAATGGTTGAACTGATTGCCATAACCAGGTTATCCATGAATTTGACAATGAACACAACAAAGTAATACACTAGTTTTCTTCATCTATCTTCATGTCCTTTGAAGCAAGTTGAGTGATAACAATGTTGAAGGCATTCAAATGTTAAGTTACAAAATCACCATCTTCCATCCTCAAAGAGTACAACTTCCTAAGAAAAGGTTTGTTAACTAGAGACTTAGTTTGATACAAAGTTCCTAACCTAGCCCAAAGTTTACTTGTGGTGTCTTACTTGAAACATTCAGCAGAACTGACTCCTTGCTTTTCTATGAGTTCTTCCAGTCTTTATCTGATATGCCAGAGTGTTTCTTTCCAGAAATATCAACCTAAAAACCTCTATCATCTAGGAGTTCTTCCATTTTGAACTTCGAGAGATCAAAATCTGTACCTGTAGAAATTTCTACACAGCTCCCACAGAAAATAAAATTTACTGCTCAAAGAGAGGGTTTCTTCTTTCAGAGGCTGAGGTTAACCAAGCTTTGGTACCAAATGTTAGTATTTTTCAAGCATTCAACATTCAAAACTAGAATACTAAATGCTAAAACCCCATGATAAGAATAAATTTCATATTAAATGGAAACTTAAAACATATAGATTTTTGCAATGACAACTGTCAAGATGAAAATAAAGTATGAACATAATTGAAATGTCAAAAATAGCAAAACATTACAACAAATACAAACTTAACAAAGAGATTACAAATATAATAAGATTTTATGCACTATAGAGTTCTACACTTAGAGTTTGAAGGAGTTCCAACAGGTTTTCGGCATTATCTCCCTGCACAAAATTTTCTCTCATATTCAACCAAAGACAACACTTAATAAATAGGCAAGGAGCAACAATCCCATGTGCCCAAGTGTCTTAGGATGGACTCTCAAGTTGAGACTCTTCAACTTCCAAGAACATTCCAACTTGTATGTAACTCCCTTTGTCATAGATTCTCTTACACGTGCACTTGTAACTCCTATTATCATGCTCTTACAATGTCATACCCAACATTCCAATTGGTGAGTTGCATCATTCAAGGATTCTCATGGATTCCTCCAAGTGTGGATTTATAAGGCTTGCAAGGTGCACTACATGCCTAAACTAATTTTCTAACGGGTGTCAGGCACTGTATGACAACTATTGTGCTGTGGTGAGTTTTCAGATACTTTAAAACTATTCTTTTAAATGCTATTTCTAGGGAACTTGCTTGTCTGTTGTTTGAATAATATTTTCCACAAACAGTCCTTTGTTCAATAAAATTACATTTATGTGTCGGTCATAAATCTAACTGCAATTAAGTCAGGGCATGTTAAATAAATCTGTAACACTTACAGTGATCACTAATCAATATCTGATTTATGTATGTTTTTGGCTTGAAGAGTCTCTGTTCTGTTGACTGCATACAACTTGCATTTAACTTATTACTGGCCAGAAAAAGGACATTTATGTTACAATATCTTAAGCTGGAGATAATTAGTGATGTTAATCTCTGATTTATTGGTTTGGCAGTTGGAACAACTGAAATGCTGATATAGGGAATTTATCTGATGTTGGTGCACCATCTTCTATTAATTCGCTTTATTATCTTTCTACATTGTTGTAAGATCTCAGGAATCCAACCTTGCAAGCTTACTGCAGTTCTGGGTTGAATTTACTAGCACTATAATTTCAGCTATATCTCACAACCTTCTAAATCTCTTATCTTATAATTTTGTGTTTTGGCATCGATCATGTATTGATGTTTGCATTGCATTTGTATTTTCCTGTAATTGATGTCTAATTTAGTGTTAGAGAAAGTTGCAGGCACTGTTTTGTTTCTTTGTTCCATAGGTTTTTGAATGACAGGAAACTGAAGTATAAAGTAGTTGTTGGCATATTCCAAATGGTACAATGAACTCTCAACAGAGCCCCAGTTTGTTGACTAAGAGAGAATCACTTAGACTGCTATACTGAAAACGGTCACTTGATGCATAAAGATTAAAAATTCAAATTTAGCTTAAAGCTTTTTGAAATGATTTATTTGGTCTGCTAAGTGTTCTACACCTTGCAATGTAATAAAGTGAGAGTTTTATAGGCAGGTTCATAGAAGCTTGAACAAAAGCAGGTGGTTCTTACTTGGTGAGAGGATTATAGCACATGTTGCATTGCAGCAGAAATGGGCCCCAAAAATGTTTTTTTTTGTGCAGTTCAAAATTCAAATTGCTTAAGTAGTTGCAACGTTGCAAATTGATGAAAGGAGATGGTTATGGTAACATTAGTCTATTTTATTATATTGCACTATGAATTCTCAAATAGTTAGTTTGTTCTTGGTATCTGTAGGCTGTATCCTATGGTTTATTTTGTAGTGTACTGTTCTTTATTTGTTATAGTAGCTCTCTGTGCCGAAAATCTCCCATTGCTTTGAAAGTAATTTGATTGAGGTTATTTGCTTTTTGTTCTTCTCTTTTTAGTATCCTGCACTATAATCTTAATAATAAGCAAATCTGCTACAATGTTAATTCTTCTAAATAATTGATTTTATAAAGTAGATTATTAATACAATTGATTTTATTTAAGTAGATAATTGATTTTCTTTTGAATATTCCAGGTTGGTCCTGAAGGTTTTGCACAGGCAGAAGCAGGGGGTGGTCCAGGTGGACCGGGTGGTGCGGGGTTTGGTTTTGGGTTTGGTGGTTTTGGATTTGAGGATATGTTTGGAGGAGGAATGAATGAGGTATGTTTTATTCCTGATATTTTCTAATTATTGACTTCATTTTTTTGTGTTTAATATGGTTCACTTTTTGCTTCTATTCAGACAATGAAATGTAGGTTGAGTTAATATGGTTCATCATTTATTTATAGACAACGATAAGTTCCCAGGAGACATTGCTTGTGTTTTCTAGTTGAGGATGTAAGTGAGGCATCCTTCTTTAGACCATAGTTTACATATTCGGCGATTACTCTCCGAGTAGCCGAGTAATCTCCAAAAAATTTGCATGCCGAGTAATTTCTGTTTTTACTCGTGGGCAGTATGCAGATGATTTTCTCCCATCAAATTATCGAGTAATCGCCACTCGCCAGTTTCTTGCAGAAAACCCACAAACTTGGCATGTCTGTGTGTGTATATGCATGCAAACTTGGCATCCTGTGTATGTTTATAGATATGTATGTGTGTACAGTGCAGTCCTGAATATACACATACATAAATATCCACTCACATTTTCCAAGTATTTGCTGAGTATTTGCCGAGTTTTTCCCGAGTCAAAATTTTTGGGCTTGCCGAGTACTCGCCGAATCCGAGCATGTAAACTATGCTTTAGACCATAAATGTCTGGTTGTGTTCAGGACAAAGAGGTTGGCCCTTGGTATGATCGGAGGATGTGTCACACACTCTAGAGATGTAAGAACATTCCCAACTAATCTAACCCAGTAACTATCTACTACCTTAAATCAATTATGATCTGTAAACTGAAGTGGATATTCCCTAATTAGTTGCTCAACAATTGATTTCTACTCTAGCTTAACTAAATCCTTCCTAATATGATTGAATTCCACACTGAACATTTACCATATCCAATCAAGTTCATTATGCCAACATGGAAAAACATAGAACATCATCCTAAACACTGAAAAGAGATAAACCAAGCACAACAATGACTTACAATTTTGCTTGGAGAAACACAAAACAGAGGGAAAAGCTCCAGCAAATAGTGAGCTCTTGGCATGAAGAATGAGCTCCACATCCACAACAATGTCTATTGATTCTCAAAATATCTTGTTCTTCAGTCTTCTTTGTGCAAGGTGAATGTTATAAGAGTTTACCTAAGAGAGCCAGCTCTTCTGCAAGGTGTGATCTGTGATTTATGACTCTCCAAGTCTTCTTATGGTTGTCAAAGGCATTCCATATGTCGGAAATGTGAAATAAAATGTCCAAAACCCTTCAATTTCCCTTTCCCCTCTGGAACACAGAGAATGAAACTGCTGCAAAATGATAATGGGTGGTTATTAAAAGACCCACTTGGTTAGGAAATCACTGCTAGGTTCCGAAACTGCTAAGGGGGTTACAAAACCACCACCTGTCGAAAACAAAGAGTTTCATTGCCAGCAAAATTGTACTTGATTTCTTTATCTGGTCTCCTATTTTCTGACCTCCTTGTGATGCTTTGGATCGACCTAAGGCTGCTGTCAACCTAATGACTCACTGGCTTTTGAAACTGTTGAACTGTATAAAATATTTGTCTTCCTAGGATGCAGACGACTCTTCAAATGGACATGACCTTTGACCTTATTTCCAATTATCTGTTTTACATCACACCTTCTCAATAGGCAGGCTTTCAGTTTCCAAAATTTTGGGGACTCAACAAGTGAAGAGATTTCTTCCCTACATCTTCCTTTGGATACCACTTCACCTTGTTTGGTACTTGACCCTTCAATCCAATTGAGCAAGTCTCA
The DNA here is from genome assembly GCA_007258455.2 of Sequoia sempervirens. NCBI lineage: Eukaryota > Viridiplantae > Streptophyta > Pinopsida > Cupressales > Cupressaceae > Sequoia > Sequoia sempervirens. The sequence goes on from VDFB02193867.1 coordinate 443,966,748, forward strand.
TGAACCGCGCTTCCATTGCATCTCTGTTTAAAGAAGAACCAAATCATTTTCAACTTGCTGGTGTGTACTTGGAGCAAGATCCTCGAATGGAGGTAATAAAACTCCTTATTCATTAAGCATGGAAAGCTCAAAGAGAGGAAGATTCTTCACATTCACCACCAAATAGATCTTTGAGTAGGGTGGCAAATCTAGAAGAAAAGTTTTCTTTCCCACCTGTTTCATGATAAAAAATGGACCATAAAACAAGGGCTTAAGTATTTTTTTGCTTGCCCATGAAGTTTCTCTTTTCCCAAGTACAATCAAGCTCTATCTTTCACCTTGAATATATGTTATTCACAGTGGTGGTCAAGGTGTTCTTTTACCTGGCTTGAGACTTTCAACTTATCTTGAACATGGAGATGAATTTGCTGAATTTTGTCAATGAATTTTTCAGCCTTGTGGATCTCTGGATCCACATGTTCTCCATCATCATGTGTCCGTCCCACAACAACATCTAGGGGACTAGGAAGTAGATATCCGAAATACATTCTGAATGGTGACAATTTTGTAGAAGCATGAACTGCTTGGCTATAGTTGTGCTGAATATAGACCAACTACTCATCCCTAGTTTTTGGATGCTTTGGGTTATACCCTCTTAACGGCTGCACCAATATTCAGTTTACCATTTTGTTTGTCCATCAGTTTGGAGATGGAATGTGGTTGATCTTTTCAATTTGGTGCCAGATTCTTTCCATAGTGCACACCAGTCTTTTTCCAAAAAATTCAAATCTTGATCTGAAACAATACTTTCCAGCAAACCGAAATGTACCCATACATGTGTAAAGAATAACACAGCTGCATCTTTATAGGAAAGCGTCTTCTTGCAAGAACACACATCTTGCTAAATTGGATAACCACCACAAAAATATAGTAATGCCTCTTTTTGGACATGGGTAGACCTTCCACAAAATCCATGATAATGTTTTCCCATGGATGAAATGGTACAGGTAGTGGCTGATACAGCCCTGATTTCTGATTATTAGGTTTGCTCATGCTACAAATTTGCACCATCTTATGAAATTGGAGACATTGACTTGCATAGAAGGCCAATGTACAGATTGCTGATGGTTAACAATGATCTTGGAGACCCCAAAATGTCTAGCCACCTTGGAGGTATGAGCCTATGTTAGGAACAGCAATCTTCTTTCTTTTGGAACACACAACCTTCCCATTTTGAATTGGTACAAATCAGCGACCTTACCATTTTGTGCTTGTTTATATATTTCTCCAAAACCCTTATCATGTTCATAATCCTCCATAGAAAAATATTTGGCAATGGGCTCTAATTGGGAAAGTGTACTTAGTGTTGACACTTGACTGCAATGGTGATCTAGACAACACATCAGCAACTTTGTTTTTCAAACCCCTCTTCTATGTAATAACCAAGTGGAATTGTTGCAGGAACGCCATCCACTTATAGTGTCTAGCTTGGTGATGTTTGGTCTGAGCTTACAAATATTGGAGAGGTTGATGATCCATTTGGAAAATCGTTTCCATTTTTCCACTACTTGTATCAATGTGTACAATTCCTTGCCATAGGTGCTATAAATTACGGCTGAACCATGAAAGAGTTATGAGTGGTAACAAATTGGTTTAACTCTTTGCATTAGGACAACCTCCATAGCATAATGATCAGCATTAATTTTGACCTCAAACAGTTACAAATCTGGAAATGCTAATATGGGTTCATGGCTGATCTTGTGCTTCAATTCCTCAAAAGCCTTTTGTTGTTTATTGCTCCATTTGAAACACTTTCCATTTCCTGTGATAGTATGAAACGGTGCCACTGTGGCTGAGAAAGCTTCAACAAACTTTCGCAAGCATTGCACAGCTCCTATGAAGCTCCTAGTTTAAGTGATGTTGGAAGGCCATGGCCATTTGAGCATGGCATACACTTTTGTTGGCTCAATCCTTATTTCTCTTTCCCCAACTACATGCCCAAGGTAGAAAAGTGATTATTGTGCAAACTTACTTTTTGTGTGTAATGTCCCCATTTTGGGATTACCCTAAATCTGTCTTGATTTCTTGAAGATATCCTTTTATGATGGTCTAGTGTTCATATTGCATTCTTTTTCTCTTTTTCCTGATCAATCATAGGATAAAGGCATTCATAAATTTATTCATTTTTCTATCAAATAATCACAATTACTTATAAGGCTCAATAGTTGCTACAAGTATCTTTATTGTATAATCGTATTATATATGTAATTACATACAATAATGCCAATGGAGCATAACATATCAACAATGTTATAAGATAACTAGTAGCATGCATGATTTATTATTCCCCATGCAATCAATAAAAAAATAGATAAGATAATGAGTAGTATGCATGATTTATTATTCCCCATGCAATCAATAAAAAATATAGATAACATTAAATAAATAGCATCATGTATGAATTACTATTAATTAGACTATTATTTAAATCCAGGATGTATTTATCAACATCATTATTTAAAAGTACAAACATTTATCTAACTTATTATTTAAATTCATAAAATACTTATCTCCTTATATTCATAAAAATACTTATTTACTTTCCATCTGCCTGTCTTTATAAATTTTAGATGATCTTGCAGTCTATATTTTATCTCTTGTTTCCCCTTCTATTCTCTATTTCCTTCTTCCTTCTATATAGATATATATCTCATTCTTTCCCTTTTTATATCTTCACATTCAAATGAGAAGATGTATCTTTTTGAAAAGAGACATTCATTAGAAAAGACACAACCTTTTGAAATGATTGCTGCTTTTTGAAAACTAATTCCAAACCTTTCTAATTTCTATTTTATTGTTCTCTACACACTATTGATAGATCTCCTTTTTACATCATCATTCCTTTACTCTTCTATCTTCTTCCTCAAATCTGAAGTGTCTTCTTTTTTATCTTCCCACAATTTTATTTTATATCTTTATACCTCCATGAAGAGAGGCATCTCTTTGAATAGAGATAACCCCACAAATGGACATGACTTTTAGTTAAACATTCCTTAATGATATCTTAAATTATATTCATTTTATTATTTTGTTTTGATGTGTATTATATTTTACTATTTAATTTATTTGTAATATTATTTATATTTATTTATAGTATTATTTATATTTATTATTTAAATATGTACATTTTAATATTTATAATATTATCTCTTAATAATTATTTGATAATTATGATAATATTTATATTAATTGATTTTATTGTGTTATATTAATTTGATACATTTTTAGTATTTATTTTATTATTTAAATTGCCATTATTTACAATTTTATATTCCATAATTATTTTGTTTTAATCCCTTATCTCTTTGCTTGCTCCATTTATTTCTTCTATATATATTATTATATTTTATATTATAATAATATTTAAATTATTAGAATTCATATTTTAATATTTACGATATTATCTTTGATAATTTAATTATAATATTATCTTTGTGATAATTATAACTACTAATGTTTATACTTTTATTATGTTTTAATCTTATTTAATTATTATCTTAATGTTGAGATTTCGGGCACATGACATTGTGCCATTCAATGAAAGTTTTTAGTCCCTCAAAACTTGCAAGATTTGTTCAAGATGCCTATAAGTGGTCATAATACCTCATTAATGAGCCTCATAAATGTTGCAGTCATAGATTACATAATCGCCGAGTATTTTCCGAGTGGATGATTAATCGCCAGATTTTAAGCCAAACGATTATTTTCTGCCTTTACTCGCCAAATGCGACAGTAGTTTTAATCGCTGAATTTTGCCCTCATTTTCGCGCGGATATTTCAGGGTTTTCATGCGTTTTTTCTATGTTCGTTTTTATTCTCGCGTTTCTACATTTTTTTTCTTCTTTTTTGCCGCCATTTCGTCTGTTTTAGAGCTGTTTATTGCCTGCTTTCGTCGCCGCTCTTGGTTTCTCCTCCTCCAAACTCTTCATCGCTGGTATTAACCTGGTTTCCGCTACAGCCTGAAAGTAGGGTTTCGAAATTTTCGACGAGCGCTTTAGAGTATGTTTATTAAAATGAAAATTACGGCCAAGATCCTAATAACGAGCACATTTAGGTTTTAACAGTATAGATTTAAGATTAGCTTAATTATTATATAATGTATATTTTATATAATAAAAAATAAATTATAAATAATATAATTATATCACTTATTAATATTATATATTATAGTTTTTAACAAAACTATTAAATACATACATAAAATTATTTAACTAATAGTTAATTATTATTATATTTTTAATATAATACAAATGAGCACATTTAGGTTTTAAAATTATGACATCATAGTTAAGTATATATTAGCATAATTAATATATAATATATATTTTAAATTTTTATATAATAAAAAATAAATTATGAATAAAATAATTATACTACTTATTATTATTATATATTATATTCTTTAACAAAACTATTAAATACATATATAAAATTATTATAATTAATAGTTAATAATTATTATATTTTTTTTAAAGAAATTTTGCTACTTTTAAATTGCCGAGTATTTGCCGAGTATTTTCCGAGTCATTGCCGAGTATTTTCCGAGTCAAAAATTTTGGGCTTGCCGAGTACTCTCCGATTCCGAGTATGTAAACTATGGTTGCAGTTGTGTTACATAGTCTGAATGGGAGTACTGGCCACTGTTAGAGACCTTGTCTTGACTTGAAAGCTGTCTTCTGTACATCTTTCTTGATTCTTGTTGATATGAGGATTTGAAATACAACTTGGAAAAGTATTTCGCATTCTGCAACTGAGCCAAAAGATCAACAATCAAGGGTAGTCGTTTTTACTTTTGATGGTAATCTTTTACAAAACTTTGTAGTCTATCCACATGCATCAAGTACCATTTTTCTTGGGTATCCTCACTATGGGAGAACCACATGGAGAGGTCTTGGGTTTGATTACACCTTGTTCAAGCAGCTCCTACAACCTAGATTTGACTTCATTAGCCTCCAATACACTTTAGTGATACAGATCTATGTTTGGAAGTAGGCAATCGGGTAACAATTGGATTTCATGCTCAATTGCTCTGTGTGGGGGCAGCCTGTTTGGTCTCTAAAGAGCTCACTGAACTACCTAATGATCTGGTTCACAAACCTCTTTTCTATGCTTATATGCAGCCCATGAATTGACTTTGCCTCAGCCACTTGCTCTTCTTGCCTTTCCCCCCTACATGAGATGCAAATTTGTCACTAGCATTTATTAGTCACCTAGCTTGTGAATCATTCACCAGTGAAGCCTTGGTTTTGACTGTTAATGTTTTTAAACAGCGTCGGGTGATCCTTCCAGCTCATATCCGTTGAGAAAGTATTAAACTGAATGTAGCCTTTGGCTATTCATTTAATACTCATTATTTCGTGCCTTATAATCTGGCCGACATAAAAGTTATTTTGTTATTTATCTATTAAAGGCCGACATTTGTAAAAGCTCTTTAAGGTATTGAGGCCGACATATAATGTATGGATATATATTCGATCTCAAGTTATGACATTATGATGGTCTTATGTTTTCTTCGATTGCTCTATGCCGTCAGTCCGATATAGTCAAGTGCAATACCACTGCGATCTAGAGGAGCTCGGCCTTATAAAAGGCAAATATAGGATTGAGATCTGAACAGATAGCGAACTCTATAAAGAAGCTTGATTACAATTCTATCATTGGCGAACAGGTTCCTGATGCTAATTACCATCCCCATCAAGGTGCGGAGCTAATCATCGATCAGTGCAAATTTCCTAAGATCCGAGTACATTTCTTCGGTTCTGTGATCTCAGAAAAGTGCGAACAGGTTCAGACTTAATTGTGAATTTATCAGATCTGTAGAGTGTGATCAGCACTTGTGAATTGAGGTCTTCAGTGCTACGAAAACATTATCAGTTTTGCATCCTTCTCAGGTGTGATCTAGAGCTTGACATCTGTTAATTGGTCTTGTTTTAAGACTTCATTGTAAGTTGTAAATTTGCTACTGTTGCATCGAATAATAAGAGAGATCTTTGTTGCTGGGTTTTTCTCCCTCAAGAGGAGGGTTTTCCCAGGGTACTTGCTGTGTCATTTTGTCTATTTTTGCTTTAATGTTCTGTGCATTTACTACTGATTACTTAATTTAACATGGTATCAGAGCCAGGTTTGAGGATCGTGATCAGTTTATTGCACTCAGTTTATTGTCTTCAGCTTGTCAAGATGGTGTATGATCTGAAGTTCGAAGGTCCATGCGATTCCATGTCTCATTCAGCACTATCAAGCTGTATACCTTCTAACTCCAGCACCTGGATAATCGACAGTGGTGCCTCTCGCCACATAACCGGATTCAAGGGACACTTATCCAATTTGGTGGAAAAGGAATCTGCTGATCAAGTCATCATTGGAGATGATGCCACCTACTCCGTCACGGGAATTGGAACCTCCACACTTCACTTGGATTCTGGCATATCGTTTCAATTGGGTAATGTTCTTTATGTTCCCGGAATCAAGCGTAATCTTATTTCTATTTCAGCCTTGGAAGATAAAGGATATCAAGTTGCCTTCTCCAAAGGCAAAGTTCTAGTGTGGATGCAGAACTCTAACTTCAAGGATGCTCATGTAATTGGAGTAAGACATGATAACCTCTACAAGGTCTGCTCACTTCCTCTTCAAGCATTGGTTCATGACTCTACCAGCCTTTGTGATCTTTGGCATCGGAGATTGGCTCACTTGCACTTTCGAGCTCTACCCATCATGGAGAAGTTGGTGACGGGCCTTCCCAAATTCAACCCGGAACACGAAGGTACATGCAAAGGCTGCGCATTAGGTAAGAACATAAAAGCCCCCTTTCATAGTAGAGAAAATAGATCTAAGTGTATTTTAGACCTAATTCATTCTAATTTATGTGGTCCTATGTCTGTTCCTTCTTCGAGTGGTTTTTTGTATTATGTTCTCTTTATTGATGATCACTCTAGGAAGACTTGGATTTATTTTTTGAAATCTAAAGAATCTGAGGAAGTTCTAGATAGGTTTAAAGAGTTTAAAGCTTTAATAGAAAATCTTTCTGGTAAACGAATTAAGGTTCTTAGATCTGACAATGGTGGAGAATATACCTCCAGTAGTTTTCGAAACTTTTGTATTGATGCAGGAATTAAGAGGAAGCTTTGTGTTCCCTATAATCCACAACAAAATGATGTTGCCGAAAGAAAGAATAGGACAATTGTGGAAGCAGCAAAGGCCATGATTCATGATCAAGATCTGCAAACCTTCCTATGGGCAGAAGCTTCTAGGACAGCAGTATATGTTCAGAACAGATGCCCTCATAAGATCTTGGAGAATATGACTCCAGAAGAAGCCTTTTCAGGGAAGAAGCCTGAAGTCAGCCATTTGAGGATCTTCGGTTGTCCTGTCTATGTTCATGTTCCCAAAGAAAAGAGAACCAAACTGGAGCCTTCTGGCAAGAAGGGAATCTTTGTGGGCTACAGTGAGACTTCAAAAGCTTACAGAATTTACATTCTAGGTCAGAAGACGATAGAGATCAGTAGGGATGTCACATTCGAAGAAGATGTTGCATTCAAGAGATCCAGAGGGATTCATATGGAAATTGATAATGAGGAGTCTCCTCAGGACATGGAGGTTGACCATACTCCTGAGATTCAGAGGGAGACAATGGAACCAAAGGAAGATCTTGATCCAGTTGAACCCTTGGAACCTACTGATGGGCCTACAGACATTGCTATTGGGAGGAAGAGACCTCTATGGGCCAGTCGCACTATGCAAGAGGCTGAAAACTTTGCAGCTCCTAGAGGCACATTCAGAGAAAGCAAAAGGCCACACAAGTTCTCCAGTTATGTTGCCTTAATGAGTCAGATTATAGAATCCGAGCCTTCCTGTTTTGAGGAAGCATCCAGTCTTCAAGTCTGGAGAGATGCTATGTCAGAGGAGTATCAGTCAATTCTCAAGAACGATGTTTGGGATATCGTTCCTAGACCCGAGGGCAAGTTGTGGTATCTTCCAAATGGCTATTCAAGATTAAACATGCTGCAGATGGAAGCATTGAGAAGCACAAGGCAAGATTTGTGGCTCGAGGGTTTTCTCAGAAAGAGGGAGTTGACTATGATGAGACCTTTGCTCCTGTTGCTCGATACACTTCTGTCCGAACCATCATTGCTATTGCTGCATCTAGAGGATGGAAGATTCATCAGATGGATGTGAAGACAACTTTTCTCAATGGAGTAATTGAGGAAGAGGTTTACATAGAGCAACCTGATGGATTTGAGATTCATGGGAAGGAGTCACATGTTTGCAAGTTGAAGAAGGCCTTGTATGGTCTTAAGCAGGCTCCTCGTGCATGGTACGAAAGGATTGATCAGTATCTATCAAGCCTGGGTTTCTTGAAGAATGATGCTGATTCAAATCTCTACTTCAAGGTAATCAATGGTGATGCATTAATTTTGGTTTTATATGTTGATGATCTAATCCTCACTGGAGAAGATCACCTGATTCTTGAATGTAAGAAGGATTTAACTTCTGAATTTGAGATGAAGGACCTTGGGCTCATGCATTACTTCCTTGGTTTAGAAGTCTGGCAGAGGCCAGACGGTATGATTTTAAATCAAGGGAAGTACACCATTGACATACTTAAGAGATTTGGCATGATGGATTGCAAATCCATGTCTACTCCCATGGAGACCAATCTTCATAAACTGAAGGAGGCTGCAGCTAGTTCAGATTTGGTGGATCCTACATTGTACAGACAGCTGATTGGATCCTTGATGTATCTAGTTAACACTAGACCTGATATTTGCTATGCAGTAAGTGCACTTAGCCAGTTTATGTGTGATCCGAGACAGATACATCTTGTTGCAGCCAAACATATCCTGAGGTACTTGCGTGGCACAGTTGGATATGGATTGAAGTATACTTCGGATGTAGACTTGGAGTTACTTGGTTTCACTGATTCTGATTGGGCAGGCTGTGTTACAGATCGGAAGAGCACCTCTGGCTGTTGCTTCAGTTTGGGGTCTGCTGATCTCCTGTAGCAGGAAGCAGTCTGTAGCATTGAGCGAGAGCCGAGTATATTGCAGCTTGCATGGCAACTCGAGAAGCAGTGTGGCTTCGTAAGCTCCCTGGATTGTTTGGACAATCAATGGAGCCCACCATTATTCATTGTGATAATCAGAGTTGTGTGAAGCTCTCTGTCAATCCTGTGTTTCATGACAGAACCAAGCATGTTGAGATCAAGTACCACTATATCAGAGATATGGTACTGAGAAAGGCTGTACAGTTGAGGTACATTAGCACTGATGAGCAGACGGCAGATATTCTCACCAAGCCTCTTGCCAAGGTAAAGTTCGTGTACTTTCGAGACAAGCTTGGTATGGTGGAGAATCCAGCCTTGACTAAGTATGAGTCTCAGTATCAGTGAGCCTTGCTTAATGAGTTCTTCTCTATGAGAGAAGTTCGAGGTGAAATCCCTTGTTAATGCATTTTCTTGACGGAAGAATTTGAGGTGAAAGCCCTCGTTTCCACCCTCTGAGAGAGTCATGGTGGATGTCATGTGTGCGACTCCATGACATATCTTGTACTTGTGTTTCACCCTCTGAGAGAGTCATGGTGAAAGTCACTTGAGGTGACAACATCACGCAAGTGATGAACACTTGTACTTACTATTGCATCTTCTTCTGTGACGGAAGAATTTGAGGTGAAAGCCCTCGTTTCCACCCTCTGAGAGAGTCATGGTGGATGTCATGTGTGTGACTCCATGACAACATCACGTGAGAGAGTCCGTGATGATCCTTCTGTACTTGTGTTTCACCCTCTGGGAGAGCCATGGTGAAAGTCACTTTGAGGTGACACCATCACGCAAGTGATGGACACTAGTACTTAACCATGTGATGGTTGATATCACATTGAGGTGATATATCTCTCTTTATATTTGATTGCAGGCAACAGTTGCAGATGAACTTCATGAAGAAATGTTTCTCTGTTGGAAGATCTCTCCCTAGCTGAGAGGGAGTGTTAATGTTTTTAAACAGCGTCGGGTGATCCTTCCAGCTCATATCCGTTGAGAAAGTATTAAATTGAATGTAGCCTTTGGCTATTCATTTAATACTCATTATTTTGTGCCTTATAATCTGGCCGACATAAAAGTTATTTTGTTATTTATCTATTAAAGGCCGACATTTGTAAAAGCTCTTTAAGGTATTGAGGCCGACATATAATGTATGGATATATATTCGATCTCAAGTTATGACATTATGATGGTCTTATGTTTTCTTCGATTGCTCTATGCCGTCAGTCCGATATAGTCAAGTGCAATACCACTGCGATCTAGAGGAGCTCGGCCTTATAAAAGGCAAATATAGGATTGAGATCTGAACAAATAGCGAACTCTATAAAGAAGCTTGATTACAATTCTATCATTGGCGAACAGGTTCCTGATGCTAATTACCATCCCCATCAAGGTGCGGAGCTAATCATCAGATCAGTGCAAATTTCCCTGAGATCCGAGTACATTTCTTCTGGTTCTGTGATCTCAGAAAAGTGCGAACAGGTTCAGACTTAATTGTGAATTTATCAGATCTGTAGAGTGTGATCAGCACTTGTGAATTGAGGTCTTCAGTGCTACGAAAACATTATCAGTTTTGCATCCTTCTCAGGTGTGATCTAGAGCTTGACATCTGTTAATTGGTCTTGTTTTAAGACTTCATTGTAAGTTGTAAATTTGCTACTGTTGCATCGAATAATAAGAGAGATCTTTGTTGCTGGGTTTTTCTCCCTCAAGAGGAGGGTTTTCCCAGGGTACTTGCTGTGTCATTTTGTCTATTTTTGCTTTAATGTTCTGTGCATTTACTACTGATTACTTAATTTAACATTGACTACATATGAGTTGATGTCGAATCCTTTCCCATCTTTGATGAGCCCATATTTGTTTGTTTTTCTATAGAAAACAACATCTGAAATATAAAGGTATGGATTACCAAACACAACCCCACAAACATTCGGTGGGATGACATCCACAACTGCCTCATCCATGAACTGCATGGTGTGTACAAATCTGATTTCATGATGGGTATTATATGTGATCTCAATTCCTTGTTTCAGCCATTCTAACAAATGCGGATTTGGGTGCCTTTAAGCTGAATCTTGATATGGAAAAGTTTGGTCAGTTCACTCCTCTTGAGATTTGTTGCTACCCACACATGCACCCTTCTTCATGGTAGCACATGACAATCAATCATCCACGTCAGAACTGCTCTCTATCTCCTTACACTTCCCATTAAACGAAGCTTCCAATATGTCTCCTCGGTGTATCCCTCTTTGTCACAATGACTAGAATACTGATTCTCTTTGCTGTTTGTTGTTACTGTGATTGTGCTGTTCTTTTTACCCTTCCATTTGTCTTTTCCCTTTCTTATTTGTCCGTGTTGTTGCTGCTTCCTCCCCTGCTGTTTTTGAGAAAATAGGGGTTCTTTTTTTTGTCCATCTTGAGGTAGTGGGCTTGGGCACAAACATCGTCAATATCTTGGGGTTTGATCATCAAAATAGGCTTCTTGAGGTGCCCAAATAGCACTTCAATGTACTTTATCAAAACTTCTCTATCCATCACATTCTTGTTAAGATGAACCACTTTCATATAGAACTCATCTTTCTATTCTTTGACTTTTTGTCCTTGCCTTTGTCGATAGAAGTGCCACTGGATAGCTCTCTCTTCATCTTAACATATGGGTAGAATTGTTCTTTCAAATCCTCATTGTTGAGTAGGTGGAACCTTACGTAAATGCAAAGAAGTGGCATAGCTTTCTTACCAAGTAAGATCATGGATCGATAGTTTCAATCTTGTGAAGGAGATTTGTTGCTGTGTACTCAGCATATGCAAGCTGAAGTATACCTCCATCTGCGCAATCCATCTGTCTACCTCTCCTCATTGATCTCTCCATCAAATGGTGGAATGCCAATTTTTGCTTCAGCCTTGAAGAGGATGCTATTCCACTAGAAGGAGGCTGTCCCCAACCCCCTCGAGCTCTTATTTAGTCTTCTTAGGTTTCTCTTCTTGCTCGTCTTGCTCCATATTTATCAATTTCTCTATCTCTGTCTCTTGCCATTTTCTAGCTGCTCTATTGTAATTCTTAGTATCAATATCAGGCTTAAACACTTCCAAATCATCACCCCTACTCAATCTTATAACGGGCATAACCTGTGATCTTTTTCTCTAAATTTTGGAATCACAGAAAACACAAGGAATCTAGACCTGCCCTGATACCACTTGATTCATAAACTGAAGCAGATATTTCTCAATTAGCTCATAAAAAAGGGATTTGCACTCTAGCTCTGATAAAACTCTCCTAATATGATCGAATTCCACATACAACATGTACTATATCCAATCAAGTTTTTGTCAACATGGAAACACATAAAAACATCATCCAAAACACTGAAAACAGAGATAAAACAAGTACAACACATTGGGAAAACCTCCAGCATAGACTGAAAAAATATATCCAATCAAGTTCATTTTGTCAACATGGAAACACATAAAAACATCATCCAAAACACTGAAAACAGAGATGAAACAAGTACAACACATGGGGGAAACCTCCAGCAAAGACTGAAAAAACAGCCCCTTGTTTCACTATATACAGTCAATTAAATGTAAATGAGTAACAGCATGCCTACAATGAGCTCATGTCATGAACAAATGAGCTTCAGATACACAACAGTGACTGGCAACAGGTCTACAATGATCTTGTGTCATGAACAAAAGAGCTGCATATCTGCCGATTCACCAAAATGCATACCACACATTGGGAATGTGAAATGAAATGTTCAAAGCCCTTTTAATGTCCATTCTCAGACACAGAATAAAACTGCTATTAAATGACACTAGGCAGTTACAAAAATGCCCAGCTGGTTACAAAACTACCAGTTATTAAAACCTGGCACTTTTGAAACTGATGGAGTGATTATGAAACTGCTGCCTGTTGAAAAATGTGGTTTTGTTACCAGTAAATTTTTACTTATTCTTCATTTGCTCCCTGTTTTCTGACCTCCTTGTGATGCTCCAAATCACCCTGAGACTGCCATCAACTGAAGAGTTTTTTTCAAAATACCAGGTGACTAATTTCCTAACGTTGGAAACATTGAATCAATCACAATAATGAAATATTAAAAGAAAACAAACAGAAGCATACACAGATAATTAACCTCATTTCCTATTTTCAATTCCTTCGAGAATTGTACAAGGAAACCTCCACAACTGATATAACTCACAGTTGCATGGAAATCAATTGTATCTTATATTCCTTTTTCTAGTCCTTCAGAAAACTTAGTCATTCATTCCTCTGAAAGACAATCGGAAAGAATGGCTTATAATCTTCTATCTTGCTCCCATCTTTAGACTAACTTAGCTAAAAATCTAATCTTCCAAAAAATAGCTTTACTTACAAAAACATCCTTATTGCCTATAAGGATGAGATGGAAGATAAGTCTTAAATATTTATCCACACTTTATTTAGACTTATTTAGCCAAATAAAAGACTTTCACTTCAATCCAAGTTTGTCTTTGAAGGCTTAAAACTTCCCTCTCGCTAAGGGCTTGGTTAGAATAGCAACTACTTGCTGATTGGTGGGGATGTATTGGAGCTTCATTGCTCCCTTTTGAACCTTGTTTCTAATGAAGTGATATCTGATCTCTATGTGTTTGGTCTTGTCATGAAACATTGGATTCTTTGAGAGTTTGACACAACTCTAATTATCATAGTAAATGACCGTGGTATCCAACTCCTGATCAAACAACCCTACAAGTAACTTGTGAAGCCAGATGACCTCACAACTATTGGTATTAATTTCCATATATTTTGCCTCTGTTGTGCTTAGTGCCACTAAAGTCTGCCTCTTGCTGAATCAAGATACTATTCCTGAACCCAAGCTAAAGCAACACTTGAGGTGCACTTCCTATCTGTTGCACTACTTGTCCAATTAGAGTCTGTATACCCCTACAACTTCACATCACCATCTCCAAGACATCTCAGACCAAACTCCATCATGCCCTTCCAATATCAAAGCCCATGTTTTGTCACTATCCAATGCTCCTACCTTGGCTCCACCACAAATTGGCTCAAGGTGTTCATTGCAAAACATATATCTAGTCTAGTTTTGACCAAACTCATCAAGGTACCTATCAGTTGCTTGTACAATGTGGGATCAATCATCTTCAAATCTAAAGAAACTAGTATTACACACTTTAGATTAGTGATCATAGGTGTGACCATAGATCTACAATTCTCCATTCAAAATCACTTCGGGATCTCAATTGCGTACTTACCCTACCCAAAGAAAATCTCTCTGGTCTCTACCAAACCTCTCAGCTCACGAAGTAATGCATCAGGCTGATGTCCTTAATCTCAAACTCAACAGATAAATTTTCCTTGCACACTGCAATGAGCTACTCTGCACCTGAAATGAACAAATCATCTATGTGTAGTATCAAAACAAGCATATCAGATCCAACAACTATGAAATATAGATTAGAATTGGCCTCAAATTTGCTAAAGCCCATACTTAGCAGATATTCAGCTATCCTACAATACCATGCTTGAGTGCTCGTTTAACTCCATACAATGCTTTCCTAAGCCTACAAACATGGGATTCCTTCTTGTTTTCCTCAAAGCCCTAAGGCTGCTCTATATACGACTATGCTTTCCTAAGCCTACAAACATGGGATTCCTTCCCATTTTCCTCAAAGCCCTAAGGCTGCTCTATATACACTTCTTCAATTAGACCGTTAAGAAAAGTTGTCTTAACATCTACCAAACTAAAGACATAACTGTTCTAATGGAAGTGTATTTGGTTACTGGAGCAAAACTCTCTGCATAGTCCACTCCCTCCTTTTAAGAGAACCCTCTCACCACAAACCTCGCATTGTACTTCTCAATATTGCCATCAGCAACATGCTTGATTTTATAGAGCCACCTGGAATTCGCAACTAACTTCCTGGCCTTGGCACAATGTACATCATTTGCATGATAAAGGTGTACTCCTCCAACATGGCATCCAGCCAAACCTGTTGATCTGCAGCTTCCTAGAAGCTGTAAGGCTCTAGATCATTGATGTTTATCATCAATGCTGCTAGAACTGGTTCACCTTGTAACTTGTAAAGATTTCCTTCTCTAACCCTAACACTTTTGCAATATTTGGGAAAGATCCTTTCGGTTTGATAAGAACTTGCTGATCCATGAATTCAATTGCGAAGCCTTTATCCTCCACCACAGAAACTGAAAGCGAATTCTTCTTCAGACTAGGAAGACACAAAACTTCATTGACCTCCAAAGAGATACTTGACTAAAGTTGAAAGGGAATAGTACCAACTCTTATTGGATACTTGGCATCATCACCAAGCTCAACTTGAACTCCAGAATTATGTTCCCTGAAATTGATAAAATATTTCCCGTCTGATGTCATATGTCTAGAGACTCCACTGTCCACATAGCATACATTCCTTAAAACTGTGTTGATAGATAGACAAGAAACCATTGAGAACTCTTTCTCAAGTTTGGCAGAAAACTCAATCATTTGAGTTTTTGTAGAGGCTACTACCTTGTTCTGCTGCTTCTTTTCTTGGTTCTTCTTGTCTGGGCACAATGATGCATAATGACCAAACATATGATAATTGAAACGCTTGATTTTACTGAAGTTTTCCCTAGCTGTCAAGGTCCTTCGTCATCCTTTCCCTTACCCTTGATGTTTGACTCCATTCCTGTTCAAAACCCTAGGTTACCTCTTGTAAACCCTAGCTCTTCTTCAAACCCTAGCTCACATTCCTAGTTGTTTCAAATCCTAGCAAGTCCCTTGGTTTGTTGTGTGCCCTAGTCATTGTTTCAAGCTGCCTTTTTTAGCCCTTAAAAAAGTAGCCTCAAAAACCCTAGTTGTTTTTACAAACCCTAGTTTGATGTTACAACCACAGCTATAAACCCTAGTTGTTGGAGAAATTTAGGCCACCACTTTTTGCCTTGGCCGCGGCTTCAAAAACCCTAGTTGTGGGTTTATGTTAGTGTTTGGTAGCTTCGGGAGATATTTTCTCCTTAATTAAGGCTGGTGGCCTACATATTACAAATTATATTTTATATTTAATGTTGATCTATTAGCAGCAGAGGCGTCTTCTTTAAATAGCTGTTATGACAAGCTGGCTTACCCACATAAATTGTCTTATTCAAAATGGTCAACATGCAAGAGAATCTGTGTAACTAGCATGCAAGAGAATCTGCGTACTGACATGCGAGAGAATCAGTCTCCTTTAAATGGAATCTGCGTACTGACATGCAAGAGAATCTTTGTCTCCTTTAAATAGACACATGAACTGTATTTGTAACTCCTCCTTAAATAAGCAAATGAAATGCCACCTAGTGTGTGCATGTGCAACTGTCATTTGCCTATATTTAGGAGGAGATGTTGGCTTGTTTGGTGACTGATTTTGTCAATAAAAACAAGTCACATCTTCAAGAAGATGTTCGATTATTCACAGCAGATTATTGTCCTTCAAAGAGCAGATTGATATCAAGTAGAAATCAGAGGTTTTATGTATATTGGCATCTAGGAGAGGTGCTGAGACTTGTAAGCTGATTTCATTCAATATATAAGAGACATATTTGTGGCTGGGTTTTTCTCCCTCGAGAAGAAGGGTTTTCCCAGGATATATGTTGTGTTATATTGTTCATTTCTTCATGTGTTTTGTTGCATTTTTGCTTTCTGTTAAATCTGATCCTAAAACATTAACAGTTTAATCCTACAAAAAATGGCTTAAACACTAGTCGCTAGTCCTTTAAACCCGTTGTTTCTTTTTCTAAATTTTTTGTAAGAAAAAGGGCTGAAAAACCTTCTGCTGTGGAAATATATGCCCTAGATGCCAAAGATTTGCTGAAAACCCTACAGTTAACAGTTGCAGCTTACCAATAGAAACGAAAATGGCCCAATTTTATTAAAAAACTGCATGGTTTTATCATAAACATCCTACATGATTTAATAAAAAAATAGGTGCGCTTTTATTCCTTTCTTTGATGCCATGATTTGCAAAATAGATCCATGAATTTAGGAAGAAAAGCTTTGCTCTTTTTGTGTCTAGCCAGCTTGCAGTTTTCACCTTGCTCTTGGTCAAGATTTTCTTTAAAAATTCTGCAATTTCTCCCTCTATTTGGCTGCATGATTTCTTCACAAAACCCTGCTATGTGATTACCAAACAAATCCACCCTTTTGGTTTTTAAACCTTGTGCTTCGATGCCATGAAGAATTCTTTTCAAAATACCAGATTACTAATTTCCCAGTGTTAGAAGCATTGAATCAATCACACAACAATGAAATTAAAAAAAAAAAAAACTAGAAGCATACATAGATAATTACACCTCATAGCGGGCTTTTCATTCTTTCGAAAAAGGTACAAAGAAATTGCCATAATTGATATAACTCATAGTTGCATGGAACCAGTTGTATTTTACATTCAATATTCCAGTCCTTCAGAAAACATAGTCTTTCATTCCTTTGAAAGACAATCTAAATAAACTGCTTACAATCTTCTGTCTTGCTCCTACTTTCTATAATTCAGCTAAAAATGTAATCTTCCAAAAGTCAGCTTTACTTACAAATCCCTGATTATAAGGATGAGATGGAAGATACTGTTGAAATTTTTTTGTCATTGATGTCATTCTGGTTCAGACTTCACCTGTCAGCCTCTGTGTTTATTTTAACAGCAGCTTGCTTGTCTTCTCTCATACAAATGCCAAGTCTTTCTTGTGTGGGGCCCGATTATCTTCAGCCTGCGTTGGGAAGTCTATTCTAAAAGGAGAAGTCATCTATGATTGATGAGGTGGCATTTATTTGTCTTTTGTGAACTTGAAAAGTCTGTTCTAAAAAGAAAAGTCATCTGTTCTGATGAAGTGGCATTAATTTGTCTTATATGAGCTCTATTGGTGCGTTGGTTTGAGTTTGTGGGAAAATTTCTCTTTAGATGTGGTGGGCCCTTCAGGTGTGTTGGCAGCATCTATATTTGTCCTTATTTCAAACCTCATTTCTGCCTTCTGATTTCTCAGTGACAACTGGCTACAAATTGTGGTTTTCAATATATGGTTGGACTTTTGGCATATATTTTATCTAACAGCTCAAGATAGTGTTGTTGGGCGAATGTGTTAATGAAGGCTAAAATTATATTTGTTTCTGATGCTAACGGTTTCAAAAATTTATTTCTGGGAACGTCTATTTTATTCCAAAAAGGCTTTATGGTGGCAATTTAAGGTGACAGCTTCAGGATCCTCTTATATTAGCGACAGCTCTACAAATGATTCATAGCATCTCTAAGTCTATTGACTATTTTTTGAATTAGCTGGCACAGACATTATGCGTGGCTAAATTTATTTAAGATCATATCGTGCTTTTCCCCTGGGTGTATGTTTTGGAGTTGATTATTTCTTGCAGCGCTCTTCTCTATTTTTGGCTCGGTATTTATTTTCTGTCAGCTACAGGTGGGAATATTTTTGACTGGGCGGCTACAAAATAATATGCATCGATTTGCTTGAAAAGACTATGGGCGGCTGAGTCTATACATTTTTCTAATGATTTCTAAAATGAGACAAATCTTCTATTTCAATCAACGGCTTCTGAAATTCCTTGAGACGGCTATTTTTTATATGTGGTGTGGCTAAAATGAGCATATCGTTTTTTTTTGGTTTTTTTTATTTCTGACGCTGCAAAGACTTTATTGGTGTATGGTGCAACAATGTCTTCTACTCTTGGTAAAGCTTTGAAGTTGTGGCTGTGAGTTTTTGAAAGCTTTAAATGCATGAGGATTTCGGTTTCTGAAATTGCAGGTGGCTCCAGACTTAGTATATGCTTTATATTTCCTTCCAGGCGGCTGAGTCATTAAATACGCTTAAGACATTTAATGTTTTTTTGAGGAGTCAGCACTTTTCATCGTGATACATGAAATCGTGACTTCATATATAATATGTGATCCTAATATAAAAAAGGGGATACTGTTTTAGTTGGGTTTTGGATGATATAAAGGTTCACCTCAAATGTGATGTTGGACTGTTAAGATGTATTTT
Organism: Sequoia sempervirens; assembly: GCA_007258455.2. Classification (NCBI taxonomy): domain Eukaryota; kingdom Viridiplantae; phylum Streptophyta; class Pinopsida; order Cupressales; family Cupressaceae; genus Sequoia; species Sequoia sempervirens. The sequence goes on from VDFB02193867.1 coordinate 443,985,836, forward strand.
TGAAGTTTATGTTGTGGTGCAGACCTTTCAGAAGACTTCGACCTGCAATGAGTTTGAGATATATAAAGAAAAAGGTCTGAATGAGCTGAAAATATAGTAACACAAAAATATGAAGTGCGTCCTATATGAAAATTTTACAGATTCAGAACTGAGTGTATGTGTGCTGGAGTAAGATATTATTGATGTCTACAGTAAGAAAGTGAGGGCTTGATGATTTTGTTGATCATGTCGAAAATGTATGAGCCAATATCTTTTGAAGTTTGAAGACGTGAGCTGTTCAATGAGAAGTATTTTCGAGCCTCTATTTGATCATCAAAATTGCCTTGTATATTCTTTGAGAGATACTTTGCATTAGTGTTGCTGGTACCGTGTGAAGAAGTCTGAGCTTATTTTGTCACTTTATCAATCTTCTTTTGAATGCTGTATCCTTTGGGAGAGTCTACAGTTTTTAGGGTGCTGCACTATCAGTGGTATATGCAGTTTGTAATAGTGGAGTTCATAATTTGATTATGTGGATTCTCAGCTAGAAGTGAACTTGGTAATGCAGAGTGTTGTGGAGCTGAAACTAATGTTGGATTGAGCATGAAGAAGTATAGTTGGTATCAATAGCATTGTTTGGGGCAGGGGAGTTATAAAGTGTTGATTCTGCTCTAGTCTTGAGTAACAAGTTGTGTGAAATGATTAATTGCAGGAGGAAGAAGTTCACTGTTCAGTCTCAGGGTGAATGAAGTTGTGGGCCTCACAGTTCATGTGAAGGCAGCGTTTCATATCAGTGTTCTAAACTCTTATTTGAGAAATCTGGAGTTGGTGCTTCAGCCACTGGAGTTGGTGCTTCGGTGTTTCGGAGTTGGTGCTTCGAAGGAGGGTTGGTGCTCTCGGTGGGTTGGTGCTTATCAAATGAAATCGAAGTTGGTGCTTCGTGGAAGTTGGTGCTTCCAGTGAGTTGGTGCTCACTTATGTAACAGGGTTGGTGCCCTTTGGAGATAATTAAAAGCAATATTTTGCCGTGGTTTTTTACCCGAAAGGGTTTTCCACGAAATCCTGGTGTTTGTCTTGTTAATGGTGTTTGATGATGATCTTAATGGTCTGATTTCTGATTTACGTTTTAAATCTGGTTTAAAGTTTTTAAAAGTTCTGAAATACTGATTCAACCCCCCCCTCTCAGTATTTCCTATGTGCTCTTCAGATACGTCTAAATATTTATCTACACTTTATGTACACTTATCTTGCCAAATAAAAGACTTTCACTCTTATCACTAAAGTGAAATGCAAAATAGACTAACTCAAACCACTTGAACTTTTCCTCATAGGTTTACACTGAACTTGTGCAGTAGTTCCTATTGAGCTAAAAAACTGAACTTCAAGCTGACAACTGAGTTAGTAGCTTCCGAAACCATTAAACTGAAAGTCTTGGGATTTCGAGCATGCAGACAACTCTTGAACCACTTGGTCATGTTTCCGAGATCCATTTTATAGATCAAACCTAAACCAACAAATTTTGAAAAATAAGGGCAGAGCCTGAAATGAAAAACAATAGATTGAGTTTTCACATTTAAAAAAGTTTCTTCTATATTTTCTATTAGCCTCCCTTCATCCTTGCTCCTTACACCAACGTCCACAAAAATAAACCAAGTTTGAAATCAACTACCAAGACTTGAACAATAGATGGATGATTGTGGAAGAAAGCCACTCTTCAATAGGGAAGATGCAATCCATGGAACTATGTATGAGTACATTGAACTTGACATTGTGTATGTATATACAATCAAATTCATAGATATGACCTTTTTTGAAATATTATTCTTTTTTTAGTAATGGACAATTGATGATTTGTTTATTGTGGTGTATATCTAATGTCTGTGCTTGTATGTGTATTTGTACTATTGTTGATTAAATTTATATAACAAATTGCATACATTTTGATTGCTTTTGAAATCTTGCGGGGTAAAAGAGGCTCTGTGTCAAGAAGATACCCATCTACTGTCATTTCCAGCATATATTTTTCCATAGTTACTGTCCTTAAAATTCAGTTCTCTTACACCTCCATGTACCCAAACCTTGGAGGACATAGGTCTAAATGCTTGTTTGTGGTTGAGGCTCACAGAAATATACATCTTTTTAGATCAAGACAAATCGTATAAAGATTATGAAGTTGGCCATTAGCAATGAAATACAATAATGGTATCTACATTTACATAGTAATACCTTTGGTTTATCTAATGTTTCATTGCTATAGCATGAATATGAATATCTATATATGAAATTAAACATGATGTTAACCTTGAAATATAGTAATGGTCAAGTTGTAAGTATTTTATAAAATTATGCTTTCAAGAAATAATGGCTTGATTTTCTACTGGGTAGGTTGTCTTATGTAATAGTCTTGGGAAGATAAATACTTGTTTTTGAAATTGACTCTTACCTTTTTTTTTTCCCCATTGTAGATATAATTCTTTTGTCTTGATGCCAGGTTTTGAAGAATATGTTCAATCAAGGGTCGCTTGGGGCGGAGGATGTGAAGGTATTTACTTTCATGTCAAAAAGCTAAATTACTCAATAATAATTAATTTTTCTGAAGACTTAGCATGGTAACCTTTCTAATATGACCGCCTCTTTTGCAGGTGACACTTGAATTATCTTTTATGGAAGCTGTTCAGGGCTGTACTAAGAACCTGTCATTTCAGGCTTATGCTGCATGCTCATCTTGCAGTATGTCTAATTTTCATTGCTTTCTTTAAACCAGTATTGTACAACCACCAAAATAAATTTGTATTTTTCTTTTGTTTTACATTTTCCAATAGTTTTGATACAGGTTTGAAATTTTTAGTGATTGAAATTATTGAGACTTGAGTAATTTAATTGACAAGTGATAAGGAAGATAAGATATACACAATTAAAAAACTTGTAGCTACAAATGCTGATACACCTCTCTGAATTATGAATTTGTCAAAATTGCTATTTTAACATCTACTTAATTTTTTCGTTGGCCATTTTATCCAAATTTTATCCAAATTTTATTTTTCTGCTTGCTTAGACTTCTGATTCATGGGGTATATTTGATTTGTTAAATTGTAACTAATAATCTCCACATTTTGATGTTGGATTTCTTGTCAAATATTGTTTAAGGCAATACTGCTCAGCATTATTGTGTTTAACAAATTTAAAAGGTTCTGTGAAGGATAAATGATTATCTTTGCATTTATAATATTTGCCTTTGACTATCTGCTCACCTCTTTTGAAGAATAGAAAGAATTAAATAGCTTTTTTTTAAGTAAGTTTGGCATGCACATCAAAAGTCCGCTTGGGCTGATTAAAGGCACATTTCAAACTTTTGTGTTGTATTTACATATCGAATGTCACATTATTTCATGTTATAGACTCTTAGTTTCTTGTAATTTTCTTAAAGGAGGATTTCCTTAGCATGCTTTCTAGTTCCTATTTTCTTGTTGGCTTAACATATTTTTTAAAGTTTTTCTCTTTGATGGTGAGAAGAAATGTTGGGGGAAAGAAATAGATCTGTTCTGTTTCTTTGCTGGAGTTCTTGACCAAATTCATGGTAAAAAACTGGTGATTCAAAATCACTTTTTGCATTTTCACTATCTCCACTTACCTCTGTTATACAATATATCTGACTCTTTTCTAGCTGGAAATTCATAGCTCATTATCAATCCTTGGACATAAATGTTGCACTTTATGGACAACTTTTCTTGGTAATCTTATCAATTGAACTACCCACAGACCTTATATGTTACCTGAAGTTGCAGTGGTTAGATAGGTTATTGCTAATTGTAGAGAATCACATTTTAAAAATGATATAATATTTCAAATTTCTCTGCAATATGGCAAATATGCAAGTTTTGAGCCTATAAGTTAGACAGATTCCAATTGGATTCAAATTATATTGTGGGGAAGCAAAATAACAAGTACAAGTAAAACCATAATTCAAGTAATAATTAGCTTAGCATGTGAGGCAATTTTGTTTTGAGAATTTTTAGTGTTCCCTGGGTTTATGTCCCTGGAGTAAAATCCTTGTTCTCAAGAATAGGGACATCCCAGGGGGAGGTGGAAAGGGGATGAAATGAGGCTCTGCTGTCCCACTGGGCACCACCCCCAAAGAGGTCTGTCCTTGGGACAGCTCTGTAGAGTAGGGGATGTTCCTAGAGATGTTCTCATCTGTGGGGGATGCCCCATGGGCTCATTAAAAAACAGGTCTGTCACTGAAAGAACCTAGATTTTTTAACCTAAACCTAAAACATGGACCCTCCAAGGCGTATACCCATGCTCAATTGAAATCACCAACAGTAAGAGTGGGAGGAAGAGAAAGAGGATGCACCCCATTGTGAGGCTTGCTTGGGGATGCCCCATGTGGTCGGGGAAAAAACAGGTCTGAAGCTAAAAAAACCTAAAGCCCTAAATGTAAACCTAAAAGATGGGCCTACCAAGGTCCACATCCCTAGAAAACTTTAAATACGTTTGCCCATGTTCAATTGAAATCACCAACAGCAAGAGTGAGAGGAAGAGGAAGAGAAAGACGGAATCTCCCATTTCCCATTTTCAGATTTATTTGTATCTTTTATATTTTTTATTTCTTTACTTTTTTTATTGTTGAATCTTCCCGTTTTCAAGTTTTTACTTCAAAGTTCGAACTAGCTAGATGTTTTAGGGTTTAGGGTTTCTATTGTTGATGTAATAGCGGCGGGAGATATCTTTCTCTCTAATTCGAGAATATTAAATATTAAACAAACCATCATTTGCTTATTCAAGGAGATCGCATATCTACAACAGACCATCATTTGCTTAGAGCAGATTGATATCAAGGAGAATTCATAGAAATTGTGTATTCGCATCTAGGAGAGGTGCTGTGTTTCATTATATCAGATTGGCCTAGAGTTTGGCCCAATTGTAAGCAGATTTCTGCTCTCTTCATTAAATATATAAGAGATACATTTTGGCTGGGTTTTTCTCCCTTGAGGAGGGTTTTCCCAGGGTAATCTGCTGTGTTCATTTGTCTTATGTGTTGCATTATTAATTGCTTACATTTCTGATCTAAAACTAACATGGTATCAGAGTGGGTCTAAGAAAAGATCTGATCAGATTTGTTAAGCAGTTAAGTCAACTTTTCATCTAAGGGCAGATCTTGAAGGAAAAAGGTTGCAGATTATTTCAGACCTAAGGGCAGATCTTTGAAGGTGAATTTGTGCGGAAAAAGAAGATGGTAATCGGTGTCAAGGTAGAAGATAGACTTGATGGAGCCACAAACTTCAACTCTTGGAAACCCAAGGTACTCATTGCATTAAGGGAAAATGATCTTGATTTTGTGGAAAGTGATATGCCCAAGCCTTCCGATGATACTGAGAAAATCCAATGGAAGAAAAATGGCACGAAGGCTAGAAAGATCATGATAGACTCTGTGATGGATCACCTAGTAGTGATCATCTCTAAGTTGAAGACAACTAAAAAAATGTTTGATACTCTAAAATGATTGTATGAGATCAACAACACCAGTAGAGCCCTTGCTTTGAAACAACAACTTCACTATGTAAAAATGGCTAAAGATGATTCAGTCATCTCATTCTTTATGAAGATTGCTGATTTGAGAGATCAGTTGGGTGCTATTGGGGATATAATTGCAGACAGAGATCTTGCTATGCTAGCACTAAATGGTCTTCCTCAATCTTGGGAACCCTTTATTTAGAGCATTAATGGGAGATCCAAGTTGCCCAAGTTTGATCGTCTTTGATTTGAGAGATCAGTTGAGTGCTATTGGGGATATAATTGCAGACAAAGATCTTGCTATGCTAGCACTAAATGGTCTTCCTCAATCTTGGGAACCCTTTATTTAGAGCATCAGTGGGAGATCCAAGTTGCCCAAGTTTGATCGTCTTCGAGCTAATTGTATTCAAGAAGAGTCTAGGTTGGCAATAAGAGGAATTGGGCGAAACTATCATGATGTAGAAAATCAAGTTCTTGCTACACATATTTCTAGAGATAGAGGCAAAGGAAGAAAGAGGAATAGAGGTAGAGAATCAGATTTTGCCCCAAAATCGAAGAAGAAGAAGGATCTCTCTCGCATTCAATGTTACAGGTGTGACAAGTATGGCCACTTTGCTCGAGATTGGAAATTAAGGTCTACACAACATGTTTCTACTGCAGAAATTGACATGGGGACATCTCTAGGAGCCAAATTCTAAAATCGATTCAGAAGGTTTCTTATTCTAAAGTCGATCATTTTCTTTGAAAAGGAGGAAATAACATTCATAGGGAGTCTGACATACCAACTAAGGCAACCTTGGATGAGGAGGTTAGGAGGTTGATGCCAATACTTGGAGCTTCAAAGGGAGTCACAACATCATGAAGACTTGTTGTAATGTCTATTTCTCTGTGATGGAGAAGTATGAGTCGAAAACCCTTGTAGTGTATATTTCTCTGTGATGGAGAAGTATGAGGTGAAAGCCCTTGCAGTGTATATTTCTTTGTGATGGAGAAATAATATGTGAAAGCCCTTGCAGTGTATATTTCTCTGAGACGGAGAAATATGAGGTGAAAGCCCTTGTAGTGTATATTTCTCCGAGACAGAGAAATATGAGGTGTGAGCCCTTGTTCATCTTTGAGACTGAGATGAGACGTCATGTTGAGAGACGCCATGACGATATCACATTGAGAGACTATGTGATGAACTCTTTGTACTTGTGTTTTTCCACACATGCGAGTAGCCATGGTGGATGCCATGTTGAGAGACTCCATGATGACATCATGTTGAGAGAATCCGTGATGGGCATTTGTGCACATGTTTCTTTCCACACATGGGAGTAGCCATGGTGAATGTCATGTTGAGTGACTCCATGATGATATCGCGTTGAGGGACTCCGTGATGAACTCTTTTCCACAAATGGGTGTAGCCATTGTGAGTGTTTTGTCGAGAGACTCCATGACATGGATATCTGAAAAGATACCTCCCTAGCTAAGAGGGAGTGTTGATGTAATAGTGGCGGGAGATATCTTTCTCTCTAATTCAAGAATATTAAATATTAAACAAATAATTGTTAAGGCAAGTTGGCCTTATTATAATTAATATTTTATTTTCTTTAAGAGGCCGACCAAGTGAAGAGTCGCCTTGCTTGTGAAGAGTCTCCTTGCTTTGTATATATAGAAGGAGATGATCATCCATTTGACAATCAATTAATTCGTTCTCAAGTCAATTTACACTCATCAAGGAGATCGCATACCTAAAATAGACCATCATTTGCTTAGAGCAGATTGATATCAAGGATATCTACAGCAGACCATCATTTGCTTATAGCAGATCGATATCAAGGAGAATTCATAGAAATTGTGTATTCGCATCTAGGAGAGGTGCTGTGTTTCATTATGTAAGGCCTTGCCTTGTGTGTGGTTCATTCTACTCTATGTTCTTATGTGCATTCTGTTAATCAAATTGTTAGATAGATTCAAGGTGAATTATTATGCAATATTAGAAGTAGAAAAGTAACCGTTTAGTTGGGTTGATACTTAATAAGTATCAATGAAGTTAGTTATGATTCAATAATTAGCTTGCAATGAATGAATTTAATTAACCAAAGAGGAAGTTAGGATCCTCAGAAACAAGGATACTTTCATTAACGCTAATAGCATTTAATGGCAATATTTACTTAATGGGTAACCTTACTACATAGTACTAGTGAGTTACTCATGTTAACTGGGACTAAGTGTTAAGAGGATTAAATATTATGGATATGCAATATCATGCTCATGATAATCGTTATCTACTTGATTTCATGATCATAGGAATAATTGGTTTTCAAGGCATTTCTATCATAAAAGTTAATATAAGTGTTTCAACTTTGTACCAATTATGTTTGTTGAGTTTATTTATTAAAGGATTCAAGTATAGTAAATATCATTAGGCTTCAACAATTAGGGTATAAATTCTCATCATTTAATCTTTAAAAGTGACAATATCATGGTCTAACTGAATTTAATCAATACAAGCAACATCAATATATAATTACCACTCAGCCTCTTGATAAGAACATCATTGTTGTTTACTCAATGATAAATCTTTACAATTAAATTTTATTCCTATTTCCATAACAAAAAAAAAGAGTTTACTAGTGTAATAAATAAATAGAACAGAAAACGGAAGGGATCCTATACACCAATTAAAATATAGTAAAAGCTTCCTCGGGGCCAGATCAAAATCAGATTTGCATGACCTGCTACCTACCCGTGCTCTGGCTGTCTACGTTGGGAAAAAGGGGATGAGGCACTTCATTATTCTGACTACTTGTCTCCGTTATGCTAGCGTAACCCATAAACCAAGCTACATTAATGATATTGAAAAGCAAGTTGAAAGAGTGGTTGCTACTATTAGTAAACCCACACATTCATGACACATTGAGGAGTTTTACTTTATGCAACAAAGTTTTCAAATCTCATTAATAGTTTTCACAGAAGAATGAAAATTTTTCACGTACATGAGGTTGAAACGCCCACCAACCTCCTGACCAATGGTCTTATATCGTAGTTATTCCTGGCAGCAATAACTTAATGGTGGAACGACTGTAAGGTGACCATTCACCAGATGCATTGAATAAGAATGGTGGTACAGATTTCTCGAGGAAGGAATTTTGTGGAAGGGGCATTCATCTTTAACACAAAGATTTGATAGATGGGAAAAAAAATAACGGATGGTCCACTTGCCTGGTCTTCGGTACCGTAGTTGTATGGCGGGTGGAGCAACTCTGTGACAAAGGGACCCCTTCTAAAAACGTGATCCTCACATCTCAGAGGCTACGCTTGGATAGCCCGGGGAATTCACGGGAGGGAAGGTGAAAAAAAACAAAAAACAAAACAAAACAAAAGAAATGGAGGGAGGTGTCTAGGAGGTTTGCGAACAAAGGGATAGGAGGGAGTAATTCGAAGGAGACAGAAAAATAGTGGAAGGAGAAATGGGGAAAATGAACTAACAAAGCACCCTCCTAGAAGGGTATTCTTCTTATGGCCATTGAATTTAGGCATTCATTTGTTTGATTCTTGTTGCATTGAAATAGAAATGATTTTACTTGGTTTTATGCTTGGAGTAAATTAAATTTAGTTCCTAGTTTGGTGTATATACACTTGCAGCCATCTTACATCATTTCAAATTAGCTAGGCTGGGTAAACTACGGATTTGCGTTCGGATAATGTAGGGTGATCTGTTATTTCGAAAGAAATATTGAGAGGCACAGTTTCTTTCTATAATATTCAATAGCTCTGTAACCACTTGAAATAGGGGCTATAATGGTGTAACGATGGGTCTCAGCATAATAATTAATCTTATAAATTATGATAGTTTGGTAGCATGTTATGATGCATGAGACGGTTTGGGTATTACGGTTCTATGGTGTAGATGCCAAAATACTGTAGTTTAAAATTTTACCAAATTTGATATTGCTGAAGGTGCGGTGATGCCTTGTGTATGAGTGTGGTTTAGCAAACTGGTAACTGTGCAAGTTAAGTTATGTTAGCATTCTACATATAGAACCTTTCTCAAATTATAATCTGTACTTGGCAGTGAGGAAATCTTCGGCCTTTCTCCTGTGTATAAAGTTAAGACATAATAAAAGTATGGGGTCATGTAATGTAACTCATAAATATCTTATAAATTAATTGCAAGCCTATAAGTAATTAACCACGATCTATCATCTGTTTATCAGATTAAGTGCAGGTTTTATGATAATTTATTGGTAAGAAATCCATAAGGGTGTCACTCCTAACCAATACATTGGCTTCGTAGAACATTACTCCATTTTGTCATTATTGATAGGGGTTAAATCTGTGACTGTTATTGGGTTCACATGCTTTAATAGCCAATTTAATAAAGTCCATTTTGTGCATATCCTGCATTGTTGCAATCTGGGCTGAGATCACATTTCTTTGCGGCATGCTATCAAACAGTTCACGTGCCTTGTCTATGCTTCCACATTTTACATACATGTCTGCCAGGGCAGTTGCAACTACGACACCTGTAAAACTAACCCCATCTAAATGCTATGACTTATTTATTATCAAATATAAACTGATATTCTCTCATATCAAAAACAAAATAAAGATGCAAGTATGTTCAGTTCACAACTGTTAAGGTGCTGAATTTAACCAACTGTCAAGTTGCTGAATTTAACCAACTGTTTAAGGTGCCCAATCTAATTTATATATTAAGAAACTTCAAGATTTCTCTTTCAGCAAAGGCATCCCACTTGCATATCGATGCATGCATATACACAATAATTATACAAATGCATGGGCATTACATTATTTTGCTTATGTTGAACTGTGTGCTGTTGTTTAAAATTTTAAATGAGAAGGCTGATTGCAGAGAAAAAAACTGCTCTCATGCCTTTATGATCACAAAAAAAACCTTTCTGGGTTTTACTCCTCTACTCTCTAGCTTTCCAGAACATTTTAAAGTTTTAAATTTCATTAAGAAATGCGAATTCTATGATTGTTTTAAGACAGCTCTGTCTTGTTGAAGAACTATTCACTTACATTGATTTTTTTTTTACCTCATTTATTATATTCTTGAGGTGATTTTAATACAATAATAATGTGTGATAGATCCTCAAATAGCAATTGCGTATATGTAAATATATATATAGAAAGAGAAAGCTCCATATAATTAGACTTATTGTTGTACATTGATGAGAGAAAACAATCACTAGTATCATTTATTATGATTAATATAAATCTATGATTCTATAATGACATTGGTAAATGATTCTTTTTGTTGGTTGTATACCTCATTTATGAGCATAATAAATTATTTAAAGTTAGTAAAAGTTGTTAACAAAGATCTTATTATTATTAATCATTGATTTGCAATGGAAATCGATAATAATTTGATTATAGTATGTATTTTAATTAAAAAGATATGAGAGATTATAATATGATGCCATTGTTTTCTTATTGTTATGTCATTATCAATCTATTTTCATAAATAAATTGATGCGGGGTTGTCCACTAGAAACGTGATATATGCATGCTCATCTAGGATACATTATCTCTTGTGATTGATATAAAACGAAAATAGTGAGATTATTATATGTTTTCGAATGGGAATATAGTTCAAGAAATCTAATACTAAATATGAGATGATGAGCCACACTTACAACATTAGTAAATATAACATGACACACATATATATAGGTTTTAAGATTTTCATGTGAGCACTACTATTCTTTTGTTCTCCTTTATTTTTGTCAATTATAAGGGTTGAATATTGAGCTTGGGAGTAGATGAGGGTTGCGTGTGCGTCATCTTGTTATTTTAGAAAAAACTCTTGAGAAATACTGTGTGGGTCTAGTCATGATCGTTGACCTTGAACTATTATTATGGTGTGGAGAGGTGTTAGTGGGTTGTGATGGAAGTTATTGTCAATCCATCTTTGTAGCCTAAGGATTATATTCCTTGTTATCCAACCATGTGGGAGATGGTTGAAGTCTAGTTGTCGAACTACAGTTCCTCTGCGAATTATATACGTAGGCAAGGCTGTCAGAGACGAGCCCCTGAGGAATTAGGTCTAGCCCCTAGGCTTGTTCTCTTGTTATTACTTGATGTTACTATTGTTATATATTTTATTTGGATAACTTGGGACTTGAACAAAGTCTATGACTATCGATAAGTTAACATAACTAATCAAGTCTGTCTGGGTGATGTGAACTCCCCGTCTCCCTTCGAGCCCCGACCAAGATGGTCTAAGCAATTTAGTTACCTACCTAAAAGAGTTATAGTTCATGTCTGGTCGAAAGTTGTTTTCCTTCTTATAGCTCTTGCGTTGGTAGCAAACCTTGAGAGTTTTGCAAGCATAAGTGAATGAAATTTGAAATTTGTGTTTTGTTCTTAACTATATTTTGGTGTAAAGTTTTGGGCATTACACATTATATCAGATTGGCCTAGAGTTTGGCCCAATAGTAAGCAGATTTCTGCTCTCTTCATTAAATATATAAGAGATACATTTTGGCTGGGTTTTTCTCCCTCGAGAAGGAGGGTTTTCCAAGGGTAATCTGCTTTGTTCATTTGTCTTATGTGTTGCATTATTAATTGCTTACATTTCTGATCTAAAACTAACATCTATAAATATTAATTAAAAACTAAAATAGATTTTTAATTTTTTTAATCAGATTTTGATCTCTTCTCATTTTCAAGTTCAAGGTTTTTACTTCAAAAGTTCAAAGTTCAGAATAGGTAGCTGTTTTTTTATTTGCACAAGTATTAAATAAAGTACATAGCTGTTTTTTTATTTCCACAAATATTAAATACATAATGCTCAATGAGATTAAATTTCTGTCTGTCCTCTTCTTTTACACCTTATGCTCTCTAAAACAAGAAAAGCATAAGAACAATCAGAAATCTTATAGTTGCTTTATTTTTTTAATATAAATTTTACTTTAATATTAAATATTAAAAAAAAAATTTGCTTAACAGTACTGCCCTTCTCTGTATCTGCTTCTGTGCTTTGTGCAATTTGAAGTTTCAAAAATGAATCTAGTATTATCCTAGACTTAAGTATTGAAAATTGATCTGACAGAAGAAGAAAGACCTGTTGAGAATTTTGCTAAAATTGAGTAAGTACTTTTTTGAGAATCAGGGACTTTAGAAATAATGAGTGGGTGAAATAGGTTGCAGTAGATGAAAGGAATGCACAAATTTCATTTGCAACTGCCACACCTCATTGGCAATTTTTCGGTCTTCTTAGTGAAATGAACTCTTGAAACTAGTAGAAACTATATTTGCATCCTGCTTCATTTTATTCTATAGGATGGTTCAGCTATAGAACCCTTGCAACATGTGTTCCTGAATCGGGAGTGGAGTAGGTGGGGAAGAGAGTGAAGTATGTGGTGGTTGATGGTTCCTTTTGGTTAGATGTGAGATACATACTGTTCATTATAGCCCTGGTTTTCGCAGTCATCAAATATGGGGTCTCTAACGATCCCAATCTTGGAGAGATCTACAAGCACATAGTTGGCATGCTTGATGAAATGAAAGGTGTGATTTGTTTCAGAGATATGACCGTAGAGTTCTACCATGAGTGCATTCAGCCTGCCATTCAATAAAGGTGGGTGATGCTGAATATTCCATCATGCTCTACTCCTTATGCGTTAAATCCTGAAAATGTAATCAAATCTTCTATCAAATTGAGAGACTAAGGGTCCTAATGAGATTAATTTGAAAGAATTCTACCAAAATTCTAAGACAGAGTTTTCGACTTCCAGATTTTATTAATACTCAATGTGCTGAATGCAGAACATTAATAGATTTCGATGTTTTGCATATTAAGAATGGAATCATCTTTTGTATGTAGGGAGACCCGCCTCCAAGGGATACGTCTCTTGAGAGGACGTGTCTCCACACTTGGAGACATGTCCGCTCAAGGGACGTGTTCCTTTGAGCGCGCGGGTTCTTGTAGCCGATAATCATTCAAATTAAACAGACTTAACATATACGCGTCCTCACACATGGCGACTATCATATATATGAATTTTGAACTTTATTCAATGCATATTTTGAACATCATCTATTTGAATTCAATTTTATACATGCTTTATAAAATCAATTACTTATTTCCAGAAATATTAAACATGAAGAGCAATTGATCTTATATAAACGATGATGATGCTTATAGCAATCATCGTTTATATCTGACCTAAGCTTACCATTCATCAACACTCCCTCTTAGCTTAGGGAAGATATTTCAAATCAAATAAGTGGAGATATCACCTTTACACGTGATATCGAAGATATGATATGTTTTCTCAAAGTTGTCAAGTCACATGACATTCTTCATAACACATCTTCATTATGGTATGTGCACTGACATCAAGTCACATGATGTCTACCATAATTCATGGCATATCCACGGATATAAATATCCACCATGATTATCTCTTAATGATCACAATGATTTTCAGATGATATCAAGTCTCATGATATCCATCAAAGTGTTCAAGAGATACTATCATGACATGTCCACAGATATCAAGTCACATGATATCTATCATGATAGTTTATCATTGTAGAGTCGTCACTTTACAATGTCAGCTACAAGTGTTCATTATTAGAAAGATCGTCACCTTTCAATAATGTAAACGAGGGAGGTAGGCCCATAAAGTCATGAAATCTCACACATGACAAAAGAGTTTACACATTAAACATCTTTATATATTAGTACAATTTTATAAACAATTTGTATTTCAAACATAAATAACAAATTACATTTCAACCATGCCAAGTTTCTTCTTGAAGTGTTCTACCTTGATTCGGGAGAGAGGCTTGGTGAGAATGTCTATAGTTTGATCATTTGTACTAATATACTCCAACTAAATCACTTTCCTTTCCACCATATCTCTTACATAATGATAGGGGATCTCAATGTGCTTAGATCTATCATGAAAGACAGGATTTACAGAGAGTTTTATGCAACTCTGATTATCACAATGAATAATTGTAGGATTCAAGGGCTCACTAAAGAGTCCCACAAGCAATTTATGAAGCCAAATTGCTTCTCTTGCTCCCATTGAGGCTGCAATGTATTTAGCTTTTGTTGAGCTCTGTGCAACTGAAGATTGTTTTCTGCAAATCCAGGAGATCATAGCTGATCCTAAACTGAAGCAACATCCTGATGTGCTTTTCCGATCGGTTATACTTCTAGCCCAATCTGAATCAGAGTAACCATGTAGATCTAGTTGATCATTCTTGTAAAGAAGACCATATCCAATAGTGCCTTGAAGATATCTCAAAATATGTTTCATAGCCATTAAGTGAATTTCCTTTGGTTCACACATGAATTGGCTGAGAACATTCACTGCATAGCAAATATCAGGTCTGGTGTTGACCAGATACATCAAGGATCCAATCATCTGTCTATAAAGGGTTGGATCTGCACACTTGGATTCTATTGCTACTTCTTTCAATCTGTGAAGGTTGGTTTCCATAGGTGTAGACATCGGTCTACAGTCCAACATTCCAAATCTCTTCATAATATCAATAGTATACTTCCCTTGGTTTAGAATAATGCCCTCTGATTTCTGCCATACTTCTAAACCTAGGAAGTAGTGGAAAATGCCCAAGTCTTTCATGTCAAATTCTGAAGTTAGATCCTTCTTTCCTTGAGCAATGAGATGATCTTCTCCTGTTATCAGTAGGTCATCAACATATAAAATAATTATCAACATATCGCCTTCAATTACCTTAAAGTAAAGATTAGGGTCTGCATCATTCTTAGAGAATCTTAGTCCCAAGAGGTAGCTATCAATTCTTTCATACCAAGCCCTGGGAGCCTGTTTAAGTCCATACAGTGCTTTCTTTAGTCTGCATACATGTGAGTCAGATTTATGTATCACAAAACCTTCAGGCTGTTCTAGATAGACTTCCTCTTCAATGGTTCCATTTAGGAAGGCAGTTTTTACATCCATTTGATGAATCTTCCAGCCTTTAGCTACTGCAATGGCTATCACAGCTCTTACAGATGTGTAACGAGCAACAGGTGCAAATGTTTCTTCATAATCAATGCCTTCCTTCTGTGAGAAACCTCTTGCCACAAAACGTGCCTTGTATTTTTCTATACTTCCATCAGCAGCATGTTTGATTTTGAAGAGCCATTTAGAAGAGACAACGGATTTCCCTTTTGGTCTAGGCACTATATCCCATACATCATTTTTTTAGAATAGATTGATACTCTTCTGTCATTGCATCCTTCCATACTTGATGTTTGAAGGCTTCTGAGACACAGGAGGGTTCTGAATTTATGATGTTATTCCTATGTTCCACGCCCTGTCGGGGACGGGGACGGGGATGGGAGGACGGCAGGGGACGCGTTTCCGGGACGTTTCCTAAGGGGCAATTTTTAGGGGACGGCAGGGGACGGCGACATACAAAATACATATATATATATGAGTTTTTCAAAATTTATTAATATATTAGAAAGAGAGAGGGAAAGAGATAGATATGTCAATAAATTAATAATTGATAACAACAATATCAATATGTAAGTAAATCATGAGAGTAGTACTATAACAGCATAAGAAATGTCATTAAAGCATTATAAAATTGATCACAGCAGTATCAAACATCAATAAAACCATGGTCTATCAATATGAAATATCCAAATGTCTCAGACATGTATCCAAAAGTCTCAAAGTTCAAACATTAAAATCAAAATATTAAATACAACAGTCTATGAAATTAAGCCTCATTCAGGCTATGAATATGCAAAGACTCAAAACTTTTTGAGTCACTATCATCCTCTAGCAAGAGTGGAACTAAAAGATTTAATATTTAGTCTTTTTCAGACTTTAGCCCAAACAATTAAAACATTAAACAGTTGGTGGGCCTCGCACGAAGGAACTAAACCTTTAAAAAATCATTTTTTAATATATTTTGACTTGCAGCCTATATGGGAAGGCTAGCTGTCCCCAATCCGTCCCCAATCCGTATTGGGGACAGGGGAACGTCCCCAAAGTGAAGGAAACGTTTCCTAGCGTTTCCAATGGATTTTGCATTTTCGGGGACGACAGGGGGATGTCCCCTTTGCGTCCCCCCGTCCCCGAGACGGCAGGGGACGGGGATGGGGGGTTATGGGGCAGGGGACGCGTCCCCGTGTAACATAGTGTTATTCATTAGAGCAACATAGCTAGAGAACCTTTTGGGTCTTTTACTTTCCTTGAATATTCCTTTGGGTGCTGCATGATCCTTGGCTTCTTTGAGCATCTTTCTAGCCCAAAGTGGCCTTTTTCTATCGTTGACATTTGTATTCTCATCTGAAGTAGAAGGAACTTCATGTGACACTTCCTTAGGATGCTCCCTCTCAGTCTCAAGGGTAGAATCCTTGTATAAGATTCTAGGTGAATAAGTTTCTAACTCATTTGAACTTCTTGCCCTTTTGAATGCAAAGTCTTCTTGAAAGATGACATCTCGGCTCAATTCAATTTGTTCCTGCTCGGGTATGAAAATCTTGTAAGCTTTGGAGGTTTCACTATATCCCATAAATATCCCTTTCTTTCCGGAAGGTTCTAGTTTGAATCTCTTCTCTTTGGGCACATGAATATAAACTGGGCAACCAAAGATCCTAAAATGACTAATGTCAGGTTTAATGCCAGTAAAAGCTTCTTCAGGAGTTTTGTTATCAAGATGAGAATGAGGACATCTATTTTGAATATAGACAGCAGTCCTAGAGGCTTCTGCCCAAAAGGAGGTTTCAATGTTCTAGTCAAGCAACATTGCTTTTGCAGCCTCTACAATGGTTCTATTTTTCCTTTCAGCAACCCCATTTTGTTGAGGGTTGTAAGCCATTGTGAACTCCCTCTTAATTCCAACACTCATGCAGAATTCCTTAAAAATATCAGAGGTGTATTCTTTCCCATTGTCTGTCCTTAAGGTTTTTATTTTCTTCCCGGAGAAGTTTTCCGTAAGTGCTTTGAACTCTTTGAACCTTTTGAGGATTTTTGTTGACTCTTTACACTTAAGAAAATAGATCTAGGTTTTCCTAGAGAAGTCATCTATAAATATGACATAGTATAGAAATCCTGTTTTAGAAGGTACAGACATGGGTCCACATAAGTCGGAGTGAACCAGATCTAACACATTTAGGGTTTTGCTCAAACTAATGGGAAAGGATCCCTTTGTATTCTTTCCTAAGGCACAACCTTTACAAGTTCCTTCATGAGATGATTTTAACTTAGGTAAGCTTGTTACAAGTTTTTCCATAGAAGGTAGGGCACGAAAATGAAGGAGTCCTAATCTTCTATGCCAAATCTCATTTGACTCAAAGGTGTCAAGGGTAAGGGCTTGTTTAACTTCAGTGCAAAGTTTGTAAAGGTACCCTTGTCTTACACCTATGGTTTGGGCTTTCTTGATAGTTGAGTTTTTAGGCCATGCTAGAACTTTTCCATCCATAAATGTAACCCTATATCCATTGTCTTCAAGGGCAGAGATGGATTTTAGATTCCTTTTTATTCCAGGTACAAATAAGACCCTAGTGAGTTGAAGGGAGAGACCAGATTTCAATGTGATGGAACAAGTTCCAAACCCTTTTACTTGATGTGTAGAGTCATCCCCAATTGTTACATCTTCATTAGACTCTTCAGTCATAGTGTCTAAGTGTTCTCTAAACCCTGTGATGTGCCTCGAAGAACCACTATCAATCACCCAATTGTTGATATTGTTAGATACTTGACTAGATAAGGCTGAATAGAACACAAAGTTCTCAGATTCATGATCAGAATTTGTCTTTCCTACTTTGGCAAAGGATGCTTGTTGCTTTGATCTGTCAGGGCACTTCATTGCATAGTGGCCATATTGATCACATCTAAAGCATTGCACTTGAGAGATGTCTTTCTTTTTAGAAGATCCCTTTCCATTGGAATTTCTCTTTCTTTTAAAAGATCCTTTCTTGTAGGAGTTTTTCTTCTTCCTTTTATTAGACAATGTGTTGAGTACATGAATGTCTTCATCTATGTTTTTCTGTTTGTTTTCTTTTGAGGAGAGTCTTGTTTCTTCTTGAAGGCAGTCAGTTCTTAGCCTGTCAAACTTAGGGAGTTTAGATTTTGCACTTATTCCTTGAACAAATGATTCCCATGAGTTTAGTAGGCCTCCTAGTGCAATTAGAGTTAACTCTTTGCTATCAATCTGATATCCAATTGCAGATAATTGATCCCTTAGTTCAATAATCCTCATGAAGTATGCATTAATGGCCTCTCCTTTGTTTATTTGGGCATTGTTGATTTGCCTTTTTAATGCAAGAGTCCTGCAGGTGTTATTGATCTCATAAGTACTCTCAAGAGATTTGTACATATGGTATGCAGTTTCATGTTTTGCTAGGATGGGCACTATATGATCCCTAACTGCATCTTACTAGGATTTTCATAGCTTTTTCATTGTTTTCCACCCATTGAGTTTTCTCAGGTTCAGACTTTGGTTCCTTCATGTTTTCTCTCACAAGTGAGTCTAACTTATTCTCTCTAAGGATCATCATGATTCTAAATTTCCATGATGTGAAATTGTCTGCTCCTACAAGACGATCTTCAAATCTGATCACACTTGCCATTATGAAGAATGTGAAGTGAATTAGATTCTAGAAGAATTACGAATTTTCTTGAGCAATTTGATATCTAGATTTGATTTGGATTCACACAACGTGGCTCTGATACCATGAAAATGTAATCAAATCTTCTATCAAATTGAGAGACTAAGGGTCCTAATGAGATTCTAATTTGAAAGAATTCTACCAAAATTCTAAGACAGAGTTTTCGACTTCCAGATTTTATTAATACTCAATGTGCTGAATGCAGAACATTAATAGATTTCGATGTCCTGCATATTAAGAATGGAATCATCTTTTGTATGTAGGGAGACCCACCTCCAAGGGATACGTCTCTTGACAGGACGTGTCTCCACACTTGGAGACACGTCTGCTCAAGGGACATGTTCCTTTGAGTGTGCGGGTTCTTGTAGCCGATAATCATTCGAATTAAACAAACTTAACATATACGCGTCCTCACACATGGCGACTATCATATATATGAATTCTGAACTTTATTCAATGCATATTTTGAACATCATCTATTTGAATTCGATTTTATACATGCTTTATAAAATCAATTACTTATTTCCAGAAATATTAAACATGAAGAGCAATTGATCTTATATAAACGATGATGATGCTTATAGCAATCATCGTTTATATCTGACCTAAGCTACCATTCATCAACAAATCCCAAATAGTTTGTCGAGAGGCATTGTAGAGTTGTTTCTATTGAGTGTGATGATGCTATATTGATCAAATCCTAGTGGATCAAATTTGATGAATTTGATCCCTACAAGGGATAAGAGAAGATAGATTGCCATTGGCACAGGAAAAACCAGTAAGCTGCTGGTGGGTATAGGGGTCTCTGTTATTGCTATGTAAAAATTGCCGTGGCTTCCTTTCATAGGTTTCTAATTCCTTAGATGCTGTGAGGAACTTATCTACATATTGTTTTATTCACTCTATTAGGAGGAGTATCCATGCCTCTAGGAGAGTGGAGAAGCAATACATACTATCTTACATCTCATTGATCACAAGAAAATGTGTACAAGGAGAGTGCGACAATACCATGGAATGTCAAGTCTGAGGAGACAACACAAGTTTACTAGAACTAGAATGTGCAATTAGGATTGGTAGGGGTCTTGTTGCAAACTCTAGATGAGTCTAGCAGTTCCAGTGATGAGGAGCATTTCATGACATTACCATCTATTGTTGACTCTGATTAATGAGTTTGCTGATCAATGCAATTAAGCATTTTCTTATTGTCATTTAGTTTTATTTTCAGTTTGTACTTTGTACTTTTGTATCTGAAACTTAATTAATAAATTCTGTACTTGTAGTTGATGATAAGATGCCATCATATAGGATTTATAATTGGACCAATGAATTCTCAATTGGTCCAACACCTTGTATTTGGCATTGTAGTTGTAGTTCTAAATTTGCTTCAACACTTTGTATTTGGCATTGTAGTTGTAGTTCTAAATTTGTGCATTTTAATCATAAATTGTATGACATAATGTGAAAAATGACATTGTCATTCAATTTTGGATCATGGAATCTAGATCAATTTATTTGTATTATTTATGTAAAATAAATTTCAGCTTCCTTGAGTTAAAATATCATTTTTTATCTAACTTTCTAATAGTTTACCTCAACTTTCCTTGTCTGCTCCAAAATTCTGGTAAGTTTGTGCCATTCTAAAGCCATGTCTACCTGTCCTGTCGTCATTGAAATTCAAAGAAAACACGTAACATAAATTTGTTGCATGCTTTTGACCCAAGCCATTGGTATGTTTGCACCATGTTTTCCTAACGTCTAGACAATTTGACACAACAACACATGGATCAAATCAATCACTGCTTCATCTAGAAGTCAATGAGTTCCTTGGTTCAAGTTTTTCCATTACTTTAGATCATGATTTTTGGCTTGCTTTAAGTTGAAGGTAAGGGAATATGAATCCTTCAACACTTGAATTTTTTTTATCCAGTTTTGGAATGGGGGAATGTAGGGATGGGTTTTGGGGACTATGCATCCAAATTTGGGGATGGTGATGCAATTATATATATGTATAATACAATATAACTATTTTTGATTGATCCCTTAGGAATTTTTAGTTTGGATTGAGTTGACGAGGCCACAAACTGAATCACTTCATCCTTCAAGGACCAACTCAACCAACATGACCAACTAATCCAGTTCAACATATATAGTTGTTTTCAACTTAGAAGCTATGTTACTAGTTTGGCCCATTGGACCTACTAGCTTGGGCTTGATTTGGCTTGCATTTGGATTTGGGTTTGGTTTAGTAAGGGACGCGAGTAGGGTTTTGCAATTTCCCTATGAGTTCATATAGGATGAACGTAGGCAAACACATGAGAAATTTCACTAGTTCCTTCTGTACGTTGCAGTTTTTTTTCCTTTGACATTTTAAAGAAGAAAAAGGAAGGATAAAAACCTTAGATGTTTGTGAAAGAAAACTTTAAAGTCGCAGCTGAAAACAAACTTTAAAATCGTAAGCAAAAATAGACTTTAAAATCACAATTTGTTTATATTAGTATTTTCACAAAAGTTTGATGTCCTTGATTGTTTTGAAATCTGTAGACCATTTTGTTTTGCTACTAGGATGAACCTAGGTGAACCTTGTATAAATGAAATAGAGGATGGCATCGACTTCATGGCAAGAGAAGAATTTAGGGGGCATTTCATATATTCATAATTTCTATTGTATTAATTTTTTGATTGGTACCACGAATTTTCTGCTTGGTCTGAGCCAGGTGAGGCCACAAACAGGTGACCTCATTCTCGACATGAACATGTTGCATTAATGTGAGTAGTCCAAACCCACGAGCTTATTAGCCTAGCAGGGGCACAAATCCTATGAGTAAATTGTCGCAACGAGGTTTTGGAGCATAAAGACATGGGCATGAACACCAATAGCTTCAATGTGAAGATTCAAGCTTGCAAGCACATTGGATTGGCGAGGGCACAATACCTGCAATCACAATGGCCTAGTGGAGATTTGAACCATGGTGGCTACAACAACAATGCCACGATTTAACCATCACACAATGCCACGAATGGCTAATTTTATTTATTATGAATAATAAAAAACTATTTAAGTAAATTATTAATATTATTGTTATTAATAAAAAATGAATAGTTATGAATGTTAATAAATTTTTAAAATTAATAATATTAATATTAATTTTCTTTATAATTTTATTATTATATTAGAATATTATATATTAACTTATAAATATTACTATACATTACAAATATTAGGAAATATAATATTATGTCTAAACTTATAAATATTACTATACATTAAAATATTACAAAATACTATATTATGTCTAATATTCTTGATTTTAGATATATAAATATGTATATATTTATGATTTTTATTTGTTTTTGTATTGACGAATTGAAAGCGAACCCAACCGCAATTTTTATTTTGCCAAATCTGTGAATAGAACTAGAAAACCAGAACACAAACTAGTATTAGGATTGACAACTTAGCTTATAGGTGATACAAGTCCAGAATGGAAGTGCAAGAGTCACCACTTAGAATTCCACTTTAGATGTTACTTTGGGGATTTGAACTTGGGTCTTCACAATGAGAACTCATTTAATTAGGGATCTATAGTGGCTCTTGTTTGAAAAGAAATGCATAATCACATAAATAAAGAAGGGCTTAAGCCCAAACATTAAACATACATGCAAAAAGGGCCAAAACGACACTAGATTACTAGCAAAATCCAAAAAAAATTGCAGCCCAACAAAAAGAACTAGCAAACTGCCCCACAAGCCAAGCATCTTCCACCTAGGCTCACCCTATTCAATTGCTTACCAACCACCAACTTTGCTAGCAGAATCAACATCCAACCTTTGAAGGTCCATAACAACCACCATATTCAATCAGCCTTGCCCGACTTTTAAAAGCGAGCCCAAACATGTGGCCTCTAGCATTGGAAACTTGAGACCATGAAAAACTTCCAACCTTCTCTTTCCTTGTTGCTGATGACCTTCCACACAAGTCGACAATGTCAAAGCACTAGACACCTCAAGGAAACCCTTAGAGAGTAACCATATTGTCTACAACTCCAAAGAATTTTTTTGGACCTCTTTAGTTCCAATTACACAATAAAAAATTCTTTGTGCACCAAACTCATGTATCGCATGAGTGATGGAAATTCGAAAATTCAACCCTTAGTAGTCAACACGCTACACATTTTATTTGACACTAACAAGTTTGAGAATTCAGAGGGGAGAAATGATGGAACAACAATGAGCAATCTTTTATTGATCATTATGAGTAATATACCATCCAAATAACCATATACCATCCAAATAACCATTTCTATGGTTATTATTAACAAAAATAATATTATATTATTATTGTTATTTACATATATATGATGTGATATTAGTTATTGTGATAATCTCCCTATATAACATCATTTTCTCAAGAGCACAAGTCAAGAAGTGGCAAAATGCTTTACTTCAATGTTGCAAGTGATTTTGTGAGATTGGTAGCACAATATACTCGATTGAATAAAATAGGAGTTGAATATTTTGTTGTTGAAAATGATCTTGAATGTAGTGGCATTGAACCTCAATTTGTTTTGCATGCTCATGAAATATTAGATTGTCAACAAGCTTTAACACACCATAATTGTTGTAGAACCAAATTGTAGGTTATGTTTAGTTATGCCCTGTTGGCATTTCAATTAGCACCTCTGGAGTGCTTATTGGAAACGAACAGCTATGCATAGAATTAACTGCTCTTCAAATTAGGAGAGGAAGCTCCCTCTTTTGTTGATGGTTGCGTAAAAGTAAAATGGACTAAGTTCCTATCTTTTTTACTTTGCGGCAGGGCACAAGGGTGCATAAACTCAATGCATTGCAGCTAAGGCTTTATCTGGTTTCTGCAGATCTTAACTACAACTAGGCTAACTTTTAATCTATCATATTTCCTCTAGAAAAACAAAGCAAGAGGATATAAGAGCGGAAATGGAATGGTTCGATCACTTGGACGAACTGTCTCTCATAATGCATTTGAAGGCTCTGAACTTCCAGATTTATGTCGAAATAGAACTCATGCAAGTAATCATCAAACGGTAGGCTAGATCTCAGGATTCCCAAGGAGGCGTAGTGCTCTTTCCGAGGTGTAGGCTGAAATGTGGACCACTAGAAACAACATATAATGATAATCCTACTCTCCAAATTCCCAAGGAGGTGCAGTGCTCTTTCCGAGGTGTAGATTGAAAGAAAGATTATTTGGAACAACATACAATGATAGATCTTGAGACTTTTGGATCAAAGGAAAGGTAGCTCTCCTGATTTATTATCTCAACTTCGATCAAAGATTACACTTTGGGATAGCAACTTGTGTCAAAGAGACAATCACACAAGAAGTGATCAACCAATAAAACATGAACATAGATTGAACACACCTATCTGAATAGAAAGAACGCTAGCTGGGCTCAGCGTTTAGCTATAACAAATACGATTCAAGAACATATACTAAGCGAACAAAGTTGAAGGCTTTTGATCTTAGCGCTTTGCTGCTATGAAGTAAATTTAAAATACATGAGCAAGGATGCTTTTATTTATAGAAGCTCAAAAGAGTAGAGAACTCTAAAATCTCCTTGAGTTAACAATGAGTTCTTGCCAATCAACAATTTTTATTCCTATGTCTAAAAGTAGGTAACCTAATAGTTAATTGGAAAGTCTACTTTAGTTAACTAATTCTAAACTAAAAGAGAACTCCAATATACAAAAGTGCCTCCAAAATAGACATCCATAATTAGTGGGAATAAACATGCACGATTAGTGGGATAGTGAGTTAACTTGGAAAGAGGTATCAAGTTAACTCTTGTTGTCATAAATGCTATTTTGGAGGGGTAGGACGTCCTAACTGAGAGTGTACACCTCATCACCTCTAGTCAACAATTCCTCCAACCAGTCGTTGATTGCCTCTGTATTTGGACAATTGATACTTCGCAAGATGATGACGTGTCGTCGCAACATTTCCTCTCCACCCACAATCTGCTCTTGATATTCAATAGTCTTGGTAGCTGCGTCATCTAGCTTTGCTGACATGGCTGCGATTTGACTTAACCTACAATTAATAGGATCACCTTAGAAATTGCTACGGATGAGATCTTGAAATTATGTTTGTACCTCATCTAGCTCGACGTATGCACCTCCTTCATGCTAGTAAAGGCAAGGGATAGATGTTACCAACGTTCTCATGAACTTGATAACACTTGCCACAATTTGTCGGTACTCAATCAATTCCACAGAGTTTGTATCGTAGGCTTTCACTTTGTATGCAAGCTGTCCTTTCCAAGTGTAGAGATGTTGCTTGTTCTCCTTTGTGGTAGCTGAATTGTACGCCATCTGCAAATTTGAGATAGGGATCTTGTCCACAGGCCTCTTCTCTATTGTATCTCTCTTTGATTCTTGAATTTCCGTGCGAAGGTCATGGGCTCTGCACCTTAGCTGGTATAGCTCTGCAAGTATACATTGACTCCTGATGACGAATTCTTCCACTTGATCTCTCAAGTGTTTTCCATACAGGATCAACCGACTTAGCTGATTTTTCTTTGCGGGGAGGCCCAACATCTGTGGAGGCAAGGCATAGATGTTTGATGTACCATGCACCAAGTTGGATATATACAGTCGCAACTGCTGGTTTTCAATCATTAGGGCTGCTTTATCTTTACCATCCTTCACCATTCTTTCTTTGACACTCATTGACGCAACTTCAAGGAGATCTGCTTCTCCCTGACATGTGGTCTTGCCGAGGTTGACCTTCAACAAGGTGAAGTCATCAACCTCTACCTCATTTGCATTCCTGTCTTTAGGTGGCGCAGTTGTCTCTATGACAATCTCATTGTCAGCATTCTTTCCAACATGGACTTGCTTCTTCAACTTCTTCTCTGGCATATCCTGAGGGATATGGTCGAATTCTGTGAAGTCCAGTTGGTAGGATGGCCTCTTTCTCTTCCTTCCTAGGAGATTATCAAGCCAAGATGAATCTTGACTAACCATCGTTGGAAGGATGGATGTTAGGCCCTTGAATTCCCGACGAGTGGGATTGTGTTGTAGTGTCGCGTGGTGGCGAATCCGGCTCTAAGTCAATATGGATCGGCGACTACTGTGGTGGTGGCAAAATGGGAGGCTCTTCTTCCATCTCTTCTACTGTCTCAGCTGCAATTGTTTCCATGACTGACTCAACTATCTTTGTGGCTGTCTCCATATGTACCTCTTGCTGATTTGTATCAGCAATTGGCATTCTTCCCCTTGTATGACTTGACATTTTGGCTCCTCTAGGAGGGTTACACCATGTCTTCTGTTTGGGCTTAGCCCTTGACGTAGAAGGTAGTGAAGAATGAATTGGTGGCGGTTCTATGTTGGGAATAACTACCTTCCTTGTCCTTTTACTGTCCAAGTAGAGCTGGCTATTTCTGACAACTCTGTTGGTTCTTTCCTAAATAGACGTACTTTCCTTGGCATACCAATCCACTGCTCAAAGAGGTTGTGAGTCAACCTGATTTACGAAGAATGAGGGAAGAATAACTTCCCCATCATCATCGGATAGTCCTTCCATGTCCTCTGACAAGAAGTCAACAATTTGTGGAAGTTTGAACCGGTTGTAATTGCGTCTTTGTACTTCAAACTCATCTTCACAGTTGAACCAATAGTCCTCCATAGAAGACTGGTGTGAAGAGTATTGACCAAGGCGTGCTGCATAATGACCCCAAGGATCATAGGACCGTATTTCGATTAGATACTTAAGATACTTAAGGTTAAGTCTCACCATCTCCTGATCCATAGCCTTGGCATTAGTCGCTGTCTTGCACCTGTAAAGTCCCATCTCAAATGGAAAGTTTGCGGTTGTCTTGCGTTTGTGATGCAGAAGAGAATGTACATTGTGCAACTGCCACAAGAATTCCATGAAGACCACCCTATCTGATGGATAGCGGGGTAACATGGCGGGATGACCTGAGTACCCATACATGCAGATGTCATAAATGTGGATGTAGGTAAAGGTGGGGAATTGGATGAACCAATCTGCCCAATCTACCATTGCCTCCTTGGCTGTTGGTGATATGCGTATATGCAACTCATGATCAAGGTCTCTCATGGTGTGCATCAGGAAGAGATCATTTATTTGCTTTAAATGTCTTTCTGATTGTGTGAACTCAAGCTGTGAAAAATACTCGTGAACCTTTTGCACACCCAAAGTTCCCACATTGTTCAACACTCTAAAATAGCCTTGGAAGGCTATCAGATATACGAGATATGAACACATGTGAAATTTGTTAGCCTCTAAGAAGTTGGTCATCTGTTTGTGGAGTATATCACTGATCAAGGCAGGCCAGTCATAATGTTCTCTGTCGCTCACAATTTTGGCGATGACATAGTACATCCATGATTGAAATTTGTTTGCCTCCTCTTGATCAGCAATACGGTTGAGTAGAGTGATCATTACAGCATATTCATCTTTGAACTTTCCATGTCCTACATTCTTTGGCAAGTTGGCTCTTTTCTCTTTAAGCCATTTTTCTACCATCCTCTTTTGACATTTGTCTCTTGATGCATCAAATACCTTTTCGTACTCTCTCATAGACATGACTAAGTTTTTCACACATGGTGGAATGGTGAAGCACCTTTCAATATCCCTAGGCTTGAGGCTGCAAATCACTCATCCATCCACTGATCAAATTTGCTATGCGGTATGGTTGTAATGCTTAACACAAGCTATTACAAATTCTACGCTTTGTGTTGAGATGGGAATTGATGCTACCTCAAGCAATTTGGATTGCTCGATGTTCTGTAGTGTGCATTGGTCTATGCCTTCCAACTTTTCTAAGTTGACCTTTGGGCGTGCCTGATGCAGATCGGTGTCTATCGTTTTCAGAAAGTCACGAACTAAGGCCATTTTGGTCTTGTATTCGACTTGGGAGGACTGCATTCTAAAAACCTTGAAGATTGATTGGTCACACGATACTGTTCGGACAACTTTTCTGCAACTGCTAAAAATAGCCTTTCGAAGGGGTAATTTTTATGAAAAAATCTGAGATGTGGTTTTTGCTGAGAATAATTTTCTGAATGGACCCAAAACATTAGAAATTCCAAAAAGTTACTTTTCCTTGTACATGCAAGAGCCCTTCGGCATAGAAGTTTTCATAGTTCCATGGGGACACTTACCCCCCCCAAAAAATGGGCTGTCTTGGAGACGGGGACGTTTCCGAGATGCGGGGACGTCAAGGAAACCTCCCCCCACTATCTCCCTGTCCCTCCGCCATCTCTTGGACGTTTCCTTCAAAAGGAGACTTTGTCGCGTCTCAGAGTCTTCTGGGCGTCTCCACTCGGAGTCTTCTGGGCGTCTCTAAGACTCCAAGTTTCCCACGTCCCCTAAATGAGTTTCTTTTTTTTTTAATTAAACTCAAAGATTTACATAATTAAATTTAAAGTTTAATATAAATATAATATATTATATTATTAAATTTTTAAGACTTCCTTTAGTTTAGATGAGTTTCAGCATTTGGGGTCCCCGTTCAACAGTTCCAGTGATGAGGAGATTGGCATGGAGCTTGGAGTTGGAGATGATTAGATCATTAGAGGCATCAGGCCATTAGCTATTTAGTATTTTGTTTTTGAAGTTTGAAGTTTGAACACTGTTGTGTTGATAACTTGATACTTGATTGTAATTATAAATCATGACTATGAAATTCTGAAATTCAAATTATGAAACAGCTAGTTCCCATTCCAATCACAATGTCTATTAAGTTACAAGTATATTTTCATTTTGATTTTCATTGTTTCAATGTTCACTAGTTCAATGAAATCATTACAATGTGTTTAAACTCTAAAATTTACTTATTCCTTAGGCTTTTACAATTATACATCTTTTTATAACTAATTTTTCAAGTACTATGTGTATTTCAGCGCACCGCTCCCCCGCTGCCCTGTCACCACCGTCCCCTCGCCGCCCCCAAACTTAGGCCCCCCGCCCCCGTGCCCTCGAAACCCGTCCCTTGCCGTCCCCCCGTCCCCGTCCCCGAAACTCCGTGGAACTATGGAAGTTTTAGAAGCACTAGAAGCTTATTTTTCCCAAAAAAATCTGACACATGGGTATTGTAGGCGCTTCAAAGCTGAACAAACCTAGTTTATTTGATTTTTGAAATTGTGACTTTTTTCGAAAACCCTAAAAAAAGGGGCAGCAGGGCTACTTTTTCTGGAAGAATTTGACACGTAGGTTTTGTTGAAACTGCTATGCTGATTATACCTAGAGGTCAAGTCTGTGAATAAATGAAATATCCCGAAACAATTTTTTCAAATTTTTCCAAGTACACAACAATGTAGAAGGCACCCGTTAGGGTTAGATAAATCAAACCAGCAGTTACAATATAACTCTTTGCCAAGAATGCGCACTCAATCTCAACAAGAGAGAGGCTGTCATATGGCAAGAGGATCGTCAGTACAATAAATCAGAACTGCAATTGAAAGTAACTCAACACCAAGTATGTGCTACCTAGACCAGAATGGAATGAGGCGACCATATGGTGGAGATTTAAAGAAATACAAATGCAACTTCGAAATAAACTCAACAACCAGAATGTGCTTTCAAACTTGGAGTGGGAATGGAGCTACCATAGGGCGGAGATGTAAGATATTTCAATGCAATTCAACTGTAGATAGGCGGCAAGCCAGCCTCTTCCACTTATCCAGTTGGCATTACAAGCATGATAAAGCAAGACTAAGAGAAATGCTGACAGTACTACTGTGCAACTTACAATATATTGAAGAATGCCTGCAAGATCAAGGATTAGAACTCCGCAAAGTGCTGCAATAGTAAATATGGTGGAAATTTAAAGAAATACAAATGCAACTTCGAAATAAACTCAACAACCAGAATGTGCTTTCAAACCCGGAGTGGGAATGGAGCTACCATAGGGCGGAGATGTAAGATATTTCAATGCAATTCAACTGTAGATAGGCGGCAAGCCAGCCTCTTCCACTTATCCAGTGGGCATTACAAGCATGATAAAGCAAGACTAAGAGAAATGCTGACAGTACTACTGTGCAACTTACAATATATTGAAGAATGCCTGCAAGATCAAGGATTAGAACTCCGCAAAGTGCTGCAATAGTAAATATGTCATCCAATAGATCAAATATGAATTCCTAACACCCACCCTTCACTCATACACAATTTTCTCAAGTCTGATATGACAGACCAGCAACATGAATATCAGAACCAGCAATACAGAATCCTCTCAAAATGCTCATAACTCACTCATTTCTAACCCAAACGACTTCAAATTTGATGCAATAGACCTTCAAAATGATGGCGCCTAGTTTAGTAATAAGAAATGGCAACTAAAAGTGCTTATTAATTACTGACACGAATCCCAAGGCACTCCAGAAAGTAGGGCTTTCAAGGAATGACGAATTTGCTTTATAAAATCAGAAACTTCATTAAAAATCCCACAAATTTGCAAGTAAGGTCGCCCCAAGTAGAGAAGATGATATGACCAACACCCAAAACAATATCTTTTTTTATTTTTGATATATGAATGAAACTTCGAATCAGCTATGATATTCAGCAACTCCAGAATATGACAGAAAATGCAAGAACTCAACTACAAAATGCAAGATCATCAAAACAATGCAAAACCTCACTACAAACTCACTCAATAACTAGCAAACCTCTCCACTAGGTGCTATCTCTCAAGCACGAAGTCGAGCCAAAGCTAGGAGGCATTCATTCCTCGAAGCAATCCAGCAACCATTTCGCCAGCATAACAATACTCAAGATATCAGATCCCCAAATGAAGACCCAAGCTCTCCTTTTATAACTTTGTGAAAACTCTCCAGAAGCTTCTAGAAACCCTATTTTTCAAATTTGAAATAACTCCTTTTCCCTCCAAAGATGGCGTCCGTTTTCTCAAGGCAATTTAACTTTTAATTTGAATTTAATCTTCTCCTCCGGATGGGCGTCCTTTTTCAAATATTGATTTTTGGACCTTAGAATATAATAAAATATCTCCATGAGGCGCCACCCCTCAAAATCCCCCTTTTTATGAACAACTTAAAGTTGCTTCACTAGGCCAAGGGGTCTCAATAATAAAATATATCATTAAAGTACAACATTTTAAAATCAACTGGATATCTCACCAAAAATACTTCCCAAGGTCAAGATTGATCAAACCCAACTAAATAGACTAAAGATGAGAGCCAACCGAGCCGAAGCCAATAGGACCACTGCCAAAAATAGAATTTACTAAAAATAGTAAATTCTTGAAAGTGCTCAGAATGCCGAACCGAAACCACCAACACGAAGCTCTCAGAAAATCCAGAAGGAATCCGCAATCCAAGTTCAACATATCCAAGTGCAAGCTCCACAAAAAGACGAAAACGTCCTCCAAAAAGTTTGGAAACCCTGATTTGAGCTTCTACGTAGCCTACGAGTTCCCAGAAATAGGCTAAATCCAAATGAAGAGCGTAGGGCTAAATTGGGGACATTACAATAAATGCCATTTATTTGGACATGCAAGAAGATCTAAGACAAGAACAAAAGAAAAAGAGGGGAAGAAGTTTGGAAGTTATAAACTGCCTCTTTGAATCTTCAAGAAAATCACGCCTGGAGATGTAACCTCTGATATATTGCTTTTCTATGCAACCTGTTCTTGAAAACATGAAGAATGCTGAGAAAACCCTCTATTAGATCTTCAAATGATGCTTGGAGAGAAAAATATTCATTCTTGAGCTTCAACTTGCAAAGAAACGTAATGCATAATGATGCCTAGGCTTGATATATAGTGTTTTGATGTTGAATCAATCAAGTTTAGGCGCCAAGACATGATTGAGGAGTCAATTTTCCTGATTAGGAGTTCACAAAACTGATTTCCACCAATTTGGGGACGTTTTAGACATGAAAAGGCTTTCAAAATAGACAACTTCAATCAACTAGGCCTATTTTGACTTTAGGCGTCCAAGTTGAGGAGTTGAACATTTTTCATTCTTTTTGCTGTGACGAAGTACCTCCGTTTGATCCTTGATTCTGGTTGCTCGGTTGATCTTGAAGTGTTGCTGATAGATTCATTGGAGTTGAATCAACTCTGAAGAAGTGTGCTCAGGAGTTGCAAAGCTTAAAACCTGAGTTTGATGCCTCTAATTCTTGGGTGCCTTTTCCCAAGAAGGTGCATTTTTCACCAGACTTAGTTTTTTTGGGTGTTCTTCAATTCCTCCAGTTTGACCCTCGGTGCTTTGATCTGAGATCACCGATGATTGATGATTTCGATGAACGTGCTGAAACATGGGATGGATAACTAGTTCAGTCCCGAAAAGGATGACTGGCTTCACAAGTTGTGAAAGTTGATTTAGGGGTCTCAAAAGTATGGGTGCCCATGGCTTGCAGGGGTGCCTTTGACCTTTTGTGATGTAATTTTCACTTTGTAATCTTTCACGAACAACCCCAGTTTGATCTTCGTCATTCAGTGTTTGATTTATCTGTTGAACTTGTTGACAGTGTCATTGTTGAGATTGATCAATATGGAGGACTTCTTGGAGGTTATGGAGCTTGAAGACTGCATCTGATTGCTCAAAAACCTGGGCGCCTATTTCTAGGAAGGTGTAATATCCTTAACACTTATCCAATTTTTCATGTCTTTCATTCTGCCTTTGCTTCTAGTGTTTTATGCTTGATCTTTGTTTGCAAATGCTTGATAGGTCATGTGAGCTTGCAATTGGATTGATTGTTAAGCTGAAAGGATGCTGAACAAATGTCTTGGAGAAAGCAGTTGCTGAAAACCTCAATAGGTGGCTCAAAATGACAGGCGCCCCTGGCCAGCAGGGGCACTTTTGCCTTACTTGACTACCATCCATGATGATATTTTCTTTCAACATCTTCTGTCTTCGCTTCTGTTTGCTTGTGATTGATGAATTAGGTGATCTTGCTTGATAATGCGTCGGAAAGCCAACAAAATTACGAAGGAGATGACTGTCTTGGCAAAACTTGATGATTGCCTTTGACCTTTTAACTTCATGGGCACCCTTGGTCAGCAGGGGTGCTTTTGGCTACAGTTTCATCATTTTCTTTCAAAATCTTCATCTCTTTGGGTTTCGCGTTCGTTGTGTAGCTTGACTGGTTTGAGCGTTGTCGTTGACGACACGAGCACATGCATCTTAGCAATCACTTTCAACATGTTGCGTGTATGGGTGCTTGACAAATGGCTAAGGCATTGACTGTGTAGCCTCTTCCAGGCTTAGTCAATTTTCAACATTTTTCACTTTTGAAGATTTCTGTCGCAGGGCATCTTTCGTCATGGATTCTTCGTTGAAGCTTTTCAGGCTTAGATTTTGATACCTGGTACTGGCCATTTGCCGTTAATGGTTGCGAAGGTTCTAGCTCTTCTCCTAAAAAAATGAAGTAGACCCACTAGAGCAAAACAAACTTTTTGGTGATTTTGACTTGACCAGTGTGATCGTGAAGTCAAATTATCCTATCAAAATCATTTTCAAATATTTTTGGAAAGGTACTATTTTTAGGTGTTTTCTTAAAAAAGGGGGTATGAAACCCTAATTCTCAAATTTTCAAAATTTTGCAAGTATCTTCCTTGATGTAAACCCACAAAAGACCTATGTTTTGTTTGACCTAAAACAGACTTTTGACAACAATTTTACATGATTTAGATCATTTTAATCAAAATGCCTTGTTGAAGCAAAAATTGATTTTGGGTACAACATGCCCATTCTTGTCAAAATGTGATGTAACTATATTGCTTCATAAATAGCTCCACCTTAGTGTGATATTTTGCTTTTGTGGAGGAGCAAGCAACAATGGTTAGCTTCTTACTCTATCATGATATTGGACTAGATCCAAAAAAGTATACAAATCCAAAAGTGGATTTCTTGTCGTCCAAGCATACTACATGGTTTGTGTTTGTACATTTGGACAAGACAAATTTATCATTATGCTTATACTTTGGGCAATGCTCTACTCTACTATAGACATATCTCATCACTTGCTTTGCTGTTTTCTAGCGACATGCCTTTGGTTCTTGCATGAAGCTTGAAAGATAATCGATAGCATAGCTGAAATATAGCCTACTATAAGTCAAGTAATGAGTCAAGTAAATGAGTCTCCAATCAATTGTTAATAAAGAGTTGCATTCACTTTTGTGATGGATCATTCCTAGATAGTTGCAAACCTCTCTTCATTGCTGTTGACATGGGCTTGCAATCTACTATGCGAAATTTCTTGAGCAATGTCTCGGGATCTTTCATTTGAGTTATAGGGATATTATTATTTTTGTTTGCCACACTTTAAGTCCATGATAGTAACGTAGAAGCATGAGACTTATCATACCATTTGAGAACATTCTTTGTTGCTTTAATCATCCTTTGAGAAGTCCTAGCAATGACCAAATCATCAACGTACACCATCAAAATCACAATCTCCCACTTGCTCTTTGAGGTAGAGATTGAGATCATATGGACTCTTGGTGAATTCATAAGTTAGTAGATGGTCATCGATCTTGATGTATTGGGCTCAAAGAGCCTATTTTAGATTGTAGAGAGATTTCACGGGTTTGCACATCCTTTGCTCTTTACGAGGCATAGTGTATTGCTTTGGTTGGTCATATAAACTTGTTCCTTGAGATCTCTACTTAGGAAGGTATTCTTAGCATCTAGTTGATGAAGTAGACAACCAAATTGAGTTGCCATTGCTAGAACCATCTTGATGGTGTTGATCTTTGCATTAGGTACAAATGTTTGTTCATAGTTGATGCCTTCCTTATTTGTATAACTCTTAGCCACAAGTTGGGCCTGATATTTGTTA
The DNA here is from genome assembly GCA_007258455.2 of Sequoia sempervirens. NCBI lineage: Eukaryota > Viridiplantae > Streptophyta > Pinopsida > Cupressales > Cupressaceae > Sequoia > Sequoia sempervirens. Next base: position 444,020,752 of record VDFB02193867.1, read on the forward strand.
ATACTTATTCTGCTTTGTATTTTATCTTGAACATCCATTTGCATCCAATAAATTTCTTCCTTGGTGGAATTTCAACAAGTTCCCCAAGTGTTGTATTTCACCAATGCTTGGTATTTTGCATCCATGGCATCTTTCCAAGATTGTGACTCGAGCCTACTTTATTGTTTTGGTTCCAAGTTCTAATTCATTATGCACATTAGGGCCATCCTTGTTGTGAGTCTTTGGCCTTGAATTAGACATTGTCTATGCCAAGGTGTGGTGGATGATTGTTTCTTTAAAATGAGTGCTTTGTCTTCATATGAGTCATCAAGTTGAAACATTTTTCCAACCTCTAAGGCTTGAGCAACAATTACTTGATCGCAAGATTTCTCTCGAACAAGACAAAATTTCTCACCATCTTGTCAATCAAACTCAATATTTAAGTTGTGCTAAAGTAATTGACTTGGTGAGCTCGTGAATGCTAAAAAACTTTGTAAGTTGACATTTGTTTGTTTTGAGTAGTAGTGAAATTTCAACAATACTCCAAACATCATAAATAATATTGTCTCTCAAGGAGACTTTGCCATATAAAGTGGAATTGGTCAAGGTGATGGACCGCCCTTTTTCACCTATCATGTATCTAGAGGCACTCAAACCAACATACCATAGTGATGGCATTGAAGAGGATGTAGATGTTTTTATAACATACCAAAAGTCCTCTTCATGAAAATGTTCCGTTGCAACATTTTCTTGTTGCTTTGGGATTTCTTCTTCCATTAGGGATTCTTCTTCTTGTTCCCCTCTAATATTTGGTGTGGGTTCTATTGGCTTGATTCTCCATTTGGAAACGAGTTTTATCCACACTCTTGGAGAGTATGTCCTTTCTTTCCATAAATGAGGCTTTTCTTCTTCTATTTATATTGATTGTCTTGTCACTCTTGTGTTTGGTTTAGGTGGATCACTCTGATGATTGGGTTTCTTTCTTCACCATTGTGATGTGGGGGCTTGATAGTATGTGGATTTTGTTGTCTTGTTTTTAAATGCTTCTTCCTATTAAATTAAATTCACGAACTCTTTAAATGTGGGATTTTGGCTGGCCACTTATATACATGTGACAAGCACTTGAAGGGAAGTTGGCAATGCTTTCAAGATGATTGGTACAAGAGAGTCATATGAGATTGTTTCTCTCAATGCTTGGAGAGATGTCTTCAATTTTGCTACTCTTTTTAAGAATGCTTCCAAATTTTTACCATTGTGTATACACAAGCAATACAACTGATTTTGTAGATGAAGAATATAACTTTGATTCTATAATGTCCCTTCTTTTAATCCCCTTTCCTAGGTCGGTCAAAGAGGACGCAAGTGGTGAGTCGACCCTCTTGAAGGCAATAAAATTTAAGACTTGGTCGGCTAGAATTAGTGGGGCGATCATGAGACTTAAGGAGTTGGCCTTGAGAAGGAAAAAAAACAATAAGAAATTAATAGCAATTCTGTCTAGGTCGGCCAAAATAGAGAAGCTAGAGGGAAACATGTATAAATACAAGATCTTGTGGAGCATTTCATCATCATTTAAGCTTGTTCTTCTACTACTTTGGTCTGCACTTTTGAGCAGCATATGCTGTAGGATGAAAACCCTATTGCATTAAGCAGAAGTTGGACGAAACCCTAGCTTCTTCAAGGGTGAACTTTATGATGGAGGTTCCTATGTGCTTCAATAGAGATAATTGCTAGTTCATGTCAGTTTTGCATCAGCATTTAGATTTCTGATTTGAAGGGCGAGTTGTGCAAGTTGGAGGTTCTAATTCAGATTTCTAGGGTGTCAAAGTCCTAACATCAGTCTATCAAGCTAGTGCACCCTTGGTAGGGTTATTTTAGTTTCTTCATCATTTAGCTGTAGTTTTGTAGCTGGAGCAACTTTGCTCAGCTAGGGTTAGTTGCATCTGCATTATTGGGGTTTCTTCATGTTGTGGTGCATGTTTGAAGCCCACTTTACTTTGTAATTTGCATTCATATTTTGTAGTAGCAGACTGAGGGTTTATTTCAGACATTTGTTGACTCATATGGAAGGATCTAATCATGCTATGTTGGTGATTTAATGCTACTGTTATCTGCTACAAGTTTTTCCATCTTTTGGTTGCATTATGTACTACTGTTCATGCATTATAAAACTTAGAAAATCACATCAGCACACTAGGGTTTAAGCAAAAACTGAAAATCAGAAATTAGGGCATCAATTTTGCATTACAAAAAAATTAGAAATTTTGCAAATATATTGTTTGGGATATTTCAATGGTATCGGAGCTACAATCTTGCTAGTCTATGGGTTCAATTGTGCGAATGAGTGAGGAGGAGGATGAAATTGCATGATGGTATGAAGGTATCAAAAGTGTGAGGATCTGCTAACATACCAACAATATGTAATATTGGCGGGACTTGCAATACTCGTGAGTGAGGAGATTATCAGAATCTTTGATGTGTACTTAGGTGAACTTGAGACTATCAAGGATACAAAATCTTTTGATGGTTACTACATGGGGAAAAGAAAGGGAGAGGAAGAAGAAGAGGAAGTCATAGAGCAGAAAGAAAAATCGAAGCCACAAGACATCATGAAAGAAGAACAAGAGGAACCCTATAAGCAAGTTGAAGATGAAGATTGCTTGTTGGTTCCTAATGATAGTGTGTACCTATAAAAAAACTGATGAAGTGGAGCTAGGGAAGACTCCTTCTATTGGGTATGAAGAGCTTGAAATAAAGGAAGAGGTGTCTCTAATTCCGAGTGATATCCAAGTAGCAACCAACCAAGCTTAAAGTATGGAAGTAATTGAACCATGTCATGATGTTATTGGTTATGCTATTGGGAAGAATGATGTGTTTAAGATTGACCCTCATGAGGAGAAATTGCATGTGTATCATGAAAGCACTAATGGTATCAGGACATAATAACCCGACCAAAATAACCCTGGACAGAATAACCTGGCAAAATAACCTAGGGTCACAATAACCCTTGGACTAAATAACCCGTGGTCAAAATAACCCATGGACAAAATAACCCATGGTCATTTTAGATCAAGCTAGTAAACTAGAAATGACATAAAATAAATTATAAATATGATTGTGAGGCACCATAGAGGCTATTTAGGTCATTTTTAGACCATATATCCATTGTATACCCCTAAAATAGCCTTAAAACACCTTTAATATGCTTAAATAACCTATAAAATGATAAATAATTATAAAAATAAAGGCAATTTCGTGGGAATTAGTTGATTAAGAGTTATTATGAAAAAATATAAATGAAAAGGCATTAAGAAGATATATAAAGTGGTAGAATTAAGAGAAGTAAAGAAAGGAAGAAGGGGAGAAGAAGTAAGAGTGTGTAGAGTGATAAGAAGAGAAATCCAAATTCATAAAAAAGATATTTTGTAATATATTTTTTTGAACATTATTTTAAATTTTTCTAGGGTTTTCTAAAAGAGTGTATAACAAATCAATATACTTTTCTGGGAACCAACACATTCTTCATAATTTTTGATATATAGGTATCAGGACATAATAACTCGACCAAAATTACCCTAGACAAAATATTTCTAAAAAAATCCAAATGCCACTATTCGGGGATGTTTTTCCATTTCTCTCAATGCTTGTGGAGGAAAGTTCAAGAAGAAGGTCTACAAACATGTTACAGTGTCGATGAAGTATTTGCATATGAGATCAAGAAACTTGTTGCATTAGCTTTCATGCCTCAGATAGATGTAATTAATGCATTTGAAACACTTCAACATTCTCCTTATTATACAGAACATGAGGAGATCCTGTAACCCATAATTGATTATTTTGAAGACACATGGATTGGCAGACTAACCATAATAGGCAATAGACGATCACCCAAGTTTCCAATCACAATGCGGAATTGCTATTGAACTACTCAAGATGATCTTCCCATAACCAATAATACTATTGAGGAATGGCATAAAGGATTTAGTGAATTGCTTCAAGCATCACACATCTCAGTCTGGAATCTCATCAAAGCAGTGAAAAAAGGATAGTCTCCAAGAGAATAGAATAGAGAAATACATGGTTGGATATGCTGGGAAACCAAGCAAGAAAAAATACCATGAACTTAAAGAAAGACTAAAAAGATTGGTTGATGGTTATGACAAGCATAACATTTTAGATTATATAAGAGGCATCGCTCATAATTTGACACTTTAATTGTAATTTTGAATAATAAAGTTTTTTTAGCAACATAAATGTAATTTATAAATTTTGTTTTCCTTTCTCTATATTCTTATGGGGATATTTTTTCCATGGGTTATTCTGACCACAGGTTATTTTGGCTTGGGTTATTATGACCCTAGGTTATTTTGTCCTTGGGTTATTGTGACCGGGTTATTCTGTCCAGGGTTATTTTGGCCGGGTTATGATGTCCCGTAACCAGCACTAATAGCATTGGGATGATAAAGGTTGTAATTGAAATAAGAGAAGAAAATTCCATAGAGGTTGATCAAGAAACATTTGAGTTCCTTTGCTCCAAGATTAACGAGTTCATTGATTGGTTAATTTGTAATGTGGAGAAGGAAATTTCTGTTGTGCACATGATAGGTCTAGGAGAGTTGATGTAGTTTGAGGAAGACATTGCACTTGAGCATGAGGTAAGGACTAATTTTTTGATGTATGACATTAATCCTTTATCTTCACATTATCATGTTACGACAGTTAAGAGGATTAGCCTTAAGGCTTGCGATTTTCATGGAGAAACTCATGTGGGACCAACTCTTGGCAATGGTCAACTAACAAAGGATGAAGAATTGATGGAGTCCCTTAAAGACACTACAAATAGTTGGGAAGTTGTTGCTTTGATTGCTACCAGCGACATAGGAGGGGCTGATGTGTTCTTCTATGCTCCTATGAGAGGCATCCTACACATCCATGAAGCATTTGTTGAAGTTGGAGAGTTGGTGGGTGTTGATGGCTCTATGAGGTACATCCATCTTTTCAATTTTGATACATATGGTAGGGTGATGTTATGGGATGCAGGTGGTGGCATGCTGTCATTGCTTGAGGACAAGCAATTTCGGGAAGGGAGGATTGTAATGTCCCCTCTTTTAATCCCCTTTCCTAGGTCGGCCAAAGAGGAAGCAAGTGGTGAGTCGACCCTCTTGATGGCAATAAAATTTAAGTCTTGGTCGGCTAGAATTAGTGGGGCGCCTATGAGACTTAAGGGGTTGGCCTTGAGAAGGAAAAAAAAGAATAAGAAATTAATAGCAATTCTGACTAGGTCGACCAACATAGAGAAGCAGGAGGGAAACATGTATAAATACAAGATCTTGTGGAGCATTTCATCATCATTCAAAATTGTTCTTCTACTACTTTGGTTTGCACTTTTGAGCAACATATGCTATAGGATGAAAACCCTATTGCATTAAGGAGAAGTTGGACGAAATCCTAGCTTCTTCAAGGGCAAACTTTATGATGGAGGTTCCTATGTGCTTCAATGGACTAGTTCATGTCAGTGTTGCATCAGCATTTAGATTTCTGATTTGAAGGGTGAGTTGTGCAAGTTGGAGGTTCTAATTTAGATTTCTAGGGTGGCAAAGCCCTAACATCAATCCAGCAGGCCAGCGCACCTTTGGTAGGGTTATTTCAGTTGTTTCTTCATCATTTAGTTGCATTTTTGTAGCTGGAACAGCTTTGCTCAGCTAGGGTTAGGTGCATCTGCATTATTGGGGTTTTTTCATGTTGTGGCACATGTTTGAAGCCTACTTTACTTTGTAATCTGCATTCATATTTTGTAGCAGCAAACTGAGGATTTATATCAGACGTTTGTTGACTCATATGGAACGATCTAATCGTGCTATGTTGGTGATTTAATGCTACTGTTATCTGCTACAAGTTTTCCCATGTTTTGGTTGCATTATGCACTACTTTTCATGCATTATAAAACTCAGAAAATTACATCAGCACACTAGGGTTTAAGCAGAAATTGAAAATCAGAAATTAGGGCATCAATTTTGCATTACTAAAAAATCAGAAATTTCGCAAAAATATTGTTTGGGATATTTCAGATTCTTTACTCCATACATTTTTTGCAACTTGTCCCCTGTTTCTACACTTTTGGGAGTTTTGATATGAGGCTATATCTCATTTATAACCCCCAATAAAATAATCAATTTGGTCTTCTTATTGGCCTTATCAAATTTTCTTTGCTCATTGCATCTATTGTAAACCATGTGAGTGCTGTTTATAGTATCCCACATTTCTATAATGTTTTTAACATGCCCTTTCTTAGAATGAGGATGTCTATGCTATGCAATGCATTTGCTTATTCAAGATTGTTTCAAGGTTGTCAAAGTGGATTGGTTCTAGAAATGAAAATTATCATGTATTTGTTATGAGGTTGCAAGTTCTATGATGTTGGTATTGAATCCTTTGCTTGTTATTTTATTGTACCCCGATGCAGAAACAAACTTTGTCTCTCATTTTTTCATGTATTGCAAGCAATGGATTGTACATATTTTCTTTTGAAATACATTTTAGCCTGAAATTGACTTCCAATTGAACAAACTTGTTATTTGTACAATTTGGGTATTTCCTATATATTTGACTCTCTCTCTCTCTTGCTCTCATATATATATATATATTGTCATCCCCCAAAAAAATAGCCCTTGGACTGCCATCCCTGAAACACGACCCTTGCATTTTCCATCCCCAAAATATTGTGGAACATAGATTATAAGTTTAAATTTTGTCTCTAGCTATCTTAGTTACTTTTGGCAATCACTGTAGAAGCATTTGGGTTTTCAGTTGTGCATCTCGACACCAATTCATTTGAAGATTAATGTGCAAACTAAGTTGTTAATTATGCCCTAGTACTTACTCTCCAAGTGACTAGGTCAAATGCTTTTTGCCTAGATCTTCCATCCCAGCTCAACATCCATGACATACTTACAAGATGTGCCTAGGCTTGACGAGTCTTGAGGTGGGCTGAGTGAATCAAGGTTAAGAGACAAGGTACCCAAGTAGGGTAGTCTTGTCATTGAGGCTAAGCCAAGTGTGAAAATCAGAAAAACAAGAAGAAAAAATTGAATACCCAAATGTAAAAGTGTGAAAGTCAGCTGTTTTTTGAAGGGTTTGAAGGACTCTTGAAGGCTGTCCCCAAATCCTCATGAGGGATACTGCCCCTTGACCCCATTGGGGGTTGCCACCCCTTGATCTTCACTCTAGTTTCAAAAAAACAAAAAACAATAATTATTCTGGGCTATGCTGGATGAAAAAGCAACATTTTATTATTTTATTGACTTATTCTCAATTATATACCAAGTAATTGAATTACATTTATACTTTTGGTTTGCTGAGTCAATCACTATTCTAAGTAATGCTGCTATGACTATAGAAGCATTTGTAGCCTTGTCTTAGATACAAGCCTATGACTCCACATAGATCTAGCGATGTTGAACCAAGTGATACAAGGATTTGTCACTATAGTTCATGAGTCCATATTCTTCTTTTTTATTTTTTATTCAATGGGGGTATCATAATCCACAAGTTTTGCACACCTAAAATACTTGAGAATATTTATATTTTTAAAAATGATGTTTCCGATGTTGAACTAAGTGATACAAGGATTTGTCACTATAGTTCATGAGTCCATATTCTTCTTTTTTATTTTTTATTCAATGGGGGAATCATAATCCACAAGTTTTGTACACCTAAAATACTTGAGAATATTTATATTTTTAAAAATGATGTTTCCTTCAACTCAAATCTGCTTTTGTATTCATTTGATCAATGTGTATTATTTTTGATTGAATGAGCTCTAATTAATGAGTTAATTATGTTAGTGTTTTTATAGCTTCATGAGATATTTTCTCTCAAATAAAATCAATCAAGGCAGGTCGGCCTTTGTTTTATAAATAAATAAAAAAAAATTGTATTTCTCTAGGTTGGCCCTAGAAAGGAGGTCGCCTACTTTGCTATTTAAAGAGGATAGAGTCCTCCCATTTGGGCATCCAATCAATTCATTCACTCTCCAATTCACATCTTCAGCAGCAGTAGCAATTCGCCTCCTAGCAATAGACTCGATTTTAAGAAGAAGTGTCATCATTTGTATTTCGCTTCAAGGAGAAGTGTCTCCATTCATTGTATTAGACTCGGCCTTGTGTAGGGCTTGATTTGTATGCAGTTTCTGCACTTATTCTTCTAATATATAAGAGATCATTTTGCTAGGTTTTTCTCCCTCGAGTAGGAGGGTTTTCCCAAGGTAAAATATTGTGTTCATTGTTTATGTGTTGCATTTTCTGCTTGCTTACATTTCTGATCCTAAAACTAACATGGTATTAGAGCGGGTTTAGGGAAGATCTGATCAGATTTGTCTAAGCATCCATTCATTGTATATTAATTAGATTTCTAGAGTAGATCTACAACAAATATGAAGAGCTTGAATTGAAGGCAAGTTTAGCGTTGCAAACTCCATTATAGGTTATTGCTCTGCCAATTGGAAATTTCAACAAGAGATGTTATAAACATTATTGCTGAATACAAAGATGTTTTGGGGACGTGTATTTGTTGAGATCGATTAATCGGGCTACTTGATAAAGCCACATCTTCCCTGAATAAGCCGTGAATAAGCCTGTAGGTATTGGAGTTTGGTGATTGTGAATCAAGAGTTCTTGCTCTAGAAAAATATGTCTGCTATTTCCATCTCTTACCGCAATATGAAGAACAATTGAAGGACTATGTGAAAAATACTAAAATCATTAGTTGTGGAAGATGAACCATCACATTTTTGGTGATTCGAAACTTGGAGAAGTAAAGGGATGATATCAATTATCAGGAATGGTGGCATCATAGAGATGAATTGTCGAGGTTGTGTCAGGAGAGTTGACTCATAGTGGGGATTAAAACTCCATTCTTTGGCCGCTGTGGGAGTCGGGTCTTGGAGGTCATTTGAAGAATTTAAAAAGGGGGCGATATTATTCTTTAAGTTGTTACATCCTTTGTAATGCAAATTCAATCATATGAAGTCACCTTCAAAAATTATTTGTGAAGAGAGCCGTGCTTGCTAAGACTGCCGCCGAACTTATTTCTGGAGTTTATTAATTTTATGTAGCCGCACATATTATAATCAATCTGGAATTGCTCATCGATTCTTTGGAAGCTATGAATGAGACAAGGGAGATTTTCGGGAGGAAAGAATCAGTTTTAAAACTATCGGGAGCAGTTTAAATATTACTTTATTTTCCGCATGATTTCCTTTATATGCTGTGTATTCTCTTCAATATCACCGCCGGCAATGAAAGACTCAAGCAGAATCTTTAAATGAGTCGAAGGGAATTAAAGTCAAAGAACAGGGAGCACGTGTCTTGTTAAGCAGATACAAATTAGAAGTCATCGCTTCATACGAATCTCTAAGAGTAATTTCCCAATGATAATATATTATGGAAGCTAAATCTCATTAGATCTTGGAAAATTGTGGGAAATTGAGATAGCCGATACTCTCCAAAATTCTTAGAGTGCAGTGAACGGGTTATGCAAATGTGGACATTTGTTAACATTGAAACTGCCTAGCTGAACTGAGAAGACAACTCAATAAGCCACGTGGCCTGTTGTGAGAACTTCAACTTGTTTTGGAAATCGTTGATTAAATCTGCGATGTATTAAATCATCGAGGAAAAGAAATTGCTAGGACATTTAAGTGAATATTGGACGAGCCAACATTAAAGAGATAAGTATTTTATGTTTGTATCTTTTGAATAATGATCATAATAATCATGTAGTAAATAATAATTCATGCAATAACATTGGGAATAGTGAATCATGTATGCTTCTAGCATTGGTCTGTATATTTCTCTTCGGGGTAGTTTGATTTTATGAACTATTATTAATCTCTCTAAAATGCAGGATGGATTGAGGAGCAAAGGATGATGAGAGATTGCATAAGAAATTCAAGGGAGGAAGAGCTTGAGGCATCCTATGAGGAAGTCATGCTGGCTGGAGAAATGAACAAATATTGAGACATAGCTTGCAGCCATGGGACTAAGTTGGTGGGGCATAACTCTCATGATTCTTCACTGGAGACATCTCTCAAGGGCATGAGGTTGGGTCAGCCTTGGATGGAGAATTTGCATCAGCAAAAAAGATTGAGAAAGATGAAGACACTAAACTACAGAGAACCTATACAAATTGTCATTGCAATTAGCTACTTCGAGGAGATAACATTTAGAGGCAGCTAAATTCTGAGAATTCAAGACATGAATTGAGATCATGTCCAGGAAGAGGACTAGGGTTCTGAGATTCATCAATGGAGGGGAGTTCACTTCCAGTGGATTTTTGTAATCTCTGTGTTGAGGTAGTGATCAAGAGGGAGTTCTGTGACTCACTGAGAAGAAGTGAAGGTGTCAGCTAAGTGGGTTGTAGTGTTGCAAGGCCAGGTGCTAAAGTCCTTGGAAGCCTCTTCAGTTGCCGAGAACAGAATTGCAAGCTCCATAACCTATTCAGTATAGGGTGATCTGGGATGAGGTCGAGAAGGACAGTCCTAAACTCTCACAAGTCGATAGTGCCGGAAGTGTGCATTAGAAACCGTTTCTCTAAGGCAACATTGCAGGCAATCTTGGACAAGTAGGTCAGGAGGTTGATGCAAGTACTTGGAGCTTTAGAGGGAGTCACATCATCATGAAGATTTGTTGTAATGTTTCTTTGAGATGGAGAAATATGAGGTGAAAGCCCTTGTAGTGTATATTTCTCTAAGACAAAGAAATATGAGGTGCAAGCCCTTGTTCATCTCTGAGACTAAGATGAGATGTCATGACGACATCACGTTGAGAGATTCCATGATGAACCCTTGTACATCTCTGAGACTGAGATGTGTTTCTTTCCACACATGGGAGTAGCCATTGTGAACATCATGTTGAGATACTCCATGACGACATCACGTTGAGAGACTCCGTGATGAACCCTTGTACATATTTGAGACTGAGATGTGTTTCTTTCCACACATGGGAGTAGTCATTGTGGACTCCATGTTGAGAGACTCTGTGATTAACCCTTGTACATCTCTGAGACTGGGGTGTGTTTTCCACAAATGGGTGTAGCCATTGTGGACATCATGTTGAGAGAATCCATGATGAACTCTTGTACATCTCTGAGACTGAGATGTGGTTTTCCACAAATGGGTGTAGCCATTGTGGGCGTCATGTTGAGAAACTCTATGACGAGGATATATGGAAAATACCTCCCTAGCTAAGAAGCAGTGTTAGTGTTGTAGCGGCGGGAGATATTTTCTCCTAATTATATCTTGCTCAAGGCAGGTCGGCCTTCATCTTTTATAAATAAAATATATTTGTTCTAGGTCAGCCCTAGAGCGAAGGTTGCCTAGTTTGGTATTTATAGAGGATGGACTCCTCTTATTTCAAGTATCAATTCATTCACTCTCCAATTTGCATCTTCAGGAGCAGCAGCAGTTCACCTCCTAGCAGCAGACTTGATTCTAAGAAGAAGTGTCATCATTTGTATTTCGCTTCAAGGAGAAGTGTCTCCATTCACTGTATTAGACTCGGCCTTGTGTAGGGCCTGATTTGTATGCAGTTTCTGCACTTATTCTTCTAATATATAAGAGATCATTTTGCTGGGTTTTTCTCCCTTGAGTAGGAGGGTTTTCCTAGGGTAAAATATTGTGTTCATTGTTTATCTGTTGGATTTTCTGCTTGCGTACATTTGTGATTCTAAAACTAACAAATTATGCCTTGAAAGTTGATTTATTGAAGGGTGAATGGTAAAAGCTTTAAATCCTTAAAAATCTCTATATTTTATGGTTTTTCATTCTGCCAAGTCTGAATTTCGAGTCCAAGTCCGAGTAAAAAATTGTAACAAACTCACTCATACTACAAAGTAAATACTTAGGTTTTTACCATAGAAGTAAATACAAGCATCTGCTTAAAAATAGGAATGTAAATTTTTTTCCTTTTCATACATCATTTATTGCACATGAACATAAAATAAATGTATAATACAACTTTGAAATTGAACTATATAAATTTCCAACTGGAGAAATAAGATTAAACTTTTCATTTACAAGTTTATATAATACAATAATAATACAAGGTCAACTCTTCCGTATCTGGAAAATACTTCTGTTTCACAAGCCTCGACGTTGTCGTTTGCAAGAGGTAGAGCATCAGTTGAATGCTTTACCTCCAACCACAAATCGACGGTCCCCCACACACCTTGCAACTGGAAGTGGCCCTACCCTTCATGAAGAGTATAGACTAAGGAACCCACAAGTATGGCATCTGAGTTTCTAGTGTTGTGTCTTACACAACCAATCGATCATACAACTTTAGACTTCTCTAACTAAGTATGACCAATCTGGTTGGATATGCAATTTGGATCAAGGTGAACCGACTAATGCAAGCAGAGACTTTTGCTTTACTTTGGCCAAAGTTTTGAAACATTTCAAACACTTCGATAGGAAGTGAAGTCGTAAGTTCACACACCTCTAACTTGACTTGGAAACCACTTTGACCAAAGGTTTAACACATAACTGACTGCTTGACTTACTTGAATGACCTTTCGTAAGGATACGTAATCATAAAACAATAATTCACTAAGTTGGCAAACGACTAGGATGGATATGCTCTCCTAACTTTGAACACCCATGTTACGTTCTTGTAACAACTTGGGACTTGGCAACTGCCACTTGTTCAAGTACTTGCACTTAAACCTTGAGAGTAAACTACCCTCCTATTTTCATGCACATATGGTTTACAATGATAACATAGTGTCATCAACTCAAGACACTTTGTCTTTCATTTAAGTTCTTGACTACTTGTCAAATACGTATAATATAATAATATTGAACAATAATAAAAAGATAACTTCTTTTAAAATAGTTCAGACTTCTCTATGTTTTTCTTCATGTTTCTATGCACAAAAATTCAATAATAGCGCTGGATAAATTCGGTGTTAAATGCCAACTTCTTTTTTTTTGAAAGAATACTATGATGAAGTGTTTGAAAATCTTTCAATAAATCAGATTTTAAAATTGATTTCATTCTGTTATCTCAACAATGAAAGCATCTAGCTCATTTTTTATTTTATAATATCATAACATAAAATATCTTTTACCTTTTTGTTGATTTAAGATAGCTTCGGTCAGATATAAATGATGATTGCATTCATGCATCATCATCATTTATATTTAACCAAACTGTTCTTAAATATAAAACCATCAAATAAGTTATTTGAATTTATGATGATAATCGAAATTTGCAAATGAAATGGAATTCATATGATTGCTAAATACTCTCATGTTAGTCTATGAGTGACACCGAATTGTTTCGGTTTGTTAAGGGAGCCTGCCCGCTCAAGGGACACGTCCCATGAGCGGACGTGTCTCCACTTTGTGGAGACACGTCCGCTCATGAGATGCGTCTCTCCTTGAGGTGTGTCTCCCACATATAAATGAGACTTCGTTCTTTTATTTGCAGATATAGAAATCGATTAATGTTCTGCAATCAGCACATTCAAATACAGAATTAGAAAATCTGATGTAGAATTCTTACACAGTATTTCAGTCTTAGAATTTCCATAGGTATTTTAGGATCCTGCTCTGATAAGATTTGATAACTTTAACACTTTTCTTTATATATATATATATGTATGTATGTATCATTATGATCAAATATGTGTGTATATATTTATATATATCAAATTGATTATTCTCTTTCTGATAAAATGAAATAAATCATTCATTTAAACACAACAGAGAATTAACTTTCTATTCTGTTGTCCATCTCAGAATGGAAGAAAAATAAATTAAATTCTTGTTACAAACTGGAAAAATCAAATTAATCTTTCTCTGTTTAAACAAATATTATTCTTCAAAAATAAATAACTACTCTTTCTCTTTTTAAAACCGAAAACTTAAGAAAGAAACTAATAATTTACACAGAAATATTAAGTATTAAAACATGCCCGAGTTACTCTCTGCTCTGAACTTTTAATGTCTCAAAAGCACAGTTTCAAATGCTCAGTCGAACTGCTCCAAGACACTCAGTTGCCACAATGGGAATTCTAATATGCTTCTTATATTTTTCAGAGAATATCCAACTGAAACCTCCGCTAAAATTTGTCAGAGATTTGCTCTATCTATTGCAGCTATATGGCATACCAATCCGCAATGTAGAACTCTCTTACAGACCTGCATGAAACTTATTTTAAGTCTGAGCTCTCTACACAATCTCTGCTCTTCTTTCTAAAATTCTACAGTCTCAATGTATAATTTTCAAACACCTCTGATCAAGACACCCTCCTCACGGTATGCGCACCTCTCTGTAGTTACCAAGAAGCATTTGAAAAGAATAAACAAACTCTCTGACTATTGCCACCCCAGTTGTTGCTCTGTCTCTCTCTCACAGAACTGAGAGAATAATAATCAGAAAAGTAAAGCTCCTCTTCCCTAATGCCTGTGCTCTCCTTTCCTTTTCTCCGGTTGCCACTCTAAAAACTTTCCATGCATAAATGAATAATGCCAAAAGAAAATACTTTTCCTTTGCTTAAGCCCTGTGGCCTCCATTTAATTTGTTGGTTTTAAATTCCTGCTGATTCATTAAAGCATGGCGCCCATACATAATAAATTGCATTCCAAATATAGTAACATTGCCCCTATAATGAGGCTCAAATAACAGTTTACTACGCCTCCCTTACACAGCTTATAAAATGGTTGGTGATAAGGCATTCGATGGCAGTTTTAACTTAAATTCTTATCAATACATGCCTTTATGGCACACTTACTTGCCTTTTAAACAGTCACGGCTCAAACAAAGGCTAATTAAAATGCATACATAGGCTGTTATAACCGTCACTTAGTGGCTTGAATGCAATAAGAAAGGATGTGCCTCTTTAATGGCCATCACCTTGGCTTAAACAACCATTTTGCCTTTATTCATGCCTTTGATGGAGGCTTATATGCCTCTTGAAGTGCTGGCACTTAAATTAGTTTATTACTTGGTTTTATTACCTAGGATAACTTTTATGATACTAGGACTGACAGAAAATCAGCTTGCTGGGTCCCAGTCTTGTAACTCTGATCCATGATGCTAACATGAAGGCAACATGCCAATAATTATTAGGGGTCCCGATTTATTGATACATAATTGATTGTCTCATGTGTGCATTAGTGCTCTTGTACAATGATTCATCTCTTCAGATTAATAGCTATTCTGATTTTGATTAAAATTTGGGACTGGAAACAAGTTAATATTAAATTTTGGTTGAAGTAAGAAACCAAATACTTTAGAAGTCAATCATAATTTACTTTTTTCTTATTTATCATTAGTAAACCATAATAATTTTCATAATACCGTTATTCTGCACAATTTGTACACAATTTTATGTTTGCTTGAATTACACAAATGGTGCAGTTGATTATTCATGATGTAATTTACAATTATGCATGCTAGATGGTTGTCTTCATTATTTTTTCTGAGGTGTGGTGTGTTCTTTTTAAAAAACACATTGTTGCAATTTATTATTCATGATAGAATTTTTAATTACACATGCTAGATTGTTGTTTTCATTATTTTTCTGAGATGCAATTAAAATATTGGGCTTCTATTTGCTGTGCCCCAACCATTCTACAAATAGTCAAACTTATAGAAACTACAGAGATAATTCATAAACTGCATGAACAACCCATAAATTGGGAAAAGCAGTGAAACTAGACAACCATCTGATAAAAACCAGTAAACTATGTATAAAACAACTACCACAGCCAACACAAAAAAACCACTAAACACAGGAAACTGCATACAAACATAGATTATCAAAGTAAATCTGTCACTCTCCAGTTGGTCGTTCCTTTGTTTAGAGGTATTGTTAGCCATCTGTCACAAGCTCGCTTGTAAACCCCAATCAGCATTCATTACTCCATGAAATTTTATGCCCTTAAAGGCTTAAACACCTCTGTCCTCTTTACAGCCCACATAATGGAGCCATTATCCAATGGTGGCATAGTATTCCACTTGACACCTCAAGTGTGACCTGTTGTACAGAAACAATCATGTCACGCATCACCATTTGCAAGTCTTTGTGAAATTCCTCCTGCATAATGACATCCACCATAAGCTCACTAGTTTCAGCTTACATTGCCCTGAATTCCAGTGCAGGGGAGGCTGCCATAACATTATCTCCCACCTCGTTTTCCAACTGTACCTTTTTCAACTTTGTTTTCATCTCCATTTCATCATCCGAGTGAGAAGGTGACTTCACCAGCAAATCTTGCAAACATTCTTTAACTTCCTCATCTTGAACTGCCATTTTTAGTTTCTTGTTAAAATCCTCTGGGATAGACCCTTGACCTCTTTCTCCCATTTTCTGTCAGTCCTTCGACACCTAGGATAACTTTTATGACACTAAGGTTTCCTGCTGTGGAGCACTTTAAAATATATTTCAGTCTATGATCCAAAAAAGGCCCGTGGCGCATATGGTCTTGCATCCACCACTAGCATAGCCAAAGCATCATGAATGCCCCCTAACAATAGCCATAATACACTTGTTTGCAATTTCTCCAGCCAAATTGGAAAACCCAAACACAAGAGCAGTAAACACAATACGTTTCTCATCTTCTTCACAGCAAATCTCCCCCTATATATAACCAGCTATTTGCATTGAATACTGCCATCTTATCATATATGTGAAATGGCTAATTCAACTCACAAATCTATCTCCCTTACACTTATCCACGACACCCATTATTAATATTACTTTGCATTAAGCAACTTGTGTTCTAAAGAAAAGCTTTTGGCATAATAATGCCATACCTTCCCATGATCTTATAACACTTATAATCATGAGGGGTGTTCTGTCAATATTATACTATTTAATCCCTCCCAATCCAATACATCCCTACTTTCCAATGCAGAGAATTCATTAAAGAGTTGCACCTTGATTGGCCAAGTAATTGGCCACTTGGTTATCTCTCTATAAGATATCTTAATATTCTCAAAATTTCCATCCATACTAAAGCCTCTTCCAACATGGCTCTTAATTGCCAATTAGGTTAATAATGTTTAGTTACCGCATTAACCACCTCTTGAAAGTCATCTTCTATCTCCACACCATGGATACCTGCAATATAGGTAGCCTTAATCCCTGCTAGAGAGCCAACCATTCTGTTCCATTATTAGTTTTTATTCCAATGAATAGTGAGCTCCCTAACACAAAATTTCGTTCAATATCTCTTCAAAATATTGTCTGCAACAGCTACTCTTAAGTTCCCTCTGGAGGCATCATCAAATTCAACTTCATCCCACTCTGCAGAACCTGCCATTTCTTATCCTTTCTATTATTAGAGTTCTCTATTAACCCTTGAATGGGTGAGCTGCCATATGTTGTTGGCTTGTATGGACTTTTGGATTTCTATTTCAACTGTAGGTTCCTTTGAATTAATTACATGTATTTTCCTTAACTGATTTGGTATCAATTTCAATAAAGCTTGTTACACTGCATGAGGAAATCTTATAATTTCCTTAGTAGGAACCATGCTCCATGCTGGAAATGTTATTGCAGTATAACCAAGGGATGCGATATCATGAGTTTTGCCAGCTTAAAATTCTTTGGCATTTCAAATTTGCAAGTTTACTGCGGTCTTGCTTTGTTTTGAACTTTTTCAAGGATAACTGCAAATCATGTTGTTTTTAAAGGATATATTGTGGGTAATAATTTCATTCTTCATTCTTCAGATGGAAGTGGTGTGCCAGCTGGGACAAAACCTCAGACATGCAGAGATTGTAAAGGATCTGGGACGGTTGGTGGTTAATACTTTGTACTATTGTAGTACTAGTTTTCTATTGGGATGCTATTTATCTAGAAATAATCAACTGGTTTTGGATGACTTTGTTGTTATGATATTCATAGATTGGCTTAGATGGTTACTCTAATAGATGATGTTCTTGATGCTTTCAGATTAGAAAGCAACGGGGTGCATTTCGGTTGGAATCTACATGCTCAACATGTGGGGGAAGTGGCTCAATCGTAAAGGTAAAAATGATTTAAGTTTGTATGTGTTGGTGAAATTCCCAGGAGGGTTTTGTTTTGGGGTGGCAAAATGTGTATAAGACAGGGAATAATATTATTATTTTGACTTTATCAGTGAAAATTTGTCTGAGGTTCTAATGTGTCCATTTAAGAAATAGCACCAATGAATCTCAGTTTAAAACTGAGTTGAAAATAAATATTCATGTAGTCTGCCAAAACTGTGCCTGCATGAGTGATTTGATAGAAAGACTGAAACTAAAGAAATGGCACTCAAATTAAGCTACGCTAGAGTTTTTGAAGATGTCATTAACTTACTGTAATGTCCCCTAATTGGGAGTGCCCCAAATTTGCCCTAATTTTCCCCAATTTAAATAACAACGGGGCTAGATAATACCTTTCATCTGATTGAAGCCCTGTACACAGGTTAGAACCATTTACCATAATCAAACTGATTAGCAGATTAGAATCATTTACCACAATAATAATAATTAGCAGATTTTCATAATTAGATATTAATAAACTCAGGGCCAAACATTAATTCAATCACAAAGTACTCTAACATCCTTGGAGGGTTCAATCATAGGAGAGAATGGGAGAATGTGACTTGATGGGGTGCCTTGGACCCTTTTTCCCCAGATCCAAGGGGATATACCATCTCCCTTGGCCTCATGTGGCACATGCCATCCATATGAGGTGATCTATCTAGGAGGTGTCTTTTTCTTTATCCCCTCATCTTGCCAATCGTTTCCTTCTCCCTATGATTTGACCCCCTGTGCTGATCATCCATGATGGAGGAGTGAGATTCCAATGGGTGCCTTGAAAATGCCATCTCTCCTAAGCCCAAAGGCAGTACCCTCTGTACCCCCTTGGCCTCCTGGGCTCATCAGGTCCCCATTTGAGGTGGCGTACCTAGGAGAGTGCCCCATCACCATTCCCCTCTTGTAGTCTCAGTTCCTTTCATCATGGCTGAACATTCAAGGCATATGACAACAAAGATCAATCGCATGACAATATCAGCAATATATTATTAGTAACCGGAATGTCCAATTAAATAATTACAGTCATTCATATTGAATTGTGCTGCCTTATATGACTGCAAATTTGGTCTCATACGACTAGTTTGGGTAACTGGACTGCTGCACCAATAATGATTAATGATTATTCTGATTTAGGAAATGCAGACCTTGATTCTTTATGCCTGATTTAGTGATCACTGTCTTGATTGTTTGTTTCCAGACTCACTTTGCTTGTCTCCAATCGCTTCCCTGACTGCAGATGCATTTCTGGATATTATTCCTTTGATCCCATATGATTAGAATATATTAATATAACTGCTGCTATACTCAGAAATATTTATTGTATTTCTGTCCTCTTTAATTCATGTATCTTGCCTTTCTTCTGTCCTCTTTAATTCATGTATCTTGCCTTTCTTTCTTTCTTTTTTAAATCTCCTTCTCTTCGCCCCCTCTAACTTCACATTTGCATGCCTTTATATATTCTATTGCACAAAGGGACGTATTATTTAGTTTTTAGCGCTGCCTTTAATCTTTTCTTAATCGCTGCCTTAGGATATTTTTGTCTTATCTTATTTGATCCTTGTCTTATATGGTTTTTAACTTCATTCTTTAATCCTGCCTTCCCTTGTCTCATGTTGATTGCTACTTTTGGGAGATTATTAATCGCTGGCCATGGACTTCTTTAACTTGGGCGGTCACATTTATCTTTAACAATCTGCTATTAATATATTAACATTATATTATAATAATTATAATAATATTAAATTTTTAACATTTATAATTGTATTATATTGTTATTTATTTAATTTAATTTATTTATTTGCATTTTAATGCTTGCGATTTCGGGGCCATGACACTTACCTCATTTAGAATCATTTGCTCTAGTTCCCTAGAATTACTTAGTTACTTTCTTTAGATGAATCAAGAGATTTAAAATTTTAATCAAGGAACAATTCCAATCTAAGAAAATACAAAATGTTATATGTTCTTGACAAATGAACCCCATAGAAATTTATCTGGACAGTAGAGGAGATATATGCTGTAGACTTAAATTAAAATAGCCCCACAAGGCACAATGGATGGCATTAAGATTTCTTCTTTTAGAACGGTTGCTTGTGCATTACAAGTTGGTCATTGCTTTAAATTTTCCTCAGGTTCAAAAAATGAATCCTCAGTTCTATAAAATTTGATTAGGAAACTACCAACTTTCTTCATAAAAGGTCAAATCTCAAGAAAATTCTACTTATTTTTATGTTGATCCCACCTGTACACCAGCCCCTATGTCACCCCCCAGCCAGCAAGAACATCCTTCTTCCAGTTTTCTTTTGGCCAGCTCAAAGGCTTCCTCCCTCTTCAGAGGCCATGTCCTCTCTCCAACCTCTTCCTGGTCAAAATCACACAACATCTCTCTGAACAGCAGTTTTACCAGAGTTTAACCAGATCTACAAGGAGGGACTGAAGCACTTATCCAGCACCATGCCGAAGAAATAGCTATAAAGTCCTCATTTCCAGCAAACAAGGTGAATGGCTGTTATCCACACATAAATCCTCTAAGGCTACAACTCACCACTTTCCAATATGCAAAACTTTGAGAATGTGGGTACAAAAAAAGTGGAAGCCAATGGGATTGGCAGACATGTTGATGATGCCTAAGTCATACTTCATGACCACATTTTTTACCAAACAGGAAAAGGACCTTGTCTTCCAAAGGGAACCTTGGTTTATGAAAATGAACAGGCCTCTTTACGAAGCATTAGTTTCTGACCTAAGTCCCATTGGTGATCTGCCAAATGCAGTTATTGTTTGGGTTAGGCTACCTCTTCTTCCTAGTGAATATTGGCAAGAATCTTCTCTCAGAAAGATTGGAGGAGCCATTGGGGAGTATATATGATCTGTAATGAGTAGTGTACCACGGGGACACGTTGCCCCCCTCCCCCCAATCCCCATGTTTCTAGGACAAGGACGTCTTTGAGACGTGGGGACGTGGGGGAAATGTCTCCCCACCACTGCACCACCTCTGCCGGAATTCTCAAGATGGCTCCAAGACATCCGGGGGACTCCCAGGAGTCCTTCAACTGTCTCGGGGACACCCAGGAGTTTCCCATGGCCGACAGGGAGGAAAAGTGCAAAAATTTAAAAAAAAAACATTTTACTGGTTTGCGTTCACCTTTTTTTTTGACTTTTAAAGTTTTTTTTGACCTTTTTTAACTTAAAAAAGTCCAATTCACCCCCTACCCCTAAAATGATGTCTGCCATGAAGGTTTGCGTGGCTTTGAAGGTCTTAATTTGGGTCTAATTGTAAATGCAAAATGATGTACACAATGAAGGTTTGTGTGGCTTTGGAGGTCTTAATTTGGGTCTAATTGTAAATGCAAAATGATGTACACAATGAAGGTTTGTGTGGTTTTGGAGGTCTTAATTTGGGCTTGGTGGCCGGGGTGTTGCCTCTCGACCCCTGTGAGGGGCGCTGCCCCTCTATCCCATTTGGGGCATTGTCTCCAAACTCCTATTGAATTCATTTGATTTGCCATGTACTCTCCAAGTTCAAGTTTCCAAGTTTGGCTACAAGTCTTCATCTATAATATTGTCATGATCATCCAATTAAACAATCTTCCTTGATGCTTACCTGCAAGGAGAAATGTAACAATGTAGTTAATTTTAATATATAATATATATCATGGCATTTGAGTTTGACTAATTGAGATTCTAATATTTTTTATTTTTATGGTGGTTTTGTTAATTAGTATTAATAGTATTATAGTATTTTAAATTTTAATTAGTAATTAGCCAAAGTTTTATTTGTAAATTCAACATTGTAATTCTTATACATCTTTTTATAACTATTTTAAAGTACTATATATATATCAGCACTGCCCCCCTGCTGTTCCCCCGCCGTCCCCAAACTTAGGCCCTTGGTCCCTGCGTTCCCGTGTCCCCATGTCCCCCTATCAGGAAACTCTGTGGAACACAGGTAAATGACCAATTAGTGTGGATATTCCATTATATAATTCATCAGTGTGAATTATTTTCAACTTTAGTGTAAATTGATTTGAGGAGCTGCTGTTTTATGCGTGGAACTATAGAAAACTAGTAATGTAAGCATGCTTAGCAATGGAAGGAAACTTGTAATGCCAATTAAGAAAGCATGTAAATTAGAAACAACATATGACCTGGAGAAACCAATTTGCATTAAAACTCCAGAAGAGTGAGCGTGAAACTCCTCAAGTCGCTATCTCAAGAGCTGTTTGAAATGGTTTACTGTCTTTTCTAGGTTTACCTGGACACTCCTTCCAGGGAGAGCAATGTCCAAACACCAGATAACTCCTCAAACTGCCTTCACTCTCCCAATCCTTCGATCATTTCTCTATGACTCGTAGGCCAAAGCAACAATAGCTTAACTCAACTAATTTTGCAAGAACACCTAAGAAAACTACTTTCAGTTGTTACAAAATTACCTCTCTTGGAGTTATAGAATGGAAAGAGAAGCAAGAGGAGGTTGGCAAGAAGCCCAAAGGATGCTTATAATGTTTCAGCTTCCCACAACGCCATGGATTATATCTTCTTGTTGTGTTTTGAATGTGTTTGACAGCAGCTGCACTTGTCTCTGTTGGCTGTCTCTTAACAGGATGAATTCAACATGATTTGAACCCATCACATATGCTTTGTTTTTGTGTGACTTCAACACCCAGAGTGTCTGGATCATTTAGTGTGCATTGGTCTTTGTTGTACCTTGACAATCTGATTTCTGCGACTCTGCTTCAGTTATTTTTTGACTTAAATGAGTTTTCTTAGTAGTGAGAACTACAAGGATGAGGTATGAGAACATTATATGGCTAGGCTAGCTTATTACACTAACTTTACTGATCTGTCTTCAGATTAATCTAATAAATAGCTTGAGTTGACCAAACATGTAAGAGTCTTCAATTATGTTAGGAACCATGTAATGATAGATATGGGTGAAACTCCACAGACAGAATATTGCAATGCCTGGGAGGTGTAGAATGGAAATCACTAGCAGACCATGAGGAGCTTCATTTCAGATGCAAATCCTGTACTACAACACAAAGGCTATGGCTCAATGGGATCCTCCCAGGAATGGTTATCAAACACCTTATAGGAAGAATGAAAGTATGGAATAGACAAATCTTTGGTAAGTTTTTACTTAGAATCGACAAGATTAACGGCAACTCAGGCAAATACATAAACAAATCAGAGAATTGGGTTTAACCTTGGCTTCAGCTGCACAAGAACACCAACATATTCATGAATTAGAAACATTGCAAGGGAAGGATGAATACTGTTTGCTTTCACAATACAATCAAACTTGGATCTAGCAAGGAAAAATCGATACAATTTTTTTTGCAAGTTTGTGTTAAATAAACATCAGTTCAATACCTTGCATCATTGTAAATCAGGTCCAGTCACAGATATCCTGACCAGAGATAAAATATTGGAGCAAGCCACAGTTTTGTGAGCACCTTATGGACAGGAGAAGGAAAGATAGAAGAAAAATCAAAGCCCAAACTAAATTTTTATAAAACATCTGAAAACTGATAGAACTAGACAACAGAACATTTTTGACACTGGTTGTTTGGGAGTAAATAAAAGCAACAGTCTTCTCAAAAAATACAAAGCTTTAGGAACTCATGGATTCCCAGCCCTCTTGTATCAGATGTTTTGGAACCTGATTAAATTTGATTTGATGGAACTCTTTGAAAAATCCATACAGAATCAGCAAATGCTGAAGGCCTTAAATGCAACAAAATTTCCTATGATTCCAAAAACCTAATACTGACCAAATAGATCAACAATTGACAATTGCAGTTTGCAACATGGCTTGTAAGATTCTATCCAAGTAGATTGCTACCATGCAAAAGCATTTTAGCAGTGGAAGAAATCATACACTATCTTCAAAACTAAGACAGGCCTGGCATTCTTATTACATTGGGCATGTCCAAGGCCTCAAACCTTATCTTCACGGCACTACAAGCTTTGGTATTCAATAGTCAGCTGGTTGGCTGGATAAGCAGTTGTATTACCACCCCTCTCATCTCAATTGACAAAGATCACAGACCTTAATTCAAACCTACAATATGCCTTTGCCAAGGAGATCCTTTGAGCCCCTACCTATTTAGTATTTATTATATTAAATATTTAGTTATGGCTTGCAAGACAAATATCAGAGGCTAAAAAGAGAGCTGAGGTATGCTTGTTGCCAGCCATTGAGAGAGGTCAAGACACATATTTTCATTTTTCTGATTACACTGGGCTGTTCTCTTTGCTTGTCAATAGAGAAATAACATTCATATTGTGGATCCTGGACACCTATCAGTTGGTTTCCCAGAGGTCATAAACAATCATAAATCTAGTGTCATTTTTTCAGTATCACCAGAGGTTGAAAATTGAAATTCTCATAGTTTTACAATTCCAAGAAGGCAGTCTTTCCAGGACACCTAGGAACCAGTGATGGCTAAAATAAGTCTAAATTAACTATACTGACCAATAAATGGGAAATCCTTGCTGACTGAATTCAATCCGTCTAAGCTGTCCTGAATTACCTTCTATTTGTAAGTATTCTGCCCAAGCAAATTGAAGATCAGTGCATCACAATCCAATGTAGTTTTTTTGAAGAGCTATAGATCATGACTTCAAGCATCCACTTGTCTCTTGTTTTATAATCACAAAATAAAGAAAATAATGGGGCCTAAAGATAAAAAATATCAGGTTGTTCAATCAGGCATTGCCTATGAAGCTGGCTTGGAATGTTATGCAGGGGCTTCAAACTATTTGGAAACGCGTTCTTGCTAACATATATAGATTTCAGATGGCCTATACCTCAGGAATCCAAGGAACTTGCTCTTTTTTTTTAATGTGCCAAAAAAATGCAAAAATATCTCATTCTTTTAAACTATTTGGAAATATTGCATGAGAAGCATAAAAATTAATTTATAAAATGTATAAGTCTATTTTGATGATCCATTTGTCATGAATCAATCATCACATCTCTCTCAAAGTCTCTCAAAACATTTGACATGGACTTATTATTGCGGAAAAACTCTACAAATAAATAATCCCATAAATACATAAAATAAACTTAAGTAATGCATGAGAAGTATAAAGAATGAATTTACACATCTATTTTGATTATTTTGTTATGAATCAATGATGACATATCCCTCAAAGGCCTAAAATTGAAATATTGTACAACAAGAGTTTACATCTTCTTCACTCTCCTAGTAGTTGTTAGCCTCAAACTTGAAGGTAAATCTAGATCCTCTTGCATAGGATCAAATAGAACATCAAGTATGTTAGTTCTCAATGCTTCCACTTCTGTTGCTACTGATTTTCTCTCCAATTTAGTCCGATCTTCAATAGTGAACATGACATCCACATCCTATTCAATCCAATTTAAATATGGATCAATGATATCCAATTCAATGGCATCATGAGATCCCTCTCTCGTCTCCTTTTTGGTGGGGAGCTTGTGATGTCCCCGAATATTTGGTTTGAGCCTTGAATAATTAGAAAAATAATTCTTTATGGCGCAACTATTTTTATTTGGCTTGGTGGACTTGGGAATTAATTTCCCATAATTTATTATTATTTTATGTGAAGCCAAAATATTTTCAAATTTTTTCTATGAGGCTGGGCGACCCCCGTTTTGGGAGATAAAAGGAGAGAAAAATAATTAAAAAAAAAATTTAATTTGTGGAAAAGTCGCCCCATTTGGAGAATTAATTTTTTTTTTTTTTTTAAGGATGGAATTGAGCACCCAAATTGGGTCAGCCAAATTGGAGGGAAAAGGTGAAGTTTGATATAAATACAACTTCATTGGAAGGCATTTGATCATGGTGCATATTATCTTTAGTTTGTTATAGCAACTTGTTGCAACTATTCCAAGGACGAAAACCCCTGCGAATTGTGGGTGAGTCGGACGAAACCTAGCTCATCTCGGGAAGACTTCATAGTGGAGGTCTACTTTGTGCTTCATTGCTATTTGATCAAACATTGCTTGTGATTCCTCTTGAGTTCTGTTTAACATTTTGTGACGACGAGGAATGCCAAACACTTCTCTAATTGAATCTTCAGTGAAATATGCCAAATTGATCCCATTAGATGCTTTGATGGATCGTGTTTGTGGGTTATATCTTCTGGCGCATTCAACTATTAGCTCACTACACTGGACTGCAAGTGGAAAACCAGTTGCTTGGTGAATTCTGCATTTAATCATGTTGGCTGCAATGGCCGTAGGAATTTCATGCTGGGTGCCAAACATTCTTTTCTTGTGCTAGATTACATTGAATTGTTCGAAGTTAGTGTCTGCAATTTTCTTCCATTTAGATGATAACTGGGATTCTGGATAAAATCCCTTGAGAACTTCTCCACCTTGATTCTTTCTAACTTCTCCTCCGATGTTCTTCGAGGTAGACATTGTACCTGTATGAAACTTGAAGTTAGAAAATATTCACAAATTGCAAAGAAGTCGTTATGCTTAAGATTTTTAAGGCTGGAGAGTATCTTAATTAATTAATTAAAAATTCCAGAATTCGACTGCAAAGGCTGATTGGAAAATAAATTCAAACAAAATGAAATTTTATCAGCAACCTTTGTCATCTTTCAAGAACATTTAGAAATTTTTTAAATAATTTATTGGAATCTTGGAGCTAGAAACTGAAGTTTTTCTATAAATTCAAGATTAAAATTCCTTTTCTTCTCCAAATTCGCCACTTATGATCTTGCAGAAGATTGAAAAATCTGGAATTTGACAGGAATATTTGACCTTTTGCGCCTGATTTGATCCAATTTGCAGCTTATGCAAAAATAAAAAGCTGAAGGACACCTATGGCTGCAATGGAGCTTGCTAAAATAAATTCTAACTTGTAACTAATGAAAAATAACTCCAAAGCGCCTCCTTTTATAACTAAAACCTTACTTATTTGCTTGGTTTTTCATGGGCGCCCCTTTTGCTTGTTGGTGAAGTTTTCAAAACAAACTTAAGTTATTTTCACTTTTCCTTGCCTAGGAAAATCTACTTTCAAGTGGAATTTTTTACTTTGGAACTAGATTTCCCCTTTTCACCAAGGTGACTCTATGCCTTAGTCAATTTTTTGAATTTCTCCTTGGAAGTACGTCCTCCAACTAGAATTTTCACCATTTCAAGTGGATTTCTTACCTTTGAGGGGGCATTTCGATTTTGATGACTTCAACATGGAATTATTGAGGTTTTAACTGGAATTTTTTATTTGCCTTAGCTAATTTTTTTATCCACTTTGAGTTGAATTTCCACTTTTAGACATATTTGTTAGAAGTATTGTCATTGATGTCAGGTCAAATCGTGGATGAATAACAGAATTTTAATAAGTTGCTGTTTGTTGACAAAACATGTCATCTAGATACACTGACATCATCATCACTCTGTTTAATAACATTCAGATCATCATAATCTTCATCAGACAGTTAACTTTCAGATTGACACATTCAGCAGATGGCTAAGTTGAGGTCTGAGTTATTCATGATTAAACACTCAAAACAGTTAACTTTCAGGTCAACACATTCAGCAGATGGCTAAGTCGTGGTCTGACATTCATGATTAAACACTAACAATTACAGAAGTATCTTCGGGTTACAGTCTTTAAGTTATGAAGAGGCGAATACAAGACAAACGACTTATCAGAGACTTAATTAAAAGTTAAGAGATTCGTTAAAAGGTTAATGCAAAATGTTTTATGAAAAGACGTGTTTTTGATGAAGAGATTCAAATGAAAGCGCTTTATGAGAAGACGTGTTTTTGATGAAGAATTTCGAATGAAGGACGTCTTTTCTGGATCAGATGCGAATTAAGAAAGAGAATGACGTGTTGTTTATAAAATCTAATTGCTCCAATACAAGGCACGAATTAATGAATAGTTAAGAAAAACATGGTATGGTTTTTGGAAAGACGTGTTTTATCCAAACCAAACAATGCAGCTCTAAAGGGAGTTTCGATTAATTGAAGAGGTGTGTTCTTTTGTGACTGAAAAGATGCAAGCCTTTTGATTTGCCTTTTTGAAGGGATATGTTTTAGACTCTTAGTTTATTTATCAATACAACTAATTTGATTTAGAATTATGAAAAGGCAGATTTCTAAGTGTGCACAAATAGATGTGTTCTTTCATAAGAGAGGTGTAACTCTTGAGAAACATACATATTTGATTTCCAAATCAAAGTTGCTGGTGTGGTTGTCATAGGATAAGCAGTTCAGTCTAAAGACCCATCTCCTTGTGTGGGCTTAGGGTGATATCATTTATCACATAGAGCAGATTGGAGAGTTGGGAATGTGCAGATCAGATTGAAGGCTGTCATACATCCATCAAGACAAGGTTTGGTGCCTTGCACTAGGGGTTGGTGCTCCTTGTAGGTAGGAGCCTACTAAATTTGTAAAGGTCTAGGTGTTCCTTGTAGGCTACATTCTACTAAATCATCCTTTTGTAAATCTGTAGGTTGGTGCCTACTTTAAAAAAAAAAATATTATTTCAATAAAGTTGTGTCAACTTGGGGAAATTGATTCATATCAAGAAGTTGATTGTAATAAGTTTGAAAAAGATTAAGAAATATAAGTTTGTGATTGATTTACTGATTCACCCCCCCCTCTTAGTAAATCTTTTGTGCTCTTCAATATTCGCCCAACTAGAATTCTGCTTCATCAAACTGGATTTCCTTCTTGGAGATCGGCGAACTTCAACTGAATTTTTCGTTATTTTAAGTGGATTCCATTTTCAATGAATTTTATTCCTTTGCAACTAGATTTCTAACGGATTCAACTGGATTTTTCACCATGGGCACACTTCATGTCTTGAAAATGATTTCTTCTTGCTTGGGGTGAACTTTATAGGTTTTTTGCTTTGACGCCTTCAAAACCCTAACCCTGGCACCTACTAAAAATAGAAATTACTAAAAATAGAAAAAAACAAAAAGCAAAAAGCAAAACTTCTAAAAATAGTAAATCCCCGATTGGTCCAAAAATGCCAAAAATGGAACTTTCGAAAAAGCAAAAGAGTAGAATCCTTAAAAAATAGGAAGTGTTAGAATTCGCTAGTTGAACAGTCCTTTTTCTTGCAACAGTCCTTCTGAGCACTTCTGTTGCGTCAAAAACTGACCTCCAGAGTACTGACTGACCAACTCAGCCATCTCAAATCTTGACAAATTCAAACTCAAACCGGGACCTTGAATGTGCCACCCCATTCTTGCTTTGAAAGAGACTCAAAGAGACTGAAGCTAATGCCAGAACTGACTCCAATACTAAGACTAAGAAGAGGGGTCCCCATTTGCAATGGGGCGATGTGTAATTAGGTCACAATAGCACCCAAGTGTGGTGGTGAATAAACATTGTGATGTTTCTTGTATCCTCAACCACACTTTTGACCCACATGCAGCTGTGATGCCAATGAAAACTTGAATTATATTTATCCACCACCACCTCGTGGACCATTGCCTCCAGCAAATTGCACAAAGTCTATGCATTCTTGACATTGTGTGAGGCATCTATGGACTTTAAGAACACCAATGTGCCACTAGAAAGTTAACTTCGGGCCTATTTCTACCATCTATCAACCTATTGGATAACATGTACAGCCCTTTTTTTGCCATATTCTCAGTTGGTCTTCTACTATTAGCTGTATATATTTGACAGCTTCCTCTAGCAATGGCCTGTTGATATCATTCATATTTGGTGTCTCAATATGGGCTTCTTGCCAGATTGAACAATATATAATTAGAGTACCTAAATTTTGCAATGCAGCTCCTAGCCTCATGGAGCTTCTCTTAGTTTGAAGCAGCATGTTTGAGCAAAGGTTATGCAACTGAAATATTGTGACTGAATCAAAATGGCTTGAATTCTCTTCAATGTGAGTGAAAGAATGTTGAGTCTACAGTTCAGTAAAAGAGTCTCCAACTAAATCAAGGTGGAATTCAGCAGGGGTGCAGCAACTTACCTACTCTTGCTTTTAGTTTTCTTCTCCTCAGAGTTGGAAAGTAGGGCATTGATTTCTCGTTACGTTTCCTACTTCACTTGATTACTCAACTTGACATTTCGACTAGTGATTTGAGTAGGGTTGTGTTTGATGTGATTGATGCCTTCTCTCATATTAAATATGTAATAAATGCAGATCACTGTGCCCTTGATCATACTTGGTGTGCCATGCGTCCTTGTAGGATCCTTTCCACCTTGCATAATGCCTTGCATATTGTAGAGAATCTAAATTTTGAAAAGAGTATAAATAATCGATAGGATTTTGAAGTAGGAAAGAAAAACAAAAACAAAACATAAAACCCAAGGAAATAAGTATCAAAAAGTATTCCAACTGTTGATAGATTCTTCCCGTTGTACAACAAGCACTTACTGCAGTTGAGATTTGACAGGAAAAAGATAAATTATGGAAGCATTAATTTTGAAGGCAGAGATGACAAAAAATACAAATGTTGGGTGCTCGAAGACACAGCTCTATTTTGTTTTCCATCAGTCAATTTTTCAACTCAGACTGGCCGATTAGCTCACATGTTACTCATGAGCTTGATGCCTGACATGGCTTGCGAGCTGTTGGCCTGTCCAATAAACTTGCCAGTCCTTGCTGAGTTTCTCAACTATGAGAGGAACCATATGTTTCCATGTAACTAGTTTTGTTCAAACAGTTTAGAAGAATGATAAGCCTGTTGCAATGTCTAAGAAGTTTGTTGCTTAAAAGACCAACACAGGTTTGAGAGCTAGAGGCTTAGAGGGAGAGATTCATATCTTTTAATGAACTGGAGAAATTATCAATCTCCTAGGAACTTATTGATCCCAATCTCCGAGAAGAAGAATGTGACGAGCATTCAAGGAGTATAAGCAGGGGGTTTATCAACACAAATATCCATTGATTGCTGAAGTCACAAGGCCTCAACATTGCTAGGGTAGATTAGTCAGAGCAGAGAAGAAACAAAGATTTTTGAAGTAAAATTGCATGGAGACCAAATTCTATGAAGATAATATATGAGTTGAAAGATACAGCTGAGCTGTACCACTTGGGCTTAAAACTAAATCTGAAGAATCCTTTAAGCATTCATAATTTGAATGATAATAAATTAGAAACATAATTAGAAGGGTAATAAGGTGAATGGAAGAGGAATAATGTTTCCTTGACCAAGAGTTTGGGCTTTTTTCCCATGAGTAGGTCCTTGAGGATTCCTTTTGTAAAATGTTCCTAATTTGCAAGGCAAAATGAAAAGTTTGTTTTTCTCATTCTAATAATTGTTAAATGCGAGCCTCCATTTTATCCTTTATTTAATAATTGAAAATCCCACTCATTGAGCTTGACTCTACACTGTTTTGAATCATTCAGTGTGTTGTTTAAGTGTTTGGGTTACTGACAGGTGGAGGTGGAGCCAATGCATAGTCAATTTCTTGCTATAGATAAAAGGAAAAGTTTCCAAATGGTCTCACTGTGAGTCTGCAGAAGCTTGTTAGCTCCAAGGCAGTATGTATGTATCCAAGGCCATGCTAATGCAAGGTTATCCATATGAACTTGTGAGAGTATAGTTCTTTTGCCCTGATATGGATTTTATGTTTTGAAATGCTTCAAAGCTACAAGGACAGGCTTCAAGTTTAATTGCATTTATGGAGCTGTAGAATGAGAAATAATGATGTTGATATCAAGTGTACAACTTAGTACTGTGTAGGAAAAGCAACATGATTTGAAGTTGGCCACACATTTGTTGATCAACGTCCTTTTTGTTGGAATTCCTACCTACATAACTAAAGAATCATTTTACAAGTTGGTGTGAACTAGAGTACATGCACACACGCATGTATGCAAGTGCACATGCATACACAAACACACATGTGCATGCCTATTCGCACACACACATGCACTCCCATGCACACACACACACACACCTGCAGACAGACACGTGTGCATCCTTGTATGCACAATGCACACTGGTAATGCAGAATATCTTTATGACTAATATGAAATGTGCTGTATATGACCAAGAACAACACAACCTTAATCATAATATGTGACCATTAAACTAGTAGGGGACCATAAATGTTAAGTTTCAATGTATCATTTGTTTCTCATTACAAGCTTAGGTATTTTCTGGATTATTTTAAGTTGTAAATGAGGTTTGGATGTTTGTATAGTTAAGTATTTATTGGCATCTATGTTGCATTATTATTTGAAAGCATCAATTTTCATTAGAAAATTTACAAGATGTACGGTGAAGGATAGATTTGTATAGGGACAGAAGATTCCTCAAGATGTAATGACAAATATGGTATGTGACACATTGCTATTAACAAATATAATCCTAACAATATAATCTTCTGGACTGGATGACCATACATGCTGAAATTCATTACATTTTCAAATTGTCATTAGGAACATGCACATTTATGAATTTTTAAGTGGATATGGGAGTTTGGCTGGCTTTTGTCTTCAATATGATTTTTGGTATGCTATACCATATTGAAATTTTTGAGATCTATCTTTCATATAGGAATTTTGCAAGACGTGCCGTGGAGATAGAGTTGTAAAAGGACAGAAGAAGATTACTTTGGATGTAATGGCAGGTACACAGCTGTAATTTTTCTTATTGGTTGTAAGTGTATCATTTTATTTATTTATTTGAAATATGCATTGGATGCCAAATTTTATTTGTAAAGTGAAAACAGTTTATATCAGTTATGCGTATATGATTTTGCCTAATATTAACATGTTATATGAAACCAACATTGGTTGTGAAATTCAATGTGTACATGATTTTACCTAATATTCTCATGTTATATGAAACCAACATTGGTTGTGAATTGCAATGTGTATATGATTTTACCTAATTTTCTCAGGTTATATGAAACCAACATTGGATGTGAAATACAATGTGTATATGATTTGACCTAATATTCTCATATTATATGAAACCAACATTGGTTGTGAATAATTAATGTGGATGAATGCTGTTTCCAATTTATCTTCTTTTATCCTAACTTATGTAACTTCTCTTATGTAATAAAGATTTACATGTCCTCTTGGTTAGATCTTTGGAAATGTCTAAGAAACAAAGATTAGTAGCAAATGGTTGAACTCATCTAGAACACAAGAATCTTATAGGTTGAGTATGTATCCAGCAAGATAGAAACTGTTAAGGTTTTGAAAGCTTTAATCTTTAACACTTTGACTACAGTTTGCTATACATTTGTAGTATCATTAAATGTTGAACATGTATTGCATAAGTCGGTGTTTTTATTTGTAATGAGCCGAACCAATTGTTTTCAATTTTAATGAGCAATTCAACACAACAAGTACCCGTTAAGGTTAGCTCAAAACCAAACCAATTGTTGGAAGGTAACTCTATGCCAAGAATGCACACTCAATTCCAAGATGGAAGAGGTGTTGTCATATGGCATTGAGGATCGTTAGTGCTCAAAATAAAATAACAATGCTGAAAGTAACCCAACCCAAGAATGTGCACCAAAACCCGATGTGGGTGAGGTGCAAGCATATGGCGCTGGGGGTCTATGTATTTGGTGATGGCTGAACCGATCAACAGTATGATGTTTACAATGCAAGTGCAAAAGTAAAGAAAGATTGAACAAGGGTAGTTTCTTCCACAAACGTGGGAATTACAATAGACTGAGCAAGGACCAGTCTCTTCCACAAACCTGGGAAATAGAAAACTGCAAGAAATAATGGTGGCTGAACAGTACTACTGTAGCAGCCTTACAATGAATTTCTTTCCTGCAAGTAACACTGAATTAAAAGAGTATTATTGCTGCAAGTATCAAATATGTCTCTCCAAAAACCAAAATGACTTTCCAACCCAAAACCCCATTCAAATGACAAACTTTTACAATCTGATATGACAGACCAGCAACTAGAAAAATTCAGACCAGCAACTATATGACTCACTAAAATGCTCATAACTCCATCAAAACTATTCCAAATGACGTGAGACCAAGTGCAATGAAGAAATAATGGTGGCTGAACAGTACTACAGTAGCAGCCTTACAATGGATTTCTTTCCTGCAAGTAACGCTGAATTAGAAGAGTATTATTGCTGCCAGTATCAAATATGTCTCTCCAAACACCAAAATGACTTTCCAACCCAAAACCCCACTCAAGTGACAAACTTTGATAATCTGATATGACAGACTAGCAACTAGAAAAATGCATACCAACAACTAGAAAAATGCAGACCAGCAACTATATGACTCACTAAAATGCTCATAACTCCATCAAAACTAGTTGAAATGACGTGAGACCAAGTGCAATGAACTCCAAGGAAGATGGCGACCAAGTTATGACCAAGAAAAGGCTACAACAACTGCTCAATGAATTTTCTAAACATTTGCTAGGCAAGATGAAGTGGTAGGGCCTCAAGAGGGGTGACTTTAGCAAGATAAAATCCAAATCTGCATAATAAAATCTGAAACTCTCCGAAAAGGGGCACCTAAGGATGACAATGACATATGCAAACTACTCAGAACAATATAAAATTTATTCTAAGACTTATGAGCAAAAACTACTTCCAGCTATGCAAAACCAGCAAACTTAGAAATACTCAAAAACTACAAAAAACTCCATTGAAGCTCAAATCTAATTCCTCTAAATGAGAAATAGCCTTCAATCAGCTAGGTATTATCTTACAAACACAAAGTCTGATCCTTGCTAGGAGGTATGCATTCCTCGAAGCACTTTGCCTGAATTCAATCCAGTAGCATAATGGTGTAGTAGACAAGAGATGCCAAAATGAAGAATAGAAGCCTCCTTTTATAGACTTGAAAAGAATCTCCTATAGCTTCTAGAAAGTGTGCCAAAACCCAAGAGGTTTTTTAGGTTTAAACTTGACTTTTTCTTAATCCTTCAAAATGGCATACTTCTCCAAGGTTGAATAATTCTTTTAA
The DNA here is from genome assembly GCA_007258455.2 of Sequoia sempervirens. NCBI lineage: Eukaryota > Viridiplantae > Streptophyta > Pinopsida > Cupressales > Cupressaceae > Sequoia > Sequoia sempervirens. The sequence continues at coordinate 444,055,693 of VDFB02193867.1, forward strand.
ATAAAATAAAACTTTCTCCACAAGGTTGGCGTCCCCTTCACAAAAATGCATTTTCAACCTCTGAAAAATTTAAATCACCTCCAAGTCATCCTTTTCATAAGACCTTTGAACTTTATTAAAATTGCAATATTCCTCCAAAGCCAGGTGTCCCACATAAGCATTAAAATATGACTATCATTTTTTTAATAATCCAAGCCTTAGCCAATTAAAATATTTAAATATTTTACCTCCTCCAAAGGATGTCATCACAACTCCAATTTTACCAAAAATAGCCCCAAGGATGCTGGAAAGACCAAGTGCCCAAACCGACTGCCATAAATTAGCCATTGCTCTAGATTGTTGAACTGCTACTAAAAATAGCACTGCTAAAAATAAAACTTACTAAAATAAGCATACTACTAAAAATAGTAAGTTGTTCCAAACTCATTTTGAGCACAAACTGAGCAGCCGTCGTAACTTACTAAAAATAGCAAGTTCAGAAAAGTCCATTGTTCCTGATGCATGTCACATCACTGCAAAGCAATCTGAAAACCTAGAAGGAATCCAGAATCCAAACTAGAAAACTCCAACATGCAAGCCTCCAAAAGGAGCCGAGAATGAAAGTCAATATCCTGTCATGCATGTTACCTCATCATGAAGCTCTCCAAAAACCCAAAAAGCTCCATCAAACATGTGTTAGAAACCCTCGCATGCAAGACCCCAAAACCTTCTCAGAAGTGGAAACCCTAATTTCAACTTCCAACTAGCGTATGGGCCTTTGAGATAGGCTAAAGGCCAACAGTATTGATCACTTCTGAGAAGGGGACATTACATTATCTTATAGTAATGCAACACAATGGACACAATGTAATCTATTTTTATCATCCTTATAGTGAGCTATGTTTGCAAGTATGATATGTCACATGTCATGACAAGTAATAATTCCTATGTTTAACATCATTTTCAATAATTTTGCGGCTTTGAGTACCCTATAATAATCTTATTAGAGATAAGTCAAATTCAATATCTTGGTTTGTGTAGTATTTTTGCAGTCTGGCTTATACAAGCTATAGTTTCACTATGTCCTCAATCATTAGTTTCCGATAATCAGAATAATGAGATAATCATTATATTTTCATGCACTGAACTAGAAATGTAGAATGAAGAGGCACCACTTAGTTTTGGATTGAGAATACACCTTGTTCATGCTTATAACTGTTTAATTACAAGTGACTGTAGTCAGATTGTGACAATGGGAAACGCTAAATTGTTTCATGTGTAGAGCAACCTCTGGATTTAGGCTGGCTCATCCATTCTAATGTTAAACTAAGTATTGAGATGAAAAAGGGAAGAGATTGTAAATGTAAACAAATCTGAGTCAAAATCAGAAAGGGATCCTATAGAACTAAGAATAAACTAAGCCAGAGATTTCTGAGAAATAATTTCTAAGACAAAAACGTTTTTCTGAAGACTTCTATTATTGCCGAATGTACTGAATGCAGAACATTAATGATTTCTATGTTTCCATATTCAGATTTGAATCATCTAATATATGATAGAAGACTTGCTTCCAAGAGATGCGTCTCTTGAGAAGACGTGTCTCCACACGTGGAGGCACGTCTACTCAAGAGACGTGTTCTTTAAGAGCGCGGGTTCTTCTCTCAACTAAAGTTAATTCGGATTAACAAACAGACATACCCTTACGCATGGCAGATGTGTTAAAATACTCCCGAATTTAAACAATGCAATATTAGAATATCATACGATTTTTATACATGCTTTATAAAATTCGTTTGATTACTTATTTCCAGAAAAATATGAAAGGTATTAGGTCTTATACAAACGATGATGATGCTTAAGCAATCATCGTTTATATCTTATCTAAGCTACCATTCATTAACACTCCCTCTTAGCTTAGGGAAGATATTTCAAATCAAATAAGTATGGATATCACCTTTACACGTGATATCGAAGATAAGGAATGTTTTCTCAAAGTTGTCAAGTCACATGACATTCTTCATAACTCATCTTCATTATGGTATGTGCACTGACATCAAGTCACATGATGTCTACCATAATTCATGGCATATCCACGGATATAAATATCCACCATGATTATCTTGAAGAGCACAAAAGATTTACTGAGAGGGGGGGGGTGAATCAGTAAATCAATCTCAAACTTTTATTTTTAAAACTTTTCAATCTTTATTACAATCAACTTTTTGATATGATCCAATTTCCACGAGTTGATACAATTTTATTGAAGTAATTTCTTTTTCAAATAGGCACCAACCTACAAATTTACAATGAGATGATTTAGTAGAATAATTTCCACAAGGAACACCTAGACCTTTCCAGAATTTAGTAGACACCTGCCTACAAGGAGCACCAACCCCTAATGCAAGGCACCAAACCTTGACTTGATGGAAGTGAGACTGCCCTCAATCTGATCTGCACAAGCCCAACTCTCCAATCTGCTCTATGTGATCCAAGATATCACCTTCAGCCCACACCAGGAGGTAGGAATCTGACTGATCTGCTAGTCTTTTATTTTACACAACCACACTTCACATCTGATTCTTATTTCATATTTGTATCTTGGACAACCTTTGTGACCTTTAGCAGAAGCAATGTGTCTTTCTAAAATCTGCCCTTTCAAAACAGATTGTACCTTTTTAAAACAACTTTTCAATTTGTTTGTACCATTTCAAAACAAATCATATCTTTCAAAAACTAATTTTCTTTCATAAATCTGAATCGTGCTTTTTCATTAGAGCAGTGTTTAGACTTTTGTCTTAAGGTTGCATCACTAAGTCACATTATCTCATTAAAGCAAATGAAATCGCTTCACCTTTTGTTGACATTGTTTTGATAAAAGAGTTGTGTCTTTTCCAATTCGTATGTTTTTAAAGAAAAAGATGTTGCTGCTCACTTTTACTTATAACAAATGTTCTTTATATGAATCGCACCTGTTTAAGATCAGATTATTTTTATTGAATTTCTTTGATCATATTTTATCTTATTAAATTTGTCTTTGAAAAAGACGTGCTTCTTTAGTTGTGCCGATTTGAGTAAAAGATGCCTTTTAAGATGAAGCCGCGCCTTTGTGTCTTTAAAAAACACGTCTTCTTATCATTACCTGTTCAGCTTCGCACCTTTCATTAATTTATGTTTCTTTTAAATAAAATCGCGTTTTTTTTTCATTACCGCCTGTTTAGCTTTTAAAGAGAGACGTGCCTTTTTATTAATGAAATCGTATCTTCTATTAGCGAATTCTCATGCCTCTTCAGAAAAAGAAGACGTGACTTTCATTTAGCACATTTGTGTCTTCTATTAGCGGTTTTGGTTTCCTTAATACGATATGTTATTTATCGCAAATTTTCTTAACAAAAACACGGGATTAACATTTTATGTTTTTGTGATGCATCTCACAGTCAAAGATTTATCTGCAACCTTTTAACCAGCTCTCTTAAACTGCGTCCTTTATCCGCCTGGCATTTGTGAAGTCCATATCACTGTCTTAACACTCTATTTCAACGCAGAATTATTTGCAAAAAATCTGAACTTTAATTTTGATTTAAGTGCAAATCATCACTGATTTTAATATACTCTTTCATTGATTTGATAACACGTGATCTTTAATCCTTCATCTGTTAACAAACATTCTTCAGATTTAGACAAATAGTTCCATGTTTTCCAGTTTGTCCTTTGCAGTTTGATTTTACTTATAAATGAATGAGTTCCAGATTTGATATCTTTTATCAACCTTGAAATAAATTAAAGAGACCTTCAAGTTTGAAAGCTACATCGTCTAAGAAAAACGAATTCTTTTAGTGATATAGCAATCTCTCTTTTTAATTCAAACTTTATCGTTCTTATTTGACTTGAAATTAGTGCCTGCAATCTGTGGAATTTCAGCACCATCAATTAAGCTTGATATGAAATAACTAGCTTTTAGTGATCTGATTTAAGTCAGATCTTGACATCAATGACAACTTTTCTAACAATCTCCCCCTTTGTCATTGATGGCAACTTGATCCTCTTCTTATTGCTCCCCCTGTATCCAATTTCTCCCCCTTTGACATCAATGGCAAAGGTTCTAACAATATTCCAGCTCCATGAAGCTACAAGATTTTGTGCATAGCTCCCCCTGAATATATGCATCCATCAATCAATTTGATGACTGTGGGACAACTCCCAATTTGTCCCTTAAATACTCAAATGCATCCCTTGGAAGTGGTTTGGTGAATATATCAGCAATTTGCTCTTTTGTAGTTATGTATTTTAAACATACTTGTCCTTCTGCTACTTGTTCTCTCAAAAAGTGATACTTAATGGGTATATGCTTGGTCCTTGAATGCATCACTGGATTCTTGGATATATTGATTGCACTAGTGTTATCACAATATATAGTGCAAGGATGATCATACTCTACCTTGATATCTTTTAAAGTTTGCGTCATCCATAAAAGTTGAGTGCAACATGCTGCTGCTGCAATATATTCAACTTCTGCTGTAGATAGAGAGATAGATTCTTGTTTTTTGCTTATCCAAGATACTAGATTTCCTCCAAGAAAGAAGGCTCCTCCACTTGTACTTTTTCTATCATCTATGTTACCAGCCCAATCAGCATCTGTGTATGCTTCAAGAGTGAAATCATTGCTGCTAGGGTACCATAGACCATAATCCATTGTACCTTTCAAATATTTGAATATACGCTTTACTGCATGAACATGTGTTTCTTTTGGTGCTGCTTGAAATCTGGCCACAACTCCAACAGCTTGCATTATGTCTGGTCTTGTGGAAGTTAGATACAACAAACTTCCAATCATTGATCTATAAAGTGTTTGATTCGCATCTTGGGATTCATCATCTTTACTTAGTTTGCAACCTGTAACCATAGGAGTACTGACAGGATTGCAATCTTCCATCCTAAACCTTTTTAACATTTCTTTCACATATTTAGTTTGGGAGATGAAAATACCTTTGCTTAATTGTGAAATTTGCAGCCCAAGGAAGAAGGATAATTCTCCCAACATTGACATCTCGAACTCTTTTTGCATACATGATGAAAATTCTTTGCACATTCTATCCTTGTCTCCACCAAAGATGATGTCATCTACATATACCACCACAATCAATAAGTGTCCATCCTCTTCTTTGATGTATAGATTGCTGTCTACATCTCCCCTTTTGAACCCTTGCTCTTTGAGATATTTGTCAAGTCTAGAATACCAAGCTCTAGGAGCTTGTTTAAGCCCATAGAGAGCTTTCTTTAACTTGCACACATAATCCATATCTTCTGATAGTAGGAAGCCTTCAGGTTGTTCAATATAAACTTCCTCTTCTAAATCTCCATTAAGAAAAGCAGATTTGACATCCATTTGATAGACCTTGAACTTTTTGTGACTTGCATAGGATAAAAACATTCTAATTGCTTCAATCCTTGCAACTGGTGCGAAGGTTTCCTCAAAGTCTACTCCTTCAACTTGTGCATAGCCTTTGCATACCAGCCTTGCTTTGTTCCTTGTGACTTGGCCATCTTCATTTAATTTGTTTCTAAAAACCCATTTTGTGCCAATTACATTCTTATCTTTTGGTCTTGGAACAATTTCCCAAGTTTCATTTTTCTCTATTTGATCCAATTCTTCATTCATTGCATCAATCCAGCCTTTATCCTTGCTTGCTTCTTCAAAAGTTTTGGGCTCAACTTGAGATAGAAAAGCTGCATGACAATCTTCATTGTAATTCACCATTCTCCTTGTAGATCTACATCTATCTTGAAGAATCAAATCTTCAGGATGGTTCTTTTGAACAAACTTGGAAGGTGTCTTTGGTGTCTTCATGGGAATCTTTTGTGAAGATTCTCCTTCTTTTGCCTCTTCCTCCTTTTCTTCCTCTTGAGAGTCCTCATCATCTTTGTTTTCTTCATTCATAGTTTGAACATGGTGATCACTTTGTCCAACTTCTTTGAATTGCTTTCCTTCATCAATTCTTACATTAACACTTTCAACAATTTTGTGAGTTCTTTTGTTGTAGCATCTATATGCCTTACTTTTTGATGAGTAGCCAAGAAAGATTCCCTCATCTGCTCTTGTATCAAATTTGCTCAAATCTTCTTCATCTCTTCTAATGTAGCAAGTGCTTCCAAAAATCTTGAAGTACTTGACAGTTGCTGGTCTTCCTTTCCAAAGTTCATAAGGTGTCTTCTCATTGTTCACTCTTATTTGTGCACGATTCAGAATGTAAACTGCTGTATGAATTGCTTCTTTCCAAAAGGAATCTGCTATCTTGTTTTCATTTAGCATTGCCCTTGCCATTTCTTGAACCGTCCTATTTCTTCTTTCTACAACCCCATTTTGTTGAGGGGTTCTTGCTGCAGAAAATTGCCTTTTAATTCCATGTTCTATGCAGAAATTTTCAAATTCTCTTGATGTGAATTCTCCTCCTCGGTCTGATCTAAGGCATTTTATCTTGCAATTTGCCTCATTTTCAACCAACTCTTTGAAAGCTTTGAATTTGTCAAAAGCTTCAGATTTTTCTTTCAAGAATGCAACCCAAGTCATCCTTGAGAAGTCATCAATCAGCAACATAAAGTATCTTTCTCCATTCATGCTTTTGGATTTTGTTGGCCCACAAAGATCTGTATGTATGAGTTCTAATGGTTTTGATGAAGTATGCTCCTTAGACTTAAAGCTTGACTTTGTTTGCTTTCCAAGCTGACACTCTCTACAAATGATATTAGAAGGTTTTGTTATCCTTGGCATATCTCTCACAGCATTTGATTTGCTAACTTTGACAATATTATCAAAGTTTAGATGGCCTAGCCTTTTGTGCCACAACCAACTCTCATCCTCTTGTACTAAATTGCAACTTTCACAACTTATCTCTTTTAGGACATACAAATTTTGTTTCCTTTCAGCTTGAGCAACCAGCTTTCCATCTTTCTTAATATCACATGTATTAGAAAGAAATGTGATACTATGTCCTTGATCACAAAGTTGACTTACACTTAGCAGATTTTCTTTTAGGCCCTTAACATACAAAACATTTTCTGTTTTTGTTCTTCCATTATCTAGACTAAGTGTTCCTTTTCCTTTTATTTGTTTTCTTGAATTATCACCAAATCTTACTGTTCCTTCATCAGTAGGTTCAAGAGAGATGAATTTGCTCTTGTCACCTGTCATGTGCTTTGAGCACCCACTATCAATGTACCATCTATCCTTCTTACTTTCAGCATGTAAGGCAGTTTGGATGAACATTGATTTCTCCTTTTTCCTCCATACTTTGATAGGTATTTCTTTCCTCTTAATAGACTTATCTACCTTCTTGTTTTGTTTTGGAGAGTTATTAAAAACTGACCTACAAGCTTGAGCTTTGTGCCCAAGATTCTTACATTTGTAGCATAGATCATTATAGTCTATTAAAGGTGTGAAAGGATTATTATCTCTCCTAAGGTAGCTAGAACTATTTTTCACTTTATTTTTACAATTTAAGGCTTTGTGCCCAAATTTGTTACATGCAAAACAATAACCATTAAATGCATAGAAGTGCCTACTATTCAATCTTCTTTTAGAATCAGCACTTATCCAATCTTCTTCTCCTTGTTTTGAGAGAGTCTTGAAATCTTCTTTTGAGTTAGTGACCTTCTTGGATTTTTCTTCAAAACTGCTTCCCACTTTGCTTTGAAGAAGATCTTGAGCCTTCATTAACTCAATCAGCTTGCTGGATTCTTCATCAATCTTTGAGTGTTGATCCTTTGCTTTCTCCAATTCCAACTTTAGCATTGCTATCTCTTGCTCCAGCTTGTTACATTTCATCTCCTTTGTATTGAGTTTGTTTTTCAATTCATCTTCATTTCTTTCAGCTTCCATGATTTGAGCTCTCAAATCTTCAATGGTTTTGCTTGAATTCTCCAAATCATTTGTCATTTCTTTGATCTTCAACTTGTACTTGGCAGCCTTCTTCTTCAAGTCTTCATTTTTCTTGTAAGCATAGTGCAATTCTTCCTCAAGATCTACTTCCTCTCCTTCATCTTGATCTATTTCTTCTTCTTCTTCACATTCTTGTTCAATTTTTTGTTCTTCACATTCAGCCATAAACAATATTTCATCTTCCTCATTGCTTGAGCTATCTTCACTTTGTTCTTCAGAGGAGCTGCTATCTTTCTTTGAATAGAAACTCTTTTTATGTTTTTGAAATTTCTTCTTTGAGTTGAAATTCTTCTTTCCCTTTTTCTTATTGCTGATTTCCTTTTCTTCTTGTAATGTCCCCATTTTGGCCCTACACTCTTCATTTGGATTTAGCCTATTTCGAATCCGTAGGCTAAAGCTGAGGTGGAAAAATTAGGGTTTCCTCTTTCCGAGATCTTTGCTCAGGTTAGTTGAGAGGTTGTTGTCTGAGACTTACTATTTATAGCAGTTCACTATTTTTAGCAAGTCTCTTTTGGCAGTATCTGTCTAGCAGCAGTTCAATCCTTTGCAGTTCAATGTTCAGTTTGGCTTTCTGTTGTTTTGATGTGAACTTACTATTTATAGCATTGGCTATTTTTAGTAAGTCTAATTTTGGCAGTAGCATCATCAGCAATTCAGCTCAAGTCATTTTGCTATCCTTCAGTTTCAGTTTGGCTTTGGTTATCTCCATGGATTAAGTTTTATACTTAGTCATTTTTATGTTTCTCAGTTGTACCCCCACGCCTAGGAATGATCACTTCATGTTGTTTTTAAAAGGGGGTCATTAAGGGGTCAATGGTGCATTTAATGAATTATTAAATGCTTTATTGTTGCAAAGTGAAGTTGGATGCCTAAAGAGGTTGATTAATATTTTATTATTTCAAAAAGTGAAATGCTTAAAGTGGCATTCCTTTTGGAAGTTGAAGTGATTCAACTTCTTGGAATTTGAAGAGTCTCTTGTTGCTTCATTTGCCAATTGAAGCTTATATATTGCTGCTGTTTGAAGAGCTGATTATCTTTGGAAAAATATAACGTTATGCTGCTGGTTTGAAATCCAGAATCCGGCTAAGGGTTAGCTTAGCAAATCTACTCCACTCTTCGGGCCTGAAACTATGGTTCCCTAGGTGGTGGACTGAGAGTGTGCTTCATCCAGAAGTACATATTGAGCATTATTGTGGAGTTTTGGTGAGATATTTCCAATTTTTATGTTGCTGGTTTATCATGGCTGAAAGTGTTTTTTGTTGACAGCTTTTTGAGCAAATTAAATATCATTCTGGGTATGTTTGCAAAGTGGTTCTAGACCCAAGGCGACCCCTTCCACAAGAGATTGGAATTTATTTCCAAGTCTTTGATTTTTTATTGCTAAATCGCCCTTTTCAAGAGTCGTACCATCTGTAGAGCATTGAGAATTGTGCCATAAATTAATGGATGACTTTTGAGGCTGTTTCTTCATCTTGTCATGGGCGCCTATCCTCCAAAGGTTCATTGCACTTCGTTTCACGCCATTCGGAGGTATTTTGGTGAAGTTATGAGCATTTAATTAATTCTTATAGTTGCTGGTTATTCATTTCCAGAATTGCAGATTTATATCAGACTTGTTTCAGTTTGAATTTCCAGTCCTTTCTTCATCAATAATTGCTACTATTAATCATGGAATCATTCAGTATCTTGGTGCTTTGAAAACATTGTAATATTGATGTAATTTGCAGCTCTCTTTCTATATTGTAAGACTGTAAACAGTAGTACTGTTCCAGTCCTTTATTGCTGCAATTATTTTCTATTTCTCACATTAAGTACCCCTGGATGGTTTACCGCCAGTGTGGATAAAGAACATTCTAGAAGCTTATCTATTCTATTTGCAGCTGTTCTTATTCTTTGTAAAGCTAGTTAGTAGTACTAACAGCTCTTCCTTTACTTGCTGCAATTTTATATTTGTTTTACACTCCCACAATTGAGTGGTTGAGTTTTAGAATAAACATATATCTTGTTTGTAATTTCCCCCCACGTTATAAGTGGTTGTGTGGACAGTATTCCCCCCACGTTAATAAGTGGAAGAGTGGATTTAAAGGCTGGCTTGCCGCCTAATAATTGTTGTAAACTCACCCACTGAATAAGTGGAGTATTCCCACCGCTTGTGGATGCCTGCACCAGCAGATGAATTGTACTTTCAGCTCTGTTTTTGCCTAATGATCCTCTGACCATATGCTATCACCTCGCCCACATTGGGATCTTGGTGAACATTCTTGGTTAGAGTTATTTTCTTTGCTGGTTTGCATTTTGGAGCTAACGCTAATCAGTGTTTGGTTGCTGATTTGAATGTTAATTTTGGAAAAAAATTAATGGGTAATATTTCAGTGGTATCAGAGCAGAAGATCCTGCCATCCTGTTGATCAGTGCTTCATGCTTAGGCAGATGAGTGATAGAGATCTTCGGTACTACACCGAAAGTCAGTGCAGATTCTAGTTCAGTTTCTTGTGGTATCCAGAGGTTGGCAATTAGGCATGGCTAATGAAGAAGAGATGAAGTTGGCAGAGACTCTCTTTATGGTTGGAAAGAGACTTGGTAAAGAATTTCAGTCAAAGGAAAATGAAGAGAACATTCTTCATTTGTTAGAACAATGTTTGAGACAAGTGAAGCCATCACCTTCAGAGATAATGGAGTTGGCACTAGCTCCTGCAGTGAATTTTTTGAATCAGCCCTATTGGTTGGGGCATCCTGATGAAGAGACCAAGTTGCTGATTTCTTCTTGTTTTATGGAGATAATGAGAATTGTAATTCCCCAGTTGCCCTATGATGATGAAACTATGAAGATCATATTAAAGATGATAGTGGAATGTTTTCAAGATTTGGATGAAACTGGTAGTAGCTTGTTTCCAAGAAGAGCTGCTATTTTAAAAACATTTTCTGAAGTTGGTGCTTGCATCTTATTGATAGAATTTGAGATGGAGAATCAGATTTATCACTTGTTTAATTATCTTTTCACCTCGACCTGGAGTGAGCAAGAAGAGAGTATGCTTGCAGCTGTCATGAATGTTCTAATCTCTACAATTAAAGAAGCTGATAGTCTTCCTGAAAGTGTCCAAACTCTTCTCTTGGATGCTTATAAACGTGAAGAGCAGATTTCTCCCACTGCTGATTTGTTAGTTAAAGAAATTTTCAGTCAATGTGAAGATAAGTTGAAACCATTTTTGAAGAAGACTGTTGTGAACAAAGAGGAGATTTCCGAAGTTGAAGAGGAGGATGAAAGTTGGAATCCCTTTGAAGACATTGCAAAAGTTCAAGGGGTATCTACGGATTTGCACTCATCCAAGCATTCTGTAAAAGAATGTAATGTGTCAGTGGAAGCCTTGAAGACTAGTGAGGTACTCTTGTTTTCTACAGAGGAGAACAGTGAGTTGACTTGTGTTAAGAAGCCTCATGTTGAAGATTCAAAGAAAAAACTTTTGGAAACAAAAGTTGAAACAAAGATGCATGAAGAGGCCATAAGTGTAGATCCAAATGAAAGAGAAGTTCGATTAGTAGAAGATATGTGTTCAATCAGCAATTTGCTTCTTCACAATTCTAGAGAATGTTGGTTTGAAAGTCAAGTCAAGGAGGAGAAGAAGAAAGAGGAAGATGAAGTCTCTTCCCACTTCAAAGTTGATTTGATCAATTCTTTTGAATCATGTGTAGGAGACAACATGGAAGGTGAAGTTTCTAGTAGTTATAAGGCAGATTTTTCTTCACCGGAAATCAAGCTAAGACAAAAAGCTAAGGAATTGGAAGGCACTATGGATGGAATGATGAAGAGTGTTCATCACATGCGAGACAAGTTGAGGAGTACAACTCAAACCATTTTTGAAATCTTTATCCATCAAAGTTGTTCTACATCATCTCAGCCAGTATATAATGATTGCAGCTCAAGTTCACACATTGCTGATAATGGAATTCAAATTTTGTCAAATCTTGATAGAATTCATAGACATGTAGAACAGATGATTTATGATGTGCCTAGGGGAGAAGTTGTATGTTGCATTTCTATTGATGACATGAAGTCCATTAAATTTGCCTTGGAGGAAATTAAATCTAGTCTTTTGCACATCATTCGTGACAAAGACTTAGTGGCCAATATTGCTGACAAGGCATTGGAGTGGCATGAGCTTACCAAAACAAAGTTGCAAGAAGTGCATGAGACTCTAATTGAAGCAGAGAATCAGATTTCTGCTGTTCAATATTCATGGGAGCAAGAAAATAGAAGAAGAGCAGAGGAGCTTCAAGAAATTCTTGATGAGTTTGATCTCATACAAGAAACATATGATTTGGAATGCTGTCCTAAGAGACCAAAGCATTCAAATTCTCAAGCTTATCAAGCTTTTGACAATCTCTTGTATGAAGAAGGTTCTAGTAAGGTTTATGTAAATCCTCTTTTTGAAAATGACGAAGAAATTGCTTCAGAGATTACTGAAGAAGGGGATTTGAGTTTGTCTTCCAGCATTGGAGAGTTAATACGTGAGTTGCACGAAGTTGAATCTACTGCTGCTCCTAGTGCAACCATTCAGCAAGAATTGGTAACTCTTGAAACACAAAGAAATGAAGGCATTCTTATTGTTCATCAACAAAGAGTTGATGGGTTTGTTGATGAAGGTTTAATTTATTTTTTGATGAGGATGCTTGTGAGACTCATATCAGATTTTAGTTCATCAACATCTTCTCTTAGAGTGATAGATTTTAGAATTGTATTTGATGAAGGATTCATGGAATCTTTCCGGCAAGTCATATCACAAGATTCTAGATTTGATTTCTTCAATGAACAAAGGTTGGTTGAATACTTCTTGGAATTTCAAGAAGTGGCATTGCAGATGGAACGAGTGAATCAAAGGATTCGTGTGAGCAATTATCAGTTTGAGAAGTGGTTCTTCATGGTTGTTAGTTTGGGATCCTGGCATTACTTGGGAAGAAGGTAATTTCAAAATAGATAGACCAGCATATAATATTCAGAGTGTAGTTGTGACCATTTGCTTATGTGTTGGAAAATGTCTTCAATTGAAAATCAGTGTTTGGGATCTCAAGCATTTTCTTTTGAAGAATGGAATGCATAAAAAGAAGGTTGGATGGAGAGATAAGTGTCAAAAATTCTGTTTTATGTTTGCTGCTCCCTTCTTTCTATGTCATTGCCTCTTTATTTCTGATCATACATTGGTGTTCTGGGAAGAAAATATGATCAGAAGTTGGTTTGTGGTGGCATGGGGTCTCTTGCTAAAGGTGCCACCAGTGTGGTTCATGAGCAGTTATGCTCATTTTGATAAAAAATTCTTGTGTTGCAGCTGCTGTTTGTCTTCTTGGATGCTGATTTTCCAAAAATCAGATCTCAAGATGATTATTTCAAACCTCTTAGGAAGCTGGTTATTTCATTTCCAGGCCTCTCCACCTCCTATTTGGATTGAATTTCTGTCACAAATGAGCAAGGGAATGTTTCAGTATGGTCAAAGTTCAAGTATGGGTTGTTCATTGATGGTTGACAATGAATTTTGTGGTACCAAGTCATTAATTACTTTTTGGGACAGCGAGTTATTAGCTGATTTGATTTGTCAAATTGAGACTCTTGATGTGAGACATGTGAATATTTCTTGGAGTTCTTTCAGTGAAATTAGTTTGCTTCAAAGGAAGCATTGTGCATCCTCTTGGATAGGGATGGAGTGTGGAGTGTTGCTCTTGTTTTGGCATTGGTTTAGAAGCATGTTTGAAAATATTTTTGTTGCTGATCAGAATTATGACAACAAGATTTGGAGGTCCTACAGACTGATATGGGACCCGGGCACTAACATGTTTGGTGCATTGTCTTTTGTGGATTGTGACATGTTGATCCACTTTGAGTATTCAATTGTTTTAATCAGAGTAGCACAACGGATTAGAGGAACGGTGTTCCTGAGAAAGATTTGGAATCCTGGTATCACTTGGGTTTTCTATTCCACAGTTGAAGATGATGAAGCCAATGATGGTCTTCTAGAATTTATTCCCATGATGTTTCACTTTAATTTTAATCTAGTGATTTCTTGTGTTGGCATCCAGCAGTGCAGTGCTTACATCAGTTGGTGCTATCCTTCTCCTAGGATGATTTGGGACCCTGGGATCCTATTTGGCATGGTAAAAATCAAATTGTTTCTTTGGAGTGTGATGGCATTGCTTGAGGACAAGCAATTTTGGGAAGGGCGGACTGTAATGTTCCCATTTTGGCCCTACACTCTTCATTTGGATTTAGCCTATTTCTGGAAATCCGTAGGCTAAGCTGAGGTGGAAAATTAGGGTTTCCTCTTTCAGATACTGCTCAGTTGGCATTCTGAGGTTGTTGTGCAGACTTACTATTTATAGCAGTTCACTATTTTTAGCAAGTCTATCTTTTGGCAGTATCTGTCTAGCAGCAGTTCAATCCTTTGCAGTTCAATGTTCAGTTTGGCTTTCTGTTGTTTTGATGTGAACTTACTATTTATAGCAATTGGCTATTTTTAGTAAGTCTAATTTTGGCAGTAGCATCATCAGCAATTCAGCTCAAGTCATTTTGCTATCCTTCAGTTTCAGTTTGGCTTTGGTTATCTCCATGGATTAAGTTTTATACTTAGTCATTTTTATGTTTCTCAGTTGTACCCCCACGCCTAGGAATGATCACTTCATGTTGTTTTTAAAAGGGGGTCATTAAGGGGTCAATGGTGCATTTAATGAATTATTAAATGCTTTATTGTTGCAAAGTGAAGTTGGATGCCTAAAAGAGGTTGATTAATATTTTATTATTTCAAAAAGTGAAATGCTTAAAGTGGCATTCCTTTTGGAAGTTGAAGTGATTCAACTTCTTGGAATTTGAAGAGTCTCTTGTTGCTTCATTTGCCAATTGAAGCTTATATATTGCTGATGTTTGAAGAGCTGATTATCTTTGGGGAAAAATATAACGTTATGCTGCTAGTTTGAAATCCAGAATCCGGCTAAGGGTTAGCTTAGCAAATCTACTCCACTCTTCGGGCCTGAAACTATGGTTCCCTAGGTGGTGGACTGAGAGTGTGCTTCATCCAGAAGTACATATTGAGCAGTATTGTGGAGTTTTGGTGAGATATTTCCAATTTTCATGTTGCTAGTTTATCATGGCTGAAAGTGTTTTTTGTTAACAGCTTTTTGAGCAAATTAAATATCATTCTGGGTATGTTTGCAAAGTGGTTCTAGACCCAAGGCGACCCCTTCCACAAGAGATTGGAATTTATTTCCAAGTCTTTGATTTTTTATTGCTAAATCGCCCTTTTCAAGAGTCATACCATCTGTAGAGAATTGAGAATTGTGCCATAAATTAATGGATGACTTTTGAGGCTGTTTCTTCATCTTGTCATGGGCGCCTATCCTCCAGAGGTTCATTGCACTTCGTTTCACGCCATTCAGAGGTATTTTGGTGAAGTTATGAGCATTTAATTAATTCTTATAGTTGCTGGTTATTCATTTCCAGAATTGCAGATTTATATCAGACTTGTTTCAGTTTGAATTTTCAGTCCTTTCTTCATCAATAATTGCTACTAATAATCATGGAATCATTCAGAATCTTGGTGCTTTGAAAACATTGTAATATTGATGTAATTTGCAGCTCTCTTTCTATATTGTAAGACTGTAAACAGTAGTACTGTTCCAGTCCTTTATTGCTGCAATTATTTTCTATTTCTCACATTAAGTACCCCTGGATGGTTTACCGCCAGTGTGGATAAAGAACATTCTAAAAGCTTATCTATTCTATTTGCAGCTGTTCTTATTCTTTGTAAAGCTAGTTAGTAGTACTAACAGCTCTTCCTTTACTTGCTGCAATTTATATCTGTTTTACACTCCCACAATTGAGTGGTTGAGTTTTAGAATAAACATATATCTTGTTTGTAATTTCCCCCCACGTTATAAGTGGTTGTGTGGACAGTATTCCCCCCACGTTAATAAGTGGAAGAGTGGATTTAAAGGCTGGCTTGCCGCCTAATAATTGTTGTAAACTCACCCACTGAATTATTCCCACCCTTCGGTGGGATGCTCGCACTGCCAGATGAAATCTGTATCTTCAAATATGCCTTCAATGATCCTTCCTCGACTATATGCTAATATCACCTTCCACATTGGGATCTTGGTGAACATTCTGTTAGAGTTATCTTTGTCAGTTTACATTTTGGAACTAACGCTAATCGGTTTGGTTGTTGATTTGAATGTTAATTTTGGGAAAAATTAATGGGGACATTTCATTAATATATTCAACAATACAAATTTGCTTTCACTGCGTACGCAATGTTGGCATAGACATTTTTCTCCGAAGAACCAAGCAGGATCAGACAATCGGCAGTATAAATACACTTTTGTAAGATCAAGGATACTTTTTGAATCTTCCATGCATTGCCAAACTAAAAGGAAAGGTCTTTCGCCTAATCTGTATGCAGCCATGCTTTTGACATTGTCAAAAAGAGAAAAACAAATGAATAAGAATGAGGTAGTTAAGGTATTTGAAGTGATTAGAGGTCACTTACAGGGTTCCCTTGGGCGTGAGTCAAAGTCAAACTCCATAAACATTAAAAAATGCTCAAAAAACACTTTTGGATGCCTAGGCATGCAGGTTCTCGGCCTTGGTTCAGCTGTTTTGTCTATAGGCACTTTGTTCTACCGGCGAACCAAATCCAAAAATGAAGGACCCTGGTCGAACCCACAGGTGAACCAAACCAGGACCTGAACTAGGAGCGAACCAGGACCAGGACCCAGCCCCCAGAACCCAGAGAACCGGCTACTTATATATATATATATATACGGGAAGATTTTAAATCCATTCCTACAAAGATTTTCCAAATCTTCTATTGTTTTCCCTCTGGGATTTCTATTGTTTAAAAACAATTTCAACAGAGGCTTATAGATTTCACTATAAAATTCTTCTAGGTATTCTATTTTTAAAAATCAATTTCTATAGAAGTTCTAAAATTTTCAAAGCAATTTTCCAAAAACAACAGTCTTTCAAACTAACAAAATATATTAAAGCTTCTACACAGATAACATATTCTTCTTGTTTAGGCAGTCTTTCCAAGACAATAACTAATTCTAATAGCCTTTACCAATTTGTATTACAATAAAAACAATAAAGACCCTGTTACAGATGTTTGAAGAATTGAAGTTTGAATTAGAGCTTCACCTTCAGATTCCAATTTACCAAAGCTTCTTCCAAACTATCCACTTTTCTAGAAAGAAGAAAACAAAACTAGAGCCAAAATTTCCCGAGAACTTTTTTTCCCAATTTTCAACCCCCAATATTAACAACCTCCTCCAATTTTTAACAACTTCTCAAAAATATCTTTTCTCATTGCCGTGAAGTAGCCTCTTTCCTCTTTCAGTTAATGCAATTATTCTTTCCGAGAATTCATTCCCAACAACAATGTTTAATTTTTTTTTAACACATGTCACAAATAAAATATCTTTTCAACCAAATCACAGATATTCCCTCTAAGGTAATTACAAGATATTTATGCATTTTAATAATTTATAATTCACATATTGATTTCTAATTAAATTTAATCTAATTAATTTAATCACTTTATAAAATAAATTTAATCACAAAGATTAAATCACTTTACAAAATAAAATAAATTTAATTAATTAAATCAAATATAAAACTTCTAACAACATTAATTGAAATTAATTAAATAATCACTAAAAACCATTATACGCATTAATTAACATTAATTTCCCACAAAACATACCTTGCAAAATAAATAAATGACAAGGCAAACGTAGACAACATAACAACAAAGCATACCGAAACAAGCACTGATGACACACTATGATTAGGGTTGTGGCTTGACAAAAAAACCCTGTTACTATCTCCCAATCAACTATTCCATGGGCAATTGACACGCTCAAACCTGTGAATCCAGATGGAGTTGTCCTATACCTGCAATCAAAACATATGTCGTACATATATATAAATCATGAATCAAACACACCATGAAGAGAAAATCGAGGAATCGCAGGGCGCTCGCAAGCGAGTGATGCAATCCCGTTCCCTTCACCAATACAGTGTCACATCAAAACAAACGAATCTAAAACATCAATTAATTATTGATGAGCATATAACAATATCAACTCAAATAAACAAATATGCTAACCAGAAAGCATGTCATAATTAGTAATCATCGATAAAGTGTACCATCACATCACAATATAAAAACCATCATTGCTCTAATGTTAGCGATCAAATAACAACATAGTACCATGGTCTATCAAAGTAAAAGTACTATCTAAAAATATAAGTAAATCAGAGGTGTGCTACATCTTCCCCCTCTAGGATCAGGCTTACACATGGAAGCCTGCGAACAAATAGGGATAGAGCTCCCTCATCCTAGTCGCATCCTCCTAGATAGTTGAAGTATTATCTCTAGGGTCCCATTGGACCCTAACCTGCTCAATATCTCGACCCCCGAGGGTGAGTCTTGTGTGCTGCGTCACGACCATGGGCTCCAAAACTAGCTGCCCGTCCTCTACCTATAAGGCATTCCAATCAAGGATGTGAGATATATCACGGTGATAAGGCCTGAGTACTAAAACATGAAATACATCATGTATGCGTAAGAGACTGGGCGGCAAAGCCCAATCTTCTCAAGAATCTCGAATGGTCCGACAAAGCGAGGTGTGAGCTTAGAGCCCTTTCCATATTGGATTAGACTCTTTCGCAGACACACTCGCAGAAAGACTCAGTCACCTACTGCAAATTGGTGATCCGCCCAATGTGCATCTGCATACTTTTTTTGCCTATCTTGTGCAGCAACCAAATGTTCCTTGATACGGATCACCTGCTGCTCCATATCCTGGAGCATCTCTAGACCCAATAGAACTCTATTGTCTAACCAATCCCAACTCAAAGGAGTCTGACACGGTTATCCATACAATGCTTGGAGAGGAGGCATACCAATCCGGTAAGTTCACATACCAATAATATGCTTCTTCCGCTAAAGAGTATGGGAATAATTGACAAGCCACATCTTTATGTTGGATATCCCTGTTTTGGAGAGTATCTTTGAAAATTTTGATGTGTTCATTAGCTATCCGATTAACATCACCGACCTGGAACTTGGAGCAAAACTGCTATTAATTCTTTGGTATGTCATTATAATCAGCAAATGTAGTGAGAGGTGATGTGTTTTGAGGACGCCAAGGCATTGGAACGTTTGGTTGATTTATTTGAATTGGTTGTGCAAATATTGGAACTTGTTGATGAGTAGTGCTCAAGATTGGAGTTTGCTGCGTTGGGGTTTGGAATAAACCAAAAATGTCTTCTCTACTTGGTACCTCTTCATCGGGTGAAACTACTTTACTAGGGTCAACTGCACTAGATGTTCCTTCGTGTGACGCTTCTGTCTCCTTTTTCTGTCTATTTTTGTAAGGTGATAGTTCTACAAATTCTTTGAATGAACATGGTGTGGATCTAGTAACTCTTCCGAATTTATCTGGTGAAAAAGAACCGATTCAATCCAACGTGTCTTTCTTCAGTTTTGTTGAGGATGCGCAAGAACTGCTTGAAGAGCTGGTTGATTTACTTGTTGAAGAACTTGTTGGTTCGCTTGTTGATTAGCTTGTTGATTTTGCTATTGTTGGAGGGCTTCAAACCTTTCGATAAGCAAATTTCTCTGGATAGCGGCCTCAATACGTTGGGCTTTTTCTTCTTCTTCCTCAAGGATAAAGCACATCGGAAACCAGTCAGGAGCGTTTCTTCTTACTTTCCACTCTAGGCTATACAGTTCAGTGGTAACATCTGCTTGCTCATCGTGAAAACCCAAATTTGGTTGTAGTATTGGTTTAGGATCTTGGCCTGGATTAGGAATGCTTCCTGGAAGCACCATTCTTCATTATATTAGCAAAGCTTAGATTTATTGAGGATGGGCCGGTGGTGATTGTTTGATGGTTTCGAGAGATTGTTCTATCTCATCAAAAGCTTGTTTTAGACGATTGATTCTTTGTTTTATCAAATCCCTTTGAATTGCTTCTTCAATTTGTCGTCCCTTTTCTTCCTCTCTAGCAATAACACGGCTTGCTTGTCCGAATTGAGTGTGGTCTATTTGTGACTTCCAAGCTAGTGAATACAATTGATCAATAATGTTTGTCTGTCCTTGTTCTGGTTGTTCAAAGGGTGTGTTAAAAGGAAACTCGTGCAGTAACACCATACTTCATCATGCTTACTACCTCAGCTTGTAAGTGATTCATTGTTGTTTCGTGGCCCTTATTCTAGCGCCAATTTATGTTGATGCGGGTTTTGTGACCTTAACCAACATTAGAATAAAATACCGAATAAAATTTCCTGTTCTCTCTTGAACAAAGACTCCAATGTGCTAAGTTAAGTGATCACAAAGTAGGCTCCAAGGTTTGTGATGCATATAGGATAGTCTTAGTTGGTTTGATGTGTTTTGTTGGTATTTAAACGGGGACTTACGCTCAACTTTTCACTTTGGACTATGAATGCTATGGATGATGAGTGGTGAAATTCTATTGTTTCCAATCTTTGTAAAAAAGAATAAAAAGGGATAAGGGCTTGAGAGACTAGACTAATGCCAAACTAATCCTATGAACTCAAGAGACAAGTGTTGGATGGCGAAATTCAAACCAATCTTTGCTTTGCCAAGTACAATGACTACAACAACTAGACAAAGATGGTGCAATCTTCAACGGGATTCACGAGTATTCTATTACTCAAAACCATCATCAATTTGAACAATGAACATAAGTAATAGAATTCGAGTTTAACAATTTTAAAGTTCAAACTAACCTTGCACATCAAATTGAAAATCATTCAATTAATGAAGGTATGAACTAATTTCACCATTATCAACCATATCAATCTTTCATTCATCTAACATGCATTCAAATCAAATTCTATTCTAACTTTTCTCAAAATTCTACTTTAAATCTATCCTATGTTGAAGGGAGTTATGTAACCATGCAACCACTTGACAATCAAAAGGATTCAAAGAAAATCATGCAATATGAGCTTTTATTATCAAAGTAGCTATACACAACAATTTCATAAAACTCTCTCCATACAATGAAAATGAGAGAATGAGCATTTGTATAGAGTTTTTGAAATGAAATAAATGACTGAGATTGATCCAAGATCAATGGCAGAGAATAAAACAAATCAACCCTAAATAGGGTTTCCAAGAATAACAATCAACAACCAATGGGTGGAGAGCAAGTGGCATGAGGGGCTATCTTTGAGGGGGCGCATCCTTATCCTCTCAAGTGGCAATGTATTCGATGAATCTGGACACTATTGCGTTGACCTCCTCCAATGTGACATGTGGTAGCATGTTGGCCTTATATTCTAGTATGTCCAAATCATCCGCACATTTAGAAAAAGCAATCTCCCACTCTGACTCTCGTCGTTGGAAGGCATGCCAGGTGAACAAGAAGTTGGTTGCCTTAGTCAAATTTTGTTTCAGGATCGGCCCAGTGGTGGCGAAGAAAATTTCTCGAACTTTGTACTTCAAGTTTTCAAGCTGCATGTCGTTTTCTCGATTAATGTCCCTCTTAAGTGCATCTGCAGCCACAAGTAGAATTGCGTTTTGAATTTCCTTCGGCCACTCCACAGCTCTAATATTATTAGCCTTCACCCTCTCCAAGACTTCATTTTGCGCAATTAGCGCCCAATATGAGCTATTGAAATCATATGCAACGCTTGCTGCAATAATCTTTCCATCAATTGGTTCTTGCTTCAGAACCCCTTTTAGCACTCTAAGACATGGAATAATTCTATTTTGAATATGGTCCCATGCTTCTGCCAAAGATGCGATCCTCGAAAGCAAAGGGAAATTTGCCTATATGCCAATATCAGTTTTTCCACAAATACAACCACTTCTTCGCTTTTGTTGAGTATCCACTCCTTAGCGTCTTTGGTTGTCGTCATATCTTCTTCGAAATTTTTGATCGTTTCTTGCAAAGAGTTCAACAATGGGGGAACTGCTGAGCTGCCCTGATCAAGAGGATTGGTCAAATGCTGAATATACTCTTTTAGGCGTTCAACTTCTTGTTTGTATTCTCTTTTTCTTGCCACTTCCTTTCCCAACCTTGCCTTGATAGAAGTGACTGAATTGTCTAAGTCTTCTACTTCTTGACCTTTTGTGGTTGGGCCTAAGTTGACAGTGGTGATAGTGTATTTTTGAGGAGCAATATCCTCCTTTGACTTGTCTACTGTCGGTACAACAATTTGTATTGTACGGTGGCCTGCTTCGTCCCTCTCGATGGTGGAAAGCATTTTGGTGGGCTTCTTTACAGCAATTGTTTCTAACTTGACCAAGACATCGGCCGTATCATGTTCCTCTGGAATGTCTGTTTGCACTTTTTTCTTCAATGTCTCCTTCAGCCAATCAGGAATAGTAGGCTACTCTATACCTTCCTCTTCCTTAATATTCTGCACACATGGAATATCCTAAACCCCTTTAAGAGCTGAAATCATTCCCTCTTGAAATTCACCATCTAGGACATCCATTTCATTCTCGGTCTCCAATATTTCTGTACCATTGGGAGATGGGGGCTCGTCATCCCTTGTTGGGATATGAATGGGCGGAGTCCTTATGTCACCCAATAACTCATCAATATCCAATATCTCATTCATATTCTCGGACATGGCAGAATGAAGAGGCTCTGATCTTTGCTTCTTTCAGGTAGGTTCCTCATCCACAATCTTCTTCCCTGTGTCCTTCCTTTTTTCCTGGGATTGGTGCTCTCGATTGGCTCATCCCCTTGGGATGCACGAACATTTGAAGAATAAGATTCCGCTTCATCCATTAGATTGTAATTCAGAGTCACATTCCTTCGTCGTAGCTCTTGGATTTGTTGATCTGCCCACCATTATGAATACTTGACGATCAGCCTCATCAAGATGGTCAAATCTGCAAGCTCAAGTGCTGACCATTTTATAGAAGGAAGTGGCCTACTCTCATCAAAGCCTGGCTGAATATATTGGCGATCATCCTCAAGCTGATCTTGGACATGGAAGAGCTCAGTTGCCCTGATCAAGTTCACTGACAATCTGGACCATAGTCTTTTTCTAACATCATATTCATCTGCAGCATTGGGCCAAAAGTCCTCAAGGTCTACCTTATGCTTGTACTTCTCTCCATTCACGACCCCAATGTGGTGGTGAGGATCAAAGTTTGCTTTGGACCGGTAAGATGTGAAAGGGTACCATTGCATTTCTTACCTGGCACCTTCAATTGCCTGTGCCAATTGACAAGACTCTTGCATATTTCCAATGAAGAACGGAAAGGTGATAGGTGCCTTTTGCTTTGTTCTCTGGAGGCCTTGGTATGTTTCCAATTGTCTTCAAACTTCAAGCAAGACCATCCTGTTAGTGGGATGGATCGGGAGTCGATAAGGACATCCTGTGAATCCTTGAACTCTTATGTAAGTGAATCTTGGAAATTGGATGAACCAAGATCCGTGCTTGCTGATTAGGCTCTTAGCTTCATGGGCTAGCCTTTGATGCGTTCCTCCTTGCAGTATTCTTATAATGTACATTAAAAAGGCATCGTGTGCTCTTCTAAAATGGGCCTTCTCACAGAGTTGCAACTGGGGCAGCAATCATATGACTTTAACTCGTTCTCTCCATTTCCCACCATGCCTCGATAGATCAATCCCGTATATCTATAGGTCCTTGCCAAAAGATAGACAACATAAGAACTCGTAAAAAGTTTTAGTCCTTTCTAAATTTATTAGCTGCTCATGTGGATCATTCATGACCAATTGAACATCTTGATGCCTGAAGTGATCTTGTCAATGAAGTAATACATCCATGTCTCGAAAGGTGCACCTTGGGGGCTGTTCATTATTTTGTTGAATAGCAAATTCATATTTGCATAATCTCCTTTGAATTCTATCCAGAGCAATTTCTTCGGTATCTTCTTAATAGAAGGCCTTGGCTTCACCAACCATGTGTTGTTGATGTTAGTTGCACAAAGATCCATCCGTTCCTCATAAAGTCTTCTTGCATCTTCCTTAGTTCTGAATGAAGTTCGGTAGTAACTGGGCATTCCCAATGCTTCTTGAATAGCCAGTTCTTCGAGATGTGCCAATATTCTTCCGTCAAGCGCAATAATTTGCCTCTCTTGTGGGATGTAGTGTATGGCACATTCTACCATCAATTTAGCACACCCTATAGCCGGAGGAAATTCTGTTGCTTGAACAATGCCATTTCGCATCATTCTCTGAGCAATAGCTGTTGGCAGGAGTCCATCATGTCCGTAGATCCTTTTCTTGAATTCCTTGAAGTCCACATGTCCAAGGTTGGTGTCCGTGATATTTTTCCACTTGGAGTTGATTTTTGATTCTGGCTGCAGTCCTTTGCTAGCGAACTTCATCTACACCTACCTGAATGGTTCTCCTCGTGTGGCCATAAACTTGGAAGAAACATGAAAATACATTAATTTCATGATTTTAATTTTGATTTTCTTAGACCTTTCTCTCGAAAATTCTGATGTTCAGCCTGTTAAAGATTACATTCTGTGGTAAAATCAGACTGACTATAATATAATTCAATTAATCACTCAGTAAAATTTTGTGAGAATAAATTAATAAGACCACAAAAGAATAAAGAATTCCGTCAAACTATAAACTTCAAAATTATACTATTGGATGGTAATTCTGGCTTTGAAAATTATGTCTTTAGCTTAGGAAAAGCACGCTTATCTTCTGTAAGTTCAGTCCTCTAATACTTTATCTCTGAAAATTTTCCTCAAAAATTACTTTCTCTTCAAAATCTTTCTTCAAAGAAATTATCTCACAATCTTTGAGAGAGTTAAAACCTGTCACCGTCGAACTTGGAGAAGAATGATTTGAAAATGACAAGCTAAACTCTTTATAAAGTTGAAAGGTTTGATTGTTTTAGCAAATTCATGTTTTTTTCTTAGATTCATCGAACATGGGCTTGTTTTATTCTCTTTGAAATAGCAACTCAATCCTCATTAAAAATCTTTAAGAGAAAGTTTCAAATTTCTTAGCTAGGTGTCATCCTTGTGAAATCTTTTAGAAGATTTTGGCTAAGTGTTGGATATTTCAAGAATTTTCTAAGTGTTGGAAAATATTAAAATATTATAAATGTTAAATTTGATTTTCCAATCTTTTCAGCCTTTGCCGACCTTTTAACCATGGCAAAATTTGTTTTATTCATGGATTTTTCTTGAAATTTGTTCAGCTCTAGGCTCTCCCTGCCAAGTCGGAATTCATCTCTCTCCATGCCATGGCTAACTTGGTTTGCCTTCCGCCATTATAATTTTTCCTTGGGTAGGGCGGACTTCACAACTACTTAGACATTTCTTCATGGGCGGGCTTCAAGACTTCTTTTCCATCTTGTCTTTCAGTATGGCGGACTTTACCAACTTTTGGACATTCTCTTCCTTTTCCTAGGGACGACTTTGAAGACTGTTTGCCAAGGTTGGGCAGACTTCTTAGTATCTTGGACAAGCTTCTCAAGGTGGGGCGGACTTTTCTTGTTCTTGGACATGCTTCCTTTCCAGTTGGATGGACTTCAAGACATGTTTGCTGTAATGAGCCGAACCAATTTTTTCAAACTTTGAGATGATCACAACACCAAAGTACCCGTTAGGGTTAGCTCAAATCAAACCAGCGACTGAAGGAAAGAGCCTCAACGCCAAGAATGTGCTTTCCAACCCAAGTTGGGTAAGAAGCTACCATATGGCGGAGTATAACTAGTAAAGAATGCAGTACTGGAAAGTAAACTCAACGCCAAGCATGTGCACTCCTAACCCGAGGTGGGAAAGGCGCTACCATATGGCGGAGATTCTATTAACAATGATGCTATTCAAGTAAAATAATCTCAACGCCAAGCATGTGCATTCCTAACCCCAAAGTGGGAAAGGCAATATCATATGGCGGAGAAATAGAAAGCAAATACAATGTAGACTGAGCAAGTGCCAGTCGCATCCACAACCGTGGGAATGAAAGTGATTAAACTGAAAGTAAATTAGGTGGCAAAGCCATCTTCTTCCACTAAAGTGGGGATACAAAATGTAAAGTGCAGAAAGTAAAAGAGCTGATCAGTACTACTGATTCAGCGTTACAATATGATGAACAATCTGCAAATATAGTGAGATATAGATAACCAATGATCTCCAAAATGTTAGGAAATGAACTCCAAACAAGCACAAGCTATCCAACATATGAAATATAGCAAAAGGGACTAAATATCAGGTCTGATATAAAATTGCAGCAATCAGAAAATTCGTACCAGCAAGCCCTAGAATCACCAAAATGCTCATAACTTCGTCAAAACACCTCCGAATGATGTGGAACTGAATGCAAATGAGAGCTAGGAGTTGAGCGACCAAGACCAAGCCAAGAAACTCCTCCAAATAGTAGTGATTTATTTATGCATGCTTTCCAATGCAACCTCAAAGAAGGTACAACCTCCAAAAATGTTCTACTAGCAAGATAAAATCCGAGACACCTCCAAAAAATCTGAAAACTTGCAAGGAGGGGCGCCCAAGGTAGACTAAAGTATAGGGCCAATACCCAGAACCACCAAAAAATCGTGAATGGACTTATGATCAGATTTCTATTTTAGCAAAACCCTAACCAGCAAATGTAAAACTGACAAATCTCTAAAATCTTCAACCTTGATGCTCTGTCTCCTAGTCTGGATGAGAAGCAGTCTCTGGAAACTCAGCTAGGTGCTATCTTTCAAGCACGAAACCAAGAGAAAGAACTAGGAGGTATGCATCCCTCGAAGTAAGCTCTGAAAGCATTTCAGCAGCATAACAATATGATAAGCAACAATAGATAATCCAATTGAAGGCCAAGTCTCTTATTTATAACTTTTCTATCTCGAAATTCAAATATTCTTTTCCCTCCAATTAGGGTGCCTAAATGAAATTCACTTTTTACCTTTTCTCCAAATTTCATTTGCATTTCATTTCCAACCCATATGTGGAAATATAATTTAATAAAATGCAAATATATCACCAAAAGGCATCCAAGATAGACTTAAGTGAAATATTCTATAACTTGCAAATATTTCACTAAAAGATTTTAGTGAAATATTTAATTAAACTCAAATGTCTCCAAGCTAGGCGTCCCCTTTTGCCTTAGCACATATTTCATTTAAATATTAATTCATCAAATAAGGCCTCCAAAAATGTTTAATTAATAAACATTATAAAAATCACTTATCTCTCCAAATCGTCCTCCATGCCTTAGCCAAATATTTTTCACTTAAAACATTATTTTTCATCAAATATCAAACTTGCCAAAATAATCACCTCAAATGCTGGAGACCACTGTTCAAGCTGACCTGCCAGAAATAGCCATTGCATTGAACTGTTGAACTGCTGCTAAAAATAGCACTGCCAGAAATAGTACTTACTAAAAATAGCATATTGCTAAAAACAGTAAGTTGTTCCAAACTCATTTTCTCCACATTTTGAGTAGCCGTCGCAACTTACTAAAAATAGTAAGTCCGGAAAAGTTCTCGGATTCAGTTGCATGTCACACCATCACGAAGCTCTCTGAAAACCCAGAAGGAATCCAAAAGCCAAACTGGAAAACGCCAACATGCAAGCCTCCAAAAAGCAGCCGAGAATGCAAGTCAATATCCTGTCATGCATGTTACCACATCATGAAGCTCTCCAAAAACCCAGAAAGCTTCACCAAACATGCGTTAGAAACTCTCGCGTGCAAGACCTCAAAACCTCCTCTGAAAGTGGAAACCTTAATTTTCATTTTAGCTTAGCCTACGAATTTTCGGAAATAGGCTAAATCCAAACGAAGAGTGTAGGGCTAAATTGGGGACATTACAGTCCGCCCTTCCCAAAATTGCTTGCCCTCAAGCAATGCCACCACAACTGTAGAACTCAAATTGATCCATACCAAAACAAGTACAATCCCAGGGTCCCATGTCCGTCTGAAGGAGGACCCACCATGTTGATGCTGCACTACTCTGATCACAACAATGAAACCATCGTACCAATGCTGCACTAACCTCCCTTGTAACTCCAAAATGTTACCATCCACGATACTCAAACTGAAAAATCTTAAAGAACTGAGATCAATATCATGCAACTTCTCATGTCCAAGATGCCCAGAGTCAACAATATCAACCATATTACTGTCTATCACCATCCTAGGCAAGAAGAAAGATAGGCTACTCAACTCAAAATCAAACTCCTCAGCATACCTCCATACGGTAACAAACAGAGCCATGACTGCAAATGTGACATCTTCGAGTCTTCTTGCAAAGAGGAAGGCAATCCTTTGCAAGAGCTGAACAAACTCATACTCATGTCTTCTCATGGAGCTACTATGCCTCATCTGAATTATATTGATGCTACCATGAGGACTACAGAAAACTCCCATAATTGAAACCCTATGAGTCTCAGAATGATGAATCAAAGCATGGGGTAGCTCGCTGTCCTGAACCAATAAGGAAAGTAAACTATCAAAATTTACATCACAAACCTCCAAAGTGGCTGGAAAACACACTAGAGCCATTTCCATCTGAAAACTACCACTTCTTTGACCGGTAGTGCTGATCCAACTCTCCTGAATGAGGGAGACTCTCCGTGTAAGGTGGTTGGCCTGCCTCCAATCAGCAAGCTCGAGTCTCCAAATCTGATTTTGCCTTAGCCAAGGATCACTCTCAAGAGCCACCAACCTTTCATCTCTCCAATCCAAACTCAAAATTTCTCTCCAATCCATTTGTTCATGAACAAATGGGGCCATCAAGTGGTTGGTGAAGAGAAGGACAACACCCAAAGGTCTGAAAATTTGATCACTAACCCACCAAAAATTCCTCTTTCCACAAGCCATAAACTCCATCAACCCAAGTTGAGAATCCCAAGCATGGATACCCAACCGAAAGTGATTTTCAACACATTGAAAAGAGAATTCAACACAACCCCAAGTGCTGGTCAAAACCAAGTGCATACTCATAAAATAGGCATTCCCTCTGATGAACCTCTGAAACCAATCCATGAAAGCTTCAACAACACTGGAGCATGAAACATAAGATGACTTCAAATCCAACTCTCAAAATAGACTAGCATCACTCAACCCAAGGAATGGATTGAGAAGAGTGCAAACACCATGTTCTGGTTCTTCTTCCATCACAAAAAGAGGATTATCATAAGTTTCCTCAACACCCACTTCAAAAAGAGGATTGTTAAAAACTTGAAAGTCATTCCTTTCATCTTGCTGCTCCAAATCAGCACATGCAACTTCTGATTTTCTTAGGACACTTTCAAGATCAAACTCCTCTTGAAGACTATCAAGCTCTCCAATCACTTGCTTGATTTCTTCAGCTCTTTGTGCACCCTCTTGCTCCTTGAAAAGTTTGAAGTTAGCAAACTGGTCTTCAACCTCCGTTAGAGCCAACTGAGTTTCTTTCAACATGTCCTTTGTTGATTCGAGCTCTAGAGTGAGCTCATCAATCATACTCTCCTTTGCTTGGAAAACACCAATGGTCTTCTTTGCAACTTCAATGGTGTGATCACGATCTTCAATCAAGTGTAAGTACTCCGATTTCAATGTCTCCAAGGAGTCTTTGACATGTTGCAAATTAGGGAGAGTAACTTCATCCTTAATCCCTTTCAGTCTCTCATAAAATTGAACCTTCCAATAGAGATCTTCAACCAAGCTATGTGTGTGATCAAACATGGATAGAGCTTGCACTTCCTTGTCAATGGACACCTTGAATTGTCTTTCCGACTCATAAGAATGCGAAGATGGTGAACTGCTGATAGGCTGCAACTGAAAATTAGAACCTTGTCCCTTGTCTTTGCTGCCTTCAATGCTGCTCCAACATCCTTGCACTTTACCACCAACATGCGGATAATGCTCAATGCCATGGAGATGATGATTCTCCATGATTTCTTCGACTCTCTTTTTGCAATCAGCGTCTTGAATGGAAAAATCACACTTGTGTTTGTAAACCTCTTTAACTCTTTCCTCTTCAAGAGCCATATGGTCTTGTAGCTCTTCTCCTTCATCACCGTCTCCTTGGTCAAACATTATGGCAGCATCCAACTTGATCAATGGATCATAATTGTCCGCTGTTCGGAAAGTTTCTATAGCAACATACTCTTCTTTAGTGGCTGCAACCACTTCAAAGAGATCATTATGGAGCTTCGTTGAACAATCTTCTTCTTTCAAGACACCTCCTCCAAAAGCCACCTCACAACTTCCAATGCAATCTGATTTTTGATCTTCATCTGGATCAAAGGGAAATTCATCCCACAAAGGTTTTTTATCATACCTTGGTGCCAACCAACCCGGATCCCAAATGGTAAAAGGCTGATTGTTTTGATCAAAAGAAAAGTACTCTTCATGCTTCTCTTGGAGTGTTGAGTCTTTGAATCGATCACCATGTAACTCACTTGAATTGATTTCTTCATAAGTCCCTCTCTCCAAGGGCTTAGTTTGATGACCAAACCCAAGTTCACCCATGTCACAAACGTCATTGTGAAGTTGAGAATCTTCAATGTTAGCTGTTTTGAAAACTTCATCCTTTTTGCCTTCAATATGACCACCATCTATAGGCTATATTTCTGATCTCATCTTTAGTAATCATATGCATACCAAAAAGGTCTCCTTGATCACTTGTCATATCTTCATCTTGTGAAAACTCTTGATGAGTTTGAACAACAACAAGAGGGAAACTATCCATCACCAAACCTTCAACAAGAGGTACAAACATGTTGGAATCATTACCAACATTATCACTTTGGAAATGGTCATAGGCTGATTCAAGGGCACCATCAGTATTCCCCTTTACTTTCTCTTCTTTAACATACTCATCCCATACAACACTACTACTAAAATCTTCTGTGAAGTCATTTCTTTCAAGACCTTCATTGGATGAATCCTCATTGGGACTCAAGACTGTTGTTATGTTCTTTTCACAAAGTTGATCTTCA
Source organism: Sequoia sempervirens (assembly GCA_007258455.2). Lineage (NCBI taxonomy): Eukaryota > Viridiplantae > Streptophyta > Pinopsida > Cupressales > Cupressaceae > Sequoia > Sequoia sempervirens. The sequence goes on from VDFB02193867.1 coordinate 444,086,557, forward strand.
TTACTTCCTATTACATGCAAGTCAAAGGAAGTATTATGGGGCTCTACCCTTAACTCTTCACTTGCCAAGGTATCTTCATCAAGCTCACATTCATTTTGATGTGATATGTGCACCTTGCTTGTGCCATCTTCAATGCTAGATGACTGATTTTTCTCTTCAACTTGCATATTTGTGGGCTGCAATTCACAAATAGGCACTTCATCTCCTTCCTTCTTTGATTCTTCAACCAAAGCTTGTTTTGCTTCCTTTTTTATCATTTTCCTAATGTGGTCCACCATCTCTGACTTATCGGGCTTCAGTAATGCCACACAATTCAAATGGGAATCAAATGAAACATTGTACCTATAATCATCTGACATGTTTTGATATTGCTCACGGAGTTTGGCAGCCTCATGTTCACATTGTCTTTTATACTGTTTGGCATATTCAATAAAATCCCTTACGGCATCACTAACCTTTCCTTCCTCAAATACCATAGTTGAATCTGACTTCTCACGATGCCTGGACCTTAGAAAATGCAATATCTTTGAAACTTCTGAAAGCTAAACTGAACTCTGTTCTGACCTTAGGTGTAGAAACTGATTTCTTTGTCATTCAACTGTCAACTGAACCTTGATGGGCACAGGATGGCAGGATGCATTGCTCTGATACCACTGTAATGAGCCAAACCAATTTTTTCAAACTTTGAGATGATCACAACAACACCAAAGTACCCGTTAGGGTTAGCTCAAATCAAACCAACAATTGAAGGAAAGAGCCTCAATGCCAAGAATGTGCTTTCCAACCCAAGCTGGGTAAGAAGCTACCATATGGCGGAGTATAACTAGTAAAGAATGCAGTACTGGAAAGTAAACTCAACGCCAAGCATGTGCACTCCTAACCCGAGGTGGGAAAGGCGCTACCATATGGCGGAGATTCTATTAACAATGATGCTATTCATGTAAAATAATCTCAACGCCAAGCATGTGCATTCCTAACCCCAAAATGGGAAAGGCAATATCATATGGCGAAGAAACAAAAAGCAAATACAATGTAGACTAAGCAAGGGCCAGTCGCATCCACAACCATGGGAATGAAAGTGATTAAACTGAAAGTAAACTAGGTGGCAAAGCCACCCTCTTCCACTAAAGTGGGGATACAAAATGTAAAGTGCAGAAAGTAAAAGAGCTGATCAGTATTATTGATTCAGCGTTACAATATGATGAACAATCTGCAAATACAGTGAGATATAGATAACCAATGATCTCCAAAATGTTAGGAAATGAACTCCAAACAAGCACAAGCTATCCAACATATGAAATATAGCAAAAGAGACTAAATATTAGGTCTGATATAAAATTGCAGCAATCAGAAAATTCGTACCAGCAAACCCTAGAATCACCAAAATGCTCATAACTTCGTCAAAACACCTCCGAATGATGTGGAACTGAATGCAAATGAGAGCTAGGAGTTGAGCGACCAAGACCAAGCCAAGAAACTCCTCCAAATAGTAGTGATTTATATATGCACGCTTTCCAATGCAACCTCAAAGAAGGTACAACCTCTAGAAATGTTCTACTAGCAAGATAAAATCCGAGACACCTCCAAAAAATCTGAAAACTTGCAAGGAGGGGCGCCCAAGGTAGACTAAAGCATAGGGCCAATATCCAGAACCACCAAAAAATCGTGAATGGACTTATGAGCAGATTTCTATTTCAGCAAAACCCTAACCAGCAAATGTAAAACTGACAAATCTCTAAAATCTTCAACCTTGATGCTCTGTCTGCTAGTCTGGATGAGAAGTAGTCTCTGGAAACTCAGCTAGGTGCTATCTTTCAAGGACGAAACCAAGAGAAAGAACTAGGAGGTTTGCATCCCTCGAAGTAAGCTCTGAAAGCATTTCAGCAGCATAACAATATGATAAGCAACAATAGATAATCCAATTGAAGGCCAAGTCTCTTATTTATAACTTTTCTATCTCCAAATTCAAATCTTCTTTTCCCTCCAATTAGGGTGCCTAAATGAAATTCACTTTTTACCTTTTCTCCAAATTTCATTTGCATTTCATTTCCAACCCATATGTGGAAATATAATTTAATAAAATGCAAATATATCTCACCAAAAGGCATCCAAGATAGACTTAAGCGAAATATTCTATAACTTGCAAATATTTCACTAAAAGATTTAAGTGAAATATTTAATTAAACTCAAATGTCTCCAAGCTAGGCGTCCCCTTTTGCCTTAGCACATATTTCACTTAAATATTAATTCATCAAATAAGGCCTCCAAAAATGTTTAATTAATAAACATTATAAAAATCACTTATTTCTCCAAATTGTCCTCCATGCCTTAGCCAAATATTTTTCACTTAAAACATTATTTTTCATCAAATATCAAACTTGCCAAAATAATCACCTCAAATGCTGGAGACCACTGCTCAAGCTGACCTGCCAGAAATAGCCATTGCATTGAACTGTTGAACTGTTGCTAAAAATAGCACTGCCAGAAATAGTACTTACTAAAAATAGCATACTGCTAAAAATAGTAAGTTGTTCCAAACTCATTTTCTCCACATTTTGAGTAGCCGTTGCAACTTACTAAAAATAGTAAGTCCGGAAAAGTTCTCGGATTCAGTTGCATGTCACACCATCGCGAAGCTCTCTGAAAACCCAGAAGGAATCCAAAAGCCAAACTGGAAAACTCCAACATGCAAGCCTCCAAAAACCAGCCGAGAACGCAAGTCAATATCCTGTCATGCATGTTACCTCATCACGAAGCTCTCCAAAAACCCAGAAAGCTTCACCAAACATGCGTTAGAAACTCTCGCATGCAAGACCTCAAAACCTCCTCTGAAGGTGGAAACCCTAATTTTCATTTCAGCTTAGCTTACGAGTTTTCGGAAATAGGCTAAATCCAAACGAAGAGTGTAGGGCTAAATTGGGGACATTACATTTGCCATCTATTCATTGGTGTCTAGGTGGACTTCATAAGATGTTTGGCATATTCTCTCCTTCGACACTTAACCATTTTCTGAAATTTTATTCCCCAAGGTGCCAATACTTAGCCAATTTCATGAAATTTTCTTCCCAAGGTAACAATACATAGGCAAGGTATCCATACTTAGCTAGATTTTCTGTTTTTCTTCGCTCCTCTAGGCTGGGTGTACTTTAGCTTTGTCTTTTCCATTCCTTCTCAAGCATGGGTGGACTTTGAACTTGCCTTGCCATTTCCATCTTGGGCGAGTTTGAAGGTTGGACATGATGCTTTCCATGCCAAGGGCGGACTTGCTCAAGTCTTGGACACTTTTCCTTGGGCGACTTTTTTTATGTGCATGTTATTGAATTTCTTTCTATTACTTGGATCTTTTAGAAGAAAAACCTTTGCCATGTGATTTTTTTCTTTGCCTTAAACGATTTTTCTTCGCTTTTTATGATATTTCTATAGAAACCCTTGTTTCTGCTGACTTTTGAATCTGACTGTTTTTTGATTGTTTTTGTGTATTTTTGTTTTTTTTGAGTTTTTTGTGCATAAATGATATAGTGCGATTTTTCAAGAATTTGATATAAAATTCAAATAAAATCATACAACTCTGAAAATGATAGAATCTATTGAGAATGCTGATGCCAGACTATTTATTGAACTTCTGGAATGATTACAAATAAGATCCAATAACATGCAATGTGAAAAATAACAACTTTATTTATTAAAAACCTGGAAGTTGCAGCCGCTTGGAATAATTATGAAATGGTACGGCTATAAGAATAATCCACTTTCTCCCTCCGTTATTGTTTGCAGATGATGCTAGGAAGATAGGCGCCTCCAGTGGAGATGTCAGACTACCAAATGAGATGGCGATTTGCTCAATAATGAAAAGTACGGCTTTATTCAATGGTACGGCCCTGCTGCAGATTGGTACGGCTTTGTACAGCAGCCAACAAATAAGAAATACGGCCCCTCTGTGGAATCTCCAGATCTCTGAAAGTAGGTGCCTGAACTGATGAAAGTCCTCTGGATGAATTACTCACCAAAAACCCTGAAGGTAAATCAACTGTGAATCTCTATGATCACTTCTGAATGAAGAAATCTCTCTGAAAGCAATAGATCAGCTGGTATTTCACAGCCTTTGAATCGCAACACTGAAGATGGCTCGTTCTCCAATGCCTGTAGACAACAGAAACCCTAGGCTTCGTTCTCCGGAAGAAGACTTGCTCAAAAATTCAATAATCAACATAATGAGCTCGAATTCCAATGAAAACCCTTATATCTCCTCAAAAGTGCGAATTCTCTCAAAAAGGCAATCATTAAAATAAAATTGTATTTCACCTTTTAATTCTTCCTAAGTTGGATGCCACTTTTTAATTAAAAGATTAATTAAAATGGTTCCCTTTACAATGATGGTCGACCCCTTTGAAATTCACTTAAGTTATAATATTAAAATATTATAACTTTATAATATATGCTTCGAAAAATTAATATTTAATTAATCAATTAAATATTAATATCTCCCTCAAGAAGCGTCCGATTCACGAACCGTTTGAAGCTGGCGAAAGAGTGAATTATTCTGGACATGATCAAACCATACTGCTAAAAATAGCAGGGGTGCCTCGCTGAGTGCCAAATACTGCTGAAAATATCAACTCAGGCAAATGGTGTCCGAATGAGCCCGAACGAAAGCCAACTGGTAAAATTCTGACAACCGAAGCCAGGCCAAGCTCCATCAAGACCCGCTATCCATCCTATCAGCCTATGAGGGTCGCATAATAGGCTAATCATCAACTCTGAGAGATGTCAACTGGAAGGGGACATGACAGTCCGCCCATCCTTAAATTGCTTGATCTCAACTCTGGATGCTGCAAAATATCCTCGCTCTCCCATGGAGCATCCTCCACTGGCAAATCTCTCCATTTCACCAAATATTCCCTGATAGTCCTCCTACGCAACTGTCTCTCTCTGTATTCCGGGATAGACTCAAGTACTTGAATCAGCTTTCCCTCATCATCTAAGGGAGGTAAAACTGCAGAAGGTACCACACGGTGTCCCAACGCCTTCTTGAGACGTGACACATGAAAAACATTGTGGACCTTGCTCTCTACTGGAAGGTCTAGCTCGTAAGCCACCTCTCCAACCTGCCTCAGGATCCTGAAAGGACCATAATATCATGGCTTAAGCTTCTCTGAACCACTCTTCCTAAGAGTAGACTGACGGTAGGGCTGCAGCATAAGATAAACCATGTCACCCACCTCAAAAGACCTCTCTGTCCTCTTCTGATCTGCGTACTGCTTCTGCTGATTCTGTGCCTTAGCAATATTCTCCTTGAGAGCCCTCATAGTGTCCTGACTCTCCTGCAACAAATCTCCAACATTCGACACTCTACTGTCACTCAGTAGCAAATCCAGAAAACTCGGCGCCTCATAACCGTACAACACCATGAAAGGGGACATCTGAATGGTCATATGGAATGTCGTGTTGTAGCAATACTCGCACAAATGAATCCACTTGACCCATGCGTTTTGCTGCCCTGCAATGTAGTTCCTGAGGTAACCCTCCACCCATTTATTCACTATCTCCGTCTGCCCATCGGTCTGCGGGTGGTAACTGGTGCTCGGTGTAAGCTCGGTCCCACAAAGTTTGAACAACTCCTGCCAGAAGTGACTCAAGAACCGACTATCCCTGTCGCTCACTATGCTATGAGGCAACCCATGTAGTCTGAATACCTCACGGAAGAAGACCTCTGCTACCTGTGTAGCTGTGTAAGTGGTGGTAATCGGAAAGAAGTGGGCATACTTCGTTAGCCGATCCACAACTACATATATGCAATCCCGTCCTTGGGCTTTAGGCAAGCCCGTAATGAAATCCATCGACAGGCATTCCCACTTCCTGTCAGGAATCGGAAGTGGCTGCAATAATCCTGCCGGGTACGTGTTCTCCTACTTGTTCTGCTGACAAACAGGGCACTGACGCACATATTGAAGAACATCTGCCTTGAGTCCTTTCCATGTAAATCTCTCCCGAATTTGTTTGTATGTTTTGAAATATCCGGGATGGCTTGTAGTAGGTACATCATGAAAGGCTCGCATGATAACGTTCCTCATCTTTGAACCTGGGATCAAATAAATCCTGTTCTTGTAAATGATCAAGTCATTCACAAGCGTGTATCTGGTGTTAATCGTCGATCCCTCAATGATGCTGGATGCCCAAGTATCCTCGGCATACTCTGCCACAATCATATGCCTCCAATCCTCTGTAATGTGGACCATAGAGCTCAAATAATGCCTGCGTGAGAGAGCGTCAGCCACTACATTCTGGGTGCCTTTGATGAAAGAGATATCAAAGTCATATGCTTGCAATTTGCTCACCCACTTCTGCTGACGATCATTGAGGTCTCGCTGCCCCAGGAAATGCCTCAAACTGTTGTGGTCAGTTTTAATACAGAATTTGCTGCCCACAAGATATTGCCTAAATTTTGCCAAGGCATGCATTATAGCTAGCATCTCCTTATCATAAATACTGTAGAGCCTCTCTGGTCCTCTGAGTTTTTGACTCTCATAAAGAATAGGGTGTTTGTCCTGCATAAGCACCGCTCCAATGCCCTCACCAGAAGCATCGCACTGAAGCTCAAAGGGCTTCGAAAAATCCGGTAGTGCCAACACTGGACACATAGTCATCAACTCCTTAAACCTCACAAAACATTCCTGTGCCTCAGGAGTCGAACAGAATGCACCATTTTTTAACAAATCCGGCATAGGTGTTGCATGATGTGAATAACCATTCACAAATCTGCGATAAAACCCACACAAACCAAGAAATCCTCGCAGCTGTGTAAGGTTCGCCGGGGTAGGCCAGTCTATAATAGCGCGGATCTTCTCAGGATCCATCCGCACTCCCTCTGCACTGATGATATGACCTAAGTATAACAATTCGGTCATCCCCAAATCACATTTGGATTCCTTGGCATACAAGGACTCCCTCTCCAAAATACTGAGCACGGTCTCCAGATGAGCCAAATGCTCCTGCCAAGTACTGCTGTAAATCAATATGTCATTGAAGAAGACAAGTACAAATCTCTTCAGCAGTGAATGGAAGACTCTGTTCATGGTGGACTGAAATGTCGTTGGCGCATTGGTGAGCCCAAATGGCATCACCACAAACTCGAAGTGTCCACAATGACAACGGAATACAGTCTTCTCAATGTCGTGCTCACGAACCCTGATCTGATGATATCCTGACCTTAAGTCTATCTTTGTGAAGTAGCATGCACCATGAAGCTCATCAATAAGCTCATGTATGCGGGGTATAGGATATTTGTGAAATAATCCGAGCCAAATTTTTTCGTTTTTTCAATTATCAGATGTCAACATTACAACCAATGTACCCGTTAAGGTTAGAAGGAAAACCAAAACGTACGGAAGCAACTCTAACCAAGAATGGCGCCGATAATGGCGAGCATATGGCCCTAAATGCTGAATGGGAACTCGACGCCAAGTATGTGCTACCCAATCCAGTGTGGAGTGAGGGGCGACCATATGACGGAGTGCTACAGAACACTATGCTTGAAAAGAAATACGGAAAGCTGGAAATACTCAACACCCAGAATGTGCTTGCTAACCCAGAATGGGAGAGTAGCTACCATAGGGCGGAGGTCAATTAAACAATATTAACTGCTGAAAGTAAGAAGAGCATTACAATCTGATAAAGCAAGAATCTAAGTTGCCGTCAGTACTACTGCCAGCTTACAATAGGAAAATTGATATCTTGCGAACAATGCAAATCAGCATATGAATGGAGTTACAACAATATTAGAGAATTACTTTTTTGCCGAGAATTAAAGCTTAAAACTGCATGAGCATAAACAGATCCAACCTCTTTCAACTTGGGCAATCTCCAATGAAGTCTCCGCGAAGTCTTTAAGAGCTCCCAACACCCATCCAAGAACGAAGGTGCAGATTTCTACAAGCTGTTATGACAGTACTGTATTTTCTTCATAAAACCAGCAACATATAGATTTATAGAATAGCTCGGATCTCCCTTGAAACTCACTCAAATAACAAGATATTGAATGCAAATCACTCTTAACAAGAAGGCGCTCAAACTAACAACATAAAACAGACTTAAAATGCAGACTATATTAAATGCACGAATTCCAAGACACCATGAATGGTACGGCCCAGCTGACAGGGGCGACTTTGCTTTTAAAAATCAGATTCTCTTTCAAAAAATCTACAAACTTGCATACATGGGCGCCTAGCCAAGGTAGAAGGAAATAAACAATACCCACAACTAATTTTTTTGTCTTTTTTGAGTTATGAACAAAACATCGAATCTGCTAAAGCTAGAATGCCAAAAACCAGAAACTTCTAACATGAAAAATCTGAACCTAAGAAGATAAATGCAGATTACAAAGCACAAACTCCAACGTACTCACAAACTAGACTAAGAATCACCACTAGTTGTTGTCTTACAAACAAGAAGCGATGCCCGAGCTAGGAGGCCTTCATTCCTCGAAGCAGTTCCAGAGCCAAACCGGCAGCATAACGATACTATAGACCAAAGATGTGAAATGATGCTCAAAGCCTCCTTTTTATAACTTCCTGTTGACTTCTCGAAACCCTAAAAATCCACTTTAATGTCAAACCCTAATCCTCTCTCCAAGATGGCATCCTTTTCCTTTCAAGCTTAATATTGATATTTTAATTAAATTCACCTTGATAAATGCACCCTCATTAAACTTGCTTTGACTTTGGAAAATTCAATATAAATTTAATATATCCTCAATGGTGGCGCCACCCTTCAAGTCCACCTTTTAAAATAACAATAAGTTATTTGACTAGGCCAAGGTGATAAAATAACATTTAAAATATAATGTTAATTTTAAGTGAAATAAGCTCATCCCCCAAAACTGCATTCTGAAGCCCGAAACTGAATATGCCACTGGAGTCAACTGAAGAGGAAAGTCAACTGCCTGAGACCAACCTGTTTATTGCCAAAAATAGAATTTACTAAAAATAGTAAATTCCTGGAAATGCTCAGAAAGCCGAGACGAACACACCACTGCGAAGCTCTCTGAAAACCCAGAAAGAATCTGCCACTGAATCCACCAACTCTGGGCAAGGACATCCTAAAAAACAGGAAACCCTAATTTTACCTTCCGACTAGCCTTCGGGTTTCCAGAAAAAAGGCCAACGGTCACTAGAAAGATCAGGTTTGAGAAGGGGACATTACAATTTGTTCTTAATAGTCCTCTTATTTAGGACCCTGTAATCTATGCACATGCGAAGGGCGCCATCCTTCTTCTTCACTAGAACAACTGAAGAAGCGAATGGTGACTTACTAGGTCGTATGTGACCCATCGCAAGCAACTCCTTGATCGTCTTCTCTATCTCATCCTTCAACCTCTTAGGATGCCTGTAAGGAGTGATCATGACGGGTTTAGCGCCCTCCTCAAGCTCAATGATGTGCTCAATGCCCCTGTCTGGAGGTCTCCCTGGTGGAATATCACTGAATACCTTCTCATGCTTGACTCTCAACTGCTGAATGTCAGGATGATACTCTGTCTTCTGCTGTCCCTCCTGTATAGGTGCCAATGTGCACTCGGCAGCCCACTCTACCATGTCGTGTCGCATGAGCCTCTCCATCCGACGAAAAGAAATAGTTTTGATGTTGCTGTCCCGAATTGCCTTCAAAATATGCGTCTTCCCATCCACATCAAAACGGATCTCCATGTCCTTGAGACGAAGAGTGACTTCCTCAAGGGAATGAAGCCACTTCATACCCAAGACTAAATCGATATCCCCCATGTTCACCACGTAATAATCAGCCTTGAACTCATAATTGTTCAAGCGCAAGGGGAGATCCCTAATCATCCGTTCACACCTGAGAGTGTAATCGTCGGCCACCTTAACCCTAATGCCTTCGAACTCCTCAGTGATGAGTCCGCGTTTCTCAACAAATCTAGCATCAATAAAATTGTGGGTGGCTCTTGTATCAAGAAGGGTGATGACCCTCTGTCCTGCCAAAACTCCACGTAGTCTGAAAGAACCCTCCTGCTGAATGCTAGATAGACGTGCCTCCTGAATCTGAAGCTCTGAATCTGCCCCTGCCTTAGGCTCTGAAGCCTCTGCCTCTGACTCCTCAGAACTCTCCTGTTGTTTGGAACTATCAGATTCCGACTCCTCGTAATAAGCCCACATCACTCGATTTGCCTTGCCCTTAGGCCGCAAAGGACAATCATGGTTGGCATCATAGGGACCTTTGCAGTAGAAGCAAAGCTTCTTCCTGCGTAGATCGTTAAGAGCCTCTTGATCCAAAGGTGGTGCAGCTGATTTACCCTTTGAATCATTCTTAAAATCTGATTTATCTTTGTTAAAATCTGATTTCTCTCTGTTTTTGTTGAAGCCCTTATTGTCCCTGAATGAAGAAGTACCTCTGGAGTTGAATTTACTGGATGGGGCTGCCAACTCCATGCTACACGCCTTCTTCATAGCTTCCTGTAACGAAGGAGGATCAAAGGCTTTGATCCAACCTCTCAATGGTTCCGTCAGTCCCTCCATGAAAAGCACTACAAGACGCCTCTCTAAAATATTAGGGACCATAACCGACAATCTCTGGAAGTCACCAATGTACGACTCCAGACTGCCACTCTGTCGCAACTGAGCCAAATCTCTGAAATAGGATTCTGGATCCTTCCTGTCAAAGCGCTCCACCAACCTGTCAACAAACTCCTGATATGATGTGATCCGATCATGCTGGAGTGTCACCATCCCGTGGTGCCACCAGTCGTAAGCTACCCCCTCAAGATGCAATGTCGCATACCTGATAGCATCCCTCTCAGCCATCGGACGCAATGTGAGGAAAGTATCTAACTTACTGATCCAGGCCTGGGCTGTAACCTTGCCACTACTGTCGAACATCGCTAGATTGAGTCTGTTTGTAGCATGTTTCAGATCATTGTTCTGATGTCTAGGTCTCTAATCCTGTCGACCTTTGTGATGCTCTCTCCTCTGTGTAATAAATCTGTCAAAGGTAATCCTCTCTCTGACATCAGGTGGTACTAACTCCCACTCCTCGTTCGCTGCCATAAGTGTGTCTGCGAACAACTCCTCATGCTCCTCACCTGCCATATCCTCATCGGCCTCCTGTCTCACAAAAGTAGGCCTGGTTGGCCTGTCTGCCGTCCGTGAAACAGTCCTAGGTGCCCTCCGTGATCCTGTATCACTCCTGTCCTTGTCACGATGTGGTGACGGTCTCCTCGGAGTACCTAATCTCTGGAGTGCCACTATCAACTGCTGTAGTACCTCGTTTGACTGCCGTTGACCTGCTCGTAAGTCTCTGAGAGCATGTAAAACCTCTGCATCGTCCTGATCCCTAGGGTTATGAGGAATTTCTATTCTAGGAATATCTGTTCTGTCAGCCATGTTTCCCGGCTGCCTGTTCAAACCCTGTTGCCTGTCAATCAAGGCTCTCCTGTGAGTATAATACCTGTGTGACCCAAACTCTTGTGGCTGCATAAGATTGCTAAACCCTCAGGATGGCAGGATTTAGCTTTGATACCACTGTAGAAACCTCTGTTTCCGCTGCCTTTTGAATCTGACTGTTTTTTGATTGTTTTTGTGTATTTTGGTTTTTTTGAGTTTTTTGTGCATAAATGATATAGTGCGATTTTTCAAGAATTTGATATAAAATTCAAATAAAATCATACAACTCTGAAAATGATAGAATCTATTGAGAATGTTGATGCCAGACTATTTATTGAACTTCTGGAATGATTACAAAGAAGATCCAATAACATGCAATGTGAAAAATAACAACTTTATTTATTAAAAACCTGGAAGTTGCAGCCGCCTGGAATAATTATGAAATGGTACGGCTATAAGAATAATCCACTTTCTCCCTCCGTTATTGTCTGCAGATGATGCTAGGAAGATAGGCGCCTCCAGTGGAGATGTCAGACTGCCAAATGAGATGGCGATTTGCTCAATAATGAAAAGTACGGCTTTATTCAATGGTACGGCCCTGCTGCAGATTGGTATGGCTTTGTACAACAGCCAACAAATAAGAAATACGGCCCATCTGTGGAATCTCCAGATCTCTGAAAGTAGGCGCCTCAACTGATGAAAGTCGTCTGGATGAATTACTCACCAAAAACCCTGAAGGTAAATCAACTGTGAATCTCTATGATCACTTCTGAATGAAGAAATCTCTCTGAAAGCAATAGATCAGCTGGTATTTCACAGCCTCTGAATCGCAACACTGAAGATGGCTCGTTCTCCAATGCCTGTAGATAACAGAAACCCTAGGCTTCGTTCTCCGGAAGAAGACTTGCTCAAAAATTCAATAATCAACATAATGAGCTCGAATTCCAATGAAAACCCTTATATCTCCTCAAAAGTGCGAATTCTCTCAAAAAGGCAATCATTAAAATAAAATTGTATTTCACCTTTTAATTCTTCCTGAGTTGGACGCCACTTTTTAATTAAAAGATTAATTAAAAATGGTCCCCTTTACAATGATGGTCGACCCCTTTGAAATTCACTTAAGTTATAATATTAAAATATTATAACTTTATAATATATGCTTCGAAAAATTAATATTTAATTAATCAATTAAATATTAATATCTCCCTCAAGAAGCGTCCGATTCACGAACCGTCTGAAGCTAGCGAAAGAGTGAATGATTCTGCACATGATCAAACCATACTGCTAAAAATAGCAAGGGTGCCTCGCTGAGTGCCAAATACTGCTAAAAATAGCAACTCAGGCAAATGGTGTCCGAATGAGCCCGAACGAAAGCCAACTGGTAAAATTCTGACAACCGAAGCCAAGCCAAGCTCCATCAAGACCCTCTATCCATCCTATTAGCCTATGAGGGTCGCATAATAGGCTAATCATCAACTCTGAGAGATGTCAATTAGAAGGGGACATGACATTTTCCTTGCTTTTTACTCTTGGTGGTGCAAAACCCTGATTTCAAGGATGAAAATGTTGAATTTCGTGACCTGTGGAACCCTGGCACTTTGTAAAAATAGAAATTACTAAAAATAGAAAAAAGCAAAAAGCAAAATTTCTATAAATAGTAAATCTCGGATCGGTCCAAAAGTGCCAAAAATGAAAAGAGCAAAAAGAAGAAAAGCAAAATCACTAAAAAGTAGGAAGTGTCAGAATTGACTGACAGCAATGGCATTCCTCGTCCTCCGGACCTTCCGAGTAGTTTGATGATGTCGATGCATTGTTCTGGGCTTGAGTTCTCTACTTTGCTCGGATGACTTCCAAAACTCTAACTCCGAACTCTGAAGGTAATTACCTAGGAAATTGCAATCTAAAGGCATAAACCCTAAAAAATAAAAATAAGAATAAAAAAACTATTGGGGGTACCCATTTGCAATGGGGCAATGTGTTTGAGATAGGTCACAACAATATATACTTATCTTAGATATTCATTATGATGGGGACATCACAGACCTTGTCCTTAGAATTTTTGTAATGATTGACAGTTTTGTTGATGCCCCGAAATTAGCAATGGACAAGCCTAGGCTTGCAACTCAAATAATTGTGTAGCAACCTCAACAAAAGATTCAACCTTTGCAACAAATAGGTCCTTAACCGTTGGTTGAGAATGTTGATGATGATTAAGTGCCAAATATTGCAAAAATAAGGCAATTAGTCAATTCACCCCAAGGATCATGATTGAGGCTCCCCCTTAAGAAAGAATGTTAATTGATTTTGGGACTAGGGGAGATGCAATAAATAATGTTAGGGCATTGGTATGCACTACTTTCATGTTAGATAATAGTTTTGTTAAGTCTAAGGAGTTTAAAGATTTCTTGATTAAGAATAAAGTTGAACAATATGCATTGATCATGAAGGAGAGAAAGAAGGTTGTTTCCAAAGATGAGTGGGAGGAGATGGGTCAAAAGGTTTTGGAGGAGGAAAATTTTGATGTCAGTTACTCTCGAGGAGGGAAGGGAGATTGTACCAAAAAGTGGGTGCTTGTGATGGGATGGATGGGATATTTCCTTTTTTGTTGCTCTAGATACAATCAGAAGGTGGGATACAGATGAACCCATACTTTAATCTGAGGAACAAGCTGATGAGTTTTAGTTTGGCCCTAGGTTCAATGCAAAATATGAAGCCTTGGCAATATGGTCAGTTCATGCTGAAACAAAAAAAGCCACAAGCAATTATGGATGTAAATGAGCTCACAAGTAACCTCATTTTTAGAAGGCTTGTAGACACAAGTGCTGCACTAGCAACAACCTTAGCTGTTAATACCACACTATTTAGTGAAGTTACAGTGAAGAAATTGTGAGCAGAATTTGATAAGGCACAACATGAAAATCTGAAGTTGCAAGAGTACAACAAGGTTGTGGCGTTTTTGCCTCCCCCTAAGAGTATTACTTCAGTGCCAATGACTCCTCAACCATCCTACACTGATACATCATTTCAGGACAAAGAAACCTTCACTCTCAGGATAAATAATTTGAAGGAAGAGGTAAGGCGCAGTAAAGAAGCAGAAGAGATTGCAAAGGAGGAAGGAAACAAGAGAATAATTGACACGGTTGATAATCTATTAGGACATAGATTATCTTGCATTCTGCATCATCTAGAGGAGACATGGAATGACTACAATACCTTGAGAAATACTTATGTCAGCCATGTTAAAATACGAATTAGTTTGAAAGACATTTTGGATGTATGGACTCCAAGATTGCTAATAACAGGCAGCACTATGCTGAATCATGCCAATTTTGATGTTAATGCTCCTAGTGATCTATTCATTATTCTGGAAAGATTCAGTTCATTAGGAAAAGTTTTGTTAGCTCATGGGAGTTCTCAAGCAAGTTTGGAGAGAATTTTGAATTCATTTGAGAAATTGGAGGGAGATTTGATGTGAAAGGTTCTAATAGATCAAGGAAAATTGAAGGTATAGAAATCTTGGTGGTCTGATTTTAGCAATTTTCTGCCTCCCCTCCTCAGTTCCATTTGTGCTAATAATAAAGTTGATATGGATCTATGCAATGCTGCAATGGATAGGTTGATAAAGCTGGAAATGGGATCAGTCAAATTCTTTGAAGAGGCCAAGAATTGGTTAAATGGTGAATATGCAACTTATTTGAGTAGTGCAAATCAAATTCTTGCTTATCCATGGCCTTTAGATGAAAATTTTGCTGCATGGGTAGAGAAGTACAAATGAAATTGCTTTTGGTTACTTCAATTTTTGTCTTCATCTGCGTCTCTTGCAACAACTTCAACAGCAGTTCTACCTTCGAGTTTAAAGTGTTTTTTTTGCCTTTTATGAGGCATTTGTGCTTGTTTTATATTTTCACGTGAAGGGAATGCCAAATGAAAATTTAACACTTGTCGTAAAGCTCTAAGATTGTTTGCTTCCTTGTTCCATAAAAGGGACTTTTGAGCCCTGTTTTGAGGATTTTGAACATTGTAATTGGACGAGTTTTTGTTTAGAGAAGTTAAAGTCTTGTTTTAGGTTATACGGAAGTTAGTTCGTGAATGTAATTTTCTGTAACATAATTACACATTTCAGATATACAAATACATGAATACATGATTCAATGGTAGTTGTCCCCAATGTATAATTCAACTCCTTTTATGAATAAAATAATCAAATATCTTTGAATTCATCTTTGCAGTTTTGTGCATTGAATGTTTCATTTATGGCTTCTGTTCAAGTAATGGATTAACTTGCTGTTAATGAAATATTGAGTGTTGAATTGTTCAGGGATTGTTAAGTAGAATTGCAATTGAATCCAAACATAGGATATGTTATTGTAATGCAATAATATCAGATATCCACTGAATACATTTTAGATTGTTATTCAGAAAGCATTTACTAGATTGTATGACCTGTTACCCATGATTTAAGGCACCAATCTGAGCAATTAGGGCTGTCCCACGTCCATGACAATTTAAAATGAAATATCTCTATGTATTTCTAAGTTATTTTAATTATTTGGTGTTCTCATGGCTAGGAAGTTAAAGTTTATAAGGAATTTAGCCAATTATTGTATCAATTTTACAAATCCTTGTCTAAAAGTATGAGAACTTATCTGCTAGTCTAAGATCCTATGTAAATGCCAGTTATTTTTGGATATTGTTAAGAGGTAAACCCGCCTAGGTTTTGCAGAGTCTAAAGTGTAGAAGGATGTTGAAAGCCTTGTTTGTTGTCCAACTTCCAATAATTCTTGAGCATTAGAGGTGGCTTTTCTATAGAGAATCAAAGGCATCAGTTGGAGGAACCAACGAATCTCCGTCTTGGAAAGTACCATGGTTAAATATTTAAAATTAACAATGAATAACTCAGCAATAGGAGCACATGACTTGACAACAAGCCTAAATCACTCAAGAACAATTATCCATGAAATTATTGGTGCTTTTGTAGCCAAGAAATTTGGTATTGGAGATGATGGAGAAGTGGACACAGGTGTCAAGGAGAATTATTGGGAAGAAAAGGATGCTGAGAAGAATGAGATAAAATCTGAAGTTACTCCTTTAAATGTTGAAACGAAATTAGAAACCAAACCTTTTGAGGGTTTACTAAATGCAAAGATATTGGATTCTTGTATAGAGCAAATGGAGGTATATTTCAGTTTTTATAATGTGAGTGAGGAACAAATGACTTCCTTTGCTTGCCTCAAGATGAGTGGTCACACTCTTGTATGTTGGGAAAGTTACTTTGCTTCTCGTGAGAAGTAAAGGAAATCAATAATGTAGAGTTGGGAGGGTGTAAATGATTTGCTTTGTAGAAATTTTTATCCAGTTGTTCTTGAAACTAACCAAAAGATTAAATGGATGTATTACAAACAAGGTAGTGTGCAAAGAGTGCAAGATTACACAACGGAATTCTGGAGACATGCCATGTTTCTTGGCATGAACTTGGAGGAGGAGGATATCCTCACAAAATATCTTGTTGGGTTTCACTCCAATCTTAGAAGAAAAGTCTGCACCACAAAGCTAAAGGACCTTATCAAGCATGTGGCTTAGCTAATTGCATATAGGAAAAACTGAAGGGAGAAAGAGGGTCTCCCAAGCAAGGAGAAATTAATAACAGCCAAATAAGGACAAAGAAGGGCACTTAAAGAAGGTAAATTGGTAAGGTAAGAAGACCAATGCTGCTGTTTATCAATGCAAGGACCCTAGAATTATTGCTCTCATTATAATATTGATGGCCATTTTGACAATAAGTGTTGGAAGTTGCATCTTGAGTTGCACCCTAAAAACAAGGCCGGGGAGGAACCAAAAATGGGGAGAGCTTAGACATGAATAACAAATTGGGATGCATAGGCACAAGGACTATCATTTCCGACAAGGAACTAGAAGTAATGAATTGACTATTCACTCTTAAACTTGAAGTAAAGAAAACAAAGGTAAGTGCACTTGTAGATCCAAGTTCCCAATGCAAAGATCTCAGCTAATATTTTTAAGAAGCTTGGCTTGAATACATATGATATCCTCACCCATATCCTTTAGGTTGGGTGACAAAGGGTGTTGAAATACAAATCACAAAAAGATGTAAATTTTAGTTTGGTATAAAGTTGAGTATAAACACACAATATGTGGATGAAGTTGAGGTTGATTTGATTCCACTTGATGTATTTTAATAATGTTCTTGAAGTCTATGTTTGTATGGTAGGGATGCCATATTCTTGCGAAGGGCTTGGAAGTACTAGTGGCTCAAGAATGAAATTAGGTACATCCTCATTGACACCAGAGTAGAGGAATTGGTAAGTTCCAAGCAAGCCATTAAGTTGATTAAAAAAACTAAGCAGTTTTGTCTCCTTTTGTTGAAGGATAAGCAAGATGATGTGAAGGTGATTTCTTCAATGTCTAACACTAACAAGAAAGCAAAGAGTTTGTATTAATTTTTTGACATCATTTTAGTAGGCTTTTCATGAGCCAAAGGATGAGTGCCCCCCAACTCAACATTGGATTGTATAGACAATCATTAATGGTGATCAACATAGTTAAGAAATAGCTTCATGAATTGTTGGAACAAGAAGTAGTTCACCCAAGCACCTCAGCATGTGGGTCACCTATTGTCATGATAAGGAAAAGCAATGGCTTTTGGAGAATGTGCATAGAATACTAGACTGTCTATAAAATCGCCATTAAGAACTGCTATCTCTTCCAAGGATAGATGACTTGTTGAACCAGCTACAACACAAAGTATTTCACAAAATTGGATCTAAAAGTCATTTTACCTTCAAGTATGAATAGAAGATGATACATGGAAGATTGCTTTCAAACCCAATAAAGGTCTCAATGAATGGTTAGTACTTAGTTCTTTTTTTTGGTTTATTCAATGTATTTGCAATTTTTATGCGTTTGATGAATGATGTCATGACAGATTTCATAGATACATGTGCCATAGTGTATCTAGATGATATTCTAGTTTTTAATGCTACATGGAGGAATTCCTAATCCATTTAAGACAAGATTTTATAGGTTTTGAAGGATAAACAATTCTCATGGTACATGAAGAAGTGTGAATTTGCAAAGGAATCAATGCTATGTTTGGGTCATGTAGCTAGACGAAGAGAGTCGAGAGTAGATCTGGCAAAGGTGGAGATTATTGCAAATTGGCCAGCACCAAAGATTGCCACAAAAATAGGTATTTTTGTAAGTGCTGTCCCATATATGTGCAAGTTCATTCCATCTTTCTCTTCTCTAGCTGCTCTTTTATACTCAATTGCAAAACTTTCAATGGGGTAAGGTACATGATGAGTCATTTGAAGTGTTGAAGAATAAGATTTGTTATGCTCTCGTGTTAACCTAACCCAATTTGTAATTGCATTTTGAGATTGAGACCAATGCTAGTGAAAATGCTATGAATGTGATAGTCTTGAAATTTGGTAGCCTATGAAACTTTGCTTTTCATGGCTGATTTATAGTTTGTATCTTTGCCGTGCTAGTCAATGCTAGTCAGGAGATCCTTCTTGTCAATCTATCAAATTATCATGCCCTAGGATGTCTAGTAATTGTGTTCATAGATCGTTCATGGATAAAAGAAATGGCAAAATATTGTGATTCAATCTTTCAATAGTTGAAGGCTTTAGGGGAAGATAGAAGATGATACATCAACAAATGTAGGATGGCGAGAACAATGGGATGGGATAGTTTACAATGTGGGTCTAGCACTCCATTCAATTGGAACAAGGATGGATATGATAAATTTCATACTATGAGTGACAACGCTATAGGGGAAAGTCATTCAAATGACAATTTCAATCTAAAATGGAGACTGAGGTAGTGTTCAACGTACTATGGGAGTAAACAAGAACAATTCACAAACATAATGCATGTACTAGAATATGAATCACATTTGAATCACAAAACAATCGTAAGAGTAATTGCACAACACAATGGATTGACTGATTTCATGAAGTATCTCAACAATACATAGCAATTGTCCCCGACTACAAATGACAAGATACATATATAGATGGCCGAGGTTGGTTGAGATATCAACCATTGGCAACTCTTCCTAACTACCTGCCCAACAACTAATCCAACTTTTACTTTAAATTGTGCATATAGTATTTAAACTATTATTATCTATTCCCATTACAACTGACTACAACATTTATTTAATTAGTACAGTTGATCACAATATAATTATTTATTAACATGGTCGTCTACATCATCCCCCCCACAAAGTAGTCGTCTTCCAGACGACTAAAAACAAAAAATGCCAACTCCTCGTCTGTTTCTTGTAATTGATTCTCCTTCTGTGCTGAAAGTCATTGTGCATTGACCACCTGGGTATCCTTCTCTATCAACTGACTCAATACTCTGTCCCTCTCTGCCAATCTCTCCTCAAGAGCTGCCACTCTTGTTTGCTCGGCTGCCAACTGCTCTTGTAACTATACTGTGATGGTTGGTTGTATTGCAATTTGGCAATTCCAATAAATTTGATGGGGGTCTATGGGCATCACCCCTAGCAAGGTCGAGGGGTAGCGCCCCTCGTGGTGGTTTGGGTGCAGTGCCCCTTGCGGGGGTTTGGGGGTAGCGCCACCAGCAGGGTTGAGAGGCAGCGCCCCTCGTGAGGTCCGGGGGCAACATGCGCCTCATTTTCATGATTTTTCCATAGGTTTTGAATAGTGTTGACGAAGCCGAAAAATACAAATTTTGCATTGTTTTTCTTAGACTTTACTTTCTCTAGGTCGATGCTTGGTACAACTTGCCTTTTACAAACTTTGATACTTGGTACGGTTTTTATTTGCTTGGTACGTACGGCTTTACCAGTGAGGAGTTCAATATTTGATGTGATCTTATTCTGGCAACTTGGCACTTTATTTCTCTTTTCACGTGGAACCGTATAGTGTTCTCCTTTTGAAATCGTAAGACCTCTCCTTGGGTTCGTACGACCTTCTCTTTTTGCACCCATACGACCTTTCTTTCCCTGTTTCTTGGTATGAAGAGCCCTCCCTTGGTATATTCTCTTCCTCGTATAGACTTGTGCGTTTTGTCTTGAGCGACTTGCCAATTGCTTGCTCGTACGAAGTCCTTGCCTTCTGCCAGTTGTACGGATTCGTTGCCTTCTTCCAGTTGTACGGATTTGTTGCCTTCTGCCAGTCGTACGAATTTGTTGCCTTCTACCAATCGTACGGAGTTTCCCCCTCGTTTAACTCGTACGATGGATTGCTCCCTTCTAATGATATTTCGTACGACCTTTAGTTTAATGAGTTGTATGGGATTTTTAGTGCTTGAATGATCTTGGCATACCATTAACTCTCGGCCTTCTTGTTTTGTACGATGTACGGCTTATGCGCTCGTTTTATTTTAATTTTTCCCAACTTCAACTTTTATAAACTCCTCTTTCTATTATCTCGACTGCCTTCTTCAAGTTTTATTTTTCCTCCTTTTATTTCCTTTTTCCCAATATTTCTCTCTTTTATTTTAATTTTTTCTTCTTCTCTTTTATCGATCTCCAATATTTTATTTTCTCGTTCTTTTTTTCCAATATTTTTAGTTTTTGAAATTTTTAATTCATCTACTTTATTTTTTCCAACTTTCAACTTGCCCTTTATTTTTTTGATTTTTTGATTTTTTATCTCCATTATTTTCTCCTTTGCTTTTTTTTCATTTTTTGGCTCCAATACAATTTTTCCATCCCGTACTTGTTCGGATTTGTGGGCTGGCATATCCAGTTTTGATATTCTTTCTTTGTACTCTCCATACTCAACCCGAAGTGTTTGGTTGGGCCTTCCCTGTTTCTCTTCTTCCTTGATTTCCCCAATTTGTAACATGTTACACTCTCTGTGGAACACTTCATAGTCTTCCATCTACCAATGAAATAAGCCATTCAGCGAGCTTGTCTCGTCCTTCAAACAACTCTTGAGTTCAAGTACATCTTTGGTGTTCGGTTCCGTAGCTTTCCTTCCTTTGTCCATATCCGACTCACCTCCATCTGATTTAGATCCGGAGGAAGCCAATTCTTCTCTCACAGCCTGGTTCTTCAAGTCGATGATGTACTTCCACCCGTTGTCCTCAATCGAGAGTGTGTTCCTCTTCCAATTATGATTTGCCTTCGCAGCTATCAGCCATCCTCTCCCAAGTAGTGCATCGTATGCTTTCCTCTGTAATGGGATGAAAATAAAATTTAGCAAAAATTGTTGTGTTCAGATCCTCACCTTCTGCGCCATTAGCGTTCCCAACGGCTTGATACCATGTTGACCAGCACCAACCAGTTGGAATGTTGGCGGCCAGAGTGTAGGCTTCCCAAGACTCTTCCATGTGTCTTCGGGTAGTACGTTGACTCCCAATCCTCCGTCGATGATAGTATTTGTCAAGATATTCCCTCTGATCTCCACATGCACGACTGTTGGTATCTTCCCGATGTTCATTGTGAGCAATACTAGGCCAACTGTTTGTTCACCGTACGGTGGCAGTTCTGGTACCAATTCTTGCCTTCGGTCCTCCGATCGCGGTTGCTTGCCATCATCGATGATGTTTGTGATCGCCAGTGCCAACTGCGGCATAGTCTAGAGAAAGTCATTTAATTTGATCGGTATGGTGGTCTGTAGTACCTGTCGTATGACGTTGGTTTCCGCCTCCAATCGCCGAGAGGTTCTTGGCTTCTCTAGAGGTACTTTGTTTTGCTTCGCCATCGCCAATTCCACTTCGGTTTTTGCTTCCTTCATCCTTTGTTTCTCCGTACATGGATCTGGGTAAGTGGCCTTTTTTGCTTGTGCTCTGGTGATTGCGAGTACCTCTTGTTCTACTTCCAGCATGTGGATACCCTTTTGCTTAGGACATTTGTTATCTTCATGATCGCCTGGTCCACACCACTTACACAATCTCCCTCCCGAACCTTGACCGTTCTGGCAGTCCTTGGCGAAGTGGCCCCATTCATTGCACTTCCTGCATTGGATCATGGGCCTTCCTTTTGCATCGTACTGTATCATGTTCCTCAGACTTCTGTTGCTTCGGTAACTTCTAGGGGATGCATTGCTATTGTACTAGGGCTTCGGTGGTTTTTTCAGCGGTGTTGACAACTCTCCTTGAGTGAAGAGTACTTGCGTACCCCTTGCTCTCAAATTGTATGGGCATTCCTTGATGAAATGTCCCATAACTTGGCAGATATCACAAAACATCTTCTTTGGACAGTTCGCTTTTGTGTGACCTTCCCCATTGCACTCTGTAGACCATAGTTCTTGTGCTTCCCTCGCACTCTCTTTGTTGACCTTCAGTTCTTTGATCATTCGCATCATATCTTTTCTGAGTGCTTGTACGGTCTTGGATTCACTATCGTTGTCGTCTGGACTCTCCTCATCGGCTGTCTTCTTTTTCCCTCGGGAGGATGTTTTATTTTCACTTTCTATGTCCATTGCCCGATTGTATGCTTTGGCGTACAACGAAGGAGGTACTACTTTCATTTTCTTTCTTAATTACGGAAGCAAGCCCTCGATGAACCATCTTTTCTTCAACCTGTCGGCCGGCTGTGCCTCCAATTTCCCCAACAAATATTTGAGTCTTTGGTTATAGGTTCGCACACTCTCGTGCTTTCCTTGCTTGGTATATCTCTGCAACAATCTCGCTATCATCTCGTAGGAGTTTGAACTCCTCTTGAAATGCTTGTTTCGATAATCTCCATGTAGCTTTGTGTGTTTGATCTAATTCAGAGTACCAGGCGATGGCACTATCTCTGAGTGTCATTGGAAATGCTTTCAGCCACTGATCCAGATCATCCTCCCCACTTGCTGTCCAGATACTTTCACATGTTTTACAATGTTGTACTGGATCTTTTGACCCATTCCTCATAAACTTCGACAATTTTTTCCTCTCTGGATTCACCATCTTTCCTTGCTGCCCTCCTTGTGTATTGGACCTGATTAGACTGGTTTCCCTACTATGTTCTAGTGCGTCACTTGCACTCTCAGCAATGTACGAGTCACTCCCACATCTTCCTTCGGCATCCTCGACACCTTGAGTCTCCTGGGGTTACCTTCAGTACTCTCTCCTCCTTGGGGTACTGGGCTCAAATCTTCCACTCGTCAGTCGTTCGTCGTCGTCCGATAAGGACAACTCCCGAAAATGTCTGATGCTACTAGTTAATTCATCTTCGTTCTCATAAGGATCATACCTTCCTTCATACGGTGTACCGGAGGGTCCTTTGTCTCTCCCTTCCACCAAACTTTGATGTGCTCTCTCAATGGATGTGTCTATTTGTGTCAGATTCTCATGTGTTCTTTTAATACTCTGGTTTATTTCAATTAGATCCTCATCAAATTCCTTACCAACTTGCTTTAGTCTTCTTTGTCGGTTTTCCTGTTGTTGCAGCCTAAGTGATCGCTGAACCTTCTCATCTTGAGTCTCATGCCTACTAGGTACTCGGTTCTTGTCTTTGTTCAGTCGTACGGGCATTAAAAATTGTTCAAGCGATCATTGTTGGCCACCGAACATACATCTCTGACTAGTGTCTCGTTCCTCTTCGTCTCGTTTGGTTCTCTCTTCGTAGCGTTGCAATATTTGCTCCCTTCAGCGTTCGCGATCCTCTTCTTCTCGAAGGTCTTGCAGGATAATGAAATGACGGGCCAACAATCTAGGCATACAATTCAGGAGGTGATCCACCTCGTCGTTCATTTCCAACCTATTGCAGAGAACTTCCTCAGGGATCTCCTGCCTGCAAGATTCCCTTCGTATGTGATCTCATAAGGATATCTTCCACAAATTGATAAGATCTTCAGTCAATAGGTCTTCCCTTTTGTCATTGCTATTGACGAGCTTGTTTGTCAAAGGACCCATTACGCTACCATGACGAGTGATTCCCTAGTTCGCTCAGGCAACGACACCAAATGTTTACTCACTAGGTAGTGTTCAACATACTATGGGAGTAAACGAGAACAATTCACAAACATAATGCACGTACTAGAATATGAATCACATTAGAATCATAGAACAATCATAAGAGTAATTGCATAACACAATGGATTGATTGATTTCATGAAGTATCTCAACAATACATAGCAATTGTCCCCGACTACAAATGACAAGATACATATATAGATGGCTGAGGTTGGTTGAGATATCAGCCGTTGGCAACTCTTCCTAACTACCTGCCCGACAACTAATCCAACTTTTACTTTAAATTGTGCATATATTATTTAAACTATTATTATCTATTCCCATTACAACCGACTACAACATTTATTTAGTTAGTACGGTTGATCACAATATAATTATTTATTAACATGGCCGTCTACATGGTTTATTTTCTAAAGTCGTGGCTGAGAAGATGAGAGAAAAGTTCACCTGAATTTCAGTCACCCTTTGTTATTGGCAACACCAACATGGAATGGCAATATAACTGGAAGAATAATGTGAAATCCATGACCATTTAAGTGGTGAAGAATTCGGAAAATTGTGCGAGTTTTATGAAGGAATAGGACAAGCGACAATTGCACTTTCTAAGTGCCATGGCCACAGTAAAATTGTGACTCAAAGGTGTCTTAATAATCAGAAACTTGTGACAATTTGGGTTATACTGTTATTGGATTGTGACACAATTGATTTCACATTTTTTAAAGTGGCACAAGCTGTTCAAAACTGTGTTGAATGTGGCAATTATTTACGCTGTAAATCATAGATCTAATTAGCTATGGAAGGAACAAACATTGTCATCACATATAGTCTTGGGTCATGTACTTGTAGTAGTATCTCCAATGTTAGGTCCTCGACTTTGAAGTTTGGAATGTAGTGAAGGACCAGATAATCTTTAACATATGAGCATAAATTCTTTGGCCTCTCCCCACCCAAGCTGATCCTTTGATGAAGTTATCATATTTTGTATGAGGAACTCTTGAGTTTGATGATTCTAAATTCTCTCTTGTCACTATACTCATGACTAGGGGTTCTCTTGTATCCTCTAGGGTGGTTTCTGTAGCTTGGATTGTGTTATGGTTTAATTTTTGAGCCCCTAGTGTTTAGGATATCTATGTTCAGTCTTCTTTGGTACGATATCTGTTATTTCTACTGCTTTCTCTTTTTTCGACCTTTTTGATTGTATGGGTGGCGGGGTAGTACTTTTCCTTATATACCCACTCTCAGGTTGTAGTTGACTAATTGTAATTCTCACTCAGTTGATTGACCTTTTCAGTTATCAATGTCAATTAAATTTTCTTCTTTCTACAATCCAAATAGTATACATATCTTGGGAAGTATGGTACACATGGACAGGTCAGCAGAAGTGTAATATAAGGTTTTACAAGTTTTACAATGTTCTGTGGATATGCAAACTGAAAGTAAAATATGAAAACGCTGTTTGTCTATGGTAATTTCCAGAATATTTATTTTTAAATGTTAAAAGGTAAAATATGAAAATAAAGTTATATACTAAGCTGATAACTTATGACAATTTTTAGAATATAACACTTGCTTTAAATATGAGAAATGAGTGCAAATTAAATCTGAACCCTATGCTAACTTCATGCTCAGATCTAATTCAAAATCAAAATATTAATAAATCCTATTCCTTGTATTTAATCAGTATATGAAAATATAATAAATATCACTTGAAACTTGATTTGTTATTTTATGCCTCATTCAACAACTGCAACATATGCCGATATAGTCAAAGTAACTGTTTAAATACAAAATATAATTATTTTTAAGGCTGACTGTGCATGGGACCGGTTGTGACCTTTTCACAACATCGCCCCATTGCAAATGGGGACCCTCTTGTTTTTTTTGCTTTTTGGGTTTTTGCCTTGGCGTTGCAACTACTAATCACAGTCTTTTTACAATGAAGAGTTTGAAGTTAGAATTTGAGTAATCACCCGAGCCAAGTAGAGAATTCAAGCCCGAAACTGTGCATAGACATTGCCAAAGTGCTCAGAAGATCTGGTTGACAAAGGACACAATTGCTTTCACTCAATTCTGACACTTCCTATTTTTTAGGGATTTTTGTTTTTTTGCTTTTTCTATTTTTGGTACTTTTGGACCAATCTAGAATTTACTATTCTTAGAAAGCTGCTTTTTTGCTTTTTTCTATTTTTAGTAATTTCTATTTTTAGAAAGTGCTAGGGTCTCGTAGGTCATGGAGATAAAGTTTCCATCTTCAGAAGCGAAAATCATGAAAATCAGCAATAATCATGAAAAATCAAGAAAAAGTCATATGGTGAGGGTTTGATGATCCAGAAGAAGGGCAAAGAAAATGTCAGACACTACAAGAAGTCTGCTCGGAAGGAGAAATGGACATGACAAGGCATCAAGGAAGTCCACCATGCATTTGGAAAGGCACTAATGAAGTCCACCCTTGCACTTGTCTAGACAGAGATGAAGTCTGCCCTTGCATCATGGAAGTTGGGCAAAAAGACTAAGAAGTCTGCCCTACCTTGGAATCAACAATGGCAAGCTAGCTACAAAGTCCGACCTTAAGAGACTTGTCAAAGGGATTTCAAAGTCCGCCATAGGGATGATAAGAAGATGGTAAGGAAACTCCAAAGTCTGCCATAAGAATGTCAAGCAAGCCTAAAAGTTCGACTTAGCTTAGAAAAGGAATGTCAAGCTAACTCCAAAGTCCGACCTAGGTGAAAGGAAAATATCAAAGATGCTATGAAGTCCAACCTAGGTTGTGAAAGAAAAATTTCCGAGTGCTAGCAAAGTCCGCCATGTTAAAAGAGGATATGGAAAAGAAGCCAAGTCCGCCAAGCCTTGGCAAGAAACAAGCAAAGTCCGCCTTTGCAATGGAAAGACAGAGAGAAAGTCCGCCTAGCCAAGAAGACCCAAAAATTGGCAAGGCATCAAGAAAGTCCGACCTCCCTCACAAAGCAACTTCCAGGAGTCAAGAAAGTCCAACCTAGGAATGTCCAAAGCATGCCAAAGTCTGACTTGGGCTAGAAAAGCACGTCCAAGCCTCAAGAAAGGCCACTCATGCACTTGTCAAGAAGTTCGCCCAAGCTAGAAGGCACAATGGCAAGGAAGTCTTAAACTCCGACATGGCCTAAGAAGCAACATGTCCAAACATTATTGAAGTCCAACTTTGGCACAAGGTAGAGAAAGTACGACATAGGTGAAGATAGAAGCAATGTCCAAGCTCAAGTGAAGTCCGCCCAATGAGAAAAACTCAGAAAATTGGCTAAGTGTTGGAGAGAAAACAAGAGGAATGAAGAGGAAAATAAAGAGGAAGTGAATAAAATCCTAGTCCAAGGATGGAATTTGTCCTACATAGCACAAGCCAAATTCAAAATTGAAGGCAAATCCATAGGCAAAGTTCATTCGAGCATAGAGAAGACCAAAATCTTGGCTAAGTGTTGAATGGTCCACATGAAGGTGTTACAAAATGAAATTGAATAGCCAAAATTTGGCCAAGTATGGGAAATACTTCACAGAGAAAGTTCCAATTTCCTCCATTGTGGCGAAAGTATAGGGGAGTTCTTCTCCAAATTGAAGGCACTTATAGGAATTTCAAAGCAATCAAGAAAGAAAACCTTAATGACTTCAAGTCTAAACATCTGCTCCAAGGGGAGACTTCCAGACCTCAAGCACAAGTGAGAAGAAGAAATCAAAAAGGAATCCAAGATGAAAGCTATGAAGAAACATGCATAAAGGACAAAGTCATAGGAAAGGAAAATATTCTAAGGCAAGAACATGGAAAAACAAACAAAGAGACCAAGGACAACATCCAACCTGCTGAAGTGGCGCCTCGACCAATCAAATTGTTCTAAGTCAGCACGTACAGATTTAACAACTTTCTAGTTTATTGTTGGTTCATCTGTAGCAAAAGGACAAGTGTCTTTGAATGTATTTTTCTTATTGGTTGAGAAAGGAGTTAGTTGTGACGAACCCTAATTAGGGTTTTATTTTAATCTCGGTCGTTGATCCTAAATCAATCTTGGCCATTGAATTGTAATTGGGGAGCCTATAAATTGAGCTCACCCCTCATTTGTAAAGCATGGGAGCATGTTGCAAAACATGTTGAGATAAGTAAATTGTTGCACATGACTGCCAAAGTAATAAGTAATGCATTATTCAAATTGATGGTTATTACTTCTCTTATTTTGGAGTTGGCATGGTTCTTATCCCTCATCATAGTTTAGATTTTATTTCATGTATGTTAGACGAATCCAAGATCTAATAAGTATTGATTTATGGTGAAACTTTTGCTCATACTTTCTTTGAATGGATGATTTTTGTTCAATGCGTAAAGTTAGCTTGAGCTTACTTTGTGGATGCTTGACTTCTGTCTGGATAAATATTGTTTGATTTGATGGTAGTTATTCATGACGTGAAAATCATAAGCACAATACCTTGAAGATTGCACCCACTTTGTGTAGTTGTCCTAAGCGTGGCGAAGCAAAGCGTGGTTATTGGTTTCACCGATTCAATACCATCTCTTGAATTCTTAGGAAGTAGATTAGAACTTCTAAACCCTTATCTCTTTTTTAGATTGTTTGAAAGACCCAAACAACAAAGCTTCATTGCCTAAACTTTCATTGTGAATTGAACAAGCCTAGCGTAAGTCCCTTTGTGTTACTAGCATATCACAACGACCATTGAGCTTATCCACATGTCAAGACCTGAAAGAAGAAACCTTGGAATCGCCATATGATCTCGCAATCTTAGCATATGTACTGGTTTTTCAAGAGAGGATAGGGTGTCTTTGGACATTTTATTCTGATGTTCGGTGTGTCAAAAGACACACATCAATAGGACCCACAATAAAATTATTCAAGGATGCAGACAAACACAAAGGTCATACTAGGTGGACCCCACCATTCATTTTGATAAGCTCCGATTTAATTCAAGGCTAGGGAAATAATGAAGGGTTGTATTATTGCAAGCTGCACTTGGATTGATGGCAACTCGTTGCAAGGAATTCCTAATACAACATAAAAATATTAGCTGCCCTTGTGAATGGTATACTACGATCTTACATCCAAAGGGCTTCACTTCACATTAGTATGGAAGCATTTAAAAAATAGTCAGCAATGATATGATTTGCAATACATTTTCTATTGATGTAATTATAATTATAATAGTAAATAATAATAAAATGATAATATTAATCCAGCAAATTAATATTAAATTTTCACACGCACAATAACCATAAATATTAAAAGCCATAGAAATATCCATAGTTGGAAAACTCGGACTCGCCACGGACTCAGCAGCCCAAAATATGACTCGGACTCGGGGACTCGGCACAGACTCGGGAAAAGACTCGGCAAAAAAAAAAACCGTAGTTTTACAAAAAAACAAGAACAAATTAATGCATTTAGAGAACATAAGAGCCTAATTTGATTATCAAACACTTATAATTCAAAGATTACACATGTCATATGATCATCAAACACTCAATAATTGAAATTTCATCATTCATATTCATCAAATACTCATAGTTTCAATGTAGAACAGCATCATAAATTTATAAATGTTTACATATAATCATGTCAAAAAGAGGAAAACATTAACAACCACATATAATCTACATCTTCCTTTTTCCCCTCCCAATGGTACTCAATTTTGGAGGCCTAGAACTAGAAGGTGCCCGTGCTATAGTATCCAAACGAGGACTAGGAGATCGAGAAGGGGAAACATGATATTCGAATGTGTCTTCATCGTCCTCCATGGCATCCAATCTTGTTGCTTCTTCTGCTGCTGCTCTCTCTAGTTCAGCAAGATCCTCATCAGTAAGGAAGACATCAGCCTCATCATTTTGTTCATCAATAGTCCATTCACCATATGGATCAATGTCATCCAAGTCGATGGACTCATGTGAAACACCCTCCACCTTTCTAGTTCGAAGGCGAAGGTTGTATCGAACAAAAACTAAATCATTTAGGCGCTGCTGAGTCAACCTATTCCTCTTCTTTGTGTGAATGTTCTCAAACAAACTCCAATTCCGTTCACACCCAGAAGCACTGCATGGCTGTGACAAGACACGTATGGCTAGCTTTTGAAGATTTGGTGTGCTAGCACCATAGTTCTCCCACCATAGATCTACAAAAACATGTTTAAAAAATATAAGTATTAAGAAATAAGAATAAAGTAAAGTTTAAAACTTTAAACAATCTATATGTAAGAATCAAGTTTCTAATTTCATTTTTTACCTGGTTGTTGTTTTCCTCTCCTTTCAATTGCTTGTTGGGAGGAAAAGAGTCTCCCCTCTGCACCTTTGTAGACCTTGAATAGATAAAAGAAAAAGTAAATCAAATATAGAAAATTCATAGATAGTCAAGGCTCAACATTGCAAATTCATAAATAAGATGTAACAAATCTCACCTCCAACTCATCAAGCACTTTATCTCTCAGCTCAGGATCAGGCACCATCCTATCAATGCATATGACAAGACCTTCCATGACCTCCTCATCCGCCTTAAATGTGTCCGAGAAGTAGAACTTCGGATTCAAGAAGTAGGCAAAGGCATGGATCGGCTGGTGGAGTTGGTGTGTCCATCTCCGATCAATGATGCGCCATATGATTTCATATTTCTTTTTGTTTCCGCCATAGTAACGTGATATGGCCTCTTTGGCCCTATCCATGGCCTCATAGATGAACCCCATTGGCATGCCATCTCCATCCACCATACGAAGAACCCTCACCAAAGGTTCTGTCACCTAAAAAAATGAAAACAAATGTTAAATCATAACAAAATTAACCCCTAAAAAAAAAAAACAGCAAATAGATTATCATGTATAATTTATTTTTGTGTGATTGCTACTTACCCCCATCAACTCCTCTCCATTTTTGATGAATGTCTCATCAAAAACTATGGCAACAATCCTCTCCCCTTCAGGTCTATTGGAAAATGAGGACTCCTTCCAAGCATCAGACACGAACATTTGTTTGAGATGATTAATGGCACCAAGAATGCTTTGCAATGTGAGGAAGTGGCTAGCAAATCGTGTCACTCCAGGTCGCACAAGGTCCTTGCCATTTGTAAATTTCCTCATCAAAGAAAGCACCCAAGTATGGTTGTAGATAAATTTTGTAACACTTTTTGCATCTTCAACCACACTTTTGACCCATGAAATCTTCCCAATGTCCTCTAGCAATAGATCTAAACAATGTGCAGCACATGGAGACCATGCAATTGTGGGATACCTCTCCATAAGTAGTCTACCTCTGTTTATTCCTCCTGTCATCCATTTGTTGCATTCATGACATGTCAATTCACCTTTTTTATTTCCTGGAATTGCATACTTCCATGCAGGGTCTTTTTTTACTCCCTTTGGATTTGAAGACGACATTGCTGTTTCAAGTTCAAAATGAAAAGAAAAATCAGCTAGGGTTTGCAAAAAAACAGCAAATAAATGTGATTCAAAATTTCAAAGTTTCAAACATTTGCAAAAGAAAAAAGATGCAAAACCAAGCTAGAAAGTAGAAAGAATAAGAATTAGGCTATTAAGGAAAAGAGAAAAAAATTTGGCAGCATTTCCCCTTATTTTTCTTGATTTTTTAAATTTTGAATGCAAAAAAATTGAAGAAAACAAACAAAAAGCAGTGTTAGATCACTTACCTTGCTCGATTTTGGCCTTTTTGGTTCGTTCTCCCTTCTTCTATCAATCCCACAGCAACTTGCAGACCTGGTTTTCAAGAGTGACAGTCAAAAAATGAAAGAAAAAAGCAAAAAAATCATGGGTTTTAACCCGTTTTTGAGACTCAGCCGCGCAGGAGAGTCCTGGGTCGGGACTCCCGAGTCCGACCTCAGGACTCGGCCGAGTCCTGAGGTCGGACTCGGGAGTCCCGACCCAGGACTCGCCTGGACTCGACTCTCGAGTCCGCGGCGAGTGGACTCGGCCAGGGTAGGGACTCGCGAGTCCGCGACGAGTCGGCCGAGTCCGCAAACTATGGAAATATCATTGAAAATCTCAATAATGTTGCTAATATGTGTTGGCGTTTCAATTCGTACCTCTAGAATGCGGATTAGAAACAAACAGCTATGCATAGATAAACTGTTCTTCGAATTAGGAGGGGAAGCTCCCTCTTTGCTGATGTTGCTTAAAAGAAAGTAAACTAAAACTAATTTGCTTGTCTTTTTGTTCAATTAAGAGTACAAGGTTATAAAACTCAAGTGCCATAGCTGAGATTTTCTCATTTGGAGGTTCAACTACGACTAAGCCTACTCTAATGACGTTTCTAATTTCTCAAGTAAACGTAGGGCAAGAGAATTAGAAATGAAGAAGGAAGGATTCTTTAACATAAATACTTAAATAAACTTTTTTCCATAAAGATCATATAAGCATAACACATAAAACGGAAATCTGAGACATTATATCAGGGAAAGTAGGCACAAGACTTTATTTCTCAAATCTCAAGAACAAAAGATTACACTTTTGGGACAACAAGATTGTAGCAAAATAGGTTACAGTTTAGCCATCAAACCAGAATACATTAACACAAGACACATGCATTGAACAATAACTTGCAGCTAACGAGGCATACAAGTTTGCTCTTACACTAAGTGAACATGAAACTGAAAAACAACAACTTGTAGGCAAAATAGGCTCAACAATTTGCTATCACAATAACTGTTAAAGAAAAATGGGCAAGGCTGCCCATATTTATACACAAGTAGAGGAGTAGGGAACCCTAAAATCTCCTTGCTTTTACAACCAAAACTTGTCAACATGCAAGCTTTATTTCTAAAACTAAAACAAGATAGGCATCTAACAAGCTATGAAAGCATAAAAACAAAGAAAGTGCCAACTATTACAACTTGTTTTCTTTCTCTTCTTCAAAGAGTGGATAAGAACTGAGACAAGAATAGAAAGAAAGTGTGAGATAAGAATGGAAAGAAAGTTGGCAGAAAGCATTGAGTTAACTGCTGCTTTAAATCTCAACCACATCCACCAAAAAGTTGTGTTGGCGTTTAAATTCGCACCTCTGGAATGCGGATTTGAAACGGACAGCTATGCACAGTAAAACTGCTCTTCAAATTAGGAGGGGAAGCTCCCTCTTGCTGATGGTATTCAAGAAAGTAAACTAAAACTAAGTTGCCTATCTTTTTGATCAGCTAGAGCACAAGGTTTATAAAACACAAACCAGAAGGAGATTTTCTGATTAAAGAGCTTCAACTACGACTAACTTAAACTAAAGACGTTTCTAACTTCTAATAAGCGAGCAAGAGAAACTAGAAATGAACAAGGTAGATTTTTCTGACAAAATACTTCGATAAACTCTTTCTCAACAAACATCTACACACTTCAATGTAAGCTGAAATCGAGATCATAGAAGCATAACACAAATAACGGAAATCTGAGATTTTGGATCAAGGCAAAGGAGGCTCATGATTTTATTACTCAAACTTCTGGAACAAAGCTCACTTCTAACATGCCTGGAACAAGAAATTGCAGCTAAAGAGGCTTGCAATCTTGCTCTTACACAATAGAAACAACAATCACACTAACTCCTTGTTGGCTAAAGAGGCTCAACAATTTGCTATCACAACACAATTGAACGACACTTGAATAACAAATAGAAGGCAAAATAGGCTCAGCGTTTTGTTATCACTAGCATGGCTCCAACACAAAGTGAACTGAAACTGAATAACAACTTGCTGCAATTCAGGCTCGCAATTTGCTAACACAATAACCGCTAAAAAAAAACTAATGAGCAAAGGCTCTTATTTATAGACAAGCAGAGGAGTAGGGAACCCTAAAATCTCCTTGCTTTCACAATCTAGGGCTTGCTCAGCAAGCAAGCTTTATTACTAAATCTAGAAAGAAGATAACATCTAAAACCCTAAGAAAGCATAAAAAGCGGGAAACGCCAACTATTACATCTTATCCTCTTTCTATCTTCAAAGAATAGATAAGAATTATTCCAAGAATAGAAAGAGAACGATAAAGAAAGCTTCTAGAAGAAAGCTGCTTTAAAGCTCGATCTCATCCGCTAGAAAATTGGAAATGGTGTCCCGGTTCGGTGCATCTATGCCAACTAAGGCAACATTCTGATTCTCCAAGATCTCTTCGCCCTTAGAGAATCGAACTTAGAGAATCCTTCACTTCTTCAACTGCTTTATGAGTTCTATTCTTGCAAAACATCGCTGCCCCAAAGATGACTCACAAATTGATGACTTGGCGGCTCTGCAACTTTATGCTTCTGATACTTTTCTTGATTTCCAATAGAAGAATATTGCGCAACTCTTTTCTGATACCTTCCCCTTGTCTCATATCTCACCTTCTTTCGTTCTTCAGCTGAGATGATGAAGTTTTAACATAGTGCTGATTTGGTCTTAAACTCGAGGGGAGTGTACTCCATATTGAAAACCTTGAAGAATGACTGTAAACTCACCTATGTTCAGACAAGTCTTGAGCAACTTTCTATTTTTAGAATGCTGGTTTTTCGTCTTCAAACGGACAAATTTTTGGAATTTTTTTAAGATATGGGTTTTGCTTAGAACTTCGTTGCAATACAACCCAGATCGTCCTTTTTTGAAAATCTTGAATTTAGACTGAAAAAGCAGCAAACCCTAATTTCTTCAATTTTTCACTGAAAAAGCTGGCACCTGGGTTTTGTTCATAATACAATTAGAAATGGACCCAGTTGATCAGATTTGAAAAACACTGATGGCTGATTGAAAAAGAAGCCAATCCTAGGTTTTAAAATTTTCTTGAAAAAAAGCTGTGATATGGGTTTTCTTCAGAAGACTGATTTGAGAGGACCCAGATGGTTGAAAACTGAATGCACTGATGATTTCATTGACATGCAAAATAAAAGCAGCTGCTGCAACTTGATGAAGTTCTTGAAAATTTCCTTCAGAAGATTGAAGAGAAAAGACCCAGATGATTGAAAAATGGAATGCCTTTGTCTTCTTCTTGAAAAGTTTGATCGTCTGGATGAAAAAGCTTGAAAAAGCAAGGGTTTATGTTGCTGGTCTGAAAAATATGATGAAAAACCAGCAAGCTACATTCTTGAATCTTGAAAAATTTCTTCAAACTTGCTGCTCCAACTTTCTCCCTTGAAGGCTACCTGCAAAAATAATGAAAATAACATAAAAGAAAGATGTTAAATAGACTTAGGGTTTTGTTTTTGCTTTGCTTTGCTTTTATCTCCAAAACCCTAAATCTTAGCTTCATTGAACTTGGACGCCTCTTTCTTCTTTTGCAATCTTGAAAATTTCGAAAATCTATGAAAATTTTCTAAGGCATGTGAAGTTGGGCGCCTTTCTTCACCAGGGGCGCCCACTTTACCCAGTGTTAGCCAAAATTTTGGCATTTTCGACTTTTCTTCCATTTGACCCTTGGTTTGACCTCGATCTCCGACTTCTAGATTGATCCGACAGGCGAGCTGAAAGATTCATCGCGGAGCTAGACTGATTCTGAGAAGGATGTTCTGGAGGAGCCTTTGGCTAAAAACTTGATCTTGACCTCTGAATTCATGGGAGCCTTTTCCTTCGAGGGGCTCCGAACTTTCACAGTGTTAGCCATTTTTCTGATCTTCAATTTCTTCATTAAGTCCTCTTCTACAGATGATCTCGTCGAATTTGGAGCTTCAGGCGTCGGATCGACTGACGGTTGTGCTCATCGCGAAGCTGACGAAGAATGAGAAGGGGTCTTCTAGAAGAGATTTTGTTGGAAAGTGAAATTTGACCCTTCAAAAGTTTGGGCGCCCATCTTGGCTGGGGGCGCCCATGTTCACCAGACTGTCTTTTTTACACTTTTTCTATGTCTGCTTCTGAACCTTGGTTTTTAGCCTTTGTCGGACCCTCTGTTTGGTGCTTCAGGTCTAGGGACTGCGACATCCGATTGACGTGTTGAATATCTCGATCGAAAGTTGGATCAATTGTGAAGAGATCTCGTTAGACACTCGTCTGCAAATTCATCTGTTGGGACCCCTGAAAACTTGGGCGCCCTTCTTCACCAGGGGCGCCCACTTCCTCCGAACTTAGCCATTTTTACTGATTTTCATCTTTGAGTCTGAAACCTAATGTACCTTTGTCTTCGATCTGAATCTGCAGAATGTTAAACAGTTGGACGTGCTGACAAAGACAGGCATCGCGAAGCTGGCAGGATACTGAAAAGATCAAACATATTCTTGAACCCTAACGGTTGAATTAGGCCCTTCAAAAAGCTGGGCGCCCTTGGGCGCCCAAAATCTGAACACTTAGTCAAATTTTGATATTTTCAACTTTTCCTCGTTCCGACTTCAGTGCGGATCTCCCCTGTTTGTCGCTGAATTCTGGATGAATGAGTAATCTGATAGCTACACCGCTGAATTCGTTGCGAAGCTGACAGAGAATTGAACAACATTGACTGGAGGCGCAAACCCTAATTCTGACATTTGATGCCCTAAAAAGATGGTCGCCCTTTTTCGCCTGGGGTGCCCAAACTTGCCAGTGTTAGGAAATTTTCATCATTTTTTATCTTCTTCTTCATTCTCCGTGCATGTTCATCATTTCATCTTCTGTTGAATGCCTGAGTGTTGATTTTGACGCCTGGCAGCCGAATGACCTCCATTGATGACCTCAGAGCTCCATATATGCTTCTAAAAATGCAGAATAGACCCACTAGGGCAAAACTGACTATTTTGAGATTCTGACTGCACCAGCCTGATATGGACGTATTTTGAGCCAATCAAAATCAGTTTGGACCCTGTCGGACCAACTTTCTATTTTTAGAAAGTTTTGCCAGTATCCATTTCGAAAGAAACCCAGAAAAACCCATAAAACGTTACTATTTCGAGAAAATTTCTAAAAATAGCAGTTTTCCTAAATTTTAGGGATGAAAAACTGAGATTTGGGTTTTGTAGGTTAAGTTGTTCTTAGCAGACCCAGATCGTCAGAAATTGAAAATTTTGTGTTTTGACCCCTCATGCAAGACATGCACACCCAAATTTTGACCTTTTTGACAGATTTGACAAGACTTTTACTCATTCCTTCAAAATGTCTAAGTGTAACAAAATTTTTAATTTTGGGGTACAACAGTGGCTCTGTTTGGGGACCATGGCGGATACTTATGGCATAGGAGAATCATAGAATCTCTGAAGTTTAAGCTTAGATCAGTGCCTAGTCCATTGGGTATCGGAGTCAGCATCATTTCCTAATCACCTATAACCGGACTTTCCTAAGTCACCTATGACCGGACTTCCTAGGAATCACCTAATAGTTGGACTTCCCTACTAATCACCTAAAACAAGACTTCTAATCACCTAAAACACGACTGGACTGTTACATAAAGGGGAAACACAACATAACAAACACATCACAAAAAGGGGAAACACATCACGAAAACATAAAGGAAAATATTCACAGAAAATTTACTCCACCTCTGAAGGATGTCGTTTCTGCTTGAAAGGCTTTACTTCTCTTCTCCTGGGCATCGCAGGAGACAAATCTTCTGGGATGAAGATTCTCATATCTTCATACGTCCAACCAGAGGCACCTTGACAAAAGTCAAAATATGGCGCAAGGAAGGAAGTAGGTATTACTAAGTCACCAACTTTGTTGTCGTTCATCTTCGGGATCTCTCTGTTGTCGATCTTTCTGATGTCGCTACCATCGATCTTTGGGATGTCTCTACAGTTGATCTCTTCAAACCAATCAATCGCGTTCCACACCCGATTTCTATAATGTCGCAGGTGATCCTTTCTGATTTGAAAATACCCTTTGATTGGCTCATCGATCAACTCCACATCCCCTTTAACACATAGGAGTTCAATTCCCATGTCTTTGGCATTTTTGAGGCCTAACAAAAGCGCCTCTTTTTCAGCTTCAGTAAACTCCAATTGTAGGCCATATGACAATGGGTACAATTGTTCTTTAGGGGAGATGATCACTTCCCCTGCTCCTGATTTTGTATTAGAACCACCTCCATCGAACTGTATTGTCCATAAATTTGTATCCTCAGTCGGTCTCTTTTCTGGACTAGCAACATTTTGGTCTTCAGTTTCTACCTCTGATAGCGTCACATAATTACCGAGACCTGCTCCTTGATGAAGGGTTTGGGGTGGGGGGTTTGGGATTTTCACCACCATGAACTGGGATTTGGGTTCAGGTTCTATCTTGATTCTGCCTTCCTCCACAGGAATGGTTGCAGACGACCAATCTAACTGCATTGCACCACCAAGATCTCTGCAGAAGCTCCGGCTCAACAACATCCCGTAGCTGGGTGGAATGTCAGCCACTAGGATATTCATCACAATTCTTTTCTCTGGACATGCCACCAACCTTACTTGAGTGTTCTTCATTTGTCCGACCAACGGTACCGACTCAGACTGAAGCGAATAGCACTCGTTCTGAGTTTCTGTGCACGAGAGTCCCAATGCCTTCATCACTTGTAGAGGCATTACGTTGTCTGAGGCTCCTGAGTCAATGATACAATTGCTCAATTTAAACCCTCCTATATACAAAGATATAAAGAAAGGTTTGGGCTTTTCTTTCACTGGAATAGATGACTCGAGCAATGTAGGCTGAATTGAAGCTTCTTTCTTTGCATGTTGTATTATTTTGTCCAGCTGCTCAGGATGATCACGAAGATATTCCAACTGAGAAATCTGCACCGTGTTCTTCATCAAGGAATCTACAATGTCAAACTTGGTTGGAGATGGGTCTTGAGCAACCGCTTTTTTAACTTGTTCTTTAGCTTCCTCCTCTCTTCTTCTTTTTGCCTCTCTTCTTCTTCTTTCGCTTGCAAGTGCAAAGCATTTGTGAACAGTAGGAAAAGAGTGTCTTCCATGATTTGCTGCAAGAGAGCGGTGGCAGAGGTATTCTTTTTCTTCAATAACGGGTTCAAAACATCCCGCTGCGGAGTCGCCATCGAAGTTGTCCGTTTGTGGTGAGACAACATTCGAACTTGATGTTGGGACGAAACTGGAACTAGGTGCAGCATCAACATATCCCATAATCTGATTCATTCTTAAGTTCTCAGGACATGTAGAACCGGTATGTTCATCGGTATCATGAAAGGAACAAAATACTGCGTGTGGTGCAGCTTCAACTTTTGTCTTGGTAGAGGTGCTAGCAACCGCGACTTGTAACTATTGTAAGGCTGAAAATCATTTCTCCTCGGTTGATACGGTTGCTAAGGTTGATACTGTTGTTGAAGTTGATATTGTAGTGGTGGTAGTGCGAGCATCTCATTGGCTGCCTTCTGTAGCAGTGGATCCGCAGAACTCTGAACCAAAGGCTTGATTGAATCCTTCTTCATTACGCTAGAAGTGATCATATTATCTTCTAGCTCAATGGCGTGTTTTTGTGCATCCGTCAATTCTGTTTCTTTTGCCGTCTTCAAGAAGAAAGCTATCTCTGATGGAAGAGCATTTATGAAGCAGCTCATCAGAATCTCCGATGATGGATTAAGTGTAAAAGAAAGTCGTGTAACAAGACGATTAAATCTTGCTACAAACTCCCTCATGGGCTCGTTGCTCTCCATCTTTGAATTTGCAAGTTGGGCAAACAACAGATGACTATCTTCAGCGGGCTTGAATCTCGCCAAGAATTTCTCGATCATAGTCGCCCAGCTTGTGATAATGCCTGGCTCCAAGTGATTGAACCAATCAGCAGCATTCCCAGCCAGAGTCTCCACAAAGAGATGCACTGCGATGTCTTCATGTTCCACGTGCAAGATGGCGCAGGCCGTTGAGAAGGCTGAAAGATGATCATCAGGGTGTTGAGTCCCATCGCCGTGAAACTGTGGAAAGTGCTTCCTCGACCCTTTAGGTAATTCATGATGTTCTTGCAAAGCCAAAGGTCCAATGATGTTACCCCAAGGTAATGGGGGGGGACGTTGTTCATTTCTTCCAACATTATTGTTGTTATCACCCATTGCTTCTGCTGGATCAAGCAATAGGGTGCCAGATAGTCATACCCGTGACATAAAGCCTAAGCTTTCTTTGTTGTTTTATGCCTCGTGCCCCACGGTGGGCGCCAGAAAACTGTCCGTTTCAAATACGCATACAAGAGGTGCGAATTTAAACGCCAACAAGTTGGAAACTGCATCTCTATCATGAGCATCAATACTATCTAAGGCAATATTGCACTTTTCTAGAATTCCCTCGCCTTCTGCAATTGAACTTAGGAATTTTTTTGGCATCTTCAACTTCTTTATCAAATCTTGCTAATCTTGGCGGCTTTGCAACTGGAGTGATGACCTCTTATAAATATATCCACTTGCTTCAACATATCTTTGGAGCTTTTATGTTTCTGACACTTCTTTTGATTTTTCAATGGAAGAGTATTGTACAACTCTTTTCCAATACTTGTCCTTTTGCTCGTACCACATCTTTTCACATTCTTTGACTGAGATGATGATGTTTTTTTTTCATGGTGGTTTTGAAAAACACTTCTCAACATCGTTTGTTTTGATAATCATGATACAACACTTGCTTGGCTCTAAATTCCATAGGAGAATACTGTATGTTGAAAAACTTGAATTTTGACAATAAACGACTATGCTCAGACAAGTTCTGCACAATTTCTAAAT
This sequence comes from Sequoia sempervirens, assembly GCA_007258455.2. NCBI lineage: Eukaryota > Viridiplantae > Streptophyta > Pinopsida > Cupressales > Cupressaceae > Sequoia > Sequoia sempervirens. Next base: position 444,127,410 of record VDFB02193867.1, read on the forward strand.
TTAGCTTGCTGATTTTTCTTCTTCAAACGGGCAGATTTTTCAAAAATAATCTGAGATATGGGTTTTGTAGAGAATATCAATTCATGAAGACCCAGATTGCCCGTTTTGGAAAATATTGAAGGCTGATTGAAAAAGCAACAAACCCTATTTTTTGAAATTTTTGACAAAAAAAGTTGAGAGTTGGGTTTTGTGCAGAATCAAGTTTCAAGAGGAGCTAGATAATCAAATGTTGAATATACTGAAGTTTTCTTGGACATGCATGCAAAAATGAGGTTCTTGAAAATTGAATTTTTTTTCCAAAGTTGTTCAAAATCAAGAATTGAGCTGACCCAAATTGCTGAAATTTGAAAATATTGACCTTCTTCTGAAAATTGATACCCTAGATAAAAAAAAGCATGAAAAAAGGAACCTCTTTGTGAGCTGATCTGAAACTTATGAAGAGCTTTGAAAAATCAGCAAGTTTTAGCCTTCAAATTCTGAAATTTCTTCGAGTTTTAGCCTTCAAATTCTGAAAATTGGAAAAATTCTTGGTTTCTCCTCTCTTGCCTTGAAGCCACTTGCAAAAAATTATGAAGAATGAATGCACAAGGCTGCCTTAAATAAGTTTTTAGGTTGAGAATTGCCTTGTTTCCTACAGTTAGAGTTGTGAAACCCTAAAATAGGTGCATGCATGTGGACGCTTTTTTGTGTCTTTGAAATTTTCTCTAAGGTATGAGAGTTTGGATGCCACACTTGGAGGACTTAACTATTTTTTACTCTTTTTCAAAACTCAGCCTGATTTTGACCTCAATTTGACTTGGAATTCCAGATGCTTGGAGAATCTTGTGATCTGGTAGAATGATCCATTGTAGAGCCTGGATGAATCTAACGAAGCTGTCTTGGAGGCTGCTTCTGATAAAAACTTCATTTGACCCCTCAAAATCATGGGCGCCCCTGGCTACCTGGGGAAACCAACATCACCAGTGTTCGCCATATTTATGCTCTTGAAGTTTTAACAGTCTTCTATTCTTCTAATGATTTTATGATTCCGAGAGTTAGATTGACCCGATTGACTAGTTGATTGTTCTGCCACTTAGCTTGTTGAATTCTACGGGGGGTCGTTTGGGAGCTATATCTCCTAAATAGTTGATTTAGGGCTTCAAATCCTTGGGCGCCCTTGGCTAGCTGGGGCACCCATTATTGCCAGAGTTTAGATTATTTTCACTGTGTTTTCAACCTTATTTTGACTTTTTCAATTTTGCTCATGTTTTCGCCTTCGATCAGTCTATGATATCTGGTGACTGCCAACATCGATGAGCATGCTAATGATTGCGTTGGAGAGCTGCTTCAAAATTGAAGAAAACATTTTGGAGGGTGCTACTACAAATTCATCCATTTGATGACCCAAAAGCTTGGGCACCTATCTCTTCTTGTGGCACCCAAGTTCTCCAGCCTTAGCTATTTTTGGGCTCTTTTTCAGTGTTAAAACTTGAAACCTCATGTTGAGTCCTTTGTTTGATCTGAATTTGCCTGCAGTTGACGAGTCCGATGACCAAGCTTAGATATCCACTGTGAAGCTGGCAAATTTTTTAAGAGATTGACTAGTTTGGAAAACCCTAATTGTTGGATTTGAACCTTCAAAACCCTAGGCACCTATCTCCTCTTAGGGCACCCAAAATTCCAAACTTAGAATATTTTCTGATAATTTCATGATTTGCACTTTGCTTCTCTTTTGAGACTTCTCTGTTTGATTTGAATTCTGGATAAATGATTGATCTGATGATTGTGCCAATGGATTCATTGTGAGGTAAGAAGATTCCAAGCAACATTGTCTGGGATGGGAAAACGCTAATTTCATCATCTGATCTCCTGAAACACTGGGTGCCTATCTCCTCTTGGGGCACCCATGCTTGGCAGTGTTAGTTTTTATTTTGCAATTTTCAACTTTCTCCTTGTTCCACGTGCTTTCCATTGCTTCAACTATTGGAGATGAAAATTTTTCTAAGGAATGAGCATCTAGGCGCCTTTACTGGGTAGGGGCGCCTGAAATTTCATGATCCTTCAACTTCCATTCTCTATTCTCCGTCCCTTGATCATTTGTCACAGTTTCTTGATCTGAGCAGTGCTTGAGACTTTGAATCTGGCACCTGGGAGTTGAGTGACGTCCATTAATGACCTCAGAGCTCCTGAAAAAGCTTCTGAAAAAGTAGAATAAACCCACTAGGGAAAAACTAATCTTTTGATGATTTTGACTAGACTAGCACGATGAGGAAGTATTTTAAGCCAATCAAAATCAATTTGAACCCTGGAGGCCAAACTTTCTATTTTTAGAAAATTTTGCCAACATCCATTTGAGAAGAAACCCAAAAAAACCTAGAAAAAAGTTATATTTTTAGAAAGTTTCTAAAAATAAAAATTTTCCTAGAATTTAGGGCTGAAAAACTGAGATTTGGGTTTTGTAGACTTGGTCACTCTGAGCAAACCCAGATCGTCGAATTTTGAAAATTTCGAGTTTTTGACCCTTATGTAAGGCATGCAAATTCTTAATTTTGACCTTTTTTTGACAATATTAACAAGACTTTTGACCATTTCTTCAAAATGCCTAAATGTAGCAAAATTTCTAATTTGGGGTACAACAATATGGAATTTGCTTGCAAATCTAAATGTTCTCCAGCTGAAGCACAATTGTGATCCTTGCATAGAATCCGCCCCAATGGAGATAATGATTTTTGTCAAACCATGCAACTTGAAATTTGAAATTTGAAAATGATGAAGATAGACAAGGATCATCAACAATGAGCTTTGACTTCTCTTTTAGGCACTTTGCCTTGGGCCCTCTAATGTCTTTAATTGTTTAATTTATTATATTTCTCCTTCTAAGTATTTACAAATGCTTCTAAATTTCATCCAAGGCTCCCTTTCTAAATTGTATTTTAAATAAAATGTTAAAGGCACCTTTTAAAAAATATTTAACTGTCCGCTTTTGAAAATGAAATTATTATTATTATTTTTATCTTGGAAAGGGGACACAACAAGAAGAGAAGTAAAAAAATAGCTAGTCACTCATAAACTTTTACAAGCTGTATGCTGAAATTTGTTAACGTTTATTATGGTTCATAATAACATAGGTGGTACAGTTGCGGAAGGCATGTAGCCATCCTTACCTTTTTGGTGGTGTAGAGCCAGAGCCATTTGAAGAAGGTGAACACTTGGTTCAGGTATTATTAATGACTTGCTGAAATAATTGATTGATATAGTGATACTCTATTTCTTTTACAGATGTTGATAACTAATTGCTGCTCAGTTTACTCAGAAATTTGATTTTTAAACTCAAAATATGCTGTCTTGTATATCTATAAAATCAGGCAAGTGGGAAACTCCTCATTCTGGATGCTCTACTTCAGAAACTGCATTCAGATGGTCACTGTGTTTTGATTTTTTCTCAAATGACCCGAACACTAGACATTCTTCAGGTTCAATTCTCCTTTTACCAAAGGATTCTGAGCTGTTTATGAAAATAGTTTGACTCAGAAATCAAGATTTCCTCTGTTTTATGATCTATAAGCTATTATTACTACAATTTATGACATGGGAATAAGTGAGTTATGCATCTACAATTGGGTAACATATTTTTGGTCTTTCAGCTTTTGAATATCTAACTTTCCATTTATCTAGGATTACTTGGAGCTGCGGAGGTATTCTTATGAGCGCCTTGATGGTTCAGTGAGAGCTGAGGAGCGCTTTGCAGCAGTGCAGAGCTTTAGTGGAAAATCATCAAGAGTGCAAAAGGCCAGTGGCATTGAGAACCCAGATGATGATACAAACAAAGCATTTGTGTTCCTTATATCAACTCGAGCTGGTGGTGTTGGATTGAATCTCGTAGCAGCCGATACTGTTAGTATATGTACAATTTTATTGTTGATAGTTGTTTGATTTTGATCTGTGTTATGTTTCTGTTTCTAAATTTTAGAAGCAACAATCTTCGATAAGAAATACCTTATTGGTTTTAATACTAGATATGTATTTATAACAAAATTGGATCAATAATCTTTATGACTATCATGACAAATGGATTTCATGTTTTTAATTCTTTAGATTTTATTTTATAATAACACAAGATTTGTCTTTGTGTCATGTCCCCGCAAATTGCATCACTAAATCTGGGCTGACCAGTATAAAGAGTTAAATAAATTGATGAAAGAATAAAATCATTTTTACCTATAGGTAGCTGACCTCTCCATACATGCTGGCCGACTACATTAGCAGTGTTGGAGTTTATCCTAAGCTGACCATTTAGGTATTCAATCGCTCAAGATAGAAGACAGCGAAGTATTTAAATGGGAGATGTTGAGTTTAAGGCTAAGATAAGGGAGCGACTCATTCTGTTAAAGCAACAATTAATTAAGAAGGGCAGGAAATTAAATGAATTAGATTAAAGGCAGTAAGTTTAAAGAAGGAGCAATTGATGTGGTAGCGGTTCCATATTAAAGATAGTAATAGTAATAACTATGACAGCAATTCATCTTTAGAACAGATTCATAAATTAATTAAGTGGTGTTAAATGTGGAAAAGCAACAGAATATTAATTTAACATTGGAGGTTTCAGATCAGCGATTAAGAGAATGGTTGTAACTCTTCAGAAAAAAGCATCAACAATGAAGAAGTGTGACTCCCAAGAAATGGAAGATATTTAAGGGATTCATTTGGTGAAAGCATATGAAGGAGCATGGAATGATCATGGAATCATATTCAGAAATATATCTGCATTCAGGAAAGAGGAATTGAAAATCTGAATAGTGCAGCAGATTGGAAGAGAGGAATAAATCCATTGGATTAAATATTGTTGGCAAGAAGATATTTAGGGAAGTAAGTTTAATATAATTATCAATATATGAATACATATATATACATTCAGGCAAAGATGATTATTAGAAATAATTACATATAATATTTATATGGAATATATTTATATATATATGTATCATATATGATTAGACAATAATGATGCCTTATAAGTAATGATGGTCTTTTATATGAATATTAGATTCTTATTTGTTTGATTTACACTAACCAATATCTCCTGAATATTAAGAACAGATCGAGCGATCTTCAGAAGATATTTTACATTCAAGCAAATATCTGCAGACTACAGCAGGCCGATCAGAATTAACCATCTGCATTAATAATTATTACATCTGCATGTTGCACGGTGATAGCAATCATATATTTTCATAGATATTGTGGTATGCAATTAAATGTATATATTTTGAATATATGAATTTCAAGCATTTTATGTGCAACCTAATAAGAACTGCAATTCTAATTAAATTACTGGTTCAACCTTAAGTTACTTATTCCTCTACAATCAATCGTGGGAAGGATAGACGGAAGTACAAGGGGGATAGCAGTTACAAGGTTTCATGCTAAGTAGACCACCCATAATGGATGACTGACGTTTTTGCCATTTGTGGGCCAAGAGGGTTGCCCATCTGACCTTGGGCTTAGAAAGAAGAAATGCTCCAGGCATCCTATTGCAGTTTCATTTCTGAACTTCCCAATGGTTGATTATTAGAGTGGATAATAATCTTAAATTCGTGTTGATTGTAAGAGGGATGGATAAGACTGCGAGGATAGGGAATGGAGATACAAGTTGCCTGCCAAGTACACCACCCCATGTTGGATGACTCAAGTGTCTGCCACTTGAGGGCCAAGAGGGATGGTATATCTGCTCTTGGGCTTGGTATGGATAGCTTCAGGCAAACTTATCATGCTCCTCATCCAAGTTCCAGTATGATCCAACTTCCAATGTGCATTATGGACATTGTGTGATCTATATTATTCTAAATAGTTATGTATGTACATGGTTTAAATAGATGAGATATTTATTTTTTATGTTTGATCATATGAATATTATCTAACATGATTGCAGGACCTAAACCAAGATTTTTCTTGCTTAAGGCATTTAATTGGTAAGATATAACCCTAACTACATTACACTTGTGATTCTAGGGCAAGATTTAGGTTTATCTAAGAAGGGGACATTATACTTTGTAAATTATGATACGAACCTATTTTTTTGAACTCTTTTTAAGTCAAAATCTATCATGCAATCATTGATAATTTTCTTTAAATATCTAAATTATTTTTTTCTTTAAATTAGTGAAGTACAAAATGGAAGGCATTGCTGATATCTAATTTATACATGCTATAACAAAAAATATTATTTATTTTGCATTCTTGAAGCTTGTTTGAGTTTTATCATTGTCACTTATCAACAATCTCATGAATATGATGACTTGGTGACATGTTACTAATTGAATTGTAACTGAAGTTTAATTCATATTAATGTTCACATTTAATTGTTCTTTAACATCAGTTTTGGCCGGGGCATGCATGGTAATCATCCATTGTTTAATAAATTGCCAAAAAACTTGAAGGCTTGCAAGACAAAACTCCGGGCAAGTTACTAACAAGTTAAACTGCCTGCAAGTTATTGGTGAATAACTGTTAAGTTAACTTGCCAAAACTCACAAATATGAGCCAAAAACTCGATTGGCATCACATAAAAAGAGTCCATGGCTAATAAAGCATCCAAATACTTCATTTTTCACAATTTCTTTGTCCACCTCTCACTCCTTGTCACATTGATAACATTTAGTGCATTTAGAATTGATTTCAACAGATTTTGTATGATCTTTGATTGATTTGATGACAAAAAAGTTTTTTGGCAGCATTTGCAAGGCGTGTAAACTAAAAATGTCCCTGCTGTGTTTTTTAACTTCAGATTTTGTTTTGTTTTTCCCTCTCATTATAGGGTTTTGTTATTTTCTCTTTTAAAATCCCCTCGACATTATTTAGCAGCTAGGATTTAAATATTATAATCTTTAATTTTTTATTAATGCTAGGGTTTCAAATTCAGTTGTTTTGAAGCATGCCAAGTAGTGCAATTATTGCGGGATCAAGATTAAAGGCATCAATTACTTCAAACATCATCTTTGCATGCATCCATGGAAGAGCTGTTTTGCTTTGTCATAAAGTAGAACTTGATGTTATAGAAGTTATAGCTCTCCTTTGTTCATATGAGGAGAGGTACTAGAATATGTGGTGGTAGATGTTGTGTCCTGAGATGTCATTATGAATCTGATCACATATGAAGTGTTTTGAATCTTGATACTTTTTTGGCCTCTTTGATGTGTTTTGATGCTTTTCTGGACACTATGATTGCAAGTAAGATTTGAGCTAAGCCAAAGGAGTGAACAAGAGTTGTAAGTCATTTTGAAAAGAAGTGTGAAGAAGAGAGAGTAGCATGAGAAGACAAAAGAGCTAGCAAATTAGGGAAAAGGTTTTGGAGCTAGTGAAGAAGCAAGACTAAGGTAATATCACAATATGATTGGAAGGGAAGATGAGAAAATTATAAACAAGAGAAAACCCTAATGAAGAAAATAGTAGAGCCAATTCTCATTGATGTTGAGTAGAACCTTGGACCAAGTATAAGAAATATCCATGGAATGCAATAGAAGTGGATGAAGATAGGGCTTATTCGGATGTCCCAACATGTGTTGTAGGTAGAGGATCTAAGGAAGTGTATGCATGCACCCTTAACATAAATTGATCATGACAAGTTTGAAAGTACTAGACGACTACTGCTGCAAACCAATGGGAAAAGAAGGGAAGCAAAATATCCACCATAATATCCAAGGGTCAACGAATTAAAGTTGGATACATTGGCCAACTTCTCAAATTTTTGTAAGTAGCCAAAATGGGTAAGGTTGGTCTTAAGTAGGAGCACATCAACTTCATGTAGCTATATCAATGCTATAGGATCACCAAGCAAGCCATAAAAGTAGTAATGGGATTGTGTGATAGAGGAAAACTCCTGTCAAAAGAAAAAGTAAAAACAAAACAAGTTACTGACTTGATTGGCACAACTTCACATGGTAGGAATCCAACATCAGAAGACATGAAAAACCTTGTTGTGTGCTGCGCAACAATAGGTATAGCGGACAGTATTTACTACACTAATAGGGAGAGTTCAGCGAAGGGGTACTGCCATACTCACTACGTAGGAAATGATTATTAATAAGGAGCTCGATTTGGTCGAGGTGCTGCAAGAACAACTATGTGGGAACTTAGAAAGATTAGAATGTGCAAAACTGGTTTAAAATAGTGATTGCATTACCTTGGCAATAGTCCAATAGTACCTGAAAGACATTACCTTTCTGGTAGATACTGATTTAGTCTACATATAAGCAATGGAACCACAAAAACAATGGGTACCTAGATTGCCCTATGAGATAATAGATGAATTAGTAGAAGCTAACATATAGGCATTACTCACATTATTGAAGGATCCAAAGGTAGGGAGGTTTGAAACTTATGATGAATATGTAGAGAAGAAGATTAAGGAGGAGGTGTAGGAAACAATAGAGAAAAGAAAGTAAAAATTACATCAAAAACAAGGTTCAACAAAGCCACCAACAATGAAAAATGTTTCTAAGTCCCCAACATCCATAGAAATAAGTACAACTCAGCCAAAGTTAGAAAGACATAAATCTGAATCCTCGTGGTTTGAGATGATATTCTAGAACACACAAAACTTGGAGGGGAGGAATTGGAAAATGGGCCTTTGTGGGCATCCATGAGAAGATAAAATGCAAGGTATTTGCAACAATGTCAATACTTTAACAATTTTGCTTAAGTTGGCCAACATCCACAAAGGCACTAGAACTTAGATGGAGAACATTGAAAATCAAATAACACAAGTGTCTAGCACATATGATGCCATGAAGGATTTGGATGGTAGCACCAAAGTACAAATAGAAAATCTACACGATCAATAATAACACTTCTAGGACCAAAGAGATAAGTTGAGGTCACAAATAAAAAGATTGAGAGAAGTAGTGAACTTGCAGTTGGCACACTTGAGAAGTAGTGAATATGCATGTAATAACCACCCCTAATTTTTTCACAAATTTTTCATCTGTTAGCATTAGATGAAAGCAAGACAAACCACTAAATAACAACCCTTCACTTTTTGATCACCCAAATCCCAGAGTGGGCAAGGTGAGAGCATATGGTGGAAAGGGGATCTTGCAATAATGAAAGTAACAAGCTAACTAAAATAACAGTTTCCACTTTCTGATCACCCAGATCCCGAGGTGGGAAAGGTGAGAGCATACAGTGATTGGTGCACAATATTGAACTGCTCTAAGCTACCACTTCTTTAGTAGGGAGAGTGATAATAACAAATGTTGGGAAGTAAACATCCGCTTGTTCAATGGGAAATACAAGAAAGGAAATGCACTTGGCGGCAAGCCAACCACTTCTGCTTTTCAGTGGGGAACAAGAAAGGAAATATAGAAAACTTGACCACTTATTCAACGGGAGTGAGAAGTACATAAAGCAAAGGGCTTGACCACTTATTCAGCAAGAGTGAGAAGTACATAAAGCAAAGGGCTCAAACACTTTTTAGCGGGAGCAACTACTTATTCAGTGGGATAAGTATTCAAAATAACTTGAAAGCAAAGAGCTGATTGGTACTACCAATTCAGCATTACAATGAGAGTTTGATACAAGATAATATGAAATGAACTAGTCAATATGATAGCCCAATACATCAATGATCAATCCCTGCAACATAAGATCAGCTAGGCATCATAAAACATGAAAGGACAAGAGTATATCAGGTCTGATTTGACTGGTGCAGCAGTCTGATATGCATTAACAGCAGACATGAAACACCAATCAGCATCCTACAAACACTCATAACTTCCCCCAAACTCATCAAAAACTCCTCAAACCACTGGCAAATGAAAGAGCAGGCCTAGGTGTCCAAAACCAAGTATCAAGCCACCACCAATAAATCTGGACAGCCTCGAAATTGAAGTTAGCTTGGAGGAATTTCGTCCTCAAAGCCCCAATAATTCATTTTGCATTTCGGCAGCACTTTGTTATATCAAGATAGCATAGTCAAATGAGAGCAAGAGAGGGCATA